>OX439382.1:11439326-12039326 GCA_949319315.1 Zelleria hepariella
ATATGTATAAATTGAATGGCATAAACATATTTTTTCTAAAATAATTATCCAGGCAGGAAACAGGTCTCCCTTTTTGTATTTTTTGTTGCTCCATACAAAAAATACAAAAAGGGAGATCCGCGTTTCGTCTGAAGATGAAGGCGCAAAATCGGCCAGATTGGAAAACTGTTTTGAGAGCCCTCTGTCCCTGATTAGGGATAGAAGTGATTATGATAATGATATATTTTTGACTTAGTAAAGTTCACTAAGTTGTAATTGAAACTATATTTCATTATGCATTAAAACAATTCCACTTTGGTACCAAGGAATTAATCATTCGATTAGAATAATGTAGTAATTAGAAATAAGCAAACGAACACGCATGCAAATGTAGGGCAAGTGCAACCAATTTTATTTCACACAAGTAAAACAGTAACTGAAGTCAGCCACAAATATTCCCAGATAGGCAGTCAAGTGGCTACGGAGTGCAGGGTATCAGGTTCTGTTCCCGGCTAATGCGAGCAATCGGTGCGCGTGCACATCTTGATCTCAAGCCTCCATTGGGACGTGGGAACGGAATGAGGAAGTACATGTGGACTATAGTGTTCGAGTCGAGAGGGTAGCTTCGTAGTTGGAACTAATAAGGTGGTTCTACCCATTCGCCAAACACGACACAAATACCCTGCGAAGTGGATGTTTTGATAACACGGCTTAGCAAAACAGCTTCTTCGCAACCACTTTTGCGTAATAAAGTTTCCAAAGCATCCGGTCTGTTGAAACGGCTTGTAACAGATTTTTCTCGGCGTATTTCAAAGAACAAAAGTTGTTCCGACCCAACAGTAAATAAGTGAACGTCTTTACCTGCATTTCAGGGGGAAAAGACTGCTGCTTTTTACATGTCTCGAACATTACTCACGGGGCCTAAATGTCATTGCACTTCCTTGGTGGTCCTACCAATATAGTCCGGGGTGTATCAAAGGCGATATATGTCACACTAGTGACATGACATTTTCCACACGGCCGACCGGTTGCGTGCAACCACAGCGCAACCTTCGGTAGCTGACTCACTCTGTACTTACTGGCTTTCGACATGATACGGTCAAGGGTCAATAAACATGATGTGACAAAAAACCTCCTTTTTATTAAGTCGGTAAAAAAAACCTTCTTCTTCGGAGGTTGAAAATCAGCTTGGCTATTTCGCGCTTTGAAGTTGCCAAAAACCTACGGGCGTAAGATTTTCTTGCCACGATATTTTACATTATATTGATTGGGTTCATTGATTAGTATGAATACATTGATTAGTATCTATATACCAACTTAAGTAAATTACTTCCTATCGAATAACTCGTTAACGAGTCATTCATTACTTATTCGATATGTTGTCATCAAAAATATTTTGGCTACAGTTTACCGGATTCTCATCAACTAGCAAACTGCAGTTTGTGAACAGTAGCGCATTGCGTGAGAGCTTAAATGTTCATCGTTAGTTTTAACGTTAAGGTTAAGGCTCGGTATAAGGCTAACTACCGCCACCAATGTTGAAAAAATCATATGTCCCTTCAGAAAAAGTTTTTGACAAAATCCTAAGATGAGCTCATGCGCCATGGTTTTCTAGATTTTTAAGTGTAGGTACCCAACTCAATTTCTAGTCTTAAGGTGGGATGATAGCAATGTGGCGGGAAATTCAAAATTTTCACAATTTTTTACATTTTGTAGCTAAACTTAGCTATTTTTGTTCAGCGATTTTTCGTTCGCGGAAACAACAAAGTATGCTTTTCATTATAGTAAACAACAGAACAACAATAATTCAGCCTATTATGTGTTCTGGTCTACGAAGCAGTGGCACTGCCCAAAAAACTTGTCGTAGACCAGAACACATAATCGGCTGAATTATTGTTGTTCCATTGTTTACAATAATGAAAAGAATACTTTGTTATTTCCGCGAACGAAAAATCGCTGAACAAAAATAGCTCAGTTTAGCTACAAAATGTAAAAAACTGTGAAAATTTTGAATTTCCCGCCGCGTTGCTATCGTCTACCCTTAAGAAACAAAAGCTGACGTTCCAAATTGAAACGAAAATTACCGTGACATTTGTATTTTTTGTTTTTTTTTTTTGTTTGTTTACGGCGCGGGTTGTGGTTAGTGTAATTTATTTGCGCACCTTGGGAGACCGGAAAAGCCGAATAATGTCTGTGTTATCTCGACTAGCTCAGTAACTCAAAGATCGGGCTTATTATTTGCAGGCAATTTTGAATTCGGTATAAACGTCCCTAATGATCGTCTACACGCGACGTTGAAGATGCTGGCTTTTTGTGACTTATTCAATGCCATATTTCTTTCGATTGAAGACGGTGCTTACCAAGTTTGAATATTACTTCCATGCATTAAAAGAGCAATAAAATGTACCTACAGATTGGTAACCTATCGAGACTATTTCCTTAAACGGAATTATCTAATAGAAACAGATTTAACATTATCTCACCGTCCTTCAAGGCATCGCATAAATTGGCATTACATCATCCTTCTTCACCATATACAACGTGTAACAGACAGGTCCTGTGATACTGAAGGGGGTCGCTTAGATCGTCAATGCAAGCAACTTTTACCATGGCGCCAACTCTCGTATCTCAAAAAAAATCGTCTGTTTCATACTAATGCGATACGTACTGCACCAAATGTATGGCGCAGCTATTATTTTTTTGAGATTTCGCAGTTGGTCCCATCGTAAAAGTTGCTTGTATCTATTGATGAGTTAGGCGACCTCCTTCAGTATTACTAGTCCTTTCTGTAACAGCCTGTATAATAGGTATTTATCTTTATAGTTGGGTCACCTGAGCAAGCGCAGAAGCAGGTAGTTGCATTCGCGACTGCGGCGGAACCACGCCCACTCAGTTCCGCACCTAGGGAGGTGTCGGCACTCCCGCAAGGCGACACAATTGCGCAATTGCACTAACAGCCCACTTCCTCTCCGTCTAACATTGAACGACTTGCGCGGACGCCGGCCAAGTGCAGAGGATGTTGTTATGCGAACAGAAATAGAACGCGGTGAATCGGTTCGCGGTTTCATAATTCGGGAGCGGTCACGGGCGTTACCGGGTTAAAGAGGTAGCCATGTATAATCGGGTTATTGTATAGATGTATGCAAATGCACCCGCTACGGACAAGAGGACTATTTGCAATAACGAAAGGAAATTGTTTATATTCAAATTGCTGGATAACTGCAGCGCAATAATTGGAGAGGTAGAGTTGATAGGCAATAGACTGCGGGGGACCTATTGAGCGTATTTCATAACTATATTTAGACTGTCAGCAAGCGTATGAATGGCAGCGATGCTACGATTATTTTGATTGAAAATAACTGCCTTGTACAGAGCTAAAAAGAACGATAGACCGCTGTTTGTAAATACATCTAGCTAAACGCCCTTGTTTGTGTGATTGCCCGGTTCATACGCAGATAACTGAGCAGATTGCGGCTGAAATATAATACGTTGAGTGACCGCTAGGAGATAAATGATTAATGTGTATTGACGTGATTTACTCTTGCGCATTAATGTTATTAGCATATGATAATGAACCAGACATTTATATTAATATCAGCATATACGTAAACCATTATTTTCTCTCTCTATTCCAGGTTTTGAGTTTCATTCAATATGAAATACTTCTCTGCTTTGGCGTGTCTGCTGGTAGCCGCGCTCTTGGTGGCTCCTGGACTTGCCAGTGTCTGCCCTGACTCCTGCATCTGCTCCACAACCCGCGATGGGCTTCACCGCGCCGCCTGTAGCAAAATCGAAGATCTCTATAAATTCACCCTCCGCCAGAAGCATCACAACATCAACATCCTCGACCTCTCACATAACAACATCACGAAGCTGACACACGAGCTCGATCGGCTCACTGAAGTCGTCACGCTGGATCTGTCCACAAACGGGCTCTCAGACCTCAGCAAGTTTTTACACAATGCCAAGAAATTAGTGCATTTAAATTTAGCGAACAACAGAATAAAGAGTCTCTCCTTGACACACCTACCGACAAGTGTTAGTTCTTTGGATCTAACTAACAATCTGTTGAAAGATGTGCCTGCAGACATTGGACATTTGCATGCCTTAGAACACTTAGAGATGGAAGGAAATCCCTTCGACTGCTCGTGCGAAAATATATTGGCAAGAGATAAGTTGCTGAGCGCAAATGTTCTAATTGACAATGTTAAATGCGCTAGTCCTAGCAAATTCCACAATAAATCCTGGCTGGAATTGAAAACAAAGGATGTCTGTAAATCTCCCAAGATTGAAATAGATTACTCAGATATGATGATGGGTGATCAACCATTTGATCCTGTCCAAGTTGGAGAAGAGTCTTCTGCGCTCAAATCTATGCCTTTAGTAGCAACTAGTGACTTAGAAGATGGAAATATCATTCATGGAGAAAAAGTCAACGAAGATGACGACAGTGCACAATTTCTCAGAGTAGATCGAACAAAAACTCAATTCGCTGAGAGTGATGAAGGTTCTGGTGATATCGAGAGCACAACAAATCAGGAAGTTATTGAGACCACAGATGATCCCATCGAAGGATCAGGTTTTGAAGGATCCGGATTAGGTTTTCCAGTTGAAGCTACAACAGTACATTTTGATTTAAGTCCTGGTCCTATTGAACGTATGATCACAGATGACGATGACAATTCACTAGAATTTCCTTCACCACCTACTCCTAATGTTTACGAAGGTGGGCCCTTGTGGCATCTCCAAACAGAATCACCAATAACTGGGAAAGCTGAAACGGAGAAACCAATGACTACACAGATAATTAAAGACACCACAGTATCAGAGCCAATCAGAGTGACACACGCATCTGAAATCAACGACCAACCTTCATCTTCAGAAGACCACATTGCTCCTCACAAGACTGGAACATACATTTGCATTGCAATTATCATAGTTTTACTACTTGGACTTATCGGATTTGCTATCGTCAAAGGTCAAATAAGAAAGCGTAGGGACAGGAGACTTTTGAGACAGCAAAGGAGAGATGTTGAGAAAGCATCTAAAGAGATGGTGGATATGAATAAATCTTTGTTGGGGAAACCTGCTCTTGCAGACTCGCCCCTTGAAAAGAAAGCCAATGGCAAATATGAATTAGTACCAACGCATGAACCGCATTTAAAGAAGAGTGAAAATGGAGATGTTGGTAATGGGATAAATCATAAAGACAACAATGGAGTGAGAACTGATAGCCCGAGAGATAGTAACCAGAACAAAAGTAGTTCAAAAGACAATAACTTAGCAGATGACATTTTGTCGCCGTCACAGCAAGAAACTTCCTTTGAGTCTGACCCTGCTTCGCCTGATTCTAGAAAAGACACACATTCACTTTCAAGCGAGGATATTTTCGTTCCAATGCACGATGATGACTTGAAACTCAACGGTCTTGGCGACGTATCTCAGCCCTTGTTAAATGGGGACCAAAGCACATTGTCTGACTTTCTTTCGCCATCGGAGTACACTCCTGTGTACTCTCCTGATATGGGCAGGGTGAGAATCAAGTTATCGGAGACGCCAAAGCCTAAGACGCCAGTCCTCGTTACCAGAAGTCGCTCGAACGCCGGAGACATCATCATCACACCGTCTCTCGATGGCAACATCCGTAAATCGACCACTTGAAACCAGCTCCAAGCAAAAAGGCAAAGAACATTTCGCGATCAGTGTCCAGTAACAAGCACTTTACTATTGGCAAAATTTCTGTGATTTCGTGTGCGTTTGGTCGAGTGCGATGGATTGATTTAGTCGGTACAATGTGTTAAGTAAGTCTGAAAACTTTGCTGCCAAAGTGGTTTGTAGTCGACAGTGCCTTTATTATTAAAGTACGTTACGTATACATACATATTTATAAAAATATTATTACTATGCAATAAAAAAAACATATTTTTATACGTGTAGAAATGTTGCCATGTTCATGATAGATTTAAACTATATTAGGTTGATAGGTGTTATTTAAATGTAATATTTTTTAGGAGTCAGTGAACAACGCACATAACATTGATTAGGTATTTAATAAATTTTCGTTTTTAAGAAACAATTCTTGGATTTAAAATTTCAATGGTTGTGTACTTACTTTTATTTCGATCATCAGAAAAATAATCAAGAAGTGTAAGGTCCTATAGCTTTGTGCACCTGTAAGCTGTAATTTACTTTTTTTCTTACTTCTGAATCAAGAGATTTGACTTTTTAAGGTCTGTTTGAAGCTATGTTCCTTTTGTTTTAGTTAATTTATGTTAAGGATGTGATACCATTTAATATTAAGGTACCCAACTGCTACTTCACTCGTATTTAGGTACATACAACGTTCATTTTTAATCTTTGTATATTTTTGATTTTCGATATCTTCTAACGATTCTACTTTTAATTATAGTAATTAACTATGCTTTATTATAATTGTATCAAGTGGATGGTCGTAGCATGAAATTAGCATGTACGAGTATGGTCTGATATTTTATTGTCGAAATGAAAATGTTTTTTTATCATCCAAGAGTTTGGAGAACAAATATAGAATTAATAATAAATGTGGTTACACAATAGGTACATTATGTTTATTGTATCTTTTTCAAGAGTAACGATATAAAACGTTGATTCCTTTTTTGTGTGTTTTAATTAAAACAACATCATATCTATGACATTAAGATATTGCTAAAAATATTGTTTTAAGATATTGCTAAAGCTAAATAATTTAAATTACAAAAATAAAAGCAATACGATTAGGGTATTAATAAGGAAAATACTTCTGTTAACAACTTTATGACACCTATTTCAGAAATCACTTTCACGTGGGTCTTCATCGTCTATAGAATTTCTCCTACCATTTCTTGGACGGAGTGGTCTTTCTATCTCAGCGTCAACTTCAAATGTTGTAGTTTCTTCAATTTCTCTGTTATATTCAGACATGCGCCGTCTCCTGAATCCCGGCGAGTGATCTAGCTCTGCTATTTCATGGCTACCATACCTCCTGGATCGCCTACGCCGTCTCTGCCTTCGGTTATCATCGGACGTTTCTGTCATTTCAAAATCCTCCATAACACGAACATCACCATTCCTCTCTGTCTCTTCAAGGAGGTCTCCACTGGATTTCGTTTTTCTACGACCCCTTTTTCGCCTGGACTTGCCTGAGCCAGTTTCATTGAGGGAGTGACATGACGCGTTTAGTTTAGGCATGGATAGTGCTTCATCATATGAAGGTGGTGCGATTGAGTCCCGAGGATCTGGTGCATTGATTTGGGCTTCTTGTTCGGCTCGCATCCTGAGCTGTCTTAATCGGTCTCGAGCTTCTTCAACTTGTCTCTCCCTCTCAGCCTGTATAACCGCCAGGCGACGTTTCATTGACCTCTTTATCATACTCACTAGTAAAAAAACCAATGCTAGGCCTACAATCATAACCAGCAGGAACCAGATAAGTCCATCAGCGTTCACTTGTCGGTCAGCTGGAAACCAAGTAAAGTAGCAAGCTTCGAACCATGTTTGTCCGTTTATTTCATTTGGACTGTTGCAAATGAGATTGAAAGATTCTTCTTTTTTACTTGGCTCCAGAGTCAGAAACTCATAGAAATCATAAATGTTGTTATCACCGCATTCGCATCGCCACATATTGTCGTTAAGGTCGAGCTTTTCCAGGTAAGGGTTAGATTCGAAGTATGATTTGCTCCATATTGTCGTGAACCTATTGCCGATCACTGACAGTGAAGTTAGACGAGGTAGCATGAAAAATGTGGCGTTATTTACGGAGCTGATTCTGTTATAGTTCAAACTCAAGTATTGAAGAGTGTTCGATGATATGCTATCAGGGATATATGACAGAAGATTCCTAGATAAGTTCAAGTCAATCAATGATGGTAGGCTTTCTAAAGAATCCTTACCAATTGTGCCTATCTCACATTGACTCATATCAATAGTGGCAAGAGAGAGGGACTTCAAATGCCCTACTCGAGTAAGATAATTTCTTGATAAGCTGATTTGTGAAAGTACAGGTGTTTCTAGAAAAGCATCTTCTGGGATTGTCGCTATTTCATTCCATGATAAGTCCAAATATTTGAGGTTGTCCAATCCTCTAAAGGTATCCGTTCTCAAGGAGCCAATACTGTTATAGGATAAGTCCATATATTCTAACTTCGTGTTGTTGATAAACTCATTGCTGGTCAAGAATCGAACCATGTTGTGGCTTGCAACAGCTTTTCTAAGATTAGGGAATCCACTTAGGCTTGGCTGCATGATATTACAGTACGAAATGTCTAAGTATCTCAAGGAGTCCGACATCAAAGTTACTGTAGGCGTAGCCAGAACTAAGCGATAGTTATGTGCCATCTGAAGATATATTAATGCAGGTAAGTAGCTTAGGCTGTCATAGTGGATGAAGCTCAATTGGCAATGGCTTACGTCAAGGCTCCTTAATGTCGTCGACATAATGTTCTGAATCCTCCTCAGTGGATTGTTACTGAGCTTGAACACTTTGATGTTAGTCAAGCCGGACAAAGGCGACTTTCCATGTATAGAAGTTATTTCACAACTGTCCAATGTCAAAGTTTCTAGACTGGAACTTACGAATAGCTCCTGATTCCCCAAAGCTCCAAGGGACGAGAATTTATTATGTGACAAGTCCAATACTTTCAAGCTGGTTGCTGAAATAAGAACCTCGTTGGGATTCATGCTAGTCCATGCTTCAAAGGCGTTACTGGACAAGTTCAATATTTCTAGTAGAGTTAGGTTGAAGAGCGCATTTTGAGGTATTGTACTTATTTGGTTTTGACTTAGATCTAAGATTAGTAGGTTGGGAAATCTCGACAAGTTGGTCGGGAACGTTGTCAGCTCGTTTTTAGAGACGTTCAACTTGCGGACCTGAAAAGATGAAATAAACCGGTTGGTTTTGGATGTGACATTAGCCTGCAAAACTAAAGGTTAGTGTTTTCATTTTTGTAAACTTTAATCAGCTAGCACTAGTACTGAATGAAGTCCCATTTCAGAAGACCACATACATAACTAATACGCATACCTACACTATAACAGGTATTTATTCCTTGCTGTAATATTATTACAACGGACAAACTACTTTATTTTGCATAGCTAGTGACTAAAGTAACACAGATCAGACAGCATAAGTAGGAAACTGGATGAACCATGCAGAGCGCGTTAGAGGTTTTTCTGGAACATCTATAACTTTTACAGCTGGTATATGTACCAGCTGTAAAAGTTATGTGAAAAACAGTTCTTACTTAGTGCGCTTATGAAGTCCCTGGCAAAAAGGTGGACGTTGGTACCTGGTCATTCCTGTCACCAGGTATCTCGGTGAGTCCCCGCCGGGAGCAGTCCACCGATGAGCCGTCTCCGTTGCACTCGCATACAAAGCATAGTGCATCACTGTCGCTTCCGTCAAAGACCGATGACTCCACAAACGCTAGCAGGACGAGCACGCAAAGGCTGGACGTCCTTAGAATAAGGGCCATATTGCCGCGCTTTCATTACTCAGCTGAAATGGCAGATTTATTCACGGTTAGGGACTCAGTTTTGTCTTTATGTTCAGGAAGATGGGGTAATAGAACTACTTGATGTTCAGAGGGTATCAAAAGTGTGGCTGGAAAGGTAGGTAATCGTATGAGGTTGGGCCACCCCTGGTGTCAGAGTTTTTAGGCCGCCCGAAGGGCCGCCGATATGGCTTAACGATTGTTGTGACTGGAAGAAAGTGGATAAGACTGGCAAGGAACCGAGAAAGTTGGCGTGACAGAGGAGATGCTTATGAACAAAATTTGGCTTCATTCATGGCCTGGATATAGCTACTTATGTATAGAGCTTTAAAATTTCACATCGAACGAGCAAGAATACGCTGTTGCAATAGTACCGGTACCGGTAGAGAGAGAGACACGAGTGGTATTTCGGTCTATACTAGGCCTCGAATTAGGGCTGTTGTACATGGCAGCGTTTTTTTGACATGCTGTTGAAAAATAGAAAACACCGTTTTACTATGTGTAAAATAAACGCCGCTTGTTAGGGGTTTGTAGATAGAGATAGAACTCTTTATTGCATACCATGAAAAAATATAGTATATTCTAGGCACGCTCTTTCGATTTCAACTTGAAACCAGGGCAAATGAGGCTACCTGACAGTGGCAAGGATAACTTTACTGTCCACGACATTAGTGAATACCTGCGTGATGAATGCAATTAACACATTCTCATCACGTAGCACTATTTATAACAGCAGACAATAAGTGCCCAACTAATCATACCTAGGTACGAATCTCAAAAACAGCAAAACTCTTCAATAAGTATGTCTGACAAAACATTTGACTATCCTTGGCCATCCACATTCAGTTGGAGATGGGTAAGATATTATGGCTACGTGGTATTTGAAAATATTTGGACACAGGCAAAAAGCGCAAAGCTTTTTTTTACCTTGTTTTTATCAAATTATTAAACCGAGTGTAAGGACTCCGTAAGAACTTGTTTCTAGGTCCCGCAAATAAGGTCATCTTCATTTAAGAATTTCACAATTTCAAGTTGAAATCTGAATGGATACAGATTATATAAACAAGACTGTGTAAAATACAGCCACTATCTAGTTTATCAAAGACTGATAAAGGCAGGTCCGTTGGTATAAGAGTACGGGTTGGAACCTACTATAATTTGGGTCGCAGTGTTTATACTGTGCTGGCGTCATAAGCAAAAAGGACACACATAGTAAAAATCTAATTTTGAAAAAAGTGCGCTAAAAATGTCTTCCATACTTGATCTCCTGGGCACAAATGAATGACGCGCTTCACTCACTCTGACTTCGCCACACAAAAAATACTAGGTAGAAAAGGCACATGTGACCAGTAAAGTTGGTTCTTTGAATTTAAGTTATTTTGACTTATGACGGCATTAAACATTATAATACTTGTACCTCTTATCAGGACTGTGAGGTAATTCCTGAATCGTCAGCTGCATAGTTGATTAGGAAGTACTCTTGTGCGTTGATTACCTGAAAAGGAATGGAGTGCAAGATAGTTACTCATTGAAATGTTTATAAGGTAGGTATACGAAATTGTGAATCTTATGTTACTTCCGGTTTTCTAACTTTACATAGGTATTTAAGTGAACAATTCATTGCTATCCAGTTATCATAACCCTGCTTTAGACGTGTGAGTGACTTCAAAATAAGCTCTAGTATTCTTTGACTTATTGGGATGTGACTGGTAATAATTGTTGTGTAACTTTACTGTCTTGTAGGACTCTATTTTGTAAGAAAATATCATCTGATTTGAAGTAATGGTATGGGCACAAGATGGGCGTTGGACAAGATTATTCCATGTATTCATGTACCAAACCAGAATGCTTGAATACAAAAGTGCCTAAATTCTAAATACTTGAAGAGTCACTTCATGTCGTGTGTGCGTATTAGGTAGTAAAGTTTAGACACTGACCCTGTAGTACTAAAATAGAAGATTCAAAATACTTACATCTTTTAGGCACTAATCAAAGATTAGCGTAGAAGGCACACAGGTGGGATAGTTCGTCTTCGAATTATTATTAACGTCAAGTCGGGATAAATTTGACTGTAACTAGGTATGTTAGTAGCGATGGTTCAATATTATTAATCAATCACTGGTGATTTCACATAGATTATCTCCTATCTTCACACAACTGCAAATACTTCAGCACCAATAACAATGAATGTAACTTTCAGAAATAACACCATCCAACTCTATCTTGCGATGAACTAGTGATTGGGAAATCACCTTTAGGATTCCTTTTTTCTTGTTTGTATTTAAAAAAAAACGTGAATATAAAGACGTGTGCACACACCGAGGTCGACGCTTAGTTTGTGCCAAATTAGTGACGTGTTATCTTAGATAACGATAAGGCTCGGTGACTCCATCGCTGGTGTTTCAGCAATCCTCATAGTGGGTCACAGGTCTATGGAATATCAATATCGGTGAATGCAGGAATGAGGAAGGTGGTAAAATTGGTAAAAAGTTAAGATTGCTAATTTCCTTTCTCGGTTGGGTTAGTATCAAATAGTCGAAAACGCAAGTCGGTTGTACTGGCTTCTTTACTGTCGGTAAGCACTGATAATAGAGTATACAATTGGTTGATATACATATACCTACTGTTACGTTTTTTTACATGCACTTATATTTATTAGAAATTAAGTTCATAAGTACAATATTTAACGATAGAAATACGTTCAAAGAACTCTACATGTTTCTCTACATTTTTATGCTAACGCCATCTATCAGGGAAACTCCGAACTCTTGTGAATTTAATTTACAATGCAACAAATTGTGGAGACCATGAGTTCATTCTACTCTACCCGAAAATCAGTAAATTTAGGAAATAATCAGTTAATTCTACTTGAAATATGTGTTCTAATTGGTAATAATAATACCTAATAAAGTTTTTGTTAGAGTAAGAAACCTTTTCTAGACTTGTTTGCAAGATAGGTATTAGTTTAATTCAACATACATAGATGTCGCTACTAGGGTTTTTCATAACATTATACACACTTTGACCAATTTTATTTCTTGTCTCGACGGAAGAAAAGGAAAGAAAAATAATAGGTAAATAATTTAATTAAAATTCTAAGCAATAAGTTCTTATAACAAAGAAATCTTAAGCTACTTTACCATGTATTATTATTTCAAACAGGCAACTGGACTTACACGATAAAAATATTCACCACTACCTATGCAATGTTTATTTCCACAGTGCGATGGGGTCTCACAGACCGCCTATCGCCAGCTCTAGGCCTGGAGTCCACCAGGTCTCCAATGGACCTAGATCTTCGGAACCTTCGAGCATCTTGCTCCTCGTCAACGAAATCAGGTAAAGAACGAAAGGAAGAGTTTAAAGTTGGCATCAACAGAGCTTCATCATAACTAGGAGGAAGATCTTCCCGCAATGGAATCCTTAGCACAACGGAGTCAACTCTAGTCTGTATTTCCCGATTGAAATTACGAGTTTCCGCCGGCGCAGCTGGGGGGTCGGAGTTGTTGATGGACATCAGGCCACGGCAAACGGCCGAGGTAATCAGGACCCCGATTATGACACCAATCATCACTGCCGCGATTGTAAATGTCTCGTAAGTAGTTGAGGGATGCCATGTCTGAATGTAGGCCTCTTGCCAACTCAGCTGAGTCACGTTCGAAGGGTAGTAGCAGATTAAGGAAGCTCTGTCCCCGACTTTAGGCGGCTCTCGTGTAAGAAACTCGTACGTCAATAAAAGGTTAACACTGAAGCCTTCGCAGTTCCATCGATTGCCCTTTAGACGTATTTCTCTGAGAAAAGGGTTCGAGGAGAAGATGGCCGTCGACCAGACTTCCCTGAAGTCATTCCCTCTCAAGTCCAGTACCGCCAAGTGAGGTAAGGACGAGAAAGTGCGCTCCGTCAGCGCTGTTATACCATTGTAGCTCAAATCTAGCTCTTGCAGAGTATTCGAGGCGAAACCGTCCGGAATGGACTCTATCTGATTTATTGACAAGTCTATTTCCAACAGCGAAGGCATCCCGTCGAGCGAATCTGTGCTTAGACTCGCGATTTGACAGCTGCTCAAGTCTAGGCTGCGCAACGAAGATGATTGGAAGTCGGGGACCGTGGAAAAGTAATTTCTTGATAGAATTAGATTGTCCAAGTTGTACGCTTCGGCTAACACGTTCGCTGGCAATTGGTTGATTCTATTTTCAGATAAATCGATGTAATGCAGAGCGAGCATCCCGGAGAAAGCGTCCTCGGCTACCCTATTGATTTTGTTCTTCGATAGATCCAGTTTTCTTACGCTAGAACTGAGTCCGTAATTACTCCATAGTTCAAAGTTATTGTTGGACATATTTAGCGTATGTAGATTGGCCCAATCCTTTACGAAGCTAGGTAACTGTCGACTCAAATAATTCCGAGACAAGTCTAATTCCTCTATTCTCACGAAATACTGAAGTTGAGTTGGGAAGGATACGATGTTGTTGTTTGATAAATCCAACACTTGAGCCTGAAAAGGAAATAAACATTATTATAATACGTATTTTGAATTTTGTTTAATGGTGTCTTTTCATTCCCTAAAATCTCTCACAATTTTGTGTGGGATCGTTGGCACGAAAATGGCGGATAGGATCCGACAGTCGGATGATATTATCGTTGAGTGTTCATGGTTGCGGATGGCGAGAGACCGTGCGTAGGAAAATGCTTAGGTGGGCATACCCAGCAGTGGACGCAGGTTGGTTGAATATACGGTAGGGTTTTTGGTAGAACTAAAAGCTAAGCAATTTTAATGAAATTATGCGTACTTAGTTGGCTAGGCTTAGTTGGCTCTTAGGTGCTGGGCAACCCAACTCCATCTAAACAATGTTCCAGGCACTGCATTGACCGAGTGGTCACTTCACACATCTAATGTGAGTGAAGGTGCCACTGAACGTTTTACTTGATAGTCCAGCCCTTCTGGTAGCTCAGTCAGATCAGGCTTGAGCAGTCAACATGGAGCTGATTGTCGAAGGTGTAGCTGTGACACACCCCGTCACTGGCGTTGCCGACGTCTGACTCCGCCAAAGCTGCCAACACCAGCTAAAGTACCACCCATTTGCTTGCATAAAGTACATCGCGAGTTCACAGTTCGGGGCGAACTCATCATAATCAGCCCACATTTGCCCACTGCTGGGTATAGGCCTTTTCCCCTTCACGCCATCCTCGTCGGTAACTTGTCGCAAGCATGCATGAACCCTCTGTCGCCTTTGAGATGTCGTCTGACCAACGGGCTGCTGGTCTGCCAACGGACCGACTAGTGATAAAATTATCCTTACTTGATAGTCCAACCCTTCGGGGAGCTCGGTCAGACCCAGGCCTGAGCAGTCAACATGAAGCTGACCTTCGAACGTGTAGCTCTGACACAACCCGTCACCGTCGCCGACATCTGACTCCGCCAAGGCTGCCAACACCAACCATAGAAGCGGCACCCATGTCCTTGCATCTGAAAATGTGAAGGCTTATGTTTGTTCCTGTGCTTTATTGGCCGTCTCCCACCGTGAAAAAAAACCCTTTGCAACTTTTATGGCAGGGTGGAAGATATTTCTTTTAAAATAATTGCGCTTTTGTACAAAATATATCAATAATTAAGCAAAAAGTGTAAATAATGCACTGAAGAATTTAAGACGATTCTGACTGTCTTTGTTCCTTTCTTCTGACCTCCATAGTTTTCAGTATGTATTTTTTTTTCTAAAGCTCTTAGCCGTGCTAGGGAAGCATTCAAAGATTTCAAGATTTAGTAAATTGGTAGAGCGACGGCAAGGATGCCAGAGGTTAGGGGTTCAAGTCCTGTCCCGAGCGAATATTTAACCTTATAATCTTTGAGCTGTTTGTACTTAGGAATTTAGAAAAAGCTACTTAGTTTACTGAAAAACATTAACAGGTTGAGATTGTTGACATTGGCATAGGAAACCAAACAAATAGTAGAACCTACCTAAATATTAAGTGACTTTTATCATAAAAAACCTAGAGTCTGGCTACCGAGAGTTGGCATTGAGAATAACGAATTTTGAGATTTGTAGCTCTTGCAGTTTGAGATCGTGATCAGTCAGTCAGTCAGTCAATAAATAATTAATTCACTGTATACTACCAAGTATCAAAACCGGTTATTCCAATTTTCTCATACTAATATTGATGTTGCCACAATGAGATTTTTTAAAGTCGCCCTTTTCCAATGCCAACTCTCGGCAGCCTGACTCTATGATGATTGATGACTCATCAACAGCAAATTCATCCTATCGTCGAGCAAAAATATCTAGAGCGCTGTTTCAAGTTTATTGTCTTCCGAATATAACGTTTTTTTGCCAGAATCACTCAATTATAAAATAGAGTTAATAGCTCCTTTACTAGCTTTTGTCCGCCGTGTCTAAATAGTCACGGACAAAAAAGTATCTAAATGATACTTTTCATAAAATTTCATGGGATAACATGCTAAAAAGAAGACAAGTTATGCCATAGCGGTGAAGGAAATGGTCATCCGAATAGGCTCAGCCGTTCCCACATCAAACGCGTAACTACAGGGTGCACTCTAAGTCGATAGCGGAACTTTAAGTAGGCTGTCTACTGATCAATACAAACAACTTGTACTAGGTGGCGAAGAAAATGGAGTGAAAAAAATATCAGCTGTTCCATACAAAAGGTCGACTCAGTACTGCGCCAAATGTATGAAACAGCTGATATTTTTTTCACTCCATTTTTGTCACCACCTAGTACAAGTTGTTTGTATTGATCAGTAGACAGCCTCCTTAAAGTTCCGCTATCGACTTAGAGTGCACCCTGTAGATAGACTGATAGGCAGACATACTATTTAATTTTGGCAGATAATGTAAGACAGCAATAAATCTATCCCAGTGGTAAGTCGATTAGTAACAAGTAGTAACAACTCATATGATAACTATAATACATATAATTATCAGACCTAAATAAAATTAACTCACCTAACGCCATACCGGACACTTTAAATTTCACATATTTCACTGCACTGTTAAAACAATATTTTTATCTTTATTTTCTTCCTTCAGTTTCTACACATCTTTTTTTAGCCTGCGGCCTCACCAAAGCCTAATTTGACAATGGATAACAGTCAGTCTAATTCAGCAGAAAACTTCTAAACAGTTTTCGTCATGAAATTTCTGAAAACGTCTTCGCATCATGCTTCATCGATATCGTGTGTAAGGTATTTATCTATAGATAATGTCTATGAATAATCGTAGGTATAAACACTGTAATACATAAGTACATATTTACTATACAGAAATGAACACCACTTTCAAGTAATTCACTAATTTGTTTATTTTTAAGTTTTAGTTTTACGTTACTTTAATATTTTTCTGTTTGGGTTAAATGGTTTTCAATATACCTCTGTGTACGGTCACTTTAAAATGCCTGCGTTATCTATTCTCTGATTAGCTATCGACTTATCTCTAACCAACCTCCAAGAAGTTGTCACCATGCCTTATCGTTACTCAAATACTGTATTTGGCGTGTCAGGCTATGTTTTGGCCTAAAATTGGTAAGTATATGCTCTATTTTAGACCGAGACCCTGGCCCGGTTTCTAAGTTGAGAATTTTGCTAAGCAAATGGGCAAGTATCGTCCTGTCTCTGCAGATTTCTCACAAAAGAGCGTGACAGAGCGATACGTAAGTATGTGCTTAGTAAAATTCTCAACTCAGAAACCGGGCCCCTGACTGCCGATTTCTGAATTGAGAAATTCGCTAGGCAAATGGGTAAGTATCGTCCTGTCTCTGCAGATTTCTCACAAAAGAGCGTGATAGAACGATAGTTGAGTATTTGCTTAGCTAAATTCTCAATTCAGAAACCGGGCCTGAGCCTTTTACTTTCTAATCCTGTGCGTAGATAAGTGGTGATTAATTGACATTCAATCAATATTCTGTATTGATCACCTTTATTTTGTTTTTAATAAAGCTACCAAATCACACGTGAAAAATGTCTACAAGCAGGGAAGAGATTTTATTCAACGTGAGTTTTTAAAGTTATGTTATCTTAAAGCCAAATCTATTAGACACTACATAGAGTCGAAATATAGGTTTCCATTGAAATATAGAGTACCAACTCGCGTTGTATTCGTAAACTCGTATTGTACCAGAAAATGAGCGTGATGCGTCCCCTAAACCCACCTTAGGTAACCAGCTAAAACCCCATCCACTCCGCTCCGCCCACTCATCCCGCAGCCTGAGAAGCATGATCAGTCCGTCACTTCCCATCAGGCTCCAATACTCCGCAATCGAGGTTAAATCCTAAGTGCCGCCGCCATAATCCAGCAGGTGTTGGTTTGAGGCAAAAATGCGACACGTACCAACCGACACGCCTGTCTTGGCTCGTTTGCGCTAAGAGATTGCCAGATTGCCTGACCTCATTATTTCCACCCCCGAGACACCCCGAGCGACTCTCCACTCTTCCCGGGAAATCGATAAAAGCAGACTCTCACGTTGATAAGCCCCGTCGATTAGATCGGATTGCGACGTAAATTGAGTTCTTTGAATATTCAATATGTTTTCCTTGCGAAGGTCGGCGGGGATATTGTATGCCTCGAGTTTGCTACGGCCTTATTAGGTTAACGAGGTGACGCGTCTTGTCGTCTTTGCTGAACTCTAAATACGGTTAACTTGTCTTAAGATGACTAAGTACTTACCTGTCCTATCAGTCTGCTCAATAGGCACCTTATTTGTGTCTTGATGATATTTCTTTAAGGTCTTTGGTTTCTACGTCTTTAGCAGCTCTATCTCAAAATAAAATAAAAATGTGGATTACTTTGCAAGTACCTTTAAAAAAAAGTTAAGAAGTATAGTGTTTGCATAGCGGAGCAGTTACATTTAGAGCATGTTAGACAATTTTGAAGATAGTATTACCCAGTTGTTGGTTTTTTTTTTTTCAATAATTTAAAGTTACTTTTAATGTTAAGGTAAAGAGGTAGCACACTAAAATAGGCCTACTGGTAATTTTGTAATTTCTACAACCTTTGCTATATTTTTCAGATCATTTTCAGTTAGCCGCTTACTCGGAGTGTAAAATAAAATATGTATAAAGGTACATTCAAGTGGACGATAGAGCCAAAAATCTGTACCGAAATAGCCTCCGGGAACATTTTAAGTCTAAGTAAGTAGCGTTCGCCGTTCTAAGATTTGCTGGACCGCCTCTAATGGGCTTTATCCTTATTTATTGAGCTCCCTGCCGAACCGAAATCGTTTAGATACAAATTTAAAATGTGTCGTTCAATTTTATACCATGACGTTAAGTACTTATTAGGTATCATCGTCTTGCTGCTGGACACTGCAGACCTCTCCCTAGCAAGTTTTCTTCATTCGGTTATCCTACTGAGTTATTCCACTAACTAATGGAACTAAGAATTCAATGGCTGAGCGAGATTGCAATTATAATAACGCGGGTGTGACAGAGACGCGTATAAACATGTCAATGACCGAAATTGCCCCTGCTCGGCCAGAAATAGTGGTCAAAACCTTATGGTGAAAATACAAACACTCGCGCAATTTCGCTGAAAAAGGCTGTTTGCGTAGCAATACAGTTTCTTTGCAGCATTTGACACATGAATATAAACCATTAAACAAATCCTGTACCAACAGTTTTGCACGGCACCTATTCAGGTTGTGTGTTCCGACCCTAACGTAACACTAAAAAGTAAAAATTAAGATGTAGCCTGTACACCTGTACATAGTTCAGAGAGAGAGTTCGAGCTTAATCACCACGCGTGCTCAATGCGGGTTGGCGATTTTTGCGTTAAGGGTAGGGTAGGTAAAATGCCTCATTCGCTCAGGTTTCCTCACGATGTTTTTCTTCACCGTCAGCGAGTGGTATTGCTACTACAAATTCACAAATAAGTATACGTAACTTTGAAATAAATTAAAGTCATAGGTACATGCCCGCACCGGGATTCGAACCTGGGTCTCTCGCTTCCGAGTCCATTGTTCTAGCCACTAGACCACCACCGCTAACTATTTAAAATCAATGTAAAATCAAAAACATATTATTATCCTAACATTAAAAGTAGTCGGTGTTATTCAGTTCAAGAAACAACAATCGTGAACAAAGATGTTGCCTACGCCCCCAGAAAACAATAGATTCCACTTATGATATCTTATAGCCTATAATAGAGTGGGCAAGCGAGCTGAGGTGAATTGCCCGGCAAAGGACGATCTATTGCTGACCCAACCGTATCTTAATACCCGCGGATCATGGAAATATGACTCGTGCGGGCCGTAGAAAAGAAATGTGAAGAAGTATCATCCCTTGAAGAGTAACAGCGTTGACTTGTGAAACGTGACGAAGAAGCTTTATTCTATTTTTATTTTAATTAATAAACAAAAAAAAAGTTTGTCGAGTAAGTATATAACGTATCTAATGGAATGTCACCCGCCTTGGATCGCCTGGATATGACATGAGTCAGTTTTGGAAAATATTTCAAGCTTTTTCTTCGTTGACTACCAAAGGCCTGAAACAAAACTTCATATCTTGAGCTTATCCCAAATATTTCAACGATTGCGTTTTGTTTCAGTCCTTCAGTCAACTGAAACACAGTTCAGTTTAGGAAGTTGGAATTTTGTTAAGTTTATAACGGTCACGGGTTTCTGGGACCGTATGCATGCATACCTTGCAAAAACGAGCCTTTTTGTTTCTCAGCGAGACTGGGAGAGCCTTCTGAATAAATCGGTGTAGTACTCCTGAGAAGGTCCCGTATTTATTTGTGCCAGCTAAGGATTGCTTTGTGAACGTAATTGTTGATATGTTAAGCCGCTTGACCCTTCGCCTAAAGATGTGCGGCGTATGAGAGATATTGTTTTATAGATGGGACAAAAAATAAGTAATTGGGGATGAATTTTTGATAGAAGGTTTCACTCGCATATTTCTGGGACAAGATACTTTTTTTGTTTATAAGTATCTATCTAAGATTAGTGTCACCATTGTGTCATGGAAAAGATGGCATAGGAATAAATTTCGAAATGAAATGAAACTTTCCACATAACTAAAAGCTAAAGTGGTAAAATAAGTTGTCACTTATAAGGATAAGACCGCTATAGTACCTATTAGCGAAATTCGGCTTCAAAGATGTCGCATTAGGTACGATATGGAATTAATTAATATAAAAAAATATGAATAAAATATGTTATCTTTTAACGAAACCTTACCTTACTAAGGTTGCATTAATATTCGTCTGCTCAAGCTCGAGCTCAAGTGTTCTCGGAAACTAAATCACCGACTTGAGACCTTGGCTAATGGCAATGTCAAGTTCAAGCTAGTGTCTATTAGTATGCTGACAGCTACTCAAGCTTGACATAAGCCAAGGTCTCAAGTCAGTGATTTTGTTTTCTGAGATCATCTACTTGAGCTCGAGCTTGAGCTGACGACTATTAATGCTACCCTTAGACCTACGTTCTATCTACGTACCTATCGATGCTAGAAATGCACTCTTACAAATCTATCAAAAGGAAGTTTAAACAGGCTTGATATTTGAATACTCAATATTTGCCATTACCAGAGACGTATTCAAGAAACCCTTTGTCTTCGTCGAATCCGCTACTTCACTTGTACTCGAGTTGAAATGTCAAATCCTTTTAGAGTAGGGCTGGGGGGTAGTGACAGCAAAACTATAAAGTATCGACAGAAATTTGATCACTGCCCTCCGTAAGCCCTGAAAGTAAAACCTGAGTTGGGCCATATATAAATAAGGTAACTGCGAGAGCCAACTATGGCGAGAGTTTCCTCACGATGTTTTCCTGCGACGTTAACGCTAAAGGTAACAGCTGAATGTAGTGTTAACTATAGGGTTCTTTTGACAGTTGGCATTAAAATTGCTTCACAATATGCAGCGCGAACTTCTGAATGGTAGATATTATAATGCAGAGACAGACAAGTTAACACATTGCGGTTATGCAACTACTATTGACTGGATGATAATAAAAATAACACTAAACCACCTACGGTAACTTTAAATCAGCGGGCTCGTAATTAACCTAAAATTACGAGTCCGCTGATTAAAAGCCTCTCAATAATCGTGCCAGACGCAACCACCGCTTTCCTTTGACTCTAGCTTCAACTTAAATATCCATAAGTTAATTGAACACTCTCCTGTTTTTCATCGACTATCGATAAACTTCCACGTCCCGCGCCCGTCACTAAACCGTTCAAAGCTTTTTAAGTATTGATGCTACACTCGGCAGCGGAATAAAGCAGTATCGAGTCGACGACGTCGGCACATCTCTATAAACCACCGCCGGTCGGAAACAGGCTTATTCCTGCGATGAGTGCTATCATTCGTCGTGACCTTTTACCCATTTTACCCGCCTTCCCGTGGGAGCTCAGCCTTTTATAGTCAACTACCCGCTTTGAGTCGATATGACTTTCAGATCGAGCTCTTCGATTCGTCTTTGTTCGGTCTGTTTATTGAAAGATTTGACTTGCCGGGGGGTGTAATGGTTGTTTTTTGTCGCGGGATTATTAGTCGACAATGGCTGAGTTTGGAATGTATATAGAATATAGATAGGTAGGTTCGTAAGTATATCCGGATGTTTTCTTGTTTCAGATTAAATGTCTAGACGAGCTAGAGCAGCTAGAACACATTATATGTCCTCTTTCTTAGCTCTCTGTAGGATAAACCATCTCCGCTTGATGTTTTTCTCTCCCTTGTACTAATGTGAAGGAAAACATCGTGAGGAAATCCGCGTGTTAGTTGGCTCCACATGTATTGACTTGTCTTTCCTGTGGGCTAGGCCGACTAAGCTGTCAGGATGGTACAAGTTCTGGGCAAGCCTACTTTATCTAAAACAATGTCTCAGGCGCTGCAGCGCCGAGTGGTTTCTTCACCCATCTAGTGTGAGTGAAGGTGCCACTGGATGCTGCATAAATCATCTCATTACGTAGATGCAAAAGTCTTAGTTTTACTTAGGTAGGTACTTAAGTGGTTCAAGCAGGTGAGAACAAACAGAGCTTTATCTCATAATATCAATTAAAAATCGAAGATTTCGTACAATAATAATAAATCGACCAATAGGGACTAGCTATGTGCCTTAGTCGGTCGGGTTAGATATTTGGTTTTGCAGCGTTTTTTTTTCATTTGCCATTTCCGCCCCTCAAGTTTCACGCGGCAAGAGTCATAACTAAAATTAAATACACTTTGATACATTTCTGCAAGAAGCCACCTCGGCGTGGAGTTTTCATAAAGTTATAGTTTCTCAAAGCCTGCCTCGAAACTCCCGGAACATTCCACAAAATGAAGGAGCTGGGTATCCGAACGGGAGCGCGCGCCTGAGGCGGAATAAAGTTGACATTTTTGCAGAGCTACAGCACGAATTTCAACAAAATTAAATGTGGCAAGACACGAAATGAAAATAGTGTGAGCGCCACCCCCGTTCCCCCCTGTCAGCCCCTGTCGCACCCGCCCAAGCCTGTCTCGCGTCTTATTTTTGTTGTGAAGTTTGATGTTTCTTAGGTACTTTGAGTTGGTCCGCAACTGCACCGAAATCATACAACGTTAACGCTGGCTCGTTCTTTCAAGTGACTAAAAGCTAAAGAGTATTGTAAATAAGGCCACACCAAAGCACAAGTGTACCAATAAAAAATGTTTCTGCGGGGGAGCATGACTTTTATCGAGGCGGATTTATCCAACAAAATGGCGGTTTATCAGCATTTTTGACGTCTATAGTGGGATACGTCTATAGTCTATACGGGGACTGGAAACCTTAACGAAAATATTTGCTGGATAAATCGTTTTGTGTGAAGCCACGGGCAATCACAATGGGCACACACTAAGTAGCTAATCCATTAGCACAAAGCGCAACTCCCAGAGTCCAAGCTTTCACTAGAGACGCGATTAAGAAAGATCAATTATCAAGGCGCTGCGAAAAAGCCTATATCCAACAATGACAGACGCAATTCAGCCGTTTACGATAAGACAAGAACGGCGGCGGCGTCCAAACTGTCATTTTGCTGTCCGGCGCGTGCCATTAATAAAATTATTCCTACAGCCTACGGTATGAGTAGCAGAGTAGCTTGTACAAGTGTACCTTTACGTGTCCCACTGGCTTATCAAGGGTCTTCTGGGCGTGTCCACTGCGGATTGGCGATTTTCGCGTTGATTTTTTTATGCCTCAGACACACTGGTTCTCTCACGATGATCCTTCACCGTTAGAGAGTTGGAAAATTCACAAATTAATATACGTATATCTCAATATATAAAACAAAGTCGTGTTAGTTACACCATTTATAAGTCGAGAACGGGTAGACCGATTTTTTTATTTTTGTATTGTTAGATTTCTCTCCACCACGAATAACAGAATAACAACGGAAAAAATCACGAAAAAAAAAAAAGTCTGCGCGGACGAAGTCGCGGGCAAAAGCTAGTTTGAAATAAATTTAAGTCTTCATGTCCGCACCGGGAATTGAACCCGGGTCTCTCGCTTCCGCTTTTCTCTACACACTAGGCTACCACGGCCACGACGGACGGTAGAAAAAAAGGTGATTTAATTTTCCCAGATAAAGCCTCAGCATCTCTCCCCTGACAGTCGCGGCCGCAATGCAAACGAGAGGCGGGCAGGCGGCACATTAGTGCAACGAATAGCCGACTGTCGCGCGACTATCTCCCGCGACATAAACTACCGGCGACATTACCGGCGTCGCCTAATGTGCCGCTATATTTAGCTTATAGTAATAGTAAACAGACAGAGCAAAGCTACGAAACTATAGATAAGTAATATGTAGCCTTTTAAAAGTAACATACAAGGTGTTGTTTTGTAAAGTGACACCCGACTCAGGGGTGATTATTTATACGATACTGAAGCAAAAAAAATAGTCGGTGAAAAATACCCCAAAATCATTCAATTGTGGCCCCCTTACTATTCATTATACTAACGCGCTTGCGGAGAGTCGGGCGCCACATCGCGCGAAGGCGGGGGTGTCCGCACGTCGCGGTTATTATAGAACAACTTCAATTAGGTAGTCAATCAAAAAAAAAATAAAAAAAAACTGACTTTTAGTTTTAAGCGTTACTCAAACTATCGTCCCTGGGTCGGGTGTCACTGACCAAAACAACACCCTATATATGTCCCACTTGATGGACAATGGCCTTCTCTCCGAGAAAGAGTTCGCGTGCCCACTGCGGATTGGCGATTTTCGTGTTGAGTGTATTATGCCTCAGAGTAGGCTTGCTCAGTCCTCAAAACTGGTTTATTTGCAGGAAAATTTCAATCTAAAAAGGGTGTTTTATTTCAATTTTCCCGCAAATAAAACGGGTTTGAGGACTAGCAACTGTACGGTTTCTTTTTACAGAATAAGCACACTGTGCACAGAACTGCACTTAAAATCAGCTCCACCAACTTAGCATCCGACCAGGGTGGAAAATACGGGCTGCCGGCCGATATAACGACTATCAGGAGGCATTTATCGCGTCGCGTCCGAGGCTAAATAACAGCTGGAATTGGCACAGGTCCATCTGGCCGCAATTAGGCTGGGGCCTTTAAAGATGCCTGAATGTTTGTACGGGGGTAGGCGTAGTCGGTAAGTACCTTTATGTTTTTGGTGCGCGAGTGAAAAATTCGTGGGTTTATTTCATCCGTAACTGAGCGTTTTCTTTTTTGTGAAGCTTCTTGAATCCTTTAATCGCCGACAAATTTCAGCTAGGAAGTCAAAAACACATTTACGCTTGAAAACATTATCTTATTTTCCTCTACCTATCGTATTCCATAACATACTTTTCTATCACGAACTATTAAAAATACGTATTAAAAATGAAAGGCTATAATAAATTTCAGGAGTTACGGAGCCAAATAGCGGGCAAAGGTGAATAAACTACGACAAATTTGTAAAAAACTAAAACTAATTGTGATTTCTCCAGACCCCATTTCTATTCACAAATAAGACCATAACTCAATACAGGCGATGTAAGTTGCTACTAGGTATTAGGTACCTTATTCTATATTGAATTATTAAACTCCACTTCCAATGGCCAAAGGCTCTTGGATGATAATGACTCGTCCCAGGCCAGCAACTAGCCTAACAAACAAGCCTATAGAATAACATAACAGTATCTTCGCTACATATAAACGGTACAGAATACACAATGTTTCAGTCCAAACTTTTATTGCTATTTAAAAGTTCTAAGTGAAAAATCACAAAAATCAAATTTATTTAGGTACCTGTTAAATGTACTGCGATTCGACCCGTTGCAAACCAAATGATGTGTGAATTTCGCGAATCATTAAAAGTTACTATTGCAAAATCACTATTTTGGGGGTCAGCGCAAATGTACAGTTAATATTTAATTTTATGAGAACAAACTTTTTTAATTTGATTGAATTATCTTGTAGAATAGAAGCAACATTAAAGCTAAAAATATCTGTGCAATGAACAATTCGCTTAATTCACTTCAGTCAGCGTAAAATACATCTCATTGGATGGTGGTGAGAAGTACCGTAAACATGAAGATGCGTTTACTTAGCAGTGGGTAATAATGGCGGGCGCATGATGTTGATCATGAAGTCATAATTAATTGAACCAGTGATATTGGTAAGTACCCTAACCGAAATAAACTCCAGCTTAGGTATAGGATAGATAAACCAGCGCATTTGTGCAACAAAGCCCACAAAATTTACTACATTGCTGGAAACGGCACACCACTACCTCCGCTTTACAGTCCCCGCACTGTTCGCTCGCCAAGGTTGTATACAATGCACTAATTACATGAGTATCTTAGAAAGCCTCTAACCAGCCCCTTAACAGTTTTCCAAGGGGGCGAGGGGGTGGGCATTAGTGCATTTCCCGGTAATGCCTCTAAAGACGTCCGCCGCACGATGACCAAAGAGGCCGGCCGAGTACACCATGCGACCTCATTTGAATAGCCGATTTAGTAACCTCTGTTTAAGGTTGACTATAACTCCGCCGAGAAGACGTTGTTTTCTGTTAATCAACGTATCGCCAAGTCGTGTGTTGACCAACCATTTGTTTTTTGAAGCGTAATTTCCGTGCTCTCAGCGAGTTATGCATGCGTGGATTTTTTGCAGTACCGACATTCGGTGGACGGTACTTTCTATGTAGAATGGTATCGTTCAAGAATGTTTCTTAGTATAAATAATAGTATATATGGTACGGAGCTCGGCCACAACGACATCTTGCAAATCTTTAGCAAACCTTCGTTTACCCAAACCGCAATTAAACTTCGGACGGTGAACTCGGCCTCTAATTTCCAAGTACCGGGCAGCTAAGTGCCCTCTGAGGACCGAAGCGTCTTGTCCCGGCAACTTGCTCGCTGCCAGTTAATGCCTCGTAACAAGCAACCGATTGCTGCGTTAGGATATGATATTGGGCAGGGCTACCGGTGGGGAAATCAGAAGCAAAACTGCCCAAGTGCCAGTCGGTCTCGCGCAGTGAGTTTTCCGTATAATCATACCAATTTTTATGCCTGTTATTACTATTTTGTATGTGGTATGTCTAATAAAGTACACTAGGCCTTTGCCTACGCGTATTTTAGAAACAAAAGTGTAGACAAGAATTCAGTTTACGGCGGTCAACAGGCTTGCCAACAAACGTTGACCATTCGGACATGAGGCAAAACTTCAGATCATCAGATTATTTTTAAACTTAAACTTTCGTAAGCACTGCACATTTTTATATCGATTATGATCATCAGATTATGTAGCTAAAACGACAGACCGACAGACAGACAGAACGAATTGTAAGTATCGTAGTAGTTGGGCTTCTCTCAGGGAAAGTTTGAGACCAATCACCAGTTCACAGACAAAAACCACAATAGATACTTTTTGGTAACAGTACTGCAAAGTAGATTTACAAAAAGTTACTGAAAAAATAAAAGTTTCAAAAAATTCTTCCATTGACTCTCCACTCTCCATAGCTTGCGCATTCGGGTAAAAAACCCTCATTTCTAACTCTAAAATGGCAGCCCTATTATTGGTCACTGCTACGTAGTTCAGACTTATATCATGGTTGAAGTGATGCTTAGGAACTGACCGAAGCAATGTTCAGAAATTGATTCCTGAATGCACCATTTGTTTTTCCAGGAAGCCATCAGAAATGCAAATAGGTTGCTGGTTCCAGTAAGCATACAAAGCAAAGTACCTATATTTAAAACGAAGAAACAAGAAACCAAAAATGAAGAAAAATATTCAAGATCAAGTCTAAAGCCGAAAATTATGGCAAAATTTAAGAAAACTACTAAAATATTGAGAGTCTAATTATTCATGGTTATTCGTATGGTTCTAAAAGCCTAAACTATCGTAAACACTGCACATTTTATATTGATTACTTCTCGAGGTCAAAACTATTCGGCCCGATGTTAATAAAACTTAGTGAAACTGTTAAATCAATATAAAATCCAAAAAGTCATTTGCGTATAATTCCAAGCGTACCTTTATCAGCTCGTATTTCATAACCCTGCTCCCATATCTCTATCGGGTCTCTACAATCAAATTAGATCTAGACGCCCTCAGAAACTAACCCTTAAATTGTACAAAGATCGATGTCTCAGAGGTCTTGTTCCTTTACTAAACCGTTAAAAGGATCCCGTCGACGTGAGTGCAGGGCCCGTACTTACTAACTAATTTATCATTCAAATACGTAGGTATAAAAGCATTGAAGCTATGCAGCGACTTCGTCCGTGTGGACTACACTGGTATAGTGATAATGCTGTATGTATTTTACTGTACTTTTAAGTTTTAAAACGTGATCATAATAATGTAGGTATAAGTATGTGTTATTCCTATGTCCGCTATCCCATCAAGTCTCTTCATGTGAAAGAGTCTTCACTCTTTCACATGAAAGAGTTACAAACAGACATACTCAGTCAACTTTCACATTTATTGAACGAGCTTGCAAAGTTCTCCGAGTATACTTGAACAATTCGGCGTTTTTAATTTTGAACATTATGTTAAACATGGGCCAAATCGGTCAAGGGGTTACCAAGATGGGGTAATAGATTACATCGCGAGCTTACAGTTTGGGGCAAATTACTAGTTTAAATCTCGGGAGGAGTTCACGATTTGATATCTCGAGTAGGAGCCATGGATAGGGGTTCGAATCGGCGCTTTGTAATTCGATTCCGGACCAATTAGGAGTTTAGTTGTCTTCGAGTGAAAGTCCGCCGTCTCAGATGATGATGGCCCTTAAATGTATCGTCCATTTGGGCTTTGGAGTGTAAAGGCGTTTGCCCTTAATTGTGTTATGTTGGAAGGAATTAAGACCTTGATTAGGTTTGGGTTGAGTTGGTAGAGACGACGGCCAGAGTCGAGATGGGAGAAAAAAGTTTAACTGATATTCCATCTAAAGTCTATGGTTAGATAGCCTAAATGTTAACACCAGAAGAAAAAATACATCGACATCACATAAACAACGCCGTGTACATGAACCAAGTACGCATTCAATGTAGAGTACACAAAAATATCGTTAGTAAAAATTTTAAGCCTCGTCGATTTCACTTTTGACCTCCATTTATATCCCGAACACATCTGCAGACACACCCTCACACACAAATGCATAGGTCTCAGCTTGGCAAAACAATTTATATTCAATACTGAATACAAGTGTTTTTTTCCTGTGTACAAACCAAATAAATAGAAGGTTTTCCCTAAACCACCTCTCTAGATGCGAAGCGAGGATTCCGACGCAAAAAAGCGCCCCTATTTACCGAAGGCTTTCATTTACACGACTGAAAAGGCGACATTTCTTTCAGGAGAGGGGCGGCGCTTGGGATCTCGAGACGGGTAAGCCCGGCTGAATAGGCGTTAGCTCTATATCCGTATATCCGTATAGCTATATCCGTGGGGGCGGATCAGCCGGATCACAACAGGTGGAGGATGAGCCGCGCGCAGATCCGCCCACCCAACCACGTGGACTGCGAAGGCTTTTTATACGATGGTCGGTTGTTTAGCTTTTGTTTTGAATTTGGAACGCGTGCTTGGCTTTTGGTTTGGCCCCCGAATACATTTTTGAACGACTGCCTATTGTTTTGATTGCGATTCCATGCATGCATTTAGATGATTTAATTAAGACTACGAATAATATTGTATTTTACTTGAAGATAACAGTGAGGAATCAATAAAAAACTGCCTATAAAAATTAGGATTTTAATGGTTTCAAAGTTCTACAAAATACGTAGGTATAATTATGTAGATAAGATAAAACATAGTAATGATTTATCGTGTTATTTTAGAACTCGATCGAAAAGGCATTTCATTTCACAACTTTGGTCATTCGTTTCAATAATAAAGCTTAATAAAATTACGGTTTATTCCACAAATTGGTAATGTACAAATTACTCACAAATCAATGGAGCCTAAAAATTATACGCAGAAGGATTATATTAGCGTGATGTATGTCTAAACTTGGTGCCGTAATTTTGTTTCGATATGAGCCTAAATAATCTATGGGTGATTTGTAACGGTGCATTTACACCTGAGACACAGAAAGATCTCATATTTTTGCGAATAGTACCTAAGTTAGCACTTATTTGCACTTGAATTAGCACTTGAATTACAATGACATTCCATGTTAGAATGTCATTTATGAATTATTATTTAAGCTTTTAAATTCGAAAATATAAACCTATTTATTTCATTAGGTGTTTTCATATTAATACATCCCGGTACGGGTACGGTACGGGTGTTACCACTTTAGGCCACTTATAAACTCCCGTATAAAATGCACTAAGTCTTGACGGTATGTAGACATAGTTAAATTTAAAAAAAAACTCCTTCAACACTGCGAAATTAGATTGAAATAATATTGTATTTAATAGAGAGAGCTTTTGATGGGATCCTATTCGGATATGCTGGTTGGGTTGGTTGTCACATAAATAAATATATCAACAGTACAAGGTTTCTAACTAGGTTGTCTATCACTGTCAAGCATGCTCATAAAACTTATTATTATATACCTTTACCCTCTTACGAGTGCTGGAGTCCGACTCACACTTGGCCGTTTTCTTCCAAATAAATGCATAAAATGGTGGTACGGCATCCTCGGTGTGAGTCCCACTCGCACTTGGCTGTTTTTTTTAGTTATATCGGGCGAACGGATATAGCTCGTTCGGCCTAAACGTATTATTATCAGGCGCGGAACTGCTGAAAGTGGGCGGAAAACGCGGAAGTGCACAACTTTCCTTAGCCATTATTATTGAATCAATCAGACCCTTTTGTTGGCTCGATTTCCGTAGGTAAGGGGCTGCTGCTCTTAAAGTGACATAGTGGAAATTTATGTTAATCGCGAATGTGTATAATAATGTATGTAATGTTACTTATAGGTGGGGTTTGTTTATATGATACGGGATATAATTTCTTGGCTTGATGATTGGGTTATTTGGTCCGAACGTAACATGACCTTAAACAAAAAAAAAATAGAACACATCGATTAAAATGTATAACTCTGCACACACATGCACACGTTACTTACCGATAGATACATACACAATATACACATATCCTGCTAGGGTTAGTATCAGCTGGTCTAAAACGCAAGTGGTCTAAAACCCGACATAAAAGTATAAGAAATAATTTGGACAAATTAGCAGTTTACTATTGCACCAAAAGAAAACTGAATTCTACGTGAGAAAAGCCACGGGAATGTTGTTGCTTTTGACGAGTTTCTTCATAGGCAATAACCCATTTAGACCTTTTGTGTTTATGTCAAAATAAAATAGACTGACGAGAAGCTTCTTAGATCGGTTCGTACTGTGTACCTACATCATAATATATGTTATCTTTTGATATGCCTTCATCATCATCATCAGCTTGTTAACACCCACTGCTGAGTAAAGGCCTCTTCATGCTCACACCACCTCTCACAACCCTGTGCCAGGCGCAACCACTGTTTTCCAGCTACTTAGGATATGTTGTCGGACCATCTGGCTGGTGGTCTGCCAACCGATCTCTTCCCCTTTTCTCTTCCTCTTTTGATGTGCCTTAATAAATATAAAATATAAGCTGTTGCTATAGCATAGACTACTTGCATTTTAGACTATCTGATGGTAACCCTGCTATTTGTCGGCACCGCCCGTCCTATAAGTCCAAAATTAATTGGCTAAACTTGCTAAGATCCCGCACACACGGCCCGCTTACTTGGCGGGAATTAATTTATTGCCTCAACTTTACTTTTCATTCTTTACTTTGCCACTTAGTGTGGGCTCGAAAGTGATATTAGGCCTCGGTGTTGCCATTGGAAAAGCCTCTAAAACGATTTTTTTTTGTTTTGTTTAAGCTCTTAAATCTTTACAGAAGGTCAGGTTTCAGTACTTATTATACAAACACAGCATCTCCATAAACAATGTAACCTATAAACCATCGTTATAAACATTAATATCATATTTTTTGTTACATCGTAAAATTAACAAAAAATTTGGGCACACTTAAAAATAATGTGACGTCTTTATCTGGAAAGTTTCACATGCACCTAAAATCACTTAGCTTCGCAGCATACTACTGTATGAAATCAGTAAAATACCTAAAGAAAAAAATAACTGTGCATAATGACAAGCAAATCCCATTAAGGCGTTATTTAGGTAACTAGCAACCCAAAAAATACAGCCACTTGCTACGGCGTAGGCAGCTACGCCTACGCTACGCCGCTGCGGTGCTACGAGCTACGCCGATAATCGGCCGCCTCAGAGATTTATTAAAACAACTGGTTAAAACTTCACAATTCGAGCGCATTATCGGCGGAATATGTACCGGACGTGCTTTTATTAGTATTCTACATCGAACTAAAAATTGTAGTAGGTAGGTACTAGTGTCCAACTTAGCCCTGGGTATGTCACATTTTTTTTGTTCTGGACTACTCTCATATTATAAATGCTGTCAGCATAATGTAGACAAGATAGTTTGTACTAAATAATTGGCCAGCGTCCTGCGCTTTACATTTACAGACTGGTGATCTAAAAGTTTACCACACCTTTTTTATGAGCAAACTGTCAACGTCAAAGAACGATCCTTGAAGCTTGACTTTAGTGCTAAGAAGAAAATGTTACACGGGCATTTCATAGCAAAAATAAGTTCGCCGCCTTTTGATAACGGAGCACCACCCACGCGACACGCTAAAGCAATTTCTAATTAGCCCGCCTTATTTACGATTCATAAGCCGAGGTACAATAAATTGCGCTCGGATCGCGCCGCACATGTGTGCCTAAGACGTGGAATTAGCGGAATTGTTCCTCGCTGCCTCGGCCGCCTAGCAACGGGATGTGTAAGGAATAGCGCTGATTACTATATTATTTATTACGCTACGTGCTGGTCGTGTAAACGCTGCCTTAATACTCCTATCTGACGCGCGTGGCGTGGAACCTTTTCACAGTGAAACGAGATAGAAACCTCAAGCAAAACGCAGGGGGCTCCTCAAGCGATTTAGTGTGAATAGGTGGTAAGAAGAGTGGTGGTGGCGTGAAAGCGATCTATCAAACGGTGTAACGATTAAGCGCCCCGGAAACGAACGCCACCTACACAAGATTTTTAATTATTGCCAGGTATTAACTTGTGATAAATGTGTTAGAAAGGCTTTATGGCTCAGTGAGGTATGGGCAAAAGGTGTGCAGTAGAATTTCACCATATCTTCAGGTAAAAGGTGGATCGAAATTGAAGTGTGTTAATGTTCATAATTATGTCAATACGGTACGAAGCTTTACCAAAGCTTTTCAAGATAATAAAAACATAGTTTTGATCAGTTAATTTCCTGTTACTTGAACTAAATCTGCAGTTAGTGCTTAAGATTAGACGATAGCAACATAGAGGAAAATTCCAAATGTACAGTTTTTAAAATTTTTAAGTTAAACTGAGCTATTTTTGTTCTCAGCTCACTTTAGCTTCAAAATTAAAAAAAAACAGTTTTTTTTTAATTTCCAACCTTAAACTCTCACACGGGTGATAATAAAAAAATCCCGAAACTTTCTGAATGCCTTTCACGAATCCCTGAAACTCATAAAGCATCTGAAAACTCCTCACAAAAATGATTAGGTGTCGCCTACCAGGTAGGGGTATAACCCGGCTAATGTAAATTTATCAACGGAATGTTGACAAAGCACACCAAGAATAATGGCTCTCATATTTCGCCGTATCTCCTCGCGGCGTCTGATTATTACTGAAGGGGATAAGGCATAGGAAATTTTGCTTTATATGCCACCTTGAGCTTAGATAGAGGATGGTCGTATGCAGTATACAACCACTTACTTTATTAATGTCATGTATAACACGTGAAAATTTGATTATTTATTTGATTTACACTGTAAAATGACTACCTATTTCATACAAGGTCGTTTTTATCTGAAGAATCGCTGGGAAAAATCATGCAGAAAAACTATTTGCTTTCGTGCTTTTTTTATAGTTTAGTCGTAGTTAAATACCTAACCCAAATCGCTCGCACTGTGGTCTTTATTTTGACAACCTTCTTTGATCAAAGTCTGCTCTCATAAGCAATTTAGTATCCCAAACAAATGGTCACAGACTCCCTAGAACATAAACGATTTCGAACCAAATAATTATGGGTGAATATCGCAAACTATGAAAAGAATTTAGAAAAGTTTTTCTCAAAATAAAAGTGTTTGCTACATTCCATAGACCCATCCCCCATTCAAGAGCCCGCCTGATATACAGGGCGGCCGTGCATCACCGGTAACCGTAATCTACGGCGCGCTGAATTATTATTTATACGGTAATTACAAAAACACTCACACGCTCGCATCATCCTGTGAACAGTAACTTTGCTAATATTATTTATGGCGGGATAAACGGGCGGGCGGTAATTTTTGCATATCACCCCCCATCTGCATAGTAGGCGGGAGGAATTTAATGATAAGACGTTCTGGTATATTTTTGTTTTTCTCTTGTATTGTAACATAAAAAAATGTAAAGTATGGCTGATTCGAGGAGAGATAAAAATCATGGTCGTCTGGGTTTAATCCCCGGTTGCACATTTAATTTAACAATTGTTTAAAACGTATAGGTGCGTAAGTGATCACCTAAATTAATTCAACTTTTCTACGCAAATAAACCAGAATAACGTTAATGAGTTGGTGTAGCTGTTAACCCTAAAGCAATGTGGTAAATCAATAAAACCTCAAACTTTGGGGGAGGATGTTTTGTATAGGTCTGAAAAAAGTTTCATCAAAGATGCGTTATTTGAATGATTTGTATTTCTTTCCGTCTACAGCTTGTTTTCTTATACTTAAGTTACTTGCCGTGTAGTTTTATCAGAAGAAAGTACCAACCCAGGTATAATGAATCTACAGAATTACTTACTTACAAAGGAAACTTTTCGCGCCGCGAGCGCAAGTAAGTTCTCGCCCGTTCGGTTATCGGTTTTTGCTAAACACGGACGTATCCCGGCAGTGGCTGATTTAGGTGGGGGATAGGGAGCTTAAGTATAGCCCCCAAAAAAGCATGGACCTTGAAATATCTTGAAATTTTCATTGAACGTGCGAGTGACGAGAAAGAAGCTCTCCGAGTGTACTGGAACAATCCGGCGTTTGTATGTCAGGATGTCCCGTAATTCAACGTCGAGTGGGAACCGGGTGAAAAGGCAGGATATTAACGGTACTGGGAAAAAAAAAAAAAAAAAAACTGGTCGCTTCGTTTAGAAATTATAGGCAGGTTGCATATATATTGAGGTACTATGGTCACATATTTTAATTATTTTACGTGATTTTTTTTAACATTATTCTTAATAATCATGCTATCAAATCGCATTAATAAATCAAACAGTTAACCACTTCAGTTGACTAAAAAAAAAGTTTGATGGAGTCTTAGTTTGGAAAAATATTTTCGCTTACTTTAACACTTCATTGTTTAAAAAAATATATTATATGACATTGCCCTTGGCAAAAATTTCAATATGGTACGGTCACAGTCACGGATACCCCATGGCAGCTCTTACCGCGCGCGGCATAAAAGCGCCAATCGAACAAAAAGGGGTATCCTAGCTTGTGGCCGACTGTACAATACTTGATATATTTTTGATTCGACAAGAATTGATTTTTGATATATTTGATATCACTGACAAAATTCCTCTAACGTGCGCGCGTGCTATTCTATAAACGTCAGCTAGGACTGGCCCCCCTCAAACCAATATCCTGAATCCGCCTCTGCATCCCGGCAACTTATTTTGCATGTTAGCCCAGATACCGGGCCGCGCGTGTGAGCAAGTTTTATACGTGAAATATGGGCGTGCGGTTTGGTGACTTCGACTTTTGTAGATTATCAATTTCGTGCTTTGTTACCGACGGTGGTGGTGAGATAGAGATTGGGGAGAAGTTCGAGATATCGCTTGATAATTTTCTCGTAAAGTGTCATACTTAAAAGATCATTATCATGCGGCAATATTATTAAGTAATGGTGTCCCCGTATAGCCCATCCTCATTCAGCAAACAGCAATACCATCGGCCCGTGTGTCAAAATGATCTGAGTTTACTGAATTTTCGTTACGGATACGGTACGGTAGTACAGCAAATGCAGCGTCTCGGCACAAATATCAGTCAACTACTAAATGGAAGGTGAATATAAGACGAATAATGACGCTACTAATATCGTTATTAGGTACCTACACTTTGTTATATTCACGTGTGGGCACATATGGCTGTAGATTACTCTGAATAAAACTGACAATAAAGACAAGCAATCCGAGCTCCTCCTAAAGCAAATAATATTCATAGGGGCGATAAATATACGAGCAAAGTCAACTGGAGCACCTCTTTAACCGGGTCTGTTTTCTAATATACATAAACCGGGCATTCCCTCCGTCCCTGTCTGACTCAGGGGAGTTAAGCACACAGCTGTCCCACTCTGGTTTTCGGAGGATATCTTAATAAGATTCATGAAAGGACGCCATATTTTATATCCTTCTCTGTCCTCTATCTTCTTATATTATCCGGCAAAGGAGAGCTTTTGAAATATGTGCTTGCTTGGGAATTTTCGATCTTTCAATTACGCCTTTTGTTGGTGAAAGTTTGCTTGAAATATTCTAAAAGTTACAGTTCGGCTGTTACGTGGAATGAGAGGCCGCGAGAGCAGGATCTTATGCAATAAAATGTTCAGCTAAAAATTACTTGTAATTTCAGTATTACTCGGAAAATTTGTTCTGCTAAAAATTACTTATAACAAAATGTTAGTTTTATTATTTCAGCAAATGTTACACGGAAAGGTGTTAGATTAGCTTTTAAGTATATTGTTGAACACCCATAAAATTTCATTTACTTTAGAACGCGAGGTGGTTTTTGCAAACAGAATATGTACCTATTGTGCTCGGACATCTTTTATTCTTAAATGTTGAACATAATCATCATCATAATTTTCTTGGATCTTTTTGGCACTAGGTGTAAAAAATACAGAAGTAAATTGTTCGCAAGTTACTTATCATAATGTGTAGTTAAGGGTTTTGTGCGAGCTAACCAATATAGTGGGTGCAGCTTAAAAGTTCTTGCTGAGCGGGCGCGGCCCACCGACTCTATATTAAAGAAGTTCCTGCAATAAATATTCCTTCAGTTAACGCCGAAACTGTGTAAAAATCCGCATATCTTCCGCCTTTATTCGGCGTCATAGATTGGAAACATTTTTTGCTCCTTTACAGTTTTGATAACAAAACAACAAAAAAAAAGTCTTGATTAATTCGCAGAATAGATGACAGTAGAAAGGTATTTTTCCAGTGAACAGTGGTTACACTAACTAGGCTAGTCCTAAACGCGCGCCGTCTAAGCGCGAAAATCAAACAAAAGCTTATCAGCCTATATATCCGAGGGTCCATTGAATTCTGTGCTCATAACATAATTGTGCGGAAATTACACCAGTAATAATCCATGCTAGAAGCGGGACAAACATTTTCATGGGATGAGATATTTTTGCAGAGAGAAACATCAATTAAAAAGTTTAAAGTTTCTTCAAGGCAAAGGTTGGCCACTCCTGAAGCGTTTATCTCAGCGGCTTGCAGGCGAATACATAATGGTAATAACTCTCCTGTTTCAGACTTGGCAAATTAATTGATATTTATTGTAATCTACCGCGCGAGGGTGTAGCATTCTCGTTTTCCGAAGACATGTCCAAGATTTTAAAGACATTTTGAGAAAATAGCTAGGTATATTTAAATATTCTTTTATGGCAATGAAAACAATTAGGAGACAGAAAATATTATATTCCAAGAGGGTTTTGTATGGCGAACTACCAATGTGTTTTTAAGCGTGGTACATTTGAGCTTGTCTTAACGAAAAAAAAAAAAAAAAAAAACATGTAGCCACCTGATTTTGTCTATCCAGACGTTCATGAATGTTGTTTTATCCCAAAGGGCTCAAAACACGAATGGACCGATTGGTTCTGGCCGTTCGATAACCCTTTTGTCCCGTCTATAACTTATCGCCACTCCGCACCTACACGCGCAGTGCAACTTTTTTCACTCGCGTCGCACTTTCACGTCACCTCAGCTTATATTACTGCGGGGGCACATAATTCCTAGCCCATAAATCTTAACTTTAAGAGAAACCCAGGAGGGGGATTAAAGATCAGTGCGATCTTACGCGGGATGAGTTATGGGCCACCGCAGCCGATCCGCTTTATTGTGACTTTAAGAAACTAGGAGGAGATTTTCTTAAACGTTCGAAATTAATTTAGATAATGATTAATGGTGTCGCGGTGCTAGAGAGGGTATAGGGGGGCAGATGGGTGGTGTTTGCATTAAGCTGGGAATACCTAATAGCCGGAGAGCTCGTGACCATTAAACTTATTTTATCGTACAAGGCTGGGAGTTGGTTGGGTGATAGAGTAGACTTCGCTGAGTCTGGGAATAGTTATTTGTTATGCAAAGATGCAAAACTATTGTTTGCAGCGAGTGCTTGTATTTAATACTGAGCTAGCGAAGGTCTCTAAAATTGAGTCACGAGCTTAGCGAGAGGTTCAAAAAAAGAAACCTGAGCGAAGCAAGGTATTCAGAAGCACGATTCGCAGACTCTATCAGCCTATCAACTCCCAGCGTTGTACGATAAAATAAGTCGAATGGTCACCAGCTCTCCAGCTATACCTAAGTAGTTGTGCGCGGCGTGCATTCTTTGTTGTTGTGTTTCGTAGAGACGGTGTTCCGCTTTGCCACAGTGTAGTAAATTCTGGAGCTTGTAAAACCCAATGGTTATGGACTTGTGACTTGATATTTTATTAACATGTTCCTACTGTAATCTATGAAATATTTCAATGCATGGACATTGATTACAGAGAGACTAGATAGCTTTAAAAAAATACATACTAAGTAGTTCGAAAAACAATAATTTTCTTCAACATATAAGTATTTATTGTACATACAATTTGTTTTTTATTATTTTATGTTTTTCCTGTCCATCAAAACTTTAGACGGACAAAGAGGAAAGAATTGTGGAAGTAGTAGAAGTGGAAGTTTTTGACTTAAGTGATGATTTAATGATGATTCAGGGTAATAATCGTTCATGCTGCCGCACAAACAAATACAAAGAATACTTTTTAACAAAATACTTATACCAGCTAAGCAAAAAGACAATAAACCGCAAAACACTGTCCGTGATTCATAAATCTCGTTCCGCGACACCTTTTAAAGAACAAACAGCGTGAACGCTGCCAGCATAAATCTGGGGAGGACTCTATCTCGTCTCCGGAGCTATCTGCGCCATAAGACAATTGTAAGCATTGTTACACAATAATAAAAATGTTGAATAGCCCCCCCCTTAATGATATTGTTACTGCTGGTAATGCATTGTGCCGCTGATAAAGGATAAACTACACCCCGAAGACGAATATTGTGCCCTCCTGATGAGTAATGGGGTTGTTACGGCGGCTTTATCTGCGTAAAGGAATTGGCTGCCAGATTTCTTATGTGATCATTGCGATTATGGATTGCGGAGGTGTGCGGGTTGCGCGTGGTTTAGGATTAATGTCTGACTGCAGTACTACGAGTAGAAAGGTAAATCACGTGAAAACAAATGTACCTATGGTGTCGAGTCATGTAATTTTCATAATATTGTTTTGTTGGTTCAGAAAACGTATATACCGTGAGGCGAGATCACAGGAGATAATGCTTTATTACGGAAAAAACCTAATCTCGCAATGGCAATAATAACCTAAGTTTAAAAAATAATTTCGTATGTACAGAGTAATTTTAAAATAGCTTTATTCCTGAAACACGTCAACTTCCAAATATGATTTCCAACAAGTTTTGTTGTACGACTTTTCGAATAGCTCGAACCTTTTTAGTATAATGAACGTTTCTTATTCTTTAAAAGTTTGAAGTGGTTGGAAATCACACATTTACAAGTTGACGTGTTTCAGGAAAAAGCTATTTAAAAATGACCCTGTAGTTATTCTGACGATCTGGGTTGTAGAGCTGATTACTTGTTCTATATCTATATTTGTTAATAAAAAACTCACATTACTTCTAATAAACACCGCTTTCTTATTTACGAACTCGGAAAACTCCTCAGGAATTTTCCCAAGAAGTTTGCTCGTACAAAGAGCTCATGTACGCATTTCCACCGTTTATTATCCGCGCCTCCGACCTTCTTACTTATCACAGAGGGTGTATTATGAAGAGGAGTTGGCCAAGAGCGTATCAGCAAGGGTTTTGCGGGTTCCTTAGAGCATTTTGGCTTGAAACTCGTGTCCAGTTGCTAAACTGACCAAATAAATAATAAATTTAAATTAGAATGCTGCTTCGGCAGTTGAAAATGTAATCTCATTGTTACAAAGGCAGATTTGATTGCTTTTCATCTTTATTCGGGAATATTAATGTGTAAGGCCGACTTGCACCAGCCTCATTTTTACAGCGTTACAAATGTATTGTGGTTTCCATGGTAAAGTTAAATTTCATAGAAATAATGTAAATGAAGCCACTGAATAGACCGATAGTGCTATCAGAAAGCGTTTACCCGGCGCTGCCTTAGATTATCTTTAGTTTTGTGTTATGCTTCATCCAAATCAATCAAAGTAAAAACGTGACAACACAAAACAAAACACATAGGAATCAGGCAAGAAGTTAAATCCAGATGAACCCGACTAAATTATAAGCAGAGTTTCACAGCGGACCCTAAAAGAAACGTGATGACTTACGAACTGGAAGCCCCATTAAGTAGGCGATTCTATTCATGTGGTAACTCAGGAAGGGGGGTTGCGAGCGCGCGGGGGGAGGTGGTAAATACAAATAAAGAAGTGAGTTGTTTAAAAATGGAACAAGCTGGTATTTGGCAAGAGATAAGGCTCGCTTCCGGCGTCTCCCTCCGTCGTTGGTCGATGGAATTATTTCTGCGGTTCGACGTGGCCAGGGCCCGACGTTGGGACGCTGTCGCGTTCAACGTTGTGGCTTTTAAAAGTTTTTAGGGATGTCTCTGGCAGGCAGAGACCGCATCGATGCCGGTATTTAGGTAGTCCAGATATTGCGTGTTGATGCCAGAAGATTAAAGTCGAAGAAGCATGAATAAAAACTAAAGAACTTGCTCAGATAGGGTGACTGACGGAGGTGGAATAAAATCAGTCACAGAGTGGTTACAATAGCTTGATAAATGGTGGGCCGATGTATATCGGTAGTACCTTCATATCTTCACACCAGCCTTCCCCGTGAACAAATCTCATACAAACTTGTGGAGCCTGTTTCGCCCTCTTATAACGACAAACTTATTACGCATCCCAGCAAAGTGAACGTCTCACATTTTCTCCGCTGTTTCTTAATTTATTGCAAAACTGTTTCTAAAGTACCTATATGGGCCAATTTTTAAATAGATTTATTCCTGAAACACGTCACCTTTAAATTAATGTGATTTCCAACCCCTTTTGTTCTACGACTTTATGTTTCAATATTTTTTTATTATTTTCGGCGCGTACTAACAAATAGAACCAGGAAATGGTGGAAAAGTGGTAGGCGCCGCGCTTTTATGCCCCTCTAAAATAAAATTATGCAAACTTTTAAAGGATAAGATATGTTCTGAATAAGAAGTATTGGAAAACAAAATGTTGGAAATCACATTTTAAAGTCGACGTTTTTCAGGATTAAGGTAATTTGAAAATTGCTATGTATTGGCACATAAAAAAGCCTTTATTCTACTATTAAATTGCTTAAATAAATTAAGAAATCGAATATTGCTACTATTTCAAACATTTTCAATACCTACACATGGACTATCGATAAAACTGCAGTGACAACTGCCTATCCCAGCACTAGTCACAGATCTCAGAACGCGACCGTGTCAGATGCTCTCCGCTGTTTCTTAATTTCCTCCCGCGCAGATAAGATTGGCTTTTAGCTTTTTATTGAATTTTCTCCGCGACTCTAATGTCGCTTGTATTTTAAAAGACGCCGCGTTACACGTCACTCCGGCCATTGTTTGTGGACGGCATTGATCTTGTGCAGCTAAACTGACGACTGTCATCCGCTTGGATTGACTCGTGTTATTTGTACATTTTGTTATTTTTAAACGACCTTTATTCCATTTTTCATGAGAACCGAAACTAGTCGGATACACCGACATAATACTAGTGAGTAAAACCGTGTTTTAATAGAGTAATTTTTATGTTTGTTACCTCAGAATTTTTTTCTAGGTGAACCGACTTTGATGACCCAAGTATGTAATAAGTTCCAGTATAAATAAAATCGAATTAAAGTTTTTTGAAGTGATTTTTAATGATTTAAATTGTGGGGCCCTAAAGGCCTCACACTCTAACTAAATTCAATCATCAAACTTGAAACGGAAACGGCGCTCGCTCGAATGAAAAGTATTTTCCCAGAAGAAAATGTGACTCTATAAAGATTGTGCATCTGAATACATTTGCCTGCACGCCTTATCTGGTCCATAAACCGGCGCCACTAATGGCTAACCACGCTGAGACGACTTCACAGGGCCGTCATTCTGGCTATATGACAGAAGTTTGACAGAAGAATGCTATTTTTAAACATTTATAATAAGTTGAAAAAATTCACTCGGGACAGGACTTGCACCCGCAACCTCTCGCATACTGTGCAGGTGCTCTACCAATTGAGCTACCGAGTCAAGTAACTGTCGATGCGAATTTCTTCAACTAGTCTCCGTCAACTGGACGGGGGGCGCCACCTGGTGTGATTAGGTTGCGGGTTCAAGTCCTGTCCCGAGTGAATTTTTTCAACTTATTATAAATGTTTAAATTATTCCCTAGCACGGGTTAGTGCTTTAGAAAAAAACAAAAAGAAAAATGCTATTATATTCGACTGTACAAATAGGGGGCAAACAACGAAGTTTTGAAAGTAAAGCTCCAATTTTGTACAAAACAAGAATGAAAGGTCGATTAGTCTAAATAGGGGGCAAAGTCAGAAAGTGGGCAAAGTTCGAATAAAAAGTAGGGTTTTGCAAATCTCTACAGATACTATGGGAATCACACTTAGGGGCCAAAAGCAGAAAGGGGCCAAGAACCGAACAGACCGCTGTTTATGATACCTAAGTGAATATTGTCAATAACTCGAAAAAGGACAAAACAACGAACTGTTATTCACTTCGATCGACAATCAATACACGCCATCCACCTAAATGTTCAGCAAAACATCACTAAATTCAGCACTTTACAATGTGGTCCTACACTACAACGTAGGTATCAAAATATTAAATTGAGTAGTTATTCATAATTCTGTGGACATGGGCTCTTAAAATAGTTTTGCAGTTTGGTTGAGAATTTAATTTGGGTTGTTGTTGATAAATAAAAGACATAGCACAAAGCATTACGATAAACTAAGGAAAAAATCTACAAATAAGTATTTTTAAAGACTAAGGTTTCATCGAAAATTTGCAACCACAAGTAAAAATTACATGTACCGATAAATGGATAGTTGAATTTACTAACTACGAACTTCGAAAGAAAAACTTTCGATATTCTTTATTCAGAATAACGACCTAGCTCTTACCATAGCTGTGATATCAGTCAATGAGAGTGGGGGAATATTATTGCTATCAAGATTACTTTTATGGGATCCAAAAAATTTCGCCTTATTGCATAAGAAAACCTGCGAAAGCGTTTGTAGAGTTTCGCAAAGCAGTATTTATCCCTCGTATAATATCATTAAATCGACCGTAAAAAGAGAAACATAACGCTGACCAAGTGTTAAAAATATTTACTAAATTATTAAAAAAATACAAATATTAATTTAACATACTCCCGACATTTTAGCTTCAAATTAGCATATCTCATAATCGGCTGGACCGATTTTGATAAAAAATTATCTACGAAAACTCGCTAGAAAACTCGCTTTCATATAAAAAAATATCGCTTCCAAATCGGTTCACCCGTTTAAGAGCTACCGGTGCCACTGACAGACACACAGATACACACACGGTGGTCCAACTTATAAAACCCCTCTTTTTGGTTCGAGGGTTAAAAAAACTTTCAAATGTAGACACACAAGATAATATACGTACGGGATTTGAAAATCTGGGAAAATTTATCTTTTTACTAGACTGCGGAACCCTCGCAGAGGGTACCCATTGAAACTACATCCCTAGTTTTTCCTTTCGGATATTTCATCAAATACGACTCAGTGAGTCTTAAAATAATTGCAAACAAACAAACTCCACAAACACAGGCATTTCTTAGTTAGTTAAAAGAGATTTTCCCACAGTGTCCCCTTAGTCACCCTCTACTCCACTGAGGGCGGATTACGAACCAAACGCAACGAATGATGATACAAAACCGTGGACTACGGAATTTATTAGCTTGTAGCGACCCCTATCGGTCGTACAGGAAACTGCTACATACAGTTAGGCAACTACTCTGCTCGCTACTAATCCTGCATCGCGCCAGCAAAGTATCTTTCGTGGCTGAGCATATGCAACTTCCTACCATGGTCGGTTGGACCTGGCCGGGCCCCAAGCACAACATCTGCTTGGTGGGAAACGCTTTATAGTGAGGAGCATGATCACCCGCTCCTCCTATAAGCTCATAACGGGATTAAAATTTCAGGATCAAACATTATAACGCGAAGCCAGATGAATAAAATAATCTGAAAATGTTTTTTATAATATTCTTTAGTTGACCGTTGACTCTGCACAAATAGTAGGTATTCGTAAAATGTGTTTATAGTCAAAGCAAAATCTACATAAACATGAAGCAATTTCTTTTCGACATGAATGCAACATGGCCATGGGGCATTTACAAAGAAAAGGTACTGTATTCTTAATTGTACACCAAAATCTTACAAACCATTATTTTACCGAAATAACTAAATAAACGGATATTTTCATGTAAAGTTGACGTTTCCAATGGTTCATGATAGCCCCTTTAAAATTAGAGCGAGGCGACGAGACAAGACAAAGCAGCTTCAGCGCAATCGCATTCCAATGAGCAATGCAACGGAAATGCTCCTTTGTTCTAAAGTTACATTCAAATATTAAATCGGGAAAAAGGAGCTCTAGGAAAATACCAGATCAGGGAAAAAAAACTGGCCAAGTGCGAGTGAGACTCGCGCACTTAGGGTTCAGAAGAAGAAAAAAACGAGGTAGGCATACACCGCCTTCTAGAGTGAGTTTTGGAACTAATATAAAGGGCGTATCTGTGTCGTATCTTTTGATTCCGTTAACTTAGACGCTTTTTAGGTTCAAAGCAACTGAAGTCCTGAGTATTTTGATGTAAATTTCAACCTGATAAATACCTCCAAGCGTGCTTGAGAAAAAGGTAATGGTTCCGTTTTACCCTTTTTAGGTACGGAACCCTAAAAATATCATCCTTCAGCTTCTAAAGGTGAAATAGTCAAGCTGATTGCCATCCTCCGATATGAGACGGCACAGCAAGAAGAAGAAAGATCCTTCAGCGAACATATTTTTAGGAAACGACGGAATCAACGTCGTTCAAATCTGTCAAGTGCAACATTTCCTTAGTCAAGCAATTTAAGCTCTGCAAGAGTAGGTACAGATGAACACACAAATATACTTAGGGATATACGCTGCTGAAATCATAACCCTCCCATTTTTTTTCACCATTTGCGTCGTCAAGTAATTTAAAAACAATAATCAGCGGTGCAATTCTATGGTAGAGTCAAACACTCACCCAACCATCGCACTCAGTTTATCTGGGATCGCCTTGGCATTCACCTTGTTTCTTAGACCTTCTTTCCTTGTCAAGAAGAGACAGAGCGGCAGATAATCGCGTCCCTCCACACCTCAGTCTCAAATGACTTTTTTTAAAGATTTAATTTCCTGAGGGGGTATTCTGCCATCAAGCAGTCTCTTTTATTGTCGCAGTTACGATTTGGTCCTTCGAGGCGCTTGATTAGACTTGCTTAGCTTCAAGTGTACACCCCCGGGGGATGCAATTAAACAATTTTGATGAACGCTCGTTAAAAATCAACTTGTTTTTGTTTCTACTTTCGTATCGCTTTAAAGACGGAGGTATAAAACTGTAAGATAATAGGCTAATTCAATTTGGGGTTGATAATTATATTTATCTGCTGGTTTTGATGGCTGCTGCAATTAGTTGTATAAACTTTATTATTTCTGGTTTAATTTCAGAAAATTGTCTAAATATTTCGGTCACTCTTGTTGTATCTTAAATGTGACGGTAGGTGGACAGACCAAAAGCTCGAATGGCAAAAAAGAACTGAAAAACAAAAAAAAAATACACTGGACGAGATTGGTTAGGTTAGGTCCTCACTACATAGAAAAACGCTTATGAATAGAGTAAATGTTGTTTATAAGACGTAATTTTCTCCTTCATTATCACAATATTTCAAATTATCCCGCTTGGATGGCGCTGTGCAACATAAGCTTACCATTTAGAACCTAAACATAAGCCAGCCACCCTTTTTTCTCCAAAAAACACCACAAACCGTATGCGATGTGGCACGTCGCAATCTAAATCTGTTTTGTGCATTAATTTGTTAGGACGGGCGCAAATTAACGCATGAGTAACACTGCCGCCCCTGACATCTCACTAAACCGCCCCTCCGCCGCTTGCTTAGAGATTATTGATATAGAGCAGTTAGGGCCACTCTTCGTCCTTAGGAAACTTGAGCGTCTGAGGCATAAACAGTTCGATTATCAGACAAACGGTAGAACAGGGTGGAACAAAGGATAAATACGTATACATAACCCCTTAGTGCGAACATTGCCAATCGTGGGCACGCGTGGTGAGCTCTCTCTTTCTGCGAAGGCCTTTTCCCAGCTAGTGGGACATGTATACTTTTCAGGCTAGCTAGCTATATCTAGATCTTACTTATTTAGTGCCGATCAACCCGATCTTTCCGTCAAAAGCCTCTATTTTTCGATAATAATCTAAAATACTCGTAGTCACAAATACGAAACAGAAACCAAGATGTGATATTGAGTGTACAATTTTATTATACAAACAATGTGCTCAGTAATTACGTATATGGATTGAAAATTGTGAAAGCTCATCACTTTTTTAGAGTTAGATTTTCACGGCAATGCAGCAGCTCTATACAATTCCTCTTGAAGCAGCGTGTGTTTTCCTGCGCCCGCGAAGCTCAGGTGAAAATATCCCACGCTCGCTCACTGTCGGCGCTCGGGTTTAACTAGGCAACTGTTTAGTATACTAGACTTGGCATTAACCGCTCGCTGTACTTACTTAGTGTTCCGATAGGTGTTGGCGAAACTTGGTCCTGCGTCTTGGAGCAGAGGGTTTTAATTTTATTAGGAGCATCGATGAGTTTTTGGTCGTTGATAAAAGATGGTCCATCAATAATTTTTTAGGTGTATCTGCTTGCCCTTTTGAATAAATAAGTATGTTATATTTGAAAAAAATAAAAAAGCGGTGGCTTCCCATTTGAGAGGTCGCATTTGAGTCGTACGATTCTCAGAGTACCTCGTCCTTTTTAATTTTTTTATGAGAATATTCTCAGAGTAGATACTATGACTTTACTTAAAACAGAATTAAATTATGTTTTAAACCAACTGGTAGAACATAGGTGCTAGACAGATCTAATTAGTAGAATTTAGTAGTAGCAGTAGTAACGCCCATGAAAGTGTGAACAATAAAGCCTGGAAATTTAACTTTTGTCACCCTGTAAATATAACTTTTTCAAACCACGTCTAATTGCAATGAAGAACCAGACGTTTTATCTCTTCCAACCACGTCGGCTGTAAGTGATTCGAGATGAAATTATCGACCCCCAAAATAATTCGCGTAGAGCCCAATGAATAAAAAATAAGCCACGGATCGACATCACAAAAAACCGCGCGGAGGGAGTAAAAAAATAATATTATCCTGTGGAAATGAATTAAGCGGCTCCCAGATATCGTAGCTCAGAGGGCCAATGAGGAGCGCTACATTGTGTGGAGGAGGAATTTTCCTACACTTAATTTTGCTACAACCAACGATAACCAAGTATGAGGTTGGCTCGCTTGACTCTGCGTTCACATGAGTTCAAATTTACGCTTTACAAGAAATAATACAGGTTGGATTTTTAAAACGGGGCAGTAAGGTCAGGTACCTTAATCGTTATAGTCACAGAAAAATGTTCTTAGGAGACAGTCCATAAGTTTTTGAGATATTCTGACTGCACTTACAGATTTTGGAAAAAAAAATACAGTCAGCGAAAAAATATGCTTAATGCGAAAAATATCAACGTAGGCACTATAATGGGTCAAAGTACTAATACAACTGTACTGGAAACAAATTAGATGATGTGTTTGAAGTATTGGGTCAAGTTTGGTGTAGTTTGCAGGTAAATCGATGATGGCTAGTTCATGCGTGAATCCAGTTTTAAGTTTTGTAGAGTTTCATTGCAAAATATAACGTAAAAAGAAATAAAACTTCAAATAGACAAAATGGTTACCATCCCTTCCTCCAAAAAGCCCACTCCACACCCCGCCAGCCCTAGATCCTTCCGTCGCCGGGTAAGTAGGGAATAAAATTAACCGAGGATGATCGCTAATGAAAATAAATTGGCGCCGGGAGATTTGAGATTACACCGACCGCGACGAGACGCTCCGCCGAGCGAAAAAATGACTTAACCCACTTACACATAACGAGCAATTCGGAACAACAGAAAGATTGGTGTAGCATACTTGGTTTGTCTCATTTTGTTTACCGCGTGTTCGTCTCGAGTTTTATTGAGGCATTTTCTAGGCTGTGTGTTGCCTGTCAGCGTAGTCCGTACGGACACTATACAGTTATTATTAGGAGTAGGTTCTACTAGTCAAAAAGGGAAGATAGCTAGGTACTTTCATATCCGAGGGTGGTTCATCTTCTTAAGTCACTGAAGAAGGATTAAGTTTGAGTTATGGCTCATGCGGATTATTGGAGAGAGGTCTGGGTCTTTCTTCCACAAATGTAGATAGCACTACGGTTAAATAAAAATATTCAAAAAGTAGACTTTGGTCTACAGCTAAGCAGTCAAACCTAAGTAGAAAAGTTGTAGGTGTATCAAGTTGGGTCCCATCATATTACTAAAGAATCAACGTTCTTGCCAATTCCAACTCAATAGAGTCTTTCAATAATAGCAACATCTCGACAAATCCTGTACTAACGAATCGAACGACAACCTATCAAGAATTACTAACAACTAATAACACAAAAAACATACTTATCTGAGAAAAAGCCTCATACTCTACTTTCCTTCCCTTGTTTACGTCGAAAGAAAAAATGTCATGTCAATTAATGAAAATCTACTGTAAGCTAAAGCTTAGCGGTGCGCTTGTGATGGAGCATTTAGACTGGCGAGCATTACGATACACCATAAACTAGCACAAAGGAGAATTACTCCGTTGATCAACCTAAAGCCGGTTAGACACCCATTCTAGTAGCTAGATAGTTTCCGTCATGCTCTAGAAATATGACCGCAATATCGCATTAGGTAACCGTATTGACGGGGCGCGTGACGGAAAAGCCCAAATTTTGAAAGTTTTAAAAATTTTGTTGCTAAACTGATATATTTTTTCTCAGCGATTTGTGTTTCACGACACTAAAATTGTATTATTTTCATTATTCTAAACAACAGAACAACAATAATTAAGCTGATTTTCTGGTCGACAAACCAGTGGTACGTACTTTCCAAAAGACTCAGAAAAATTCGACCAATCTCATAATCAGCTGAATTATTGTTTCTTCTTCTTCGTCGTTACGCTCTTGTCAGAGCGGTCGTGGTCCACATGCAGTATTATCAGTGGCTGATGTTGCGCGCCTTACGATGCCACGCCATTTATCTCGGTCAGAGGTTGCCCGGGTGCATTCATACAATGTTTTCCCCACAGTGGTCTTGATTTGATCAGTCCATCGCATCGGTGGTTTTCCCCGAGTTCTAGTGCCTTCCACCCTTCCCTGCATTACAATGCGCTCAATGGAGTTGTGGTCTTGTCGGGATATATGGCCAAAAAATCTCAAGATACGACTTTGTACAGTACTTGACAGACGCTGCTTGATGCCGAGTTCTCTAAGTATGGATTCGTTGGTTCTGAATTCCGTCCACGATACTCCAAGCATTTTTCTCCAGCACCACATTTCCAGAGCGTCTATTTTTCCCCTTTCGATCTCTCGGAGTGTCTCGGAGAGAATTATTGTTTACAATAATGAAAATAATACTATTCTACTGTCGGTAAACAAAAATTGTTGAACAAAAATTGCTCAGTTTAGCTAAAAAAACTGTGAAAATTATGCATTTCACGCCACGCTACTTTAATTGACCCTGGTAGTGGTCAATTGGGCAATAGGCTCCCCCACACAGGCGCGTTATTGCGTTAGCGTTCCTACGATATCTGTTATTAGTACAGTCGGCCACAGTCTCAGATACCCCTTTTTGTTCGATTGGCGCCCTTATGCCGCGCGCGATAAGAGCTGCCATGGGGTATCTGAGATTGTGGCCGACCGTACGTTTTGTATTAGGAACGTTGCGGCGTTCTTACCGCAGGAGTGCGTAACACCACGGCGATCCTAATACAAAATGTACTAAAAACAGATATCGCAATAATAATGCGATATCTGTTTTTAGTACATTTTGCAACTCAATAATACACCTGTGTCGGGGAGCGGGAGGGGGAGCCTTTAGTTTCGTAATACACTGACTGCCGGTTTCTGAATTGAGGGGTTTAGTATTATTAGGTTCTATAAGGCATTCTATAAGGGAATTTGCGCTACTTAAAATCATTCTCTGATCTCCATTTACTTAATTAATATAATAATGAATATAAACTATAATTTGAAGAGACATACTAAGCCACAAGCGTAACCCTATGAAACGCGTACAAACTAATTGTGAATGAAGTAGGTTTTAAGTAACCAACAATTTAGTTATTTTGTGTTTTGTTAAAGATATCCTTAATATTAAACCTACTAATTCTAACCTACCGGGCCTGAGCGTATCTTGCGCCGTGTAACGCGAGACTCTACCCCGCACGATGCCTTATTATGGACGGCTCAAAATACTCGGTGAGGCTGTGCTGGAAAATTTCAATGTAGAGCGAGGTTGCGCAAGATACAATGCGTGCCACGAAAGAAGAGAGTTGAGTGAGATACTACTACGTGGTTTGACATGAGCAGTGACAATTTAAAGGTATCTTTAGCGGTATGAAGTCTGAGCGCGGGGAAGGGCCGGGCGTCAACGGGGTGGCGGAAAGAGTGCGGGAGGCGCGGTCAAGTCTCATCTTTCGTTGCGCGTATTGTGTTTTGGCACTTACATCTTACACATTGCTCGCTTAGTGTAAATGCGTCCGCGCGCTTGTTATATCATAACTAAGGCCGGGTCTGGCAGATAGGCACTTAGATGATATGATATTACGCTGTATTAAGTTGCTCGAGTAAATCTTTCTTGCTGTACGGCTGGGCTTAAGAGTTTTATTGTAGTCTTGCTGAGAGAGACTGTATCTTTAGAGGCTTCAGAGAGTAGAAACACTTACCTAAATATTAAAACCACAGGCATAGCGATTAACTGAGTAGGTCCCATAAATCGATAACAGCTTGGTGAAATCCGTTATCGATTTATGGGACCTATAAGTCTTTTAAAATTAGGGGTGGTTGTTGAAAACGGGCATTAGTATCGTAGTATGCACTATTATATCTTAGTATATGCACTATGCAACCAGTGCTAATGAGGAGGTGATTAACAACAGATGAAAATAGAAAAAAAGGTTCGTTCCATTCGAAATTCAAATAGTTTTCCGCGCTAAAATAATTTTGGTCTTCTCACCTGTCTTCTACCTCCTCCGTAAATGCCCTTGATTCTTTGTAGACGTAAAAAGTCATTGACCGGTCTTTAACAATTACTTTGCGGAGACGGGCGCAAGTTTGCAAATACGTGTAATAAATCGCCTTATTATGAAACATCGTCGTAATCCGCGGTTAACTAACATAAATGCTCCGACTTCGCCCGCCACGCCGCCGGGCAGTTTGTTAAGATTAAAATTTAATGCCCTAACAGTTTATTAAACTTGCCATCGTTTACCTTTTCGCATGGCTTTGAAGAGAAAATTCTGAGTTTTATATTTACTTAGTAAGGTAACGTCTCTATGAAAAACTTACACCACATATTTTTTATGGAACCTACGAATAAATCTCGCACAAGTCAAAAGCGGCTGTTTTTTCTTAGGCGGTATTTATTTGTAGGTTTTAGGATCAGAAATCCAGGCCTTAGGTCCTAAAAATAGTTAATCCTAAGGATTCTCATATGACGGCCCGTTTTTAGCAAGAAACACTTTAAAAAAAGTTATAGTTTTTTTTATTGGCGGCGCTGGGGTACCCTCCTCTTAATAAAATGAACAATCTTTATTTTAATATTGGGCTATTATGGGGGTGTTTTTTTTAGAGTACCTATACAGGGCTTCCGATCATGTCTAAGCATTTAGTTGTTTTTATAGGAATAAAATGGATTTACAAGTGGATACAAAGAATTAATAAAGCTTTATATTAATTAGCCTTTAATCCCCTTGACCTACTAACCTGCCTGTTGCTGTTGGCTATAATAGGTTATTCTCTTGGAAAATCCTGGTGGAAAGATAACAGCAAAATATTACAAAATATCAACATAGATCTCATTTACTTAAGGCGTTCTGTACCGGCAACTGACAAAAACCTCATAGCAAATTACCGAATCTGAAACAAATTATTGAAAACAAAAAAAATACTTACCCTTTGTATCCTGGCATTGTATCCAGTGAGAAGTGCTGAATGTTGTGGAAGTAGCGAATCATTTTGATTTTGGACTCTTTAAATTGAAAGCCTCTTTTAACCTTTAGATGGAGTCGGCTTGCCCAGCACCTATACCAGATGATAAACTAAGGCCCGTAAGATCAATCACAGTTTAAACCAAAAAGGCTAGTTTAAACCCTATCTGTCGATTAATTTTCATACAAAATACGAGGTTTAATCTAAGGTCTGAGTTTAAACTGTGATTGATCTTACGCCAATTAGTAATTGGCCTAGCCCACAGGAAAGATTGAAGTCAATACGTGTGGAGCCGCCTTTACTAAAATAAGCACCATAAATATTCCCATTTTGAAATAAACAGGATTTTTGGTGTGGATATTTTAGAGCTCTTTTCACAGAAATGGCTATAACCCATTGTTGCTGCCGTTAATATTAGTTCTCTTGATTTGAATATTTAAGAGGGCGAAAGCACCATTTTCCCATACAAACGTAGTTCCGGTTTAATTTCTAAACTACAGGCTGGATTTTGCTGAAACTTGGTTTATATCAGTAGATGACCAATATGGAGGTTTGCAAATAGTTTTTATAATAAAAAAAAGCCTGAAAGTAGGTTTAGGTATAAAATCAAAGCATGACTATGCGACTTTTTGTATTTTCCAAAGCACTAACCCGTGCTAGGGAACATTATATTGACTCGGTAGCTCAATGGGCATTGATCAGTGAGGCATCGATTGTCGTAAATTGAAAACCATTTCGAGGAATAGGGATACCGATTACTGTTAGGGGTTTAAATAAGTAAAATTAAAACGGATTATTAATATTTATCGCCAAAAATGTTTTTTTCTTTCGATGACTTCATCATAGCCTCTAATGCGGTTGTTCCATTGCCTACAAATATTTAAAAAAATACATCGTCAACAACAACTGTCAAAAGTGTCAAATAACTGAGAAAATAACCTTCTTGTTGATTTGACACTGACATTTGTCAAACGTCAACATATTTTTATTTTTTAAAAGCATGAATGAATGCAATGAACTTATTACATAATGCCAGTGGTGACGTCATAGACAAAACTTTTAGAAATTTTAAAAAAATAATAAAAAAATATTTACATAAAAAAATAAGAAAATATTCAAATTAATTTCTTATATTTGTATATATTTTCGATTTAAAGAATAAAAAATAGGATTTGACGATGCCCAGCGCCCGCACGGTATGGAGGAGGTTGCGGGTTCAAGTCCTGTCACGAGCGAATTTTTAACCTTGTAAAAATCTTTATAATGACTACCTATGTTAACTCAAAGATAATTTTATTTAAAAACTTCGTCGATATGAACGCATTAATAGCGTCAAGGGTAACCTCCCAGGTATCACACCCCCACACCCCCAAGTAACGCGCAAGTGTGGCCGGTCATTCCCCCAAACCAAGAGATTCCGAAGACCGGACAAAGATGTCTGCCGATACCATCGTCGGCGATCCGAAGATGCGCAACTTGTTGACAGATGATTTGGGTTTGTCGCGCCGCCGCTTCCGCCGTGCCGCTTGGACCCCGCTATCGATCCAACTCGATATTATTGACACATGTTAAGTCTTGTATTATTGTCATTGATGGCAGCGAACGGAGGAGGATGGAGCTAAAGTTAGACTTGGTTTCTAGATTGATTGAGATATTTTATTCGTATTCTGAGGCCTGACTCTGTATCGCATGGTGCAAAAATGGGCTCACAGTTGTTTGTTACATTGATAAAACAATAGTATGAGGAAAATAATAAAACAATAGTATGTAAATATTGTAATATTCGATTTATATTTTCGTTTATAATAATGTATTTTGAAATGGAATAAACATTTAGCCAATATCTTCATTACCTAAACAGTAAATGCTATATTGTTCGTGTGAGCCTAAGTGACGAAGATTTTATTTCCATTTAGGTCAATAAAAAGCTTATGTAACATTTAACTATAGATAATAGTAAAAAAACTATTTACAATATTTGGGAATGTCATCACAGCTTCACGAAAACAAGCATAACATAGAATAATAACAAAACGATTCGTTTTACAATATCATAAGTTATAACTACAAAAAATAAGTTTAAAAACTAAAAAACAGTCCTACCTATATTATAGATCTTTAATGAAATAATATTATTATAAACTGCATCGTATCAGCCTCCAAACTATAAATGCGTGAATACTGTAAATTGATAATTATCTGTTGGAACTACATGTAGGAATGAGCATCGTCTTTAGTCTTTTAGCACATTTAAGTCTTCTCAAATAATACAACATATTGTTACTAACAATCTTTGGGTATGTAACCTACTGATCTAAAACCGGTTACATTCATCTTATTTCGCGAGAAAATAGTTAAAAAATTACCTGAGCTTTTTCTATTTTTTTCTCACCGGCTGAGCTGAATGTAATTGGTGCGATTCTGCCATCATGAAAGATGCAGCTTCTGAACTTCACTTTCTATAAAATTACATACAGAAGAGACGTGGGACAAGGACGCGGCGCGGACGTGAATATTTTCTTTAATTTGACGTTTTGCTTTGTCCGCGGCCCGTCTCTTCTGTGTGTATTGTCGCGTCGCTTCTATACATTTTGTATGACAGTGACATCAAACTGACGTTGCGTTCACGCCTCGTCTTCGTCCCATGTCTCTTCTGTGTGTCTGACTACATAGGCATACTTTCTTAATAAATTCTGAGAGTAGGTATATTTTATCTTGACAAGATTGATAATTTTTAGCAAAATTCAGCTGTTTTTCACTACTACAACTGCGCGGTATTGCACCAATCACGCATCAACCAAGTGTTTTTAGAAAATTGGAGAATCTTTCTTTCACACTAAGGGATTTTTTTTTACATTTAGGAAAGGTTTTTAACTTCTAATTAGTGCATAAGAATTAATTTACATGATCTTATAGTGACTAACTGTATTATTATGATATTTTACACTGTATAGATAAATATTTTTGAAATCGAAGAATATTAGGTAATCTCAACAAAGCTTTACAAATATTTGTCGAAACTTTTTGTTGAGTGAAGTTTATACAAATTTTAACTCCTAATAAGTCGTTAAAATTAAAGGTTTTTACTGGTAATTATATCTTTTGCAATAAATATTAGTGATTCATAATATTTTTTTATTTTAAAACATGAGATTCTTTCACAAGCTTGCAGCTGTGACTTGACTGATTGCATCCTACACGATACATACATAAACTACTCTATACGTCTAAGATATGAATTAGCTCCTCTGTACATTTTATTAATATTAGCGCTACATACATACAATACATATTACATACTCAACCTATTATAAGAGTTTGTTACTTAGTTTTAGTACGAGTACTTACTTACTGATGTTTTACGTAAGATCACATGGAGATCTAAAAAGTGATTTATAAGAATCACAAAAAATTAAGTTATACTGCCTGTTAAAATAGTGAAAATTTTTGGTAGCGCCTTAAGCCGAGCAAGTAGAAAAAAAAAGAAAACCATATTATGAGGTGAGTACCTACTATAAAATCCGTATCTCATCTGTAAGACTACGACTGCTTCACCACCTTCTCAAAGCGTATACTCGTAAAATAAGACCTTTAATACTAAAATGGCACTACCAGACCATCGCAATCCATTCAGTCTTTCTCGCCATAAATACGCAAAGCCTGCTTCGACATGTAACTTCAGACTACGCAAACCATACGCACAGGAAGATACCTAATTGTTCTATTATGGTATTGAAGTTTGAAGAGCTTTCAGCTTTTGTCAGGAGATTGTGTTGTGTTGCAATGCGTACGTATCGTATGCAAAGTTTGATGCTGCACAAAGACTTTAAATGACCTCAGGTGGTTTCACACTACCAGTTCACACCATCTTACGCTCAGTGATCGCATGTGGATGTCCTGGATGCGCGTAGTGACCTCCGGGAGACGAAGGCTCATACAGAGACATCTTCAGTCGCTTACACTTGGCTCGACGATTTTTAAACCAAAACTGCACATTCTTTGACTCTAGCCGGGGAAACTTCTGCCGGTACGGCATTCGGTTCAGCTCCTCAGTGTATTTCAAGATTAGGTTGTGCGAAGGGTGAGTGTTGATCGAGAACCACTGCTCTAGAACGGGTACCTCTGAGACGGGATCGATGAAGGTACGATTGCGTTTGCGACGTTCATCCGAAGCCCCTGCCAATGCTAAGTTAAGGCCGCTGGCACCTTCACCTGGGACTCCTCCAACTCCGTGGAACCCACTCATGTACTGACTCATGTACATAATACCGTGGCCAAACATCGGATGGTTAGGGACCATGGGGAAGGGAAGGCGGTCAAGATGAGGAGAGGGGGGGTAGTGACGTTCCTGGACTCCCTCGTCGTCGGAAACGTTCTCATTGTCGTCACCGACTCCATTTTCTTCCTCATTATTGTTGTTGTTGTTGTGAGAGCTATCACTGTTCTTAGCTGGTGAGCGTTGTGGTGATGCTTGCTGATCTGGTTTCATGAGATCTCGCGGTTCTTGCTTGATGTCGTGGACCTGTGCCAAAGAAATATAAAACGTTAGCCGGGCAATAAATAGCACAGCAGTCATTAGCTAAGTCAGAGGTGTTCAATATTTACCTTGATTATATCTGGAGGTTTTAGTGACTCTTGTGGTCTGTCATCGGAATCATTGTGATTCTTTTTTGTTGTTATCAATGACAATGGAGCTTCGGGGCTGTCTGACCTCTCAATGTCAGGGTTTAATTCGACGCCGTCATCTTCAAGGTCTGAGCCGCCATTAGACAGGTTGTCTTCTGACATGACTGACATTGGATATCTACCGGGACTGCCCGATAACTGCATGGGGCTTTTCATGGAATTATGATCTTGAGAAGCATAACTATCATTACCAGCCATGAGAGACCCATTGGTGGGGCTGTGGCTTCTACTGTTAAATCCGTTGACACCCAGGTGGCAGGTCAAACCCCCGATATTCCGGAGCTCAGCGCGTTTCTGAGCTGCCCGAGCGTTTTTGAACCAATAAACGACATTGTTCACGTCAAGTGGTTTCCTTCCCCGCCTTGACTCTAAATTATTCAATTCCCGCACGTATTGCTGTATCTGTTGCCTGCTCGGATGCTGGTTTTCTGAGAACCAACGTTGTAGTTTTGGAAGTTCCAGTTCCGGATCGAAACTTGTTCGCATTCGAGTTTTCTGTGTGGGGTATTGACTTTGGACCGTCTGTAGCGCTGGATGTAGATGCTCCGGCATGCTGTTGAGAGTCGGTGAGCGGTTCTTTGGGCCGGGTGATGGGTACCGACGAGGGCTGAACGGAGGCCTAGGTGTCACCTGGGCGCTCCACCATGATTCAAACTTTCTGCGCATGTCCTCCGATGGCTCGTGAAAGTTGTGCGGCCCCGGCGTCCGGTCATGACCCCGGCATATCTGCGCTAACGTTACCTGAAATAAAAACTCTACGTTAGTGGATGTGTGCTAACAAACCGAAGCAGCAAGAGCGGTGTTAAGACGAGTCTAAAAAGGTCAGTCTAACCAGGTAAAAGGAGATATAACAGATAGAGCCAACACAAGCATTGTTTCACAAAACATCGCCATTAGATTATGAAAATATTAGGCCGGTTGTTAATGTGTGTGTCATGCGCGGAGCGGCGCTACAGAGCGCGCGTGTTTGCTCGGCGGTTAGCGCCGCGGCCGAAACTTCAATCATGCTCTAAAACAATGAGCGCGGAAGGGCGTCTAAGCAATTAGTATCCACCCACCGCCTCCTATCAGGCGCCGACAACTATCAATAACGCCCTAAGTGGTTCTACTAAAACATTTCTGGTAAGTAATAAGATTAGGCAACACGCGAGCGCTACGAATACAGCTTGTTGATTTAGAACTCAACAAGTGGAGCGGGTAAACTCGCCTCCCATGTTTGCCTTTTTCAATATTTGCCATCGGTAGGTCGTAGTCAATCAAAGAGATACCCTGTCAGATTATAATTCCATCTCTAAATTTACTCAGGCTGACAGTTATGCAACTAAAATCTGCGTTCTTATCTGCTAGATTACTTGGAACAATGCGAGTGATTACGACGTCAAGTCAAGTGAGCTGACAGCGGGTTGTGCGCGCGACGCAACTCTTGCCAAATCAAATGTTAATTTTAATTCTATTACATTACTGTTGTAAATCACGTCGCCTGCGCCACTTTAACACTCATGTGATACGTAAATCCGTTTCTCTGTGTTTTACTTTTAAATAGATGAGGCCATATTTGCTTTCCGGTGGAAGATTTACGAGATCTGGCGCCTGCGCTTGATAACTCTGTCACGTGTAATCCGAGTACGTACGTAATTCGGTGTGTTATTGCGAACGTCCCGCTCTGTAAGACATCTTAGAAAACAATAGGCTTACTCTTATCTTCGAGAATTATTTTCGTAGTGCCCTGTCGCATGTAGCTCTACTATAACTATTTAAGCCTCCCAATCTGGCACGCCTTGAGATTGTTTTAATTAGGGCTTAAGAATTTTCAGGAGATTTTTGGAAAGTATTACTAAGACCGCGAAGATTTATGGCCTTACATTGATCCCCTATTGACCCTTTAGAGTGCAAAAACCCTCGCAAAGTATCCCCGGGCGGCTGGAAGTTTGTTGCGAGTTGGAATCGAAGTGGCGCAAATTGGGGTGCAATAAATTACCATAATATCTTAGAGCCGAGTTCATCTGGCCGTTTAGCAACTTCGCCGTTCAGGTGTTTGATTATCTCGCCAACTTGTGGATTCCTTTGACTCATTTGCGGAAACTCTACGCGAACTTCCGAGCTCTTCTCGCGGAAATCAACCGTTTAGGTACATAATATGAAGAACCCGTTTTGTGTGCACAAAATAATAATTAATTAACAAGAAAAACTACGAAATTAATTACTATATTTCGTGTCTATATTTCGATTCTTATGATACCTAACAATATCAAAAAAGAAAGCGGCTTGCGTATCCTCAAAGAGTTTTTTCGACTCAAAAGCAAATTTACGCTGCAATTAGAAGAAAAACACTTGAGGAATCATAACAAGGTTACGCGGAAAATGTAAGAGGCCAAATTGAAACGTTCGGAATGCCATTACTCCAGTGCCGAAGCGGTTAAACCGAGGGCGCGCTCGCGAGCGCTAACCTCGCTTAATAAGATTATAAAGCATTATTTTATGGTATTAATAAGATCAAAAGCGTTCGTACACCTAAAACTCCTTTTAACCCTCTTTCGCTCCGGCTGAAGTTCGTAAGACGAGGGCTGGCGCCCCCCCGCCCCCTAACCCGTTCGCTACAAGGTGGATATTTAGAAAATATAATAAGGCTCGAGACGCGGATGAGTCTAAGATTCAATTAAATTTATTATGTATGGAGATCTCCCGTGTGAGGCAGGTGTTCGCCCTCACGGCACATCTACTTACAGGCGCACCCTCTGAGATGGATATTTGGTGTTAGCGATACACCTACACGCTGTGGTAATTCACTTAAGATTTTTGGAACGTTTTTCTTGTGAGGTATAAGTCTTGAAGTCTTCAAGTCTTTAAGTCTTGAAATACAAGGTAAAGATTACAACCATTGTTGTAATACCGTAAGAGGTTGTTATAGCGACGGAATGTCAGAGTTTTCTCAAAACGTTTTGGGATCCTTTTGTCCCGCGGCCGCTTCAAACGTCAAAACAAATGCTTCCTTAATTCTCCCCCCGACTGATGATCCTTATTAGCAAGGACTTAAGAGTAACCTTGCAAATTATAATGAACTCGCGAAATTATATACAAAACGCTTTCGTCTACTTAACAAGGAGTTCCGTAATCTGTCGTCATTTTGATCTTAGCAATGTTTGTCTTGTTTTCCGAATTAAACTCCCACTAACAGGATCTCGGATTTGTTTTGTACGTTTTAGATTTCCAGCTTATAAACGTAAGATTTTTGTTATCCTATGAACGAGTTGATGTATTGGGAATATCAAGCTTTGTCCATTCAATTACATTTACCTACCCTTAGGGGACAATTTTCAGCAAATCCTTGGTAGAGCAGCTCTATATGCATGCCTTAAAAAGGTTGAATGTGCTGAGCTTTTAAATATCAACTATTTTAACATCTGAAATGTACCTACCACGTTCAAAGCAAATAATTATCTTGAATCTTGAATCTTGATCTTGAATCTATAAACCCCAAAACAAAAAATATCACGTTTGGCTGAGCGTTGTCAGTCAATTACATAGATATACAGGAATATAATGTCACAGGGATGGACGCTATCAATGCAACGTTCCATTAAGTTTATTAACCGCGTATTTGAGAGACCAAAAACAGAAGGGTGACCACTCGAGCCCGCCGTTTATTTGATTTCTACTTCATTAATCAAGGGTGGATTGGCGGCGGTGCCATCGGGCGAAGTTAGCCTAACTCTCAGCGCCCCCTTCAAACTTCCATTACCGCTAGTTAAATAAAACCCTGTAGCCTAAGCTACCTGTTGTTTTGGAATTTTATATTTATAGGCACGTACGCCAAATGAATAACATTTCGCAATGAAAGCCGGTGAGACCGCAATTTCAATGAGCGGGCTTAAATATGGGAAACAATGAATGCCTCGATAATAAGGGGTAAAGGTTTAGTCCAGGGGCGTATTGTGTTGGCTCAGGGTGGGCCAGGGTTAGACAGACAATCAGCTTCCACCCCGTGTTCGACGTTGTGAATGCTGGTTTAGCGCGCCCGAGCGCGAACTACGTATTTTCTGTCCTGGAAGATGATTTTAATGCGACACAAATCACTGAGGTTAGATGTGAGTTCGTTTGACAATTGAGTTTTGAATAATAACGTCCTAAGGCGGGGGCGGTAAATGTAATCCAACTTTTGTGTTTGCGTAGTTAACGACCATATTTAACAATAAAATTATGTTACTTAATAATGTCATATTATCTCTTCTACTGTCAAAATTGCCTTCCAAGGCAAATTAGATTATTTACTATTTGATGACCTGATCGGAGTCCCGGGAGAAAGCTACATACGAGTATATAGGTATTTTTTTCTCTAGTAATGATAAGTAAGTAACCCTTGTACGGCAGTAACAGATCTGTCATTAGCGAAAGATATATTTAACTCATCTTCATCATCAGCCTGTCAACACCCACTGCTGAGTAAAGGCCTCTTCATGCTCACGCCACCTCTCACAATCCTGCGCCAGGCGCAACCACTGTTTTCCGGCTACTTTGGCTATGTCGTCCGACCATCTGGCTGGTGGTCTGCCAACGGATCTCTTCCCCTCTCAGGGTCGCCATTCCGCAATGGACTTTGTCCATATTTAACTAGTTTCAAGTAACTCATCTCGCTCATTAATCTCATTAACAAGCAAGTTAACGCTAGTTTTGAAGGTCAGGACAGCAGTACAACAGGTTGTAAATCAACGATATACTTAAGTAAAATTAACAATACTAACCTCATCCAACGGACATCCAGTCGAGAGCAGCAGCGGGCGGCTCTGCACCAGCAGCAGTCTCAGCAGCTTATCCTTTATATCCTGGAGCGGCGTGGGCCTAGGTCTCAGCAGCTGGATGCGGAGCGTGGCCACCGTGGTGAGCTCACCCAGCACCTCCCCCACTGTTGCTAGGGGCCCGTCGGTAATCCGGTCAAATGAGAGAGGCTTCCAGTTGTTTATTACCACTGAGCCTGTGGAGAGAGTTGATAGAGTTAGATAAGCGTAGAGGGGCTATCAATGGTTGTGATGGTGGTAGAACAAAGGTTGTAGTAACGGTCGAAGGAAACAGTCCGAAATTTTACTATTGAATGTAGATTACTTGGTTTATCCCCATGCCTTTGGCAGACGCGGCGAGCTCATGCGGTACCCGGGCCGTATCAGCGCAGCCGTTACCAGCTTATGGAAGACCGCCGCCGCTGGGATGATGGCGTAAGCCGAAAGATATTTATACAGGGTCAGTAAAACATTTTTCTGGCGCGATGCAGGATCCCCGTACCTTTGGACAAGGCGGCGAGCTCGGGTACCCGAGCCTCATCAGCGCAGCCGGTACCAGTTCACGGATGGCCGTCGCAACTATGATGATGTCGTAAGCCAAAAGATATTTATATAGAGTCAGTAAAAACATTTTGCTGGCGCGATGCAGAATCCTTACCTTTGGCCGACGCGGCGAGCTCGAGCGGGTACCCTAGCCGCATCAGCGCAGCCGGCACCAGCTCGTGGAAAGCCGTCGCCGCTGGGATGATGACGTAACTGTCCGTTTCCACCACGGCCCTGCGTCGCCAGGTGCCCTCTTCTAGGGAGGAGACGGCCTCCACTACGCAGTGGACTGGTAGAGTCTTGCCTGTGAACAAGGGATATTTTGGTCTTTAGTCCTGTGGTGTAGGGGTGGTTTTGATGTACTAACAGGATGGTAGGGCCTTGCTTGTAGAAAAAGGATATTGGGTATTTATTAGTCTTATAAAATAGGGGTAGTTTCGGTAGAGACAACCTGGTAGAGATTTTGAAAATACAAAATGCATGGTTTAAACATTTTTATTAGGCTTGTAGAAGGTAGCCGAAGATGTTGTACTTGTAGAAGGTAGCCGGGCTTTCATAGTTCTGAATTATCTGAAGTTTAGTTCAGTGTATCCTACCAAACGATGCTTATTAAGTCAGTGGTTACTTTGACAAGTTCAGACTAGCTGAATGCTTATGAATATTTTTAAAAGATAGACATCGTCTCCCATCAATTAAAAAGGAGCCTCTTTACAGCCATCTAGGTCGGTAAGTAGCATCTACTTAGTCCGTAGACTCAACTCGACGTCAAAACGCCGTCGTTAAGAGGTAGTCTTAATTATTTAGCAACTTTCTCAGACGAAAAAGCAATGCCTTTGACTTGTTAGCGCGGTGCTGTAAAAAAGCTACTGGATGCAGAATGTTAAAATAATAATTAATCCTTGTTCTGCGCCTTGCAGTGCGACGGGAGGAAGAGTATGAGGGGAAATGCTGGTATAGAAGGTAGACTAAGGTTAGTGTCCCTACGTACCTCCAAAACAGTACAACAACAACACAGCCAAAACCACTGAAGTTAAAATGTTCTTTACGGAGGTGCAAGAAACCCCGAGTACCTTTGATTGAATCACAGAAAAGTCTGGAATTTAAGAGCCTTCCTGCTTTGACAGAAGCGATTCACAAGCGAGGCGCTTCTTAAGCATTTCAGGCACTTAGAAATATTGGAAATAAGACTTTTATTTCCGGAAAAATACCACATCATTGCATAAGCTTGCTGCGCGGCGGCCGCTAAGCCATCTCTATTTGATTTGATTGGATCTTGATTGTGTGTAAAAGTGTCCATGGATGGGTGATCGCTTGTGGCAATAATATCTGAGCGCTTCCGTGCTTTGGAAGGCACATTAAACCGCTGATCCCAGTTGTTGTTAAGCCATGTCAGAGGCCCATTGGGTGGCCTAAATACTCTCACACCAGGGGTGGCCGCTACCTCATACGATTACCTAACTAACGTGTACGCTGTGTAAAAACAATTTAGTGTCTATCGCCATGCCTACTTCATCTTTCCTGAGTGGACATTCTATAACTTGCTATTTGCCTGTAAGAGGGCGTCGGAAGGCGCTGCGTGATCGCTTTGTACCGACCGATGCTTTTAGCGTTTCTTCTTTGTCTTTACGCTTCTTTAGCGCGATATTAAATAGTTTTTGCTGCCTCGATGCACTTTTTAGGAGACTCTCTTTGGACAGCTTTAATTTCAGCCTTTGGTACCCGCTGGGTGTAAAGTATCTTCAGGAAAATCCTATGAAACTCACTACTCAAGCTCAATAAAAGTGGTCTCAAGCTGATTTCATATCTGAAACTCCAAATTTACAAATATGAGGTTGAAATAAATTAAAATCATGGCTACATGCCCGCACCGGGAATTGAAATTAGTATTGAATGGAAAAGTTACCAATTTAGTTTAATTTATAAAGTAGATAGTAAATTAAAATAAACAAATAACAATAATAATCATTTAAAAAAATATCTATATCCTCCTGGAATAAATAATATTGAACGTAATTTTGCCTCCGGGATACGATGGTTTGTCCTTACACACGCGAAATCCCGAATTGAGTATGATGTGAATTCAATAACTGGTCCGGCTTTCACAGACGCGCCATTGTTACAGAAAACCGTGAAACTATTATTTTAATATTCAATGCCTAATAAGCTCCAGGTGATCGAGTTACAAATAATATCCTTTTGAATCCATACCGGGAATAGCGGCAGTTATGAGTTTAATCAGCACTCATTTTTAGGGAGAGTTATTTTGGTGTGCTATCTCCATTCACCCAAATTCATCAAAATCACAAACTTTTGCATTTCGACGATATTATTGGAGGTGGGATTTGTAGGATTTAGAAAGTCAGAATAAGTAAGTCAGTCAAGTTATAGGCAATTAATTAATTAAATTCTATACGAATGGGGTCGCTGGAAAAGGGCATTTATCTTATACACAAAGGACAGCAAGCGTAGCATAAGGCTGGGTTAGGCAGTTCATAAGGGGGTTATAACTATATGTATCTCACTCTTTTGTTTGACCTAGAGCGGGATACCCGGAGTTATAAACCCATCGAAACGCTCCAACCCAGCATTATGCTACGCTTGCTGTAGTCTTTCAAGAGAACAGTCTAGTCAAGCTTAGCGAAGTCAATTATGCGACGGGCTTTAAAGTCTCGAGTATTATCGATGAAACCTCTGTGTTACTATGTTGAGCTGAAACATTGGGCTGAATTATTTCCGCGGCACAATAATCCCAGTATAATACCGCAGGTGCCGGGCGCCCAACTTGCCTTAAAACACGGGTTTACCTCTGAAATAACACTAAAATTCTCGAGCTCCGGTAATCGCGCAAAGTAACTTTCAATAGTTTTCGTTGTCAAGTTCTTTGGTGAGGGTAGTGGGGGACTAATAATGTTACCACAGAGGGACAGCTTTCATCCAGTTCACGTTAATACATTTAAAAAAAATGCTTAAGCAACACATAAACGATTTATGTGTAATTTAATCAAATTATTTCTAAATGAGCCGGAAAAAGTTCCGACTCTACAATTAGGTAAATTCAAGAATGTAAATATCAGCGCTGGATTGAATAGTTACTGTAGTCAGTGACACTCTGAGATGCTCTTTTTTGTCTATGTGAGCTACTAAGTGGTATCCTAGAGTGTCGCTGACCTTACGTATTTATTTTGTTACAGAGACGGTGTTATAAAGAGCTGAATATGCAGATTGCTAAATATTAAACTCAATACTTTAATTATCGTCATCATCACGGATTTATCAAACCAAACTTCTGTAGCAGCCATCTTTATTTCGTTCTACGTAGGACCTGGTTTAATATGAACCGTGGATTATTTGAGGTTTAGACAGTTTGCGCGGACCGAGCTTGTCCTTTGGTCACTTAATTCCCTGGATCTGGAGCCGCCGCCCCTGCTCTATTAATATTAAATTATTCAAAGCTTGAATAGTCCACGGAGGTGACTAAAGCTGAGATGGTAATCGAATTGAGAAAAGTGCATCGATGGAAAAGTGATTATTCGATCTGGAACGTTCAATTCAATAATAGCTGGCCAATTAGAAACATGTAACTTTGCCTATTGGAGCCTTTTTTTTTGCCCATTTTGTCAGATCAAAAGTTCATCACAATCTCTCGAGTAGATCTTTTATTTCTAGCTTTGAATCCAGACGTTCCATAGTGAATCTGACAAGATTTCCTGGATACGACCCTCAGTGCAATCAAGTTGGCGCGCTTTTTGGAGCTCGGAGTGTGACTTGAACCCGCTTTTCACTACGCCTTTCCGAAACACATTTGGCCTTGTTACATTAAAATTTCACCTATGACGTATCATCCAATGTCACTTCGACACAAGACAATGATCGGCTACAAAATCATTCGGAATATTTGAATCATTTTAGTCATCCATACCTTGTAAACAATATGTGGGTTTACCTACGACCGTCCATACAAAAGTTACCTTCTTATATGCATTCCGAGACGTACCATTCGGCCGTTTATATGAAGACCACCGGCTACAACCTTTTCTTCGCTTCTTAGTAGCGTTTCCTTTAAATGTACCTACACATCGTATCTAGCCAAAAACACTCTATAATTTGGTATGATAATTAATTTGTGCCGGCCGCCTTGTTGGCCAAAGCTTGCATTATCGCAAGGCACGTTCGATCGCTGCTCCGATCCAGGGATATAGACGGGATTTCGGGAGAATTCTGTGAAATTAATTATTGTTTCGGGAAAGTGGTGGGCGCTACAGTTTGAGGTGTCGTGGCGCTATCGTGTGCTTACAGGCATACTTTTTTTTTGTTGGCCTGATTTCATTAATATGTAGTTAGCCAGCATGCATTCAAAGTAGGAAAGATATAGATTTTTTTTCATGCAATTGTAGGCCACTAAAAAAAGCTCACATTTTCATGAAAAATGTATGGATAAATGGAGTTCATATTTTGGCACCCACACAAAATATCTCTTTGAATATTATGAAGTTTTGGGGTAGATCAATAAATAACCTTCTAGCTAGGCATACTAAACTTATTATGTATCAAACATGTTGCGTCCGCCGTCAGTGGTTTTGGGTGTGGTTTCTCTGTCTCCCGAAGATAAAGATAAAATATTATTTATTGTACACGATAAAAGTTGCACTTTTATTTAGCATCAAAAGTGACTTTAAAAATTATCCGAACAAAAACACTTCACATTTTGTCTACAAAACGTCCAGACATTTAGCAAGCTCATTGCCAGCGCTTACAGGTTTAAGTGTTGCCAGTTTGTGGTTAATCTGCGAGATCCGCCGAGTGTTTGTTTAGCTTCTTCCGGTCGGTGGGCTCAGTTTCCTAATGAGACGAGCTTTCCTTCGTAGCAAGGAAATGTATTTTACTTTTATTTGCTTGCTTGCTAACCATGGATTCGAGACGAGAAGTCAGTTTCTTTTGCTATAGGTATGGACAAAATATTTATAATATCTACAAAATATTTTCTCTAGAGCGTGCAAACTATTATCTCCGTATTAATACATAGTTAAAACGCTCATTAACTATTTGACGGATATCACTTTTTGTTTTTTTCTAAAGCGCTAACCCGTGCTAGGAAATATTTTAAACATTTATAATAAGTTGAAAAAATTCATTCCCCGTCCAGTTGACGGAGACTAGTTGAATAAATTCGCATCGACGACAGTTACTTGACGGTATGCGAGAGGTTGCGGGTTCAAGTCCTGTCCCGAGTGAATTTTTTCAACTTATTATAAATGTTTAAAATATTTGACGTATATCCATTTATATTGTTCTTTTCGTATTTAGCGTACAAATAACCAGTTTGTCTGACCTCCGATGACCACATTTTACTTTGACTCTCAAAGTGTGCATTCTATAAAATTACAGGAGCTGTAAAACTACACAAAAATGCTTCAAATTTAAGTGTACAGTGTTGCTACAGGATTTTTATTAAATAATAAAGGTTCAAGAAATGCAAAATGTATGGTAGAAGTGTACCCACCAAGCCACTACTTATACAACACCGCCAAATTCATCCACTCTACATTAAGTTCTTCCGCGTGAAGCGTCGCTCAACGCGGCGCTAATACGATTTAATTTTATGCCGGATTTGCGATAAGATTCTCCCAAGTGCAGAGATTTGCTTGCGCGAGTTCCTGAGGTGTACCTACCGACATGCTGTGGAGGACTTAACGAGTTGAGGCGTGGTAGTGTTGTGGCTGCTTCATAAAGTGACAACATCGCACGGGTTTTTGATGATACCTAAATTCTAAGAGCATGCGCGAATAGACTAGAACGGTTGAACTCGGTGAGCAGATTTCCAGTTCGCTGGTTGATCTCTATACATTCTGTTTTAAAAACTGCCAATGTTTTGTAGTTTGCAGCATATCGTAGAAATTATATATAAATACAGGACAAATTAAAAACTTCATTCCTCAGACACCCCAACTTCTAAATGAGATTTCAACCAATTTTATTGTACGACTTTGGTGAAAGCGACATTTTTTTTAAATACTAGAACAAAAGTTGTTGGAAGGAATAAAGCTATTCTGTAGCTTAAACATAATTATCAGCATTTATTGGAGTGCATTTTCAATAATCCCTTTTAGCAAGCGAGGAAGCAACTAGGAAATATAACAACAAATAAGGTATCACGTTGCTCGAGACACGAAGCTTAGCCAATCCTCCAGCGCAATCAATAAGTAAGACAACAAAATGCTACATTCAGAAGTCCAGTAAGATTATATTATACTCCCAGAGCCTTGGTTGAATAAAAAAAACGTTTAATTATTGTTGGAGTCAACATAGAAATATTTTGCATGTAGCAACATTTTTTATATTTTTTAATATTGGCAACGATCTTTCTTCAGTGCCCGCTCGCCAAACTAGTTCTTCAGTGTTTAATCGTACCCAAGCCTGGACTATTCATTTCACCTCCAAAGCCATTCCGACCACTAGCTAAAAACCTAAATACAGTCCACCTCTACACCTTTCAATTATTATTATTTAGGTATGTCTAATTTTGATATTCGACTCTCGGACCACTTCACATGTATAGATTATGTGATTACTCGGACGCTGCAAGTAGATAGTGGAGTTGGACGATGTATAAATCATCTAAGAAGATGGAAAAGTCGAAGAGTATGGTACGGATCTTCTCATAGTTTCTGTTTGGTGGTAAGTCGACAACAAAACAAGTAATGCCGAGACTGCAGTGTCAAGGAGGCTGCTCAGCCCCAACAAGAAGAGCGAATTAAAACTTAACATGCACTAAGTCGATCGAAATTGAAGGCAACTTGCGCCAAGGGAACCTATCGATAGAAGCGTATCTTGGCAAAATTAATTAAATATTACGGTCTCAATTTTTATATTATTCGCTTTTTCGGCTAAGCATGGTTTTAAGAATTTGAGTGATCTTGGAGCTCTACCTTCCCTTTTTAGTAAAATACTGAAACTGTGTATCAAATGTATCTAGTATGTGTCTGTGTATAAAAACGGAAAAAATATAAATGCACCAATATACATCCAAAGTTTTTCTTCCCTTTCAGAACAATTTTCTGTGCTTATTGATTACCTATCATACTTCAACCTTTCGTCGACTTTGTTTTGTAGTTGGTATTATACATTATGTGTGTTGTGCTCTTTCCATAATATCCACGCAATACATAGACGTAAGGCTCAAAATCACTCATATAAAGATAAAAGGGTGTTTATTGCCTCAAACAAGAAGATGCAAATTACAGTAGGAATAAAGAAACTTAAGACTAATGAGATCAGTAGAGTGAGGCAAAAGGAGGTGTCTCAGTCGCTCACGAAACTCCTATTTAACCATTCACTGCACAGAGTACACAACCTATCCTTGTCTTAAAGCCAAAGTTAGTAATGCAGACGTCGGCAAATCCATCAAAAGTTTCATGACGTCACAGCACGGCAGACTCCTAGATGTTCGGAGCTTAAACAGATATGTTTGGAATCAAATTCGACTCTTTCGGGGCTTACGTGTCTTCCCCTAACTCGGGAATTAACAATGAACTCGCCGGGTACTTAACTCGAGTTAATGCCATGTTTACGTTATGCCCATGGAGCCGGGAAGATAGAGTGCATCGTGTAAACGGTGAGTCAGTTTGTTCGATGTCTGCGTGCGTACAGACTGATCGACCGCCGAGGCTGCCGCAAGAGCCAAAGGCTCGGTCAGTAGCCAGGTACTGACTGGATGAGCCGCTTTACCGAACTAATCGAGAATTTGCGAGGCTGAATGACGCACCTTAATGATAATGGCGACCTGCCACTTTGAGACAGAAAAACTGATGAAACGGGGACCTGATTCAAAGAGTTTTAAGTCTTTGCTCACTTGCATGCGTTGCATGCGATGTGCCTCGCACGTAGGTCTTATTATAAATACTTCTAGAGTATACATACAGAGCATATAAATCAATATGTTGGTATCGGAAAGTGTGGAAGGACGGCCACAGAGCGAGGCGCAAGGCGATGAATGTAAACGTGTGGCAACATAAGTATTTTGCTAAAAGACTCATCCGACGTGAGCGCCGACGTCTTTATGCCTCACGAGACGGTTAATTAGGTTCCCTCTAAGCGGGGTTTGATTAGCTTTGATGCTCATTTGTTTTCACATCATCACATTATTCGCCGAAACGTCGTCGCTAACGCTGACTTGCCTCTTTTATTTACTTGTTTGGCGCCCTCTGAAGGAAATGTCAACGATCACCCATATGCCTGGTACAAGTAGGTACAGTCGGCCACACGCTACGATACCCCTTTTTGTTAGATTACCCCCTTTATGCCGCGCTCGGTAAGAGTTGCCATGGGGTATCTGTGACTGTGGCCGACCGTACATTGATCGGCAGCGTTAGCGCAATTTCAGAGTTGCGGATGTCTGCAATGCACCTGCCAAAATTGCGTCGATGAGTTGAAAGAGCGCAGACAAAAGAGACGAACATTTTCGTGCGGCTGTCGCACGGCCGCCGCGTGGTCGCCGCGCTCTGATGTTCAGTGATGGAAAGAGGCAACTTTGTTTACATGGTAGCAACGTTCAAATTTCTCGCAACCGCCTGACCGCGCGGCCTGCAGCCGTGTGACACAATTCGTGTCGAGTAAACGGGCCCTAAAGCTAACATTGAATAAATTACAATATTTATACTTGTACAGTTGACGCAGTCGTAGACATCAATTGTTTAGTCCGCTCGGAGACACGATTACCATCGATGCTCGTTTGTTCTACTTCTGTATCTTAATTGAATTAAAAGAATTAATGTCCACATGCTTTTCTGATGTCATGTGCGTGCCAGAGCTACTGGCCAGTACGTACAGCCTTACCACGCAAGGGGTGGGCAACGGTCAGGATTTGCTCGCGCGTAAAGTATCTCGTGGACGATGATCTGGTTATGGCGGATAAGCTGTCGCGTGACAGATTCCGAAGCCCGGCAAAGTCTGTTGCGGCCCTAATTCTAATTCTGCGTAAGTAATAGTGGTTCCTATGGCGGGCCTCGGTCAAGGATTTACGTGAATTAGTTTACCTACGGACGTCGCGTTGTAAGTGAAGAAGAAATTTGAGTGTTAACTGTAAACTTGATGCGAACTGAAAAACTGATTAGGCTTTTACATCATTACAAATACAGCGTCCTGTAGCGCTTCCACTCACATATAAATTGCTGAAGTGACCACTCAGACCCTACAGTGACGGAAAGTAGTAGAAGTAGATAGAAAAGAACAGATATTATTTGTTGTAGGTACTAGAAAACATAACAAACAAAACAACAATAATTCAGCTGATGATGAGATTTGGTCGAACTTTTTTGGGCAGTACCACTGGTATGTCGACCAGAAAAACAAATCAGCTTAATTATTGTTGTTATGTTGTTTAGAATAATGAAAATAATACCTACCATGTGTTATTGTCGTGACACAAAAATATCTCAGTTTAGCTACAACATTAAAAAAACTGAAACTTTGGGCTTTCCCGCCACGCTACTTTCATCTCAGCTTCATTGGCTTAGGCCCGGTTTCTGAATTGAGAATTTTACTAAGTAAATACTTAAATATCATTCTGTCACGTTCTTTTGTGAGAAATCCGCAGAGGCAGAACGATAGTTAAGTGCTTGCTTAGCGAATTTCTCAAATCAGAAACCGGCAGATAGTCGTGCAAGGACTTAAGTAAAATTTATATAACGTAATATTTAACATGAAATTAATGAAAAATAATGAGGCAGCAGTAAGTACGATTTGCATATAAGAGTTTATCGTAATTATACAGGGCTGATCTTTCAATAGACTCAAGAAGAAGATTAGAAACTCGCATCAAAGGTAAAGTAGGCTCATTAAGACACGATTATTCCTGGAAAGGCAGACAAGATTCGAAATATTATGAAATCATAACAAATGCCGCGGGATTTTCCCAATCAACATATAAGAGGATACGCTTCGCATTTGCTTTGAATTTCAGGTGGATTTCTTTGATATTAATACGCTCTTTGAAAGTATTCAAATGTTTGTTTATTTTTAGGTACCAAAGCGGCGGTATCCCGGAGACATATTATGTCTTTAAAAAAGTAATTGATTTAAAAAAATTGAAGTTAAAAACTAAAACCCGACTACTAAAAGGCTTAAAACAAGACCTGTTTATCCTTACAATAGACTCATAGATAATTAATCGTAGTCGGAGGACACCACATTCGCATTTGATAAACCGATGGCCTCCGACTACGATTAATTATCTATGAGTCTATTGTAAGGATAAACAGGTCTTGTTTTAAGCCTTTTAGTAGTCGGGTTTTAGTTTTTAACTTCAATTTTTTTTTTGAGCTTTTTAGTAAGTTATTTTGGACGATCACCCAGAAGAGAACCAAGAAGGGCAAAAAAAAAAACACATTTTGGAATTTCTTGTTCTATTTGTTATGTTGACGCTACATGTGTTATACATTTTTGAAAAGGTCTTTTAAAGCCCTTTCATTTGATACCCATGACGATGGTATCCGATAATTTTTATTTTTAGGTCCACCACTTTAGGGCGCAGCACAGCCGCCATCTTGGTTTTTTTCAAAATTAAACTATCCTATGTTACCTGGGTGATTAAGACAAATCCAACGATACCTCATTTGTTGAAATCGGCCGAGTAGTTTAGGCTCTGCGAGGGAACAGATGAACACACAAACATACATACCCACATACATACATACATACATACATACATACATACATACATACATACATACGCTGCTAAAATCATAACCCTCCTTTTTGCTTCGCGTAGTCGGGTAAAAAGTTAGAAATATGTAAGTCACTACACCTGTGCGTCTATTCTTTAAAATACACTAACCCCGTCAATGGACATCAAAACTGATATTTTTGACACAGGAGAAGTTTTTTTTTTTAAATAGCAATACTTCTCGCTAATCGTGAAGCAGAACATCGTCAGGAAATGTGAACGATGGATCTGCGGGCCTCTTAGATATATTTACTTCAAATCACCGAGCCGTTGATAAATATTTAAGCCGAACTAGGAACTAGGTAGGTATTTTAAAATAATATTGGCTTAGTAGTTGAACATAAAAGCTGCATCTTACTTACCATGCCAAACCAAGTCCACCTCTCTAAGCCAGTTAATTTACATCTAGCATTAGAGCAGCAACATTGTACGGAAGCCTCCATGTCTAACCTAGCGGATGGTAATCTCCTTACACCTGACCTCCAAAGTTTCACCGCCTAGCGGACAGATGGACGAGGGCTAATGGGTACTTCTCCAGAGACAAAAAAATCTATGTCTGTGGGTATATCTCTGTAACCAACTAACAAAACGGCATGTAATATTTTTTTTTTGTACAGTTTAGCTTTAACCCTAACAGGGTACAATGATATTTTTGAAATAATTGCAGTCTAGTTACGAAATAAAAATATTTGAAGTTCGTTCTCCTGATTCATATGACGCGTCCGTTTGCCATTTTCCGGAACAAAATTGTCGATATCGCATTTTCCCTTTGATAAATCAATATAAATTTCAATTATAATGCTGGAAAATGAAATGCCCTCTTACAAAAAAAAATTGTGTATGTTATAACTACCTTAGTGTGTTTGTAAATAAGTAGATAAGAAGTGTCCGGCGTATAATACTGATTAATGTGGCTTAAGCTTCACTTGACCGTACTTGGTTGGGTAACAATAAATGAGAGACTAGTTTCTGATTGGGGGGGAGCCAGTCGTGCAACGGACGTGCTAGAAGGTGGACGTGCGGCTGGTGTGCTTAGAACCCGGTGTAACGAAGGTAAACATCTGATTCATCTGGGCTTGGTTCAGGTGGCATACTGATTACAATGCCTAATTTATAAAATTTATTTGATTGTTTTACAACTTCATTCTATATTTCGTGTGATGCTTTTGGGTTATAGATTCGTGTAGAGAAATGCCAATACTGAAGTCTCCATATATGATGAGTTATGCAAGATTTTAGGCAAAATTCTGATTCATCTGTGCCTGATTGATATGGTCAAAACACCATATTAATCATGAAATATATTAGTTTTTCCCGCTCCAGCACGAAAGGAGCGCTTAATTTTGTTGTGTAATTCTCCTTGTCCAATTTTCGACCGGGTACAAGTTCTTGTCATATTTATTATTCCTACTTAGGTATAAACTTATTCTACATATTATTTTGTCACTTTTGATGTCTTAGTCTTAGTTAACAATGAATTAATTTTTATTTAGAATTTTATTAATAATCATATCACATTAATAATTGACATTATAGTGTATTGTAGCAATTATAATAACTTTCTAGTACTAAATAGAATTTATTGTATAACAAATATTAGCAATAGACACAAATTCTTTTGTATGACAATATTCTCTCAATACAAGAATTATTATAATGCACTTTAGAGTTTCAAAAATGTTTTACAGTAATTATGGTTGAATTCACCAGTTTTTTTTCCGTGATATGATTACTGATCATTGTTTTCATTAAAACAGATTATTGTAGTTATTAAAATATTAAAATTTTCTTAATACAGAGCTCATACCTACATAAAGTTGTTCTTTTTTCTTTCTTTTTCTGATTCATCTGTAACAAATTCTGATTCATCTGGGCACAAAATATTTAAACGTCGATATCTCAAAAACAATTTTATAAAAATCAGTCCCTCACTCAAATATATGTTCTTTGGTATACCTATTTTCATATAAACATGTGTTACAGTGCTGAAAGTGAAATTAAATTTGTGCCATATGAATCAGTCGAAGAATGAAATTTCAGAGAAACACCCTAATTCGTTCCTAGACTACAGTAACATTACTAAAGGTAGTGGACCGCTCTCTCCTGGGCATTGCTGGTTGCAAAGAGCGCTGAAGTATAATTTTCAGGACAGAATCCACTGGCTGGGAGATGCTTGCATTGAGACATGTACAGGAAAGATGACAGATAGCAGACGAGACATGCACGTAAAAACCGAATCTAGGAAGCCAAGAATATAAAGTGCATTACAACAATATTGTGTTCTCTTAGTATTGCACGAGCACAATACAATTTGTAGTAATAAGACCAATCGCCAACGGTAAGTGAGGACACACGACACTGACCTACTCCTTTCTGTGATTTACACTGACTAAGCTAAGAGGATAGTCAGGTGCAAGCCCACAAGCGACTGAGTGACGCATTGCCCTTTTCGTGTTAGGAGGTATCCACATATCAGCTTTACATGGTGGAAGATTAGAAGACTATGCAGCATCAGTCTTCTAATCTTCCACCTTGTAAAGCTGATATTTGATTAAACAATAATAGGGCACAAAATAAAAAAAACCGACTTCACTGGTGAAAAGGAACACTGTTATTGAACTGATTCCGAGTTTTTTGCTGCTGTCCGTTGAGGAGTCATGTTCTCCATCTCCGAAGTTCTTCATCAGATCTTCACCATTTTTTATGGGACTACATGGGAAGTATACTCTTTCAAACAAAAAAGAATCATCAAATTCGGTTCACCTAGAAAACAGATAAAAAATATAATAATACATACCTACGGGTCGAATTGAGTACCTCCCCCTTTTTTAAATCGGTGAAAAACAGGATGAATTTCAACAAAAATGCATGACGCCGCCCAGAACAATCCCAATAACCAATCCAAAATAAGCAAGATAAAACAAATCTATACTTATAATAAAACTGTAGCGAAGTCAATTCTGTACATTGAATATTTTTAGAAAAAAACTAGCAGGGGTTACTAAGTAAACTATACTGAATACAAAAATGCAAAAAAATCGGTCTATGTCTGTCTGTCTGTCTGTCTGTCTGTCTGTCTGTCTGTCTGTGTGTTACCTCATCACGCGAATACCGCTGAATAGTTTTCAGTCAAATTTAGGACCGTGATAATTCCTGGTTCTGGGCATAATCTAGGCTATCCGATGTTCAGAATACATTGCGGGTTACAATTTTAACTTCGTTTTGTGTAAGAAATATTCATAATTTTGATATAGCTTCTTGAGAAGATATGTTAATAACGTGATACGGAACACATTTCAGAAAAAAAAACAGAAAAAAAAAGTCCGACTTGGAACCTTGGATCTCGGAAACCGTTGATTTCCTAGGCATAGTTCCTTGGGCAAAAATGTTTGTTATGATGCACTCACAGAAGTCATATTGCGCAAGCGTAGGTACAAGTTTATGTTACTTAAGCTTGAAGTGCCGATGTTTAGAATACATTGCGGGTTCCAATTTGAACGTCGTTTTTTGTAAGAAATATTCATAATTTTGATATGGCTTCTTGATAAGAAGAGAGAATATGTTAAGAACTAGAAACTGAATACATTTCTGCAAAAAAAGTTTTGAAAAGTTGGACTTTGAACCTCATTATCTCGGAAACCGTTGATTTCCCAGGCATAGTTCCTTGAGCAAAAATTTTCATTATGATGAGGACAATACGTGGTTTCCCGCTTTGTTGGCGGTCTCTTTACACCCTGCATGTGGTCTCCCACTTTGTTGGCGGTCTTTTAACACCGCTCGGTATTCAATACAAGCACTCGCCGCAAAGAATAATTTTGCATTCTTGCATAACAAATAACTATTATTTACCGTTGAGCGGGATAGACAGAGTTATTAGCCGTATGCTTTGCTTGCTGGCTTAGCTTGAGAATGAGTAAGACCTTATCTATGGGCTTAAAACTTTATCTATCCCACTCTACGTCGAGGGCGATACATATAAACCCCTTTACTTCCTAAGCAATTCTTATGCTAAGCTTCCTGGTATCTTATCACGGGCGATACCTTAATGTAAACAATACATATTTATTATTAAATTTATAAATGTATGTTTAGATTAGGGTTTTTAAGATAAAGATAGATAAAAAGGTGTTTATTGCCTCACAAAGAATTTTTTACAATAGGATGAAATGATTGATAATGATTTTTATTCTATTGCTTTCTTTTGAGCCCTGCTACGGCAAGTTAAGAAATATTAACTATTAAATTAAAATACCCCCGACATTATAGCTTCAAATAAGCATATTTAATAAATAGCTGAACCAATTTTGACAAAACATAACTAAAAACATTCGCTAGAAAACCTGCTTTAAATTAAAAAAAAAAACCTAAAGCATCCAAATCGTTTACCCACTTAAGAGCTACGGTGCCACAGACAGACACACCCTCATAAACACATACCTATACATACAGACACACTCACAAAGCTGTCAAACTTATATCACCCCTCTTTTTTGGTCGGGGGTTAAAAAAACCTTCCTTTTGAGTTTTCCTCCACCGTCGAATTTAAATTAAATGTGAAATGTGTAAAAACGCATACGAAGTCGCGGGCACAACTAGTTAAGTAATAATAACTCATGACCTCGATTCGGAGTATGAAGGAATCAGATAGGTATAAAGTTGGCTCGTGTAAAACTTGACCTATCAAATGATAAACTTGAATCATCCACGTGTAACGAAAAAACCGGCATAGTGCGAGTCGGAGTCGCGCAAAGGGGGTTTCGTGATGCTACCATAAAACAAGTACTAAAATATTTGTGACATGGTGAAATTTCACTACGAAAGTTGACTTGCACATTGATGGGTTAAAGTTACAAGTATTTTTTTTCTATTTTTACAAACGGTTTCTTGTTCATTACTGTTAAGTACATTAAAAATACGAGCCAAAGTTTTAGCAGACATTCCACATACACAATACGACAGCTAAGCCGGTATAGTATACTCTACTGTCTAGCAAGTAACACAAAATATTTGTACAGAAGTTTAACCGATTTATCGAAGGGAAGTTGAAAATACAATCAGCAACGTTCACAAAATCCGTCAGACTCGCCCCAACACTCAACACGTTTGTAGAATCTGTTTGCTGAGGGGGAGATGGGGGGTCTCGGCAAATACTACTGTTAGTCACCACTGGCCACCACCGCCAGCAAAATGGCGATATTTTGAAAAATCTCACGTATTTTATAGGGGTCGAGCCAAATCATACGACATCTCACAAAGGGGATGTCCGGAAAAATCGCCTCAAGTAATAAATAGATGCCCCCTGTGCTACGAACTCGCGATTTATCCTTCTGTAGTTAATTTCATTTGTACCTACACAACTGACCGTCTAGCAAGTAACCTGACTCTCCGGTCTTAACGCTTCAAAGCCGGGCTTAGGCTTGCAGTAAACTGAGGTTTTATTATTCTCCAAGCCCCTGATGCAATTGTGCCGTTTTTAAATCAAAACCTTTGACTTTTGAGCTTAGCTAAGAGGAAGCTCGGGCTGACAAAACTGGCATCCCACCTGTCGTAGATGATTTATGGGTAGTTCAACCATTTGAACCGAATCTGTTTGATTCGTTGAGCGCACTCACTCCCAAAGAAATGAAGAAAAAGTTTTGCTCCCTCTAAATATTGTCAGATTTCACAGATTTTGTTGTTAATCGTTTCTGCAGGTTACAAATCTATCTATGTATATTTAGGACCAATAGGACACGAATCGAGAACCACTTGATAGGCAACTAAGTATTCTATCAATTAAGTTACCACAACCACAGAGTTTAGAATGAAATAGGTGAATATAATGAATAGATAGAATCACAAGCCTCGTCTCCGGATCTTATCCCCCTCGGCATTATAGCTAACTTAACAATAACCTCGCGATAACAAGTGACAATTATTGTCAACATGATATGCTCACAACATTTGAGGGATATTTTAATTAACTAAACTGCCAGCTTGTTCAATGTTTGCGTGAAATTTCTCCATGTCTTTGCTTGATTATGTGACCTCAAAAGCGAGTCTCTTCTGCGATCTTTTACTTATAATGAATCTAGGCTGTTGCCTGCGACTTCTTCCGCGCTGATTTAGATAAAAAGTTACCGATACAAGGTTCCAAAAGTGTGTTAAGTGTGTTACAAAAGGTTCTAACTATTTTTACAGGGTCATAGCTATATCCGGTAATACGGATCACTTTTTTTTGGTCTATGACATTCCGTTGATTTTTAGAATAATAAAATGGAAGCGCTGTGGCGGGAGAAAATATTTTTTAATAAGAAAATATATATGGCTTTCATTAATTTTAATAATGTTTTTTCCACTTAAAACTATGCAAATGCATCTACGAATATAATCATGTGTTTTAATTTGAACTAAATGCAAACACAAAAAAATCTTGATTTTTTTTCCATTTAGAGGTAAGTAATTAAACAAAAAAATTTTTTTTCACTTTTTTTTTCAGAAATTTCGTTTTGCTGACCGATAAGTTATACCCTGCACAAAGAGTTAGGACCTTTTTAATACATTGTATTTTTCCCCGCCATCGATATACCTATATCGCGGTAAAAAACTAGTAGTTTATAGCCAATGTATTAAAAACAATAATAATTATATTGTAAGTGATAAACCTATCTATGCTAACAATCATATTAATATTTGATCAAAAAAGGTTATCCCAGTGTTTCTATAATTATTATTGTAAAAATATGAACATTCGTTTATTTTTTATCATGAAGTTCAATTAATTAAGATTTGTTTTCGCAAAGTTCCATCACGATGTGGAAAATCCAATTAAACTTTCTCGCTTGGCTTTAAATTTTAAAACAATCAAAAGTAACACACCAAGCACACGTTGATACCTACGCCACACACTAGGGCAGTAATTAATTCGTACCGAAATTCGCGTCATCATTGTCTCAGTTGGGGAGGCCTCACTCACTCACTCACTCACTCACTCACTCACCCACTCACGGTGGAAAACTTGGAAAACATACGCGGTGGGCTCTTTTGTTAAGATCGGAGCGACCTTAGAATAATAAGGCATAGAAACCTAACACAACACGCTAAGACACCCCTTTTTGTTCGATTGACGCACTTATGCTGTACGCGATTTTTCAAATGTTTCCTGAAGTTAAAAACACTACAAAATAAACTTATTTTATGTGTACCTAATATTTTCGACGGAAAAAAAACTAAGTACTATTTAAAAATGTTCATGCGACCGATAATTATTATTAGGAACATTATGTAAGTTAATTGCACAGACTTGAAACATTTTTTGCACAAGATGCCAATCGATGGTTTTCGTACGTTACTTTTGCAAGCGCGCGCGTTTTGTATGAAACTAACACTCCACGCGTTATTACTCCGAGGGCGTGTCGGTTACAATGTCGCTTATCGACTCCGTCTCTGTCAAAGAAGTTGAAAAGCTCGGTTTAGACGGCTGCTATCGTTTGTCGTTTGTCACATCAAGCCCGGGGAGCCGATTGTTTCTTCGTTTACAAATGCCCTTTTTGAGGACGCCCCCTTAATTGACACCGAATGTACAGCTTTAACCGACTTTCATGCAAGTGTGTTTATTCTGTTTATTCTGGTGGTGGGTTTTTCTGTATGTATGTCATTGTTACCATGAAGAAGTTTGCCATACACAAAAATGAGAACCTTAAAAAGTCATAGTTATGTTAGTCATTGCCACCAAAATAATAAGAAGATTGTCTTTCGCCTTCGTCTTTTGACTAAAGTGTGAAAACCAAAACAAACTTAAAAGCATAGGTACTGAAAACTACAATTGTATCAATATTGGTACCCGAATTTCTTTCGTTATTGTTTGGCTTATGATCAAATTTGATTTGTTCGTATTTTGTTGTTATTTTAAATCAGATTAAATTTTAATAAAAATTAATCTATGTTACGCGAGTCAAGTTTGGCGTGGGACACGTATGGTCTAAAGAAGACTTCGTCTTTGAGTAGCTTTTTGATTGTATCACTTTGTTGCTATGTGACTTTGAAGTGTGTCGGCGTACCCTCTGTTCCTAAGAGTTATATTAACATGATAATATTGTTACTCTAGACGGGTTTAGGCATTAATCTCATTTGTGTAATAAAATCTGCCAGGCTATGTGGCGACAGTATCCGGCCCTGAAATGCTTACTTCGCACGATAATCCTGTTAGGTTAAGAAGGTTTCCATATTACGTGCTTTGCTACGCCTTAAGGATTAAAACAACACACGCATAATTCCATATTATGTGTTAAAGTAAAATAAGCGACGGTATTGATTTTTACACGTTGAGTAACGCACAAAGCGTTCAGTTAAACAATTAATTAACAATGCAACGTAGTCTTTAATCATAGATTAGGTGAGCGCGTATTCACGATTTTCATTAAACAGGCCAGCTAGTCCGGGCTTAAGCGATTACGCGGCCGGCGCTTGCATCGAGTTTAAACTTAAACCTTGCCATGACAAGGTGGTCATCGCGAAGCCCCTAGATCTTTACCGCCGGACAAGACAAAGGGCGCTTAAATAATTCAATCGAAGGAAATACGACCTTATGTAGTCCACGGTAGACGTCACTTGTAAATATTTAACGTCGCGGGCCAATTTTCGTCTGCATGATAGTGAAAATCGGACCGTCTGGGAGGTAAGTCTGCCGGGCAGTAGGGGGTCCATAAATAATTGATCTGCACCGGGATGCGCGTCTCCAGTGGTCGCCTAATCCTGCAGTGGTTTAGGCTTGGGTTGTCTAAGGCGTGGTTACCGCTCGCCTGTCAGGGTTTGTTTGCTTACAGTGATTTGGAATTACGTAGCGTAAGCAGCGTAGGTAAAATGTATTTATGCTGTAACGAAATTGTTGCAGCTAAACTTGGCATATTTGACAGTATTTTTCTTTAGCATTAAGAAGATATTTGGCGTCACAATAACAAAATCTAAGCGTGAGCGTATAAACTTCGTAGCCCTTCGTAGCTACGGCTACAGCAGACGCTACGCCTACGAACAAGCGCAGCGCGCTACGCGGAATTTTCTAGATCTACGAACTATAACGTTGCTCGCATTATTTTTTAGTAAACGTCGGTGGTGGATGACTTGTTCAACAAGGCTTTAGACTATCGATGTCCGGATTTACCCAGTAGCGCATTGTAACAATATAGTTTGCATAAAGGTCGAAAGTGTTAGTTTAAGGTGGACGATAGCAACGTGGTGGGAAATTCAAAATTTTCACATTGTTTTACATTTTGTAGCTAAACTGAGCTATTTTTGTTCAACGATTTTTAGTTCGCGGCAATAAAATAGTATTCTTTTCATTATTGTAAACAATAAAACAACAATAATTCAGCCGATTATGTGTTCTGGTCTACGAAGCAGTGGCACTGCCCAAAAAACTTGTTGATGACCCGAACATGTGTTCGCTCTTGAGGGGGTTGGCACGCGTAGCGTGCAGGAGGCGTAGCCACCTAGTTATCTATATACAACGTGTTAATTTGCAAGCGTGCCATATTTTAGGACGTGATTATACTGCTGATAAAGAACAATCGGCTGAATTATTGTTATTCTGTTATTTACAATAATGAAAAGAATTATTGATAAAATAGAGAAAAATAATGTAAAAAACTGTGAAAATTGTGAATTTCCCGCCACGTTGCTATCGTCTAACCTTAAATAATTATTTTTAGTATTGGTGTTAAAATATATGCCAGAAATAAATAAATTATTATTTTTATTATAAGGCTCTCTTCACACTTTGACTCATTTAGTTTACTCCTTTGCGTTGCGTGCCGCACTGACACACGTCAGTACATCACCGCGTGTGCTGCTAGAAAAGATTCATACAAAACCTTGCTATGCCCAGAGTCGCACTGACGCGTATCGTAACGACATGCGTCAAAGTGTGAAGGGAGCCTAACACTGGCCGTGTTCCGGACGAAAGACGGCCTAATCCGGCCGCGGATCCGGCAAGACGTCGCCCGCTTGTTGCTTACCGGTGGGGCTTCCGGACATACAACCAGGGGATTCTGCCCTTTATAGCACAGTGCATAAGGCAGATAGTTAGGTGCCATGGGCGGCAACTGGCCATTGGATTGTGACCTTTATAATGGACTGGATAAGGTAGGTAATTAGGTAGAAGAGTGGCAGCCTCAAAGGCGTCTGTATGTAAACAATTTGTCTTGGATTTGTTGCGTTGATTTCTTTTCATACATTGTGTTGAGTGTTGATTGAGAATTTAATAAAGAAACAAGAGTACCACTTTTCGTTTTATGTAGAATATAATATTGAAAGACCAATGAAGTTGCATAAAAGTCATGCATGACATTATTACAGTCTGGCCACCGATTTGGCGCAAACAGTTGGTTCCAAGCGGTGATGCGGAAATTAACCAGCAAAATAACTAATTATTGGTTAGAATGACATTAGGACACCGCAGCCGATAATACCTCTAAGCCGCGGTGGTGGCGGTATTACTGGCCCGCTAATTAGTCGATCGGCCAACATTTTGGCCTCAACTATGTACTGAAAAGAAGCTACAGTACTGTAACTACGGTAGACTACTGGGTACGAGTAAGTAAGATGTACCCTGTACACTTAGGCGGACTTGCGTCAGTCAGGGTTAGCCAACTAACTCCATACAATTATTGACATTAACTCAATGTTAACTGGCTAACCCTGGTTGATAGTGTACATGCTCCACCAGCTGGGCAAAGGCCTTTTCGCTCAGAGAAAGAGTTCGGGCGTGCCCACTGCGGATTGGCCATGTTCCCCATGCACTCTATTCACTTACGTTACGGGCGACTTTGCTACGAAAGTGTAAGGGTCAACGTGCTGTTGATTGGCTTGGCTGTTGACTTCGAAATAAATTAAAGTCATAGGTATAGCACCGGAAATAGAACCTGGGGGGTTACCCTTGACGCTATTGCGATTCTATTGAAAAAGTTTTAAAATTAATTTGTCTTTGAATTCGCATAGTAATGCTTTGATTTTAAATACTTTGTGATGTTTATTCAAAGGTAAGGCTGTTTTATTCAATAAAAACACAAAATGCGTCTTAATTTGTAAAATATTAAATTTTGTAAATTGCGCCATATTGCGGCCGTATTGGAAAAACGCGTCAAGGGTAGAGGGGCAGGTCTCTCGCTTCCGAGTCCATGTTTCAACTCACTGGGCTACCACCACCGCTTTTTTTACCAGTTATTTTGTGTCGTACTGCAACCTCTAAATAAAGTTTATATTATGCTTCCATGAAGGCTTTTAACTTTTCAAATGCGTACGTTCATTAGCTTCGTTCCGATTATATTCGGGCGCTAATTTTGTGCTGCGTTTTGTGTCGGCCAGTTAGTTAATTCCGTTTAGCGGTCCAGGGTTCGCACTTTACACTATTGATAAATGATTAACGTTATTTCAATAGGATTTGTTCAACGAATTCGCGTCAGGTTCTCGATTAATCCAGAGCCTATTTCGTGTCACTATGCGAATTGAGGCTTCATTATTGTAGGCTTTACGTATGCAGTTTGAATTATTTAGATTCGGTCATTACCGAACGCGAAAATATAATTGTAAGAACCATACGATAGTAAAATATAGTAACGTAGGATTGCTCACGCAAGCAGTTTTTTTTCTTCTTTTAATAGATTTCGATACACAGAGAACTCTTTATCGTAGTGGACGAATAATTTACAAAGGTACTTTAGAAAAAACAAAAAGTTCTTTAAACTAATCAGTAAGTATACAATTGGCGGTCTTTTTGCTAAGAGCGATGTCTTCCAATTCAATCTTTGGCTGGACAGTCAAATATCTGTGACAACGTCCATTATTTAGCCGCAGTTCAAATTAAAGCAACTTTTAGATGGGCCCCGTGTGTTTTAACTCGATTGTGCGCCCAACCCCATCCGCTATTGGATTAGCGGCAACTGCACTACAAACTTCGCCCACGCATTAAAAGATGTATTTTTATTTACCGAGTATTTTCTACTCGGTAAATGCGGCTTATTTTGAGAGAGAGCCTCTTTTGGCGGCGACGGGATCCGTAGGTTCTAGGATCTGAAATTTAGACCTTAGGTCCTAAAAATAGTTAAGCCTTTTGAGCCAAAAACGCATCTAAAAAGAAGATAATTATGATGTTTTTTTCAATGGCGGCGCTAGTGTCCGTTGATCATCACTTTAATTAGCGAGATCAGAAGCTTACTAATGAGTGTACTATCGTATATCACTCATGAAAATTCCAAAGGAAAACGTTGCGAAAAAAAAAGTTCAGCAGTCGAAACATAAGGCTGGGTTAGGCAGTACATAAGAGGGTTATAATATAACTATTTATGCGTCTAACTCTTTTGTTTGACGAAGAGCGGGATGATGAGTTATAAACCCAAAGATACTCTCTAACCCAGCCTTATGCTACGCGAGCAGGAGGAGATTTTAGCACCATAAATGCATAAACTTAGCACCATGAAGGTTTTGATGTTACAAACAGTATAGGTACAATATGTACATGAGTGTTTACTATTAATTTACTATGTAATGTTGAAATCGCACCCGCGCCGCATGAAAACGTCAATTTACCCAATAGGAAGCTCCCACTAAGCCTGCGCTCATAATTTGAGCGCGGTCTATAATTGTGTGGCAGGATTAGCGGGCACACGTATGCAGTTGTTCGGCACCCGATCGCACGGGCTAAACCACTTTAGATTTTAATGTCGCGGAAGTCAAATGGCTTGAAATTTAAACCTAAAGAGGTTCAAAGGTACATTGCTAGTTTTTATCGCCTTAGCAAAATATAATAATTAATCAAGGAGTTTCCAATATGATATCTCTCAAATCTATTGGTTGGTAAGACATCTACATCGACATCTGAAAACAAAGATCTTAAAAACGCGACCGCACGCAAAATGTAAGAACTAATATAAACACAAATAAATACATATTACTAGTCCTAAGTTAATGCAATAACCGCTAACATTCAAAATTGCGCACAAAACGCTTTGATATGTTCCCATCAATGTATTTGGTTGCAGACCAGACACGGTTTAGTAAGTAATTAATTTTGCCGCGCGAAGTACTCCAAATGCACTAGAAAGTAGAGATAGGATCCGAACTATAATCCTCATTAAAATACGCAAATAAACGAGCATTCATTTTCACTGCGACATGTTGGCTTTTAGAATCATTTGTAATTATTTACGGATGTTACACTACACACACTTGAGTGAAAAACGCTCTGACAAAGAATTTTCTTGCGTTGTATTATTTGTATTGTTTTAAAGTTTTCAATCCACCTATCAGTCGACGTTGATATTAATTTGCTACGCGAGCGCTCAATTTTTCGCATAATGCACTATCCAATAAAAACACAAATTAATCTGCTCATTTTTTGCGCAAAATTTTATATCATTGAGCCCAAATATACGCAAGAGAGCGGAGGAAACATCGCGCTTTCATTGCGAGAATAAACCAGTATGATGAATGCCAATTTTTTTATTATCGTCAGCTTACGATTCGCAATGAAAGAAAGATCAATAACGAAGCCTAGTAAATAAAACTTCGTTTTCAGCACTTCAAAGTTAAACAAATAGTACTGTACAATATAGAGAGATTGGGAGCACGGGCGCGTGTGTCGACGCGATATCCAACACGGGTACGGATTAAGCGATGTGAAATCCCGGATTAAGTGGGGCCGGGATAAAGCGGAGCGGCCGGATCGACCGGACGGGTCACCGGGATTTCGCCGGGCAATAAAAGTGTCTGCAGCCGATTTAGACTGAGCCTGTGGTATAAACAGAGCAGTAGTTTGTCTAGCAGGAAACCTGAGGCTGTTGCTTGTTTGTGTGCACGCCGGGTCTCTTTCCCCAATGCTTGGACCTACCCCCTTGGGTAAACGTCCAGTGGCCCTTCCATTCACACAAGATCGGTGAAGTGATCTTTCGGATGCTGCCGTACTTCTCTTTCACGCTAAATACTGACAACGAAAAGATCTCCGTTCTGTATGGGTCCGTCGCCCCCGTTGCATAGTTTTATCGAATTGTAACGTTTTAAACAGTAGTTTTTTATACCTCGCAGTAGTGGCAAGATGGCCTACTCCCCATAGTTTTACTATACTGAGCCCGTAGGCCATTCGCCGCCGCTACCAATTGCTGGGTAATTTCGGCGTGTGACGCGCGATCTGTCCGCGCAAAGCCGCTCTAATGCCTGCCTATGGGATTAGCCTGTTGTGGCGCTGTTCTTACGATTAATTGGAAGGAATCAGACGTAGAATTAGCTATCCTGCTTTGTTAGTTTTTTTTTTTTATCAAACCGTGTTCGCGACAAAGAACATCCTAGTCCCGCTGTATTCGCCCCCGGCCTCAGTTCCCGCAACGGAACTCTTGGCGCGCGCGCAGCGCAGTGGCTGCTTGCGCGTAGCGAGAGGCTGGCTTCGGTGTCACGATGGCTGTTTCTACCCCATGAGTAAGGTCTCCGAATGAGAACCGAAATTACTCATAAATGAAATTAAGTGAAATCGTTTAGAAATAGGTACCAAAAAAAAAACTTGTAAGTCTTAAAAAAGGAACGGGTGTAAAAAAACTAAAGTTTGGGTAATAGATTCAATCTAGTTGTAACAAAATTACGCAGCATTCACTGGCAGTAATCAAAGGGGTTTTCTTTCCAAACTAAACTAGCCCTAGCTCGTTTGCAGCGACGTCATTCGGCGGCCATTATAGGGGTCCCTGGTAATCCGGATTGGAGATTCATTAGGGTGAGATTATACTCTATTGAAATCTGGCTTAAGCGGACGGAACGTAGCGTGGCTAGCGAGCGCGGAGTGAATCACTGCCCGCCCGCCTTTCATACTGCTCAATGTCGACCGATGAATGCTCACCCTAACCTGCGCTAGGACTCAAAATAAACACATATTTGTATCACACACCGGTAGTGTTTACCCTCATTGCGGTGTATTGGTGCCTTCTAATTCCATCGCGAAATAAATGTGTATGCTGATACTGAATAAATACGAGTATGTACCGAAAACATCCCCAACTCTCAGGTATATTTTGCTAAACGTATTGATCAGGCCAAACGAAGCATTAGCTTTATTAGATAAGTCAATCTTGAGGTGGTAGAGGCATAGATCAAAAGATCTCTCCCGGCATTCACTGCGAGGAGAAAAACAAGTCAGACGAAACGGCCTCATCGGGATACAGGGAAATTATGGTAAATATTGGAAGAACATGGTGATCAAGTGAAATAAAGTGAGCCTCCATATCCCTTTGACGATATGAGCGACAAAGTATATCTATACATATTATCCGTAGAGCTTCGATTATCCGAACTAATTGGGGGACATGGGTGTTCGGATAACCGGTTTGTTCGCATAATCGAACTCTATACATTTATTTACCAATTCACCAATAAATTCTTCGTCTTTTCGGGTCGAATTAACCAGTAAAAACCAAATAAGTACTAATACTATTAACTTTTCTATTGGAATCGCAAGTTTCAAAATACAGCTTTTTAAACAGTGTCCAACCAGAGCTTAAAAAGTCCCTAATATTTGTCCGAGGAAGTAAGCCGACCCGCTTACAAGCAGCTAGATTCGCAGTTCGGATAACCGGTCGTTTGGTTAACCGACGTTCGGATATTCGACGTTCTAATTGTAACTCATGGAAATTCGGGGCCTAACTGCAGATATATCTAGCTAGCACTCAGGTCCTACATGTTTCAGAGTATTAAAATTAAACTAAGTAACTACATTCTGTTGGTGTTAGTGGCTAGTTGGCCTTGGAGTTCTGTTAGTAAGGAATTAATATACCTAGGTACTGACACCCGATTTCTGCAAGAGCGATCAAATGTAACTGGTGATTAATCGAAGATTTATTGAAAATAGCGGCACTTGATTGGGTGAAATGAGTATGACATAAGAATAATATGTAGGTATGTTACACATTTCATCGCTCTTAGATCGTAAAAATCGGCCGTCGTTAGCATTGAACATTAAACTTGTACAATAGAGCTTCTAATCCGTAAAAGCCACAAAAACTGTTTCTTTACATAGCAACATAATATAGGTAAGCATGACTGGGTTTATTATGTTACTTATTTAAAATCAGCTTAAAAGATTTGGTTAAACTTAATCGTTTGAGGTTAACGGGACCGTGAACACGGCCACATGCATACTAATTGGGATAATCCCATTAGATCTTTGACGAAACTACACCTACGGAATATCACATAACTGGCCGGCTGCCGCCTTGTGCGAGGATATGCTCATTTGCTAAAACCAGGTTTTCCATATTACTAAAAGGTTTTGAACTATAATTAAGATGTAGCCTGTACAATTGTACATGTCCCACTAGCTGGGCAAAGGCCTTCTCTCAGCTAGAGAGAGAGCTTAATCACCACGCGTGCTCAATGCGGGTTGGCGATTTTTGCGTTGAGGGTATAATGCCTCATACGCTCAGGTTTCCTCACGATGTTTTCCTTCACCGTCAGCGAGTGGTGTTGCTACTAAAAATTCACAAATGTACATAACTTTGAAATAAATTAAAGTCATAGGTACATCCACGCACCGGGATTCGAACCTGGGTCTCTCGCTTCCGAGTCCATTGTTCTACCCACTAGGCCACCACCGCTGTTCTAATTAACAAAAGTTAAAAAACAAAATCAATTGTTTACATGCAATGGTTTTGTTACCAATATGCGCGTAGGGTGGACTTGATTAGAAGAGTAGAGTAAAGTAGAGATTTTTCATTATATTTTGTGGTTAATTTTTAGCAATAATATTGTTTGGGCAATGCGTGATATCATACGGTAGGTCGCGGCTTCCCGGCGCAAGGTTCATTGACTCGGATCACGGGCAACCCCTGTCTCCTTTAAATCAGTACAACTTAATCCAGACGAGCGAATCACCACCCCATCTCCTACGGCGCAAGAACCATTTCGCGCTGCACTCCTGTAATCATAGGTTGGCACTGCAGGCGGGAGATAAGCCCAGGATTAGTTACGTGGAACGGAAAGAGAAAAAAAATGCGCGTATGAAGATAATGTATCTGGTGAAGTTGGGCTCTTTATTTATTTAAGGCACATACCTACAATGCAGTTTAAGATAAGAGCTTTTATTGATGAACTAGTTGTGCCCGCGACTTCGTATGCGTTTTTACACATTTGACATTTAATTTAAATTCGACTGTGGAGGAAAACTCAAAAGGAAGGTTTTTTTTAACCCCCGACCAAAAAAGAGGGGTGTTATAAGTTTGACAGCTTTGTGAGTGTGTCTGTATAAGTGTTTATGAGGGTGTATCTGTCTGTGGCACCGTAGCTCTTAAATGGGTGAACGATTTGGAAGCTTTAGGTTTTTTTTTTAATTTGAAAGCAGGTTTTCTAGCGAATGTTCTTAGTTATGTTTTGTCAAAATTGGTTCAGCAATTTATTAAATATGCTTATTCGAAGCTAAAATGTCGGGGGTATTTTAATAGTTATTATTTCTTAACTTGCGGTAGCAGGGCTCAAAATAAAGCAATAGAATAAAAACCCTAATCTAAACAATACATTTATAAATTTAATAATAAATATGTATTGTTTACATTAAGGTATCGCCCGTGATAAGATACCAGGAAGCTTAGCATAAGAATTGATTAGGAAGTAAAAGGGTTTATAATATGTATCTCCCTCGACGTAGAGTGGGATAGATAAAGTTATAAGCCCATAGATAAGGTCTTACTCATCCTCAAGCTAAGCCAGCAAGCAAAGCATACGGCTAATAACTGTCTATCCAGCTCAACAGTAAACAATAGTTATTTGTTATGCAAGAATGCAAAATTATTGTTTGCGGCGAGTGCTTGTATTGAATACCGAGCGGTGTTAAAAGACTGCCAACAAAGTGGGAGACCACATACAGGGTGTTAAAAAAATTTTTGCCCAAGGGACTATGCCTGGGAAATCAACGGTTTCCGAGATAATGAGGTTCAAAGTCGGATTTTTCAAAACTTTTTTTTTGCCGAAATGTATTCAGTATCTAGTTCTTAAGAATCCCCTGAAGCTCTGCAGCCCTCTCACTCGCACTTTTCAACATTTTAATTGATTGTAAGAGAATGATTAAACTTTGGACGATAAAATATAGTTGCAGACATAGATAATAAAGCTATCGACATGTGGACACACTTTTGATTTCATATTCCTACTAATAAAAAAAAATATCACTGAACTTCGGTTAAAAGTAGTAGTTCAGTAATTTATTTTTTAAACTATAAATGTGAAATTTAAAGTATGTCTACATGTCGATAGCTATATTATCTATGTCTGCAACTATATTTTATCGTCCAAAGTTGAATCATTCTCTTACAATAAATTCAAATGTTCAAAAGTGCGAGCGAGAGGGCTGCAGAGCTTCAGGGGATTCTTAACATACCTTTTCAAGAAGCCATATCAAAATTATGAATATTTCTTACAAAAAACGACGTTAAAGTTGCAACCCGCAATGTATTCTAAACATCGGCTCTTTAAGCTTAAGTAACATAATCTGATACCTACGCTTCCGCAATATGACTTCTGTGCGTTACACGTCCATTGCGTAAAAAATATTTTTCAAAATTATAACCTAAAAAACCAAAATAATTTCCCAACAATAATTTATCGAAAAAGTACTTTGTTTTGGTGTATAGTGGCTTTCGGGTCTGTTGGCGGTCTTTTAACACCCTGTATAGTCCTCATCATAACGATAATTTTTGCCCAAGGAACTATGCCTAGGAAATCAACGGTTTCCGAGATAATGAGGTTCCAAGTCGATTTTTTTTTCCGGAAATGCAATTTTTTTTTTCGGAAATGTGTTCTGTATTACGTTATTAACATATCTTCTCAAGAAGCTATATCAAAATTATGAATATTTCTTACAAAAATCGAAGTTAAAATTGCAACCCGCAATGTATTCTGAACATCGGATAGCCTAGATTGTTCCCAGAACCAGGACTTATCACGGTCCTAAATTTGACTGAAAACTGTTCAGCGGTATTCGCGTGATGAGGTAACACACAGACAGACAGACAGACAGACAGACAGACAGACAGACAGACAGACAGACAGACAGACATAGACCGATTTTTTTGCATTTTTGTATTCAGAATAGTTTACTTAGTAACCCCTGATAGTTTTTTTCTAAAAATATTCAATGTACAGAATTGACTTCGCTAGAGTTTTATTATAAGTATAGATTTTGAAAAAATAATTGCGTCATTACTTACTTTCTATGCCTCTACCTACTTCTTACCTACTATAAATTAAATACTAGACATCTTGAGAACATGATTTAACTTACTTTTATTTATGATCTACACCGACACAAATAAAAGTAAGTTAAACCGTTAACTATGTTATCTAGAACAATAAAGAATATTCTATTCTAATCTTACTAAATAAAAAAAAAAAGGCTAAATAAAAAAAAAGCCTCTGGTTACCCATTTGAGAGTATACTAGGGTGAGGTTACACCAGCACTCGTACAAAAAACAGTATTGAACACTAGCTTTTGCCCGCGAGTTCGTCCGCGTGGACTACAGAAAAATAATATAGGCTTTACTTTGCTTCTAAGTGTAAAAGCGTGATAATATGTAGCCTATGTGTTATTCTGATGTCTAAGCTATCTCTATTCCAAATTTCATCCAAATCCGTTCAGCCGTTTCAGTGTGAAAGAGTAACAAACATCCATCCATCCATCCATCCACACTTACAAACTTTCGCAAATATAATATTAGTAGGAAGAAGGATACTAGGATTTTAAACAGTTTCAGTTTTAACACCTTGGTCATTTTAGCTCCAAGGTGTTGAACGTGTCATATGACGTCACAGGTCCACATTCGAAACCACTATAAAATAAATCTAAGTAAAGGATTTTCACGTTCACATACAACGTTCTTTGCAAAAACGATAGGAGGAATAATGGGCCAGGCGGGAAAATCCCGAAAAAGGCCGCCGGCCGGAGGGATTTGCCGGATCCGGCCTTACCCTAATCCCGAGATGAAAATATATCCCGCTTTAGCTCCGGGCACGGTTAAAAATATTTATTTACACGTTGCGACAGGATACGAGTGTGAAAAACTTTCAACATGAGCTTTTGGTGATTGGCGAAAAAAAAACTGGTTTATAAAAAAGTAGAGATTTGTTTCTTTAAACCATATTTCCCCGTGAGGAAAAAAAGACCTTGCAACCACAGTAAAAAATATGAATATATTAATTACTTATTTTACTTTCAGCTCTCAAGGCATACGCATGTGTGTGAGAGCTCAGGGGGCAAATTTTAAAAGGCGTTATCTCGTATGAATGGGACTATTTCCTTCGATAATGCGTATTTGGCACACTAAAATATGACTGCATAAAAGTGACATCATCTTTTGCATAATATTTGAAAGAAAACCTCTTTGGATAATCCTCTTCCTAAACTCAGGTCCGAATCTCCTGGCACTCACACACACATACACACCGGATTCTGCGGTCCGTCCGTAGATAATCCCCCTCTCTATCCCTCTCTAACCCGGGCGTGTTTCGCGCAAATCCTCTGTTCGTCCCGCTCTAATCCCTTATTTGAATCTTATCAGATCTCGCGAGAGCATACACCGGTAGTGGTCGAGACTCGAATAGACGTGTGCTTAGAGAGTGGAGTTAGGGTTGACGACTTTTTTGCGTAATAGAAGGTCACAAGGAAAGAGAGGTAGAGGAAGGCCACGGAGAAGCTACTTTGACCAGATTAAAGAGAAGGTGGATGTTGTGACGTACCTACAGTCGGCCACACGCTAGGATACCCCTTTTTGTTCGATTGACGCCCTTATGCCGCGCGTGGTAAGAGCTGCCATGAGGTATCTGTGACTGTGAACGATCGTACCAAGATATATTGCTGAACCGTGCATGGAAAATGCTGCGCCGACAAGAGGATAACTCTTAAACTTATTGATAAGAAGGTCACAGCGCTAGGTACCTACAGGGTGCACTCTAAGTCAATAGCGGAACTTTAAGTGGGTTATCTACTGATCAATATAAACAACTTGTACTAGGTGGCGAAAAAAATGGAGCGAAAAAAATATCAACTGTTCCATGCAAAAGGTCGACTTAGTAGTTCGCGAAATGTATGAAACAGCTGATATTTTTTTCGCTCCATTTTTTTCGCCACCTAGTACAAGTTGTTTGTATTGATCAGCAGACAGCCTACTTAAAGTTTCGCTATCGAATTAGAGTGCACCCTGTAGAAAGGCTTTTTGAAAAAAGTGTCGGGTGCCTGAGAATACGAGCAATACCACGATCAACAACAAAACATTTTGTGTTAGCTGAAATCTACGGTTTTAAGTGAAATTGTTTTTTGTTGTATTTGTCACATTTGCTGCATTTAATATGTTAACCTGTTTTAAAATAACAATTTTTAGTTAAAAACCAAATAAAGCAAAAAATCTTCACAGTTAAATAACTCTTACCTTAACCTACTTAAAACCACCAAATAATTTCTGGCAAACTGACAGCCCTATAACAAGCTTACAGCATAAAGCCGCGTCCACACTCAATCCGCGATTAGTGGAGGACTGCGAATTCGCGTTTGATGCTAAATATAATGTTTTCCTACACGTCCGTGGATTAACGACACAGGACGAATGGAGCAGCTGCTTTGATCTGCTGTTGACGACAGATTTAAGTGATCAGGACCTTCCCAAATAGAAAACACTACTAACTGTCTCCTTTCGTCCATGTCTTTGCTCGTAGATAATTATTGTCTAGGCTTAGAATAGGAAATTTACCTTCACCCTCCAAAAAAAATGCTTTTTCATACATATTTTGATGCTGTAGATCCACTATCTAATCTTGTGTACGGGACAACCGAATAACAAATGTAGATTGTATTCATTGATAGAAAAGCACCTCCTACTAGGTACTAGCAACTGAAACCCGTAATTACACAAACTGTGAATGCTGAGCACTGAACTTTTCGTGGTTTTATCTCATCTGATATCACACGCTCACACTTGCAGAGCCCACTCCTCGTGAAAACACCTAGATATAACCTCGCTAGAGCATCTCCATCGGCCATATTTTAGAGGAAGAGGCATGAATTAGAGGGACGCTTCTTGCGTCGCGTAATCAGATAATATTCATAACCCTTTGTGGGGATTAAGATTTTGTTTAGTGCGGGACGGCCTAAGCCGCTCCAGACGTACTGAGTGGAAAAGTATAGAACGTCGACTTTAGAGCCGCAAGGTGTTTCTTAAAAATAAAATAAAAACTTTTATTTCAGGCTTGGACCATAATGAAGTAGGTAGATACATTTACATTTTGACATTAACAATTAAGATTAGTTTTTAGTTTAGTTTAGTTAGTTTAGTTTGTTGTAGACTTATAGTGCGTTTATTGGTCGATGGCTGTAACGGTATTATTTAATTGATGAGAGGGCATACAGAACTCAATGATAGCCTCTCTCGTACAACCTTATTACCTTAAGCTGCCTAGATGCTATCTGACTTTACTTTACTTTACTTTACTTACTTTACAAATCACGTGAAGTGAAAGTCACTACACTAAAAGTAGAGAAAGCATTAAATTATCAGAATTTAAATCAGTTGCGTTTTATTTTTCAGCATATTGAAAAAATAATAATTTGGCTGAAAGGCCAGAGGATGATGTATTTTTTTAAAGTGTGTGGGTATGTGTTGAAACACTAATAAACTTTTAAAACTCAATACTTGCCTTGCTCGTACGTGCCAAGCAAACCTACAAAAAAACAAGCCTATCCACATCCTATAGAAAAACAACTGCCTCACAGACCTGAGGCCATGCGTGAGGCTTCTGTAATATTCACCCTGCAACCAGTCGGCTCCCGGCGATTAGACGAAGGGAAGCGCCCTTCGCCGCTCACTTCTACGGCTTTAACTAAGATTCCGCTTTAGGGACGCCTGGGACTCTTACTTCCGTTGAGCCTAGGGTTCCTATGTGCGAGCCACGCAACTTGGATTTACATATAACATACCGTCACCCCCAAATCTCTCAAGGGATAAAGAGAAGAACTATTGAATAGGGTCCAAGTTTTCTTAAAATCTATCCCTACGGTAAAGCTAGGTAAATCCTGGCTAAATCTGGTTGCATATAAGTTCCAAAAAAGTAAATATTGAAGGGCGTCTGTAGCGCAGTTGTGTTTGCATAGTTACCAGATAGGTTCACAGGTTGTTAGGACAAAACTGCCTTTTACTTGTTTTTCTTATACAATGCTTAACCTAGCGAGACCACATCGAGACACAACTGCGTTATTACAGGTACAGGTACAATAATTATTATCTCGTGGGTCAGTTGCACCCGCTGACGCCCCATAAAACCAAGACGCAATGGTGCAAAGTATCCCTTCTCGCCAACAAGAGGCAGTATGCCTCACGTCTGTGTCATAATCCGCCGGCAACAACAGAGCGTCGCAATCAGCTGAGCCGTTGATCAATCGATAAAAAACTGAGGCCCCAGTCATGTGGACAAATAAGCCGCGCGGCGGCGCGGTGGATAAGTGTGATCCTCACCATTTGTCAAGATTAGCCTTACGGTACGGCGGACAGATGCGGATATACGTAGTGTCCGCGGTGATTGCTAATACGTAGGTAAAGTTCGCTTAGATAGTGTCGGTACACACGACGGCAATCTTGGTTCTTGGGATACCAACTATTTTTGAAGTATCTGTGATGGTGGCAGACATATTCATTTCAACACAATGCTGATGGACATTTACTAGAATTTGCTTAAATGTTTTACAAAACCTTCATCTTTTAATTTTTGGGTCATTCGAAGTTTCGTCTAGAGAAACCTCGCTGTCCTAACGAACGAAAAAACATTTTATCTACACGCAGCGATCGACACTCAATACAAAATACTAAGTCAAAAGTCACAAGCACAACCTCGCAATACGACGCTTCTTTGAAAAGCAGCGAGCTAAATTCACTGGCGTGTGTGCGCCGCGTCGGCTTCCTTTAATTTCTTTTGTGAAAAGCCGCCGCGCGCCAAGGCGGCAAATATCAAAGTGACACTATGATAGCGAACGGACTTTACGACTTGTTGTAATGTTGGATTTTCGCCCGAAGTGAGTGCGAAGTGTACACACGACGGCACGTCAGAGTGTACACTTTGGTTGTAAAGTCGCCCGTAACGTAACCGAGTAGAGTGCTAGCGCGTAAAGGTCGACGTGATGTCGTGTGTACATGCATAGCGCTTATCTCAGTAGGTTCCTGCGGTAGGGGAGCGGTGTGGGAGGGGTGGCATGTGACGTCACGCCTTTACAAGTGACAGAGATGCTGACGTCCGACTGAAGTCACGCATCAATGACAACACACCCCCCCGCACCTTCCACTACCGCAGGAATATATAGAGATAAGCGCTATGTCTGAAGTGCATCACGAAATAAAGAACTCTGAATTAGGTATGTCAAGAACATATTATTATGATATTTGTCGGTAATTGTTGTTTTACCGAATGCTTGGGAGATCGGCGGTAAGTTTTATGGGAGGGAAACAAACCGACCGACCATTTATTGTACCTACCTCCAGTTTTGTGAGCTATTGAAGAACTGCTAGGGCTAAAATGCATCTGCAATTCTACATGAGGTACTCATGTACTCATTACTAATCCTATCGATATAAAATTGATAAGCAAGCAATATCCGAGTTCAAGGTTTTTTTTAAAGTTCCTGCTAAAGTGAGGTCCCACGCACATAGATGCAAGGCTCACCTCTCAACAAGACGCTACAGTACCTACTCGAGAGAGAAAAATTAAATAAAAAATGAATCGCAAAAGCGTAATCAGGATTTGCATCACGCACACATGCAACTCTCCAAGATTGGTACGGGATGTTTGTTTGTGTGCATTAAGCCGAATGTATGACTCAAATTGGGCTGAAGTGAGCGGATTAGCTCCTTGTGATTGATGGGAGGCCCCTCCCCGCACCTCTCACCTCCCCCGATACTCTCTGGTCCGAGGTAAGCAGTTAATGCTGCACCACGAAATGTAACTTCGTTACTTAGAAGTCTTATTTTCAGGATTAACGTGGATTTGTTCACTTAAATTGAACTATTGGCTAAATAAGCTGTAGGAATTATACGAAGGTATACATTTTTTTGTTCAACATTTTTGTGCTCACACGAAGCAAAATCGTATCCTGATGAGATTAAAGTCTAAAAAGTGGTATAGAAAGCAAGCTCGCTCTCGACGATATATAACCCACTATAGACGTCAAAAATGCTGATAAACCGCCATTTTGTTGAATAAATCCGCCTCGATAAAAGTCATGCTCCCTCCGCTGAACCTCACCCATATTGTGTATGTGAAGGTGCCACTACCTTGTACGATTACGCCAGCTCGTATAACCACGAGATGCCGAATAAAAAATTCAAATCAATGATTGCACAAACTAAATATAAATCCATTCGAAAATCAAATCCTATTCTAAGCTAGTCCCAAATCCCAATAAAAAGCCTCCATCCTCGGAACCCAGCTCTCCTGTAATGTAACAAAGCTCTAGCTAGACCATCGATTCTCAACTTTGGAGTCAGGGTCTAGGTAAGATGGGTCACACGTGACGATGTTAAAACGATAAAGCCCATGTAATAAACACAACTTCGTACAAATGTTAGAAAGTTAGACTTTATTACAGTAGTAGTATAATAGTGTCGGAGGCCCTACGGGTAGCCTAAAAACTCTAACACCAGGGGTGGCCACTACCTCATAGGTACCTATCTACCAACCATGCTAAGATGTTTCCTGAGGCCTTTTCTCAGACAGATAGTTCGGGCTTAATAATAATAATAATTCTTTATTCCAGATAATCACTATACCTTAGTGCGTTTCACGAAAGAGTTCCCTTGACGTAACTCTTATTACAAATGAAAAATGCAAAAAAAAAATTTTTCAAAAAACACACGTTATATAAAATTAGGTTAAGTAATTATGTAGGTTTCTTATTTTATAATATATTTTTTAAATCCTATTTATCTAACTACGTTAGCTTTGCAGCGGTCTCCACACTAGGGTGAACCTGTATCGTGGAGGCCTGAAAGTTAACATTTATCTTTTACCTGACGTAGAATGAAGGTGCAAATAACATAATCAATCGATTTGACCTGACCTTAGGATGACCTTACAATGTAATAAGGACTTTTTTTGTTCAACCCAACTCTTTCGTGAAACGCACTGTACCAGGCTGAAAAGTAATTTTTCAGGACCAATCCAATATTCGCTAGTGAAGACGTGACTCATAGTTTGGGAGCCGCTGCTCTAGACGCACACACGAATGTAGAGCTAAGTAGCACTTAATCCGGATGAGGGCGGATTATAGCCGTAGCCTCCTTCGAGATGGTAGCCGCTGGCGAGGAGATTACGCCGATCCGGATTTACTCGAATAACCCGGCGCGGGTAGAGATGTAGGGTGACGCTAGACGTATACCTAGGTTATTAAATGATTAAAAATTTACGTAATCCTCTCCGACGACGGACTATTGGATAAGACACAAATATTACTGCGGTCAGTTATCATAAGTACAGGATATTTTTAGAGTACTGGACCAAATAGTTAGGAAATGTTATTCCCTTAAAAAATATATACGATACATTTTGTATTCCCAATTTGATTTATTTGCTCATTTTCAAAAATAGTTATACATAAGCAGAGTATTCAATCATGTATAAGTAAATAAGTAAACCCGTTCGCTAAAGTAAACTTGCATAACGGTAAAAGATAAGATAAGATGAAGCCTGTACAATTATTGTACATGTCCCACTAGCTGGGCAAAGGCCTTCTCTCAGAGAGAGAGAGAGAGTTTGAGCTTAATCACCACGCGTGCTCAATACGAACGGTAATAGTCTTTAACTGTTTTTTTTTAATAAGTAGTTATTTTCTTTCCAACATCAAACAATTTCTTCACTCTATCTTTTGTTCACCATGTTTCCAATACGTCATCGGCGGGGTCAGTCCATCCGCGCCCCTCATAAAGACGGCTAATCCGGCTTATGCCTGATCCAAATATCCTTGCATGTGTGCACACCCCTCTTTTTGTCGAGATTTCTGCCGCTGAGCTATGTGTGATACTTTTTAACAATAGAGTCACCGACATTGGTATGAATATTTTAAAAAACTGTTGTAAATACGTCTGAGTAATGTACTTAGGTAATATGTATAATAAGTACTACCTTTTGGGCGGCCAGCCTAAAAACTCTTACACTGGGTGGCCACTACCTTATACGATTACCTATCTACCACCACACCGTACTACTACAAAATAACGTCATTATTACTTCACTGTTTCACTCATATTCCCAATACAGCTGCAGTGGTTACCACTCGATAAAAGACCTACAAAGCATCGATTCTTCGTGTAGGGTCGGGCACAGTCTAGGATACTCCATGGTAGCACTTACCGCGCGCGGCATAAGGGCGCCAATCGAACATCCTAGCGTGGGGCGGACTGTACAACCAGCGACTGTTCCAATCTACGCTATTATGGTAGGTACCTCTAAGTACACGAAATGAGTACCTACTTTACGTGGAGTTGAAAAAAAAATGGTTTCCGTGATTCTATAGTGCATGACACAGAGAGAGCCTTACTTTACATTTGAGCTAGATAACGCTCTTTAAATGTTATTAAAATACATAAAAGTTATTAAAATACATATTAAATTAATTCAAGTATACCAACTAAAAAAAATATTGTGGAGTTTATTCGGTCTGCAAAACAGGTGACATATAATTACGGAAATATTTAACTGCATTCCAAAAAATACTAATTACATAAATGCTTTACAAAAAAATAATTGACTGTATATCAATAGGTTAGGTAGGTTAGAACCTGTAGTTTTTCATATATTTTTTCAGTGTGCAATGAAGTTTTTTAGGTGTACAACCTACTAAATTATGATGATTTTTGACAAACTATACGCAACAATGATAATTATGATGCGAGCTGTTGAACGATTCACAACAAACCACAGGTTTTCAAAACTTCACACTTTCATTTACCTCACATATTTACCCCTATACCTCCTTTCTACACGTTCACAGAGTATAGCGCGCCATAGAGGGGTCTCGCTTTATCTCGGAGCGACACGACGCTGATCCGCCCCCGGCTGATCCGGATTAGCGCCGGATCCGCACATCCGCGCGCTCGTGTGTGCTTACCTTTACAATCCCTACCTAGAGCCGTAGCCCGTGTAGTGGAGAGAGAGAAATGCGGGCGTAATTTGGATTTTAAAACAATGATATTGTTCTGTTATCGATATTCATACCCATGAGTTAAGACTTAAGCCTTTGCATCTACGTAATGAGATGACTTCACTCACACTAGATGGCTGAAGTTACCACTCGGAAGCTCAGTGCTGACATGTCCAGGCAAGTAATAAAACGGTACCGTGACTCACCGACTGACTGGGAGACAAAGAAGTGCCGAAACTACTGGAGATATAAACGCAAGTATGTTGCTTTCGGTATACAGATTTTCACTAAGAAAGAATTTCTTGAAAATCATCCCCTAAGGGGATGAAACGGGCTCCGCAAGTTTGTATGAAAAATGTTCAAGTGCCCCTCCACTTTCTTACTACTTTTCTTACTACAAAAATAAGAGTGGAAAAATGAAATTTCGCTTTTATGAAAGGCATGGAACAAAAGTGGTTTAGAAGTTGTACTTATACAAAAGTGATTCCTTCTATGATAGATGTGATTCGGTCGAAGATTACAGCTGCAAATGGTTGGATTCTATATAAAAATATGTATATCTTCACCTCTAAATGCTGTTGATTTTTTACCTTTGACGCAAGATTAGCTAGCGTTATGCAAGCCAATATATCCAGATTAAAATTACCAAACTGCAAGGATTATTTTTGGCAATCACGGCAAGTACGTTACCTGTATGATTATATTTAAATAAATAATCGTCGTAAAATGACTAAATAAAAAGTCTAAATCGGCTTATCTTTATAAAACCGGCTTATGCTATGATGTAGAGACAGCAACGAGCTGTTATACGAAATGTATTACAAAACAATATGTAATGCTTTACGAGGAAACATAAAGGAAAGTGTTTTGCTAGTATAAATTATACTCTAATGTTTATCTCGATACGAAAATCCGACTTTCAGTTTATAATCTAACGTTAACTCTCTTTCACATTATTTGGCAGGGCAAATCACCCACTGCTGATTAAAGTGCCAGGCGCAACCACTATTTTCCGGCTAGTTGGGTTATGTCGTCGGACCATCTTGCTGGTGGTCTGCCAACCGATCTCTTGCCCTCTTGGGATCGCTATTCCCTGAGAGGCAGGGCATAGGTACATATTTAGCATCAAATTAATCGTGAACAAAAAACAAAATTATTTAGACATTCAAAGTTTTTCTTCTAGTTTTCGTATTTTTCAAAATATACATGATGAAGAAAAATGCTTTCGACAGGACAAGAAAGATAAATTTTGAAAAGTGTAAAAAACGCTTTATGAAAAATTATGCTCGATAGCATTCATGCTAGCTGTTTCTGCAAACTGTACCCAGGTAAAGCATCGACAAGGAGATATATCTCCGACATCGGTCGGACGGACCTAATCCGGACGGGCATTGTGCAATCGCTAATCGCTGCGGATCGCCCGATACCAGCCAGCTCGATACGAAATTAATAATGATTAATCATGCCCGATTAAATGAATTAGGTACAAAGCGCCTTTGACATCACGCCGCGCGCGCGGATTAAAAAAACTTGTTTTGAATTTAGAATGCAGCGCCAAGATAAGCGTTTATGTGCCAGTATTTTTACGCGAAAATTACAAGGTTATTCTTCAAAATATTGTAACAAGATTATTTTACAAATGCAAAAGATTGTGAGTGAGTGCGTGTGTTTGTTTCTCTATCACGCTGAAACGGCTGGACGGATTTGCATGAAATTTGGAGTGGAGATAGCTTATATATCAGCATAGTACTTGGAACTAAGATCCAAGCCTACAGGCATTATTATAATTATACTTTATTTCACACCAAACACATTACAGGACACATTATATTATAAGAAAAGAGATGTACAAAGGCGAGCTTATCATGGATTGGTCCTCTGTACATGGGGGTTACCCTTGACGCCATTGCGTTAATATTTACAAAGTTTGAAAATTTATTTCTCTTTTACATCGCATAGTGATCCTTTGATTTTATATACTTCGTAATGTTTATTCAAAGGTTGTTTATTCAATATTTTGTACAATACCAATATAAAATGAGTCTTAATTCGTGAAATATTGAATTTTGAAAAGAATGCGTCAAGGGTAGAGGGGCAGTCCTTGGTAAGTGGCAAGAGGGGTAAAGGCGAATATGGCCATCGTCGCATACCGTGATCCAAGGCATAGAACCAAGGCAAATACTTTCGTTTTTGCTCAACTTTGTATGAGCTGACACAAAAAAAATTGGAAAAACAGGCAACTTTTTATCTAAATCAGCGCGGTGTCACGATTACCGTGACTACCGTTATTTCAGGAATTAATATTTTTAATTACAAAGCAGCCTGAGTTGTAAATAAACCTTGAGTGAAATCTGATCATGACTTTCGCTATTTATTTATTAAGCGTAGTCGATCATAACGCAATATTGAATTATTGTTTCAAGAGTAGAGGGGCTATTCGTTAGTCGAAATTAAAACTCTTGCTTACTTACATACATGCAGCAAACATATTGTATTCCGGATATTCGGACGAAACGTAACATTTTATTTGGACCGTGTTTATTCGCGCTGTATTTATCTTACTTATCATTTTAGATTTATCCATTCAAATGCATGAAAACAAAGGTTCGGGTAGAGTGCAGAGTTCGTCTCTATGGCATAATCGTTTATGTGTGAGTGAATTCTACGCTAGTGTGAGGCAGCTTATGCATTGAACACGGCTCAGGGGCAGACGGGATGTACCGGATTAGATTTAAGGGGTAAAAGAATTAGAGGGGGATGGAGAGAGGCACATTTGCACCTGCCAGACAAGGACGGCCAATCGGAGATTTGGAGATTACGATTCATAAAGAGAGATGACTGAATAGAAAATTATTATAGAGGGCATAAACAACGGGAATTAAACTTGGTTGCGCTATGGAAGTCTGTCAGCGTAATGTTTTCGTCTTCCAGATTGCGGGTTATGTTCTTCACTATCATAATAGGTACAAGGTGTTACAAAAAAGATCCTAACTCTTTTTACAGGGTAGCACCCGGTGATCTGGATCACAACCTAAATATTTTTTTAGCTCTAAGACGTTCCGTTGATTTTTAAATAAATAAAATGTGAACACTGGGCGGGAGAAAAGTATTTTTTAAATAATGTTTCCATTGACTTTCATAATTATTTAACAACTCAAAGCTATGCATATACACCTACATACACAAACATATTTTCAAATTTGATCTAATACCAGAAGCAAAAAAGTTATGAAAAAATTTAAATTTTGAGGTTATAAAATAAAAATTGTGTTTTTCAACTTTTTTTACAGAAATGATATTATCCTGCTGACCAGTAGGCTATACCCTGTAAAAAGAGTTAGGATGTTTTGTATCACGTTGTATATTATTATGTTACGTCCGTACAGTCTTAAGGCGCTGGGCATAGTGAATAAGGGATTTTCTGACAGCTCATAAGTTGTAGTTCCAAATTTGTAACTAGATGTCGCTGACGAGACATGTTCTTTTTTTATGCCAGTCCGCGCTCGTTGGCCTACGTACATACGTCCAAACACATTTAGGTATTAGTCGTGGAGCAAAATGAAGTGTTTCCGGATTTACCATTCACTCATACAAGAACATTAACAAAGTCGTGAACTTTTTCATGTACTGTAAAATGGAATGACGGCTACGACGATGAAAGATGAAGTCACAGAGCAATGAAGTGAAGAAGTATTTTTGTTGTAGTAAGCACTAATTTACTTTGTGATAGAAAACATGTCGTATCAACGCCATCTGTCACAGCTTTTAGAACTATTTTTTTATTTTTTTTAGCTGTCAGAAAATCCCTTATTGGCCCGCGCGCAAAAAAAATGCACAAAAACGATTCCTGTATCAAATACACTAAAAAAATCGAAAATTTTCACATATCAAACCCTAGATTTAGGTGAGACCTATCTAAAACAGCCAGTTTTGTGTTGATACCCATAACAGATTGCAAGATATTTTGTTTGAAAAAAAGTGCGCCGCCTATTTTTTTTCATCAAAAATATCTTCAAAACGTTTATGAATGTCAACACGATACCGGCTGTTTTAGATAGGTCTCACCTAATTCTAGGGTTTGATATGTGAAAATTTTCGATTTTTTTTAGTGTATTTGATACAGGACTCGATTTTGTGCATTTTTCTTGCCGCGCGGGCTATTCACTATGTACAGCGCACAGTGGTAGATTTGTACGATTTAGGCGGCCAAAATTATTTTATGCTTTTATTCAGTAATAAATACGACTACAAACGCAAATATGGTATTTTAGACTGAATATATATTTTTATATCTATTTGTTTCATTGAAATATCTTTTTCTAGACAAAAAAACAATGATTGTGAAAAATTTTACGTAAATAGCGCCAAAGTTTTAAAATTTTCTTTAAGAGCCTTTGGTGTAAAAGATATATTTTGAGTTCATTTGAATTATAAAAAAATTCTTAGTAGTTTTTGAGATTTGGGTTAGCAATTATCACAAATTGTAAAGTAAAAGACGATCATACATAAAAAAATAGCTTTTATTCTCCACAGAAAATACAATATGGAAAAAAATAACCGGCCAAATGCGAGTCGGGTTCGCGTTTTATGGGTTCCGTACTGACAATTTTTACGTATTTTCCTAAATAACCTCAAAAACATTCATTTAAAATTATAAAAAAATATATATTTGTGATGCTTACCATGAGCCCTTTGAACGGGTCTGATTTGGTTTGGTCCCGCCTGCTTAGACTGTGATGCATTCGGGTTTTTTTTATATACAGGGTGGATTTTTGAGACGGGGCAGTAAGGGCGGGTACCTAAACCGTTATAGTTACAGGAAAACGTTTTTAGGAGACCTTCCATAACTTTTTGAGATATTATGAACTGCATTCACAGATTTTGTAAAAAAAATACGGTCAGCAAAAAAAATGCTAAAATACGATTTTTTTCTATGAAAAAACCTTTTTTTATAATGCTATTCGATCCTCTTTCGTGTAGGGATAAAAAAAATCTAAGGAGCCAATTTAGGTTTGAGTAAAAGAAATGTTAGAAATCGCGAAAAAATGCTCCACGTACATTTGACGTAGGTTTTCGACATTTTAATTGAGCGTTTTTATAATTATTTCTTCTGATTTTCTGTTGTAACTGTAATGTAATTTATTAATTTAATTAATTTAAAAATATGGGTCCATGATGCCCGAAATAAATAATTTATTATTATCATTTTGTACGGGGGAAAGTTTTTGCCGATTTCTGTCAATTCTAGCACTCAAACCTCGGTTGGCTCCTAAGAGTCTTTAGGAGCCAACTAAAAAAAGGTTTTTTTTCCATAGAAAATGTATGGGGAAAGTTTTTGTAAATTCCTGACATTTCTAGTACTTAAACCTCAGTTGGCTCCTAAGAGTCTTTTGATCTCTACATGAAAGAGGATCGAATGGCTTAAAAAAAATTTTGATATTTTATAATTTTTTTCGCTGGCCGTACATTTTTCACAAAATGTTTGAATGCATTTCATAATATCTCAAAAAGTTATGCAAGGTCTCCTAAGAACGTTTTCCTGTAACTATAACGGTTAAGGTACCTGCCCTTACTGCCCCGTCTCAAAAATCCACCCTGTATAACAGTTTTTTTCTTTTTAGTTTGTTTTTTCCACCACAAACTGTATTTTCGCAATCTTCATTTAAATACCTTTAATTTGATACCCATATTGCAGGGGTTAAAAAATATTATTTCAATTCGACCCAGCAATATGGCGCCTAATGGGTGCCATATTGCTTTTTTGGTAACGTCACATATTTTATGACACTTGCAGCGGCAAGACCAATCCAATGACACCTCATTTGTTCAAACCGGTTCAGGCGTTTAAGCTGTAGGTGGGAACATACGAACGGACATACATACATATAAACATAGACACATACACTTTTGGGCAGTCGGGTAAAAAGATATCTACAAGTTACTACTTCGATGCCTGAGTAACTTGATGAACCTAGAACAACGGAAAGGAATTTTAACGGAAAAGAAACAAAAAAGTATTTTTTCTCACATTCTGCCAAAGTTGATTAAATGATTTTTTTCTCGCGAAGTGGTCAAAGGTGGTGGCTAATTTTTTTGTGGTTATCTGCTTAAAGAGCTACAGTATCAGAAACTATAAGGAATTTTACTCGGACGGTCCCGGAAGTACAACATTTATACTATTGAAAATAAAAAAAATGATAATATTATGCATGAAAAAGGGCAATCTTTGATACGTTATAACTGCACTAAATATTGATATTCCTAATCTGAATTTATATTACAATTGAAGGAGCTTACCTGAACTTTCGATATCCAACACTTTTACTTGAGTAACTGAACAGTGTCAAATGAAATATTCACTTTGTACAATTGTTTGCGCTATCAGTGACGAGAACGAACGTGTTCAGCTTGCGCGACGATCAAGTTCCGACTATCTGTGGGGGCGCGCACGCAGTTCTAGGAACTGGGGAGGGGTGGGGTTTGAGCAGTCAGGGTGTCTATTTTTCCGTGAATCAATTCGTTTTGTTATAAGTTAACTTTGAGAAATGGACTTTTGGCCGCCTAAATCCGTGAAATCGACCACTGTGCAGCGCCTTAAATGCCTGAAACTATTTCAACAAATATAACATTGCTGGCAAGATTTTAATAGGTACGTGACATCGCAAAAAAAAAACTATATCATATCGTTCAAAGTTCGGAGTAGGCGACATCTCGGACAAAATATTTTCGGACACTTTGTCCGAAATGTCGCTTTATTATTTTAATATTTTTGAGGCGACATCTCGGACACTAACAAATAAAGCTGTTTTGTACAGTCGGATAAAAAACTCCCTACGATCTTATTTATGAGGAGACAAAAATATTTGAATGTTTTGCCTCATGTACCAACGTTTGGCAATCTGCCCACGCGTCTCAGGCTCAGCACAGCCAATAAATCCCAAAGATAAAGATAAAAATACATATAAAAAAGACCCACTATCAAGACGTAGCGTAGGGAAGCGTTAAATCAAATCATTTTTGATTAAAAAGTGCTAGGCTTACATAATGTAGGAGGATCACCACCTCAGTTCTCACATCATTACGCGGGGTTAGTTAGGAACAAAATGATGTGAGAACTGAGGTGATGATCCTCCTAGCACCTTATGTAAGCCTAGTACTTTTTCATAAAAAATGAGCCAAACGCGATCTGACTGCTTAAATTCAGGCTTTAACTGTCAAGGAAAACGTCTCATTTACGTCGCTTTAGCTATCCTAAAATAGGCAGCTGTGGTAACGCTCTTTCTCTGTGTATTATATTTAAATACTTTAGTATCTGACTGTACGATACAGGTTCATTATTTTGAGAGTGTCCGAGATGTCGCTCCAAAAATAATAAAAATACAAAGCGACATTTCGGACAAAGTGTCCGAAAATATTTTGTCCGAGATGTCGCCTACTCAAAGTTCGTATGAAAAACAAAAGTCTTCACGTTATTTTGAAGTTTTACTGGCATGCTAGGAGATTAAAATTTTCTACTTTCGGTGATTGTATCCTGCCAAAAGGCTTCAATATAGCTTTATGAACCAAGCTATATTGAGGGTAAAATCAGTGCTAATAAACTGAACCCTGGTCTCCATCACTACTCGCTACCCAATTAATATAAGGTCGTCGGCCCAGTAGCAGCGATACCAAAGCTCGCCTCCCGGCAAAAGCTCCATCCATCGAATCCTTTCTTTAGAAGAGCAGGCCGGCATAAAAATCGGTTAATCAATTATGGCATCAGATTAAGCGATGAATCCGGACAACCTCGCTGCATTGGGACAAAGCCACGGCACGGTGCGTGACTCCGAATAAATGGATATGGACGGGATTATTCGAGATCTCTTAGTAGTGCTGTGGATGCGGTGCCTATGTCAGAGGTACGGTCGGCCACAGTCACAGATACCCCATGGCAGCTTTTAACGCACGCAACATAAGGGCGCCAATCGAACAAAAAGGGGTATCTTTGGGTGAGGCCGACTGTAAGTACGGCACGGCAGCGGTAAGTAGTAACTTTTGTAGGCGTATGCACTTTGATGCTGACGTATTACTTCGTTCAGCTCACTGTACAAATAGATATGAATAAGAAGGTATGCATTTTGATATTGTAATTTATGTTTTCTTGAAGAAAAGGAGATTCTTATTGCATTTAATGCGTTGATAGTTTTTGTCTCAATTGTACTTCATTACTAACCTTTGTCTTTCCTTAGCCACTTTCTTTGCCTTTTAATCGATAAATCTTCCAGCCTTTGTGAGCTGCTTTTTCTAACATTTGGCACGCATTTTCATTTCCGAGTATACTAATATTATAATGAATGACACAGGGCACAGGACACAGGTTTCATTTTACTTGCATGTTTTTGTTCAAATTAATTTGTACGAAGGGTTTATTTGAAAACCAGTGATTTAGTTGCTAGAACAAAACAGAGCAGCAAACGCTGAAATAATCCCTAAATTTGTCATGAAGCTTTAAAAAAACAAAATAGAACAATTTATTTTCGTGGCAAATAAATAGTATCTAAACCTTCTAACCTGAAACACCCTTGTTCAGCAGATGGTTGAAGGCCTCCTTCTTGGGCGAGAGGTGGGGCGTCCGCGGGGGGCGCTCGTGCGGAGCGGGCGCGGAGGGGGGCCGCTGCAGCGCGCGCTCCTCCGGCGACCGGCGCGGGGGCGTCTTGCTCCGGCGCAGCTCGAGAGAGAGGTTCTGGGAAAGAAAGAAGAGACACAATATTGAGACCTTATTAGGGTTCCGTCCTCCTCCTTGCATCGGTATCCTCATCACTGAGGATCGTAGTCATTCGATCGAAGCATTCCATTGTCGCACGATGCGTCGCCAGTTGTTCCTATCTGCGGCTATACAACAAACGTGATTCCGACACGCACTTGGCCGGTTTTTTTAATTTTCTGCAGCCTTTGAAGTCAGTCAAAGTTGGCCTCTTACAATCGGTTTCTAGAACGACTGAATTACGAAACAGACAAAATGACACTCTAGTCTAGTGAAATGGATTTTGGGTAGATGTAAAAGCCCAGTGACACTCGACTAAAACGATGTATCAAAAAAATAGAAGTTAAAAACTAAAACCCGACTACTAAAAGGCTTAAAACAAGACCTGCTTATCCTTAAAATAGACTCATAGATAAATTAATCGTAGTCGGAGGCCATCGGTTTATCAAATGCGAATGTGGTGTCCTCCGACTACGATTAATTTATCTATGAGTCTATTTTAAGGATAAGCAGGTCTTGTTTTAAGCCTTTTAGTAGTCGGGTTTTAGTTTTTAACTTCTATTTTTTTTTTGAGCTTTTTAGTAAGTCATTTGGGCTATCACCCAGAATAGAACCAAGAAGGGCAAAAAAAACATATTTTGGAATTTTTTGTTCTATTTGTTATGTTGACGCTACATGTGTTATACATTTTTGAAAAGGTCTTTTAAAGCCCTTTCATTTGATACCCATGACGATGGTATCCGATAATTTTTATTTTTAGGCCCACCACTTTAGGGCGCAGCACAGCCGCCATCTTGGTTTTTTTTCAAAATTAAAGTATCCTATGTTACCTGGGTGATTAAGACGAATTCAACGACACCTCATTTATTGAAATCGGCCGAGTAGTTTAGGCTCTGCGAGGGAACAGATGAACACACAAACATACATACCCACATACATACATACATACATACATACATACATACATACATACATACATACATACATACATACATACATACCCTGCTAAAATCATAACCCTCCTTTTTGCTTCGCGTAGTCGGGTAAAAAGTCCAATAAAATGAATCCTCTATTTTGGGTATCTGGAAAGCTTTTCTTAAAACAAAACACTATTGACATCTCATTTTTAACTAAAGATAGTGGTCAGTCTCCACTTCCATCTATCTTGGGCAACCTCTTGCCACCCCTCCCAAAGTATGCCAATGTCACGACAAATTCTAAGTCTACGCTATCAGTCCGTATTGTACTATGTTCTAGAACTGTGTCTTTTGAACCGAATGTGTGTGTGTGTGTCATGAGCTTTTTTCAACAATTTGTCATAGTTATTGCAACGTTTATTATAACGTTTGTAGCAAAGTTTTCATCACCTAAAAAACTAAAACCCGACTACTAAAAGGCTTAAAACAATACCTGCTTATCCTTAAAATAGACTCATAGATAATTAATCCTAGTCGGAGGCCATCGGTTTATCAAATGCGAATGTGGTGTCCTCCGACTACGATTAATTATCTATGAGTCTATTTTAAGGATAAGCAGGTCTTCTTTTAAGCCTTTTAGTAGTCTGGTTTTAGTTATTAACTTAAATTTTTTTTTGAGAGTTTTAGTAAATCATTGTGGACGATCATCCAGAATAGAACCAAGAACGGCAAAAAAATACACATTTTGGTATTTTTTGTTCTATTTGTTATGTTGACGCTACATGTGTAATACATTTTTGAAAAGGTCTTTTAAACTTCTACTTCTATCTATGCAATATGCATGCGTGTTACCTTAAACGGCTAGGTTAAATGTGCGTGCAATAAAAAAAAACACCTTGTAAGCAGCTAAGGTTGCTAATAGGTTGAACCCTTCGGATATGTATTGGGCGGGTACCGTAACGATTGCATTCACCTCGTGTGGTTACACTCTGCTCACTCAACGAGAAGTAGACAAGCGCGAAACAGTGCACTTCGAAGTCATGTTATATTTCATGACATTTCATACTGCGTGATATTACATTATATCGTGACACCAAGCATGACATATGACAATTTATCACACGTCATATAACCATCCTAATTTATCACATGTGATGTTGGTGTCATTGTCATGTTTGGTGAAATGTATTACCATGACTGAAATGACATGTGTCCATGGTATTTCAGCACACTTCATTACAGTACAGTTCATTCATTTCATTACACCAGGTGCACGTTTCATATAACTGACGTAAATATTGTAGTATGACAATTCGATGTATATTGCGTAGTCGATTTGACATGAGGTTACAAAAAAGGTTTGTTTACAAACCGACCTATCAATGAACATCGAATTGTCATAATAAAATATTAATTTCAGTTATATGAAATGCGGGCCTGATGATATGAAGCATGACACATGGCATTTCACATTTCAGCACACATACAGTGTGCTGAAATGTTTGTGTAATGCGTAATATTTCACGACACTTATGTGAGATATGTAATATTACGAGCATTACCTACACATGTCTAACGAGAAGTTTGTGGTCTTGCTCGTGGTAGATCATCAGAGTGAGACGAAGGACTTTATCACGCGTTATTCGGGTTCATGTTAGACGAGTGTAGTGTAGAATTTGATTCGTTTTGTACCTGTTTGTAAGCTTTTTGCAAAATGCACTATTTGTTTTATTTATTTCAAAATGTCTTACTACTGGATTTTAATGATAATGACATAATTTTTATTGAAATAAATGAATTGAATTGAATTGAATGATTAACAGGTCTCAGTGGAATAGAAAAGCACACATTTTCTTTGCCTGCTAAAAATATGTCAGTGACTAGATTAGATAGTCCTTATAACACCTCTGAGGTGTCAAGAGTGCAACAAAGGGGTAATGAGTGGGCGTTGGAACATAAAATCTGTATTGCGTTTCAGTCTACGTACGTATCAAATCACTTCTTAGATACTCTTTACCCTTGAACTAAACAATATAGCATCTAATCTAAGAAAAGTCGATACCACTTAAGGCGTGTCAAGATTTAAATTGGTAGAGCAGTGGTCGATTGCGTCAGTGACACCGAATCATGCATATCATTGACGCCCCGACGAAATGATAGGAGAGACAGAGGTATGTACCATCCTTGATTTATAAACAGAACGTAAAATATTAATACTGGTGGAAGGACATCGCACAGGATGCTCTTAGCGCGCACGTCGACCCTTATACGCTAGCACTCTACTCGGTACGTTACGGGCGGCTTTACAACAAAAGTGTACAGTCTGACGTGCTGTCGTGTGATATCGCAGACAAAAGCCTAGCTTTTGCCTGCGATATCGTCCGCGTGGACTCCGATAAAAAGTAGCCTATATTATTTCCCACTATAGACGTCAGCGTGGACGAAGTCACTCGAAAAAGTTAAATGTTTAGTCCATGTGTTATTCTCGTCTGTAAGCTACCTAGCTATAATATACTAGCATCCATTAAAAAAATCTTATCCCTTTCAGCGTGAAGGAGTAACAAACGCATAACACACACTCAGTCACTTTTGCAATCAGTATTTTTTTGCGGGATTAAATACAGAGTAAGTCTTCTGTGGTACGGTTTATTTTGTGCCTGGACTACTAAACTGAAATTGATTCGGCTAATAATAAATCTAGATGTAAAAGCGTCTGCATTTTTATGACCACAACTATTTATCAACAGGGTGTGGGTCATATTTACGAGTATTTGGGGGTCATTAAAATGTCGTTTTCACGTTTTGTTTCAATCGGTGTATTGTTTTGAACCCATCGGTTTAAGCATTTTTTTTTATATTCTTGCCAGCCTGGGTTGGGTTGGCGTACTTTTGTTTTTTAGCTTTAAGTTTTTGGGCGGAAAAATTACTGATTTGCCTGCGCCAATGCCCTCAGAACAAAGCATCCTAATCTTTCTCACGTCACTACAATTTCAATCATAGGTAAGTATTCGTGTTCGGCTGTTTTAAACAATTACAGAGAAGCATTACGTTCCTACTTCTTTGACCACCTTGAATTTCTCGACATACAACTTCAGCTGAAACCGCTCCGCAAGCCTCCCCTACCACCAACGAGCGTGCATGATTCGCGCACAGGCTCAGTTGAATATCGTATTGGAATTTGTGATGCCGTTTGACCCCTGTTAACCCAGATTATGGTCCAGGCAGCGTCCTCCAGGCCTGATTGTGTTGTGACACAAACTGTAATGTATTACGTGTTAACTCTTGCTGCAATCACTGCTACTCGTTCCGACAATTACAATGGATATGTTCGCTGAACTTTTTATTTGTCACGATTCAAACGCTTTGATTGTCGGGGTCGACAATGGGTGGTGGTGGGGGTTCCTTTTTGCTTGTACTCGTATTGGAAAGGGGAGGTATTAAGTGTTACCTATAATGTTTGTAAATGAAATAAACAAAAGTATATTGTCATTTAAAGCTGGCCGTGTTACATAGAGTTTTTACTGTGCATCAAAAGTATTTACCAAACTAGTGTATGATTTTTTTATGGAGATGGCTTGCATAGACACTTCCATCTTCTTAACAGAAAACAGTGTCTCAAATATATTTATAACACTGGACGCTGCTGTTAAATCATCTAACATAATGTCAAGGCCTAAATTTATGTATCCCCTATTTACAGCCCAAGAACTTGCGTAGAAAGTAGAAATGGACATCAAACCGTATCGAAGGCCACCAACATAAGATTTGATGCTATAACTCATCAAATAAAATTAGTAAACAGTGTTTACTTATCAGTCTTATTACTATAATCCTTTATAATGAACGAAATGTTTCACTGAATCGAAATATATTGACATACTTAAAATCTTGTATGTCACTTCCGTTGTATTATAATACAAATATTTGTCAACCGATATTAAATGAGAATGTGGGAATCACGAATTATAAACAATACAATTAATTGGTGAATATTGTCACTTGCAAACACAATGATAATAACAAAACAAATAAGCTACTTTATCATAGGAAATTCTACGTACGGGTATCACGACCTATTTTCGTCCGCTATTATTTTTATGGTGCTCGTTTGAGATAAAATAGATACCAAGTAGCTTAAAGCATTAGCTATGCATACAGAAGTGCATTTATTTGCAACATAGCGGCAGAGGTATCAAGGAGATTTCAGCTCATTATTAGACTATTTCCTGGAAACTGAAAGCCTAGACATTATTTATTTCGATACGAGGATTATGCATCGTCATACAGCCAATATTATCTTTAACAAAGAAAAATAACGCCTTGAGGTAATCGTGGAATTCGTATTTCGAAAAACCACAAAAACCACCTACTCCAATAACTAAAAGTTTCGTATCGAAGTTAGTGACGGAAAGTTACTCGTATGAGTACGCAATCAAACTTCGCATTTCATATCGTACGGTTACATTTGTTTTTTTTACCACAGCATGTTACAAACTTTTGTTTGTCGCCAACTCTCCATACCACTCTACATCCGTCGTTTTCCTAACGTTTCTGAAGGCACAATTTCTTTATTCCACCAGCACGCCTCTTCTTCTAGGTCTTTCCCATCCCATCACAATCACTTGAAGAAGTCAAATTATTCCTAAGCATAGCGCTTATCTGGCGATTGAAAAATCGGACTCTTTATCATAAAAGTCGTTGTGAGAAAGGACTCGAAAAATTAATATTGAAAATATTAATCCTAAGATGCTAGTAGCCCTAGACTTGGCTTTCGTGGAGATAATGTATGAAAATTTTGACAAAAACCGAGTTCACGGACGCCATTTTAGCCCAGAAGCGTTAATGTAGAGTCGCGAGTCGCCTCATTAACGCCGTGATTACAATCATATGTGACAAGACAAATCTCGTCGAATACAGCAGCCGCGTACGTAATCGTGTCGACATACAAACAAACTCCGAAACGCCGAGATAGGCGCGTTTGCACACGCATTAACCACCGTTGTCTATCGCCGGTTGAGCCCTGATTAATTTATGCCAGAGTATTTGCCGTCAGATAGCGCTTGTGGAATCTTCTATTTGCTCCTATACAGTGAGCCTAGGAAATACTGGGCAGTTTCCTCTCCGTAGTGAAAATGGAAAGCCCTCGTGTCAGCCCTAAACTCCACGGAGGAAGAATGGGGACAAAGAAGAAGAAAAGTGTGTGCGAGGTGTTATAACTCTCGTACTACCTAAATAAAAAAATACCGACGACATTTTAGCTTCAAATTAGCATATCTCATAAACGGCTTAACCAATTTTGACAAAACATATTTACCCCAGGAACACTTGCTAGAAAACCACTTTAAAATAATATAAAAAAACGCATCCAAATCGGTTCACCTGTTTAAGAGCTACGGTGCCACAGACAGACATACAGTCAGACAGATACACACACACACACATAGCGGTCAAACTTACGAGTATCTTCTCTTTTTGGGTCGGAATTTAAAAATTAAAGAAAGTAGTTAGAAGTATAGCAAGGCTTCTTTTTTCGAGTCGGTGGTTCTTCGCTAGATTATTTTGGACCGCAAAAGATACTAGAGAATGGGGGCGTATCCTGGCATTTATTCTTGGCGTTCTATCAAAAAATAAGTGGAAATTGGCTGAGTGAAGTAAGAAATATGACATACAAACATTAATGTCCTACTGCTGTAAAAAAGCTGTACCTTCCTAACAGTCAATATCCCATACATGTAAATCCTCAAAGCATATACAAGGTGTTACAAAAGATGCTAACTCAGGGTAATAGCACCCGGTGATAGGGATCACAACCTAAATTTTTTTTTTGCTCTACGACGTTCCGTTGATTTTTAAATTAATAAAATGTGAACGGTGTGGCGGGAGAAAAGTATTTTTTAAATATTGTTTTCATTGACTTTCACAATGTTTTAACAACTCAAACCTTTGCAAATGCACCTACACCCACAAACATATTTTTAAATTTGAGCTAATACCAAGAACAAAAAAGTTATGAAAAATTTTCAATTTTGAGGTTATAAAATAAAAATTCTTTTTTTTTCAACTTTTTTTAACAGAATTGACATCATGCTGACCAGTTTCAACATGTTCATGTTTCAACATGTTCGGTGTAGTAGAAGAAAGACCGGTTTGTACATAAGTTCATAACAACTTTGAACCTAGATAGGTACCTACCTACTCAAACTCAAAATCATATCAAAACACCCTGTAAAAAGAGTTAGGATGTTTTGTAACACGTTGTATTTTTGTTCGAATTTGAAACTTGTGTCCTAGTGTGCAGGGCTTATCTTTTAATTCTTGAGCTGTCAGCAGGCTGACGTGTCGAGTACGAAAACTAAGCCATGGTTTTTCCTCGTAAACTACTTGTTACGTCGACTTATCACGAGATTGTTTTTCTTTCGGTCACTTTCAACGAAGACTGGTATTATCCAGTTGATAGTTTTGCTCCAATGACTTTGTAGCTAGATAGGTTTGATTTTTTTTTGCCTTTTCCTTTTGCCTTTTGACTTTGGTTTGCCTGAAAAAAATGAGGCATTTTAAAGTCCAATCTATAGTAATGCTAAGCATGTACGGTCAGCCACAGTCACAGATACCCCATAGAAGCTCTTACCGTGCGCGGCTTAAGGGTCCGTATAAGGCTAACTAGCGCCACCAATGTTGAAAAAATCATATCTTCCTTTAGAAGAAGTTTCTGGAAAAATCCTAAGATGAGCCTATGCGCCATGCTTTTCTAGATTTTTAAGTGTAGATACCCTCTTCGAAATTTACTTTTAAGCTAAAAAATTTTCGATAACCGCCAAAAACGGCCGTTTTTGGCGGTTATCGAAATTTTTTTAGCTTAAGACTAGAAATTGAGTTGGGTACCCACACTTAAAAATATAGAAAAGCATGGCGCATGAGCTCATCTTAGGATTTTGTCAGAAACTTCTTCTGAAGCGAGATATGATTTTTTCAACATTGGTGGCGCTAGTTAGCCTTATACGGACCCTTAAGGGCGCCAATCGAACAAAAAGGGGTATCCTAGCGTGTGGCCGTCTGTACATAGTATCTAATTAATAAACACTGTGGTATAGCAACAGAAGCACCATTGAATTTTCTATTCAGGAAAGTTACAGTAAGGTACAGTCGACCACACGCTAGGATAACCCCTTTTTACAGGAGCTGCCATAGGGTATCCTTCAGTGAGGCTGACCGTAACTACCAGATATTGTATTTCAGCTTTTTTTTATTGTTAACAATAGCAATATTAGTAATTCTTATCAGAGCACGGTCAAATGTCACCACTAATTCACGAACTGAGATCCGATCAATCATACATACATCTTGGTTATCTAAAGCTGGCACGTAGTAAGTCCACCTGACTCTATCACGCTTATAACCGTTACAAGCGAGTGCAAGGGAGACAGCAAGTATTTTTTATTATTATTTGTATTCTTTGGTAACGCAAAAATATGGTGGGAGATAAAATAGGTAGGTACCTACTTACGCATGTCTACACGAGTAAGTTTTAAGATGAGTTTTAATCATTGAATTACACGCTTCGTGCGAACGTCCATGAGTTGAAACTTTAGGATTCCGTAGGTCTACGGAAACCTATTGCTTAAGAACAAATCTACTTCAGCTTGCAACGATTCATTCAGTGACCAAAAGCCAGTCGCTGGCAAGACGGGGGCCACATTTCACAAACAAAAATAAATAACTACTAAAATAAAAAATTTAATCTCCCCTATATTTTAATTTCAAATTAGAATGTCTCAGAAGCGGCTCAGCCGATTTTGATATTTTTTTTTAAAAACCATTGCTACAAACCTGCTTTCAAATAAAAAAAAACGCATCAAAGTCGGTTCACCCGTTTAAGAGCTACGGTTCCACAGACTGACACACACATATTGTGTCAAACCCGTCTTTTTGTGTCGGGGGTTAAAAACATATTTTATTTTACACTAAACTTGACCGATAATAGCGGCGATTCGTACGCTAATACTGAAATAACAATTGCCTTGCTCTTATCGGCCCGAAACAGCTAAGCCACGTGGATACGTGACCCGTAGTGAGATCACAGTTGTTTATCTCTGAGCCGGGACTAACAAATGATGAAAAAAATCAAACAACTTCAAACATGCGATCGCAGAAAATCCTGTTTTAAACTATCTGCATTTTTGTGCGCTTCGAAATTTGAACGCGAATCCCTAATAAAAATAAATACGAGTATAAGGAACTACTTTAACATGTAGCGTTTCCTAGCAACGGGTTGTTGATTTTATCACACTTCAAGAAGACACGATTAGTTAATGAACAACCCATTGCTAGGCAACGCCACAGACTCCTCTGTCAAATCAAAGGAGAAGCAAACTCATTTCACTAACCTTTATATACCTACCTAGTTTTCTATTGTTTTTCTTGCATATAACATAATAATTTCCTCGCTCTGTGATAGGAAAAGTTGTGTGTTTCGCACGAATGCAATATTATTTGCGTCTCGTGCTCCTGAATACCTTGCTACGCTCATGTTTATTTTTTTGAACCACTCGTTACGCTCGCGGCTCAATTTTAGAAATCTTCGCTAGCTCGGTAGGTATTCGATACAAGCACTCGCTGCAAACAATAATTTTGCATTCTTGCATAACAAATAACTATTTCTAATACCGTCGAATAAACTATTAGCTGCTCCTGTGCAAACCTAAAATTATGATGACTGTGTCTATTCTACGCCCATTTTCATGACATGATATTTTTCTCCTCATCGCGCCTTTTCGCTATTGAAGGTTAGAATTTATTTTGCACTTATGCAATTGGTAACAAACTGTCACTTTTTAGCTGCTTACTATTTATTTGGACTACATGGCTTTCAAAGCTTACATTCAAACTGTAACTCCTATGCAATGAGTGCACCGAAACGGGCGCCACAAAAAGCCTCTAAGGCTCTGTTTACACAGACTACCGCGCCCGCGGGAGCCGTGTAAACCGGCCTTAATCCGCCGGTACCGAGTCCTTACGTGGTGTCGTGTAATCCAAGGTTTGTTCAGCTATGTCACTGGCTCGGAGGATTAGAGGAAGTACGCTCAGATGCTGCTTAAATAACAGCGATGTGACGGGAGATAACGTATCATTTTCCAAAATTGGATTTATAATAAAAAAATGTCTCATCGACAATCAAAGTGGTTTTTCGTGGAATATTATCAAGATTTCTTTTGAGCTAAGCTTGAAATAAAAGCTGCAAGTTACTTGGAATATTGATTATCTCGTGGAGAAGAAATTCAACGCAAAGATGCAAGTTTGTATAAAAAGCAAAAGGATTTTTTTTAAGACACTTGTATGATACTCGTACCAATTTATTACCAATTTAATATTAAATAGTTTTTTTCCTCAAACATCCCAACTTCTAAATGTTAACAACTTTTGTTTTACGATTATGGTGAAAGAGCATTTTTTTTATACAAATAAATATCCTTAACTTATATTGGATTTTTTTTCGGCGCAGAATAACAAATAGAGGCAGGAGAGGCTGGAAAGGTAAAGGTGGCAGAGAGGGGAGGGGTATAAAAGCGCTCCGCACAAGCAGCGGTGGAATGGTAGAAATGCACACTTTTAAAGAATAAGAAATTTTCAATAAATATAAAGCGTTTCGAAAAGCTGTAGAAAATTTTTGTTGGAAATCACATTTAGAAGTTGATGTGTTTCAGTAAAAAATCTATTAAAAATGGCCCTGTATAATTTGCCAAGGAAACTGATAATTCCACCAATCTCTACAAACCTAAATACAACAATAATATAGGAATATGAAGTAAATCCTACCACCATCGTTTGCATGATGGATGGATGAATGAATGACTACACAACTAAATAACCAAATTCATTGTTATTATCGCAGGAAGGAAATCCTAGTCACACACACGATTAGAAGTTTGGTGTCGAATCATGAACAAACACCAAATATTAGAATTAACCACTGTATTTTCCATGCCTAGTTCAGTTTTGAGACACCAGCGGATCTAAGGGTGGCATTAAATAGTCGCCGAGTCAAGATCGAACTCAGTCAAATCTCAAGATAGTGTCTATTTATATGCTGACAGCTACTCAAGTTTGACATTAGCAAAGGCTTGACATTAGCATTTGACTTTTATGAGTTCAACTACTTGAGATCGATCTGGGTGGTATTAATAGTCGTCTGAGATCACCTAGATCTCAGACGACTATTAATACCACCCTAAATTTGGGCATATTGTGAGTTCTAGAAAACGTTTTTGAGAGCCTGATCAGCCCACAATGACTAAGACAAAGCGCCAATGCGTGCAAAGCCAGGGCAAGTCAACAACAAAAAAAAACAGCGTTGCAGCGTGGTGATATCCCCCGTCCTGGGACAAGCATGCTGCATCAACTTACAGCTGACTCTAAACCCGGAGTCAATATTCAGAGCAGCATATTGTATGGGCAATCTATTAGCACGGGCTCGCCACAACGTCGTAATTAGTGTACATTTGCACTGTTCTTGGACGGGATAAACAGAAACGCGTCCATTGTCGAACGCAACACAAATTGGAAGCAAATGGTTTCAAGCTCCAATAGTGCTAACTTCATTTGCCCGGCTTTCGCTAACGTGTGAGCAATCAATGGGAAAAAATGCTAGAGAGAACCGTCTGTTATTGCTTCATAGACATTTTGGACTTCGGAATTTCCCGTTAGCTAGAATCGTCATCGGTTGCATTGACTCAAATCTCTCTAAATGCTGACGAATGTGTATAGAAGCCGTTGAGTCGAAAGTCCAATGCTTATTTAAGACTTTTCACTTGATCCCATTGTAGCTTAAGTTTTAATTTTTGAAAAGAAAATGTTTCACACAGTGGGTCTTTTTATCTAACAAACTAGGTATGTACGAGTAATTGCATGCATTTGCATTTCAAAAGACACAAAAAATTGGTACAATAAATCTGAATTGATCCGCGATCTTGATAATCTCCGGCTTTGTAGCGATAATGCTTGTTGTTAGCCGTCAAAAAGAACTTGCCGACGCTTCCACCTTATGTCTAAGGCAACTAAGACTATATTGCTCTACAGAGGTAATAATTAGCCTTGCGATCTTGGCAAAATCGCTTTATCGCGGATAATCTCGCGTACTATCATGAAAAGTCGCGAAAATAACTTGTAGCTCGCGAATCTTTTCCGCTAATCTGCTGTGATTTAATGCGCACTTATCGCTAAATATTTTGTTGCCTTTATGACTGTTTTTTTCAGTTGGTTTTGTTCAAGGTTTTTTTCTACGCTGTTGTGTTGATAACATTTCATTTTGGATAGTTTCTCGAAGAAGTAAGCTTTAGGTATAGATTTCAAACCCGAGGTATTTATTGAACGAGCGAGCGAAGCGAGCTACTGGAACAATCCGGCGTTTGTATGTTTGTATGTATGTTTGAATGTATGTTTGTATGTATTTTTGTATGTATGAATGTCCGTTCGTCGATAACTTGAGTAAATTTAGTCAGATCGTCATGAAAGGTAGGCGGGTAAATGAGACAAAGAGAATTAAGTTCGAACATGAGCCAAATCGGTCGAGGGGTTGCTGAGATATGGGGTCGCGGGTTCATAGTTCGGGGCAAACCACTAGTTAATTAAGTCTGATACCGGCAGTATATTGAGAGGTCCCACGACGACAGACCATATCTACCTCACTCTAGAAACGTCAACTTATTTTATGAGATAGAGCATTGTATAAAAAAATAATTCTGTTTCGTTAAAAGATGCTTCAAAACTAAAATAAAGGTTTGTAATTTCTTTCTAGAAAAAAGTTGTAGGTATATGAAATTTCACCTCCCTTATCAAGTACAATAAATAGTAGGTACATGTTCAAGGAAATAACACATAATCACCTCATATTAGCGTTATATTCCACACTTAATAGATGACCTTATCGGCAACCACATCAAAATAACCAGTAACCCACTCAAGATTGGCACTCGAAGAATAAACCAGTAGATAATCGTAGATTACGCGTAATCATGATTATCACCAATGATTATATATAACTCAAGTAGGATAATTTGAATGGAAGGTAACCCAGTTAGACCACTTAAACGGTGATATCGGAGACTTACACTTAGCATACATGACTAAAGGGCCAGTGCCGTTCCGTCACCCTTGTTGTTGCACTTGGAAAGACAATTTTTACGGCAGGCACCAACAACCACGTTGGTAAAAGATACCCAAAATTAAATAATTAATTTTATTGGAGCCTGTGTTAGTAGTTTGGTTTGCCTTATCTTTGTATTGTGGGAATTTCTATAACGTAAGTGGGTTTGTAGGAAAAAAAATATGACTAGGTAATTTTGATAAAAAATATTGTACATAATAACAATTTTGTTACCGAGCCTGCCGCAGAAAGGAACCGCATCCGCATCCGCAAGGCACATACCTAACAGACAAATTATGCATGAAAAAAAAATGTATATCAATGAAGCCGCTATCGATTCGCAGAGCACATTAGATATTGTTAACAAAACTTCCTCTATGATTAATATGCATCGGGTGGTAATGTCTGGGACGTGCGCGAGCGCCGCCGCCGCCGCCGCCGTCGCCGGCGCAACAAAGTTAAGCATGCGCGACGCATCCATGCAAAATTTTAGGCGGGATGCGTCCGCTGATGTAATGACTGACCAGAAAGCAGCCACGCACCAGCACCACGGGTTAGAGAGAGACGGAAAGGGTAGCAGCAATGCATCAGACAATGCATAACGCATTCGGCAGAAGCGGTTTTGACGACCGCCGCTGGCGCGCATTCCCATGCAAGGTATGCCCGCGGGAGCTATGCCGCCAATTTAAATATTACGGCTACTCAAAAACGTGAGATGTACTTAAGTAGCAAGAAAACCCGTGTGGGCTCCCGGCTCCGGCGAAATTCGGATACACTGAATCCGACCGGGGAAAAAATCATAATTAAGCGGCATTTTTTCGTAATTAAATTGTTCTCTTTTTGCTGCCATGTCTCGTGGAGCGAATTATAATTAATAATTAGCGCTTCAATTTTGGACGGGGACATCTGAATTTAATATGGATGGAAGCGTAATGGGGCTCGGGAAAACGTGCGCGTACACAAGTTCGACCACGTGTCTTATCTCTACAACACTTTCAAAAACTTCTTTTCGCCATTCGAAATGTTGTCTTACGGCTTAACGAGACGTTTATTGCAAATAAATTAGGCAAGGTTTGTTGCTTTTTATTCGTGGCCCCGAGTACAGCCGCCCTATTGAGCTGGCCATTCCCATAATATGTCGGCATGGTATAAAAATATTCAAATGAATTCACGCGCGCGCCGCGCGGCCCGAATTTCGCAGTGTCTTTTGATGCGCCCGCGGCCGATTCTGGCAAATCCGTCGCGTCGGAAGTGCTCGCCTGCCGATACATCGATATGCTCAAATGGAGTCGTTGACCCTCAGAAGAACCTTCGATGTAAACTCTAACTCAAGCTAAAATGTGTGTGTATCACGCGACTTTGAAAAATCGCGGCTCTTCATATGTCCGTAGAGCGTGCCTCTACGGATGTCTTTCGATGAAAGGTCCAAGTGTAACATATAAAGCTCTTTGGACTCACCCTTATACAGTGTTCATATTGATATGTTCGATGCGGACTGTTTTATTGCCTCGGAACCAATTTTTATTTACCAGAATCTGTATCATACTAGAAAAAGATTATCTTCCCTTTTGGGATATTTTTTTACAGTTCATCGGGCAACTGTTTATTTCAAAACAATTCCCCTCCTAATTATATTCTGGCAATGTTTTGGCATTACATTTTAGTCGGGCCGGTCGCTAAATATTCTTGTCAGTAATCCGCGCCATGATACAAATGGGCATCCGCAAAGTGGACCGCGTAACACAATGCACTCATTATTCGACAGTTCCGTTTCTGAGTAAAACGTCCATGTGTATCACTTTTGCATCTACTGTTTATTTCGATCAGCTCCTGTCCTGCAGTTAATAAGGGCTTATGACTGAAATATCATCTCTTTATCACCCCGTGAGCCCTAGTTTTTTCCGAAAAGTAGTAGAAGTAGGTGGTTGCTTGTTTTTTTTTTTTAATTATTTGACTTCTGCTTTATTACTGTGTATTTTTTTAATTTGATTGCATGAATACCTTATTTTTCATCTCCCATGCTCGGAAAGTTTGCTGTTACTAGTAACTTACGATCGTGTAAAGGCCGGATTTAAACTATCTGCATTTTTGTGCGCTTCGAAATTTGAACGCGACGCTGGGACAGTCTTTCCCGCGCCCTATGAAGTTGAAAAAGAAAAAAAACACTGGCCGTTTAAGTAGATGCCAGATCCCGACGGAAAATAAAACTTCATTCTTAGTTCGTTTACACGCGTATTTCAGCTAAAGCGATTGTTCGTGCCCATTCTCCATACAAAACTATGAATGTAAATGATGCATAAGCATCTTTTAAAAAGGTAAAGTCACGGAATAGAACATTCAGAAACGCGGTTTCTTCTTATAGTCTTTTCAATATTTTGTACACAAATTTATTTTATAATACCAGTAAATAAAAAAAAATGCTTCGCTTCTGTTTTATCAAATAGATAATTATGTTTTGGTTTGTTAAATACATTTTTTCAAACGATATTACTAATTTATTTTTTTATCTCCTAGAATTTTTTAATTTATATGGTAAAAGTTCAGAATGCACCCGGAAAAAAAAACATTCTTTTATTTACATTATTTTGTGTCTGGATAAATAAACTTCAGGAAATTATTAATAAAACGAATGGTTTTAATACCAACGAAGCTCAAAACTTTAGTGCGGCAGCCGTAACTACAGTAAAATATGCTTTTAAAAGGAACTTATTTGACTCACCTGTTTTGCCTGTAAGTAGTTGTCTATAGAGTTTTTCCCGCTTGGCTAACAAAGTCATTTCCTCGCTTCTGTGAGATGAAAAGTTTTGTGTTTCGCACGAATGCAATATTATTTGCGTTTCGTGCTTCTGAATACCTCGCTACGCTCAGGTTTCTTTTTTTGAACCACTCGCTACGCTCGTGGCTCAATTTTAGAAACCTTCGCTAGCTCGGTATTCAATACAAGCACTCGCCGCAAACAATAATTTTGCATTCTTGCATAACAAATAACTATTTCATCTCCCATGCTCGGAAAGTTTGCTGTTACTAGTAACTTACGATCGTGTAAAGGCCGGATTTAAACTATCTGTATTTTAGTGCGCTTCGAAATTTGAACGCGACGCCGGGAAAGTCTTTCCCGCGCCCTATGGTGTTGAAAAAGAAAAAAACACTGGCCGTTTAAGTAGATGCCAGATCCCGACCGAAAAAAGATCCTCATTCATAGTTCGTTTACACGCGTACTTCAGCGAAAGTGATTGTTCGTACCCATTCTCTATACAAAACTGTGAATGTAAATGGGGCATAAGGATCTTTTAAAAAGGTAAAGTCACGGAATAGAACATTCAGAAACGCGGTTTCTTCTTATAGTCTTTTCAATATTTTGTACACTATATTTATTTTTAATACCAGTAAATAAAAAAAAATGCTGCGCTTCTGTTTTATCAAATAGATAATTATGTTTTGGTTTGTTAAATACATTTTTTCAAACTATATTACTAATTTCATTTTTTATCTCCTAATTTTTTTTATTTTATATGGTAAAAGTTCAGAATGTACCCGGAAAAAAAAACATTCTTTTATTTACATTATTTTTGTGTCTGGATAAATAAACTTCAGGAAATTATTAATAAAACGAATGGTTTTAATACCAACGAAGCTCAAAACTTTAGTGCGGCAGCCGTAACTACAGTAAAATATGCTTTTAAAAGGAACTTATTTGACTCACCTGTTTTGCCTGTAAGTAGTTGTCTATAGAGTTTTTCCCGCTTGGCTAACAAAATCATTTCCTCGCTTCTGTGAGATGAAAAGTTTTGTGTTTCGCACGAATGCAATATTATTTGCGTCTCGTGCTTCTGAATACCTCGCTACGCTCAGGTTTCTTTTTTTGAACCACTCGCTACGCTCGTGGCTCAATTTTAGAAACCTTCGCTAGCTCGGTTTTCAATACAAGCACTCGCCGCAAACAATAATTTTGCATTCTTGCATAACAAATAACTATTATTTGCATATTCATCAAAGCTAGACATTTGATCTTTTTTTAATGCAGTAGAAGTTACGATTTAACGTATTTGTAATATTAACTTGTTACTGAATTAGCCACATAATACTTATCAATCAATTTCCTTTAGAGAAAGAGAGATAGAAGCCTATTACGGTGCATTACATGCATTCATTATAACATTTATGTGGCCGGATATTCAGATAATAAAGTATTGACACCGCTTCATGTATACACGAGCTTTGTATGAGTAATACGCTTGATGCTTACTTTACTGCCCATTTATGACAATAAAACTACCGACTTTATGAGCAGAGCTTACGTTTTACAATCGCTCAGCACTTGGTTTGAGCGAATCGATATTAGATTGCGACAAATTAACTATTTTGACAGGTTTTAGTAGTACCCACATAGCGTTTGGCTATGTACCTACTGTTGCTGAATAGGTGTAGAGATAGATATTTCAGTACGCCTCAAACATTTATCTTCACTAGCCCAGAGAGAGATATGGTATGAAGAAGACAAAAGCCCAGACAACGATTGCGATCCTAGCCATATCTGAAATTTCAGATGGTGAGATGTAGAAAAAATATTTTGGGTTACTTCCTCATGCTGGTTTCTCTTATTTTTTTCGTATTATTATGAAATTTTAGCATTGAGCAGATAATCTTTTAAGGTGCATATTTATAAGAATGGTACTCAAAGATCGTCAGCACTCCTACCTAGCCAAAGCCTGTATAAAAACTCGTCCTGACTGTCATAAAATCACCGGCTCCATTCGAAGAAAAAATACATTCAACGCGCCGGTGTATCAAAGAGGAAAGATCCTCCAGTGCAATCGAAGTCATTGTAAGTGAGGTAGCGTGTTACCTGGGTTTTACAGCTTACAAACAATGGATTACCAACCTTGACTTGCACCTCATTGTCTATGACATTACGTCAAATTCAAGACAAACAAACGCACTCTTTACAATGCAGAGTCCGCATTATCCCTAACTAACGGTTTTGGGATAAATACCCGGATAGCTTTACAATTTAAGGTGACAAAGAGGTACCTGCCTTGAAAAGATATTTGTGTTATTTGGGGTATTTTGGTAATGGGATTAGTTTGTTTGCTTATACAGACGACAGTTTAAAAGAAATCTCTGTACTTAACAAATGAGGTATACAAGCAAAGTTTACGCATGTCTCCGTTATCGGAGATTCCTTCAAACTCAAGGCTATTAGTCCGAGAGTCGCATTAGTAATTTACAAGTTTATTGACACAACATAATCAATCCGTCATCATGCGTGTACGCGCGTACATCTCGTCGGGTCCAGTCCACAAAACAGAGATTAGAGTTCGTTCACACAGGATTTTATTCCTCTGCCAGCGGACAGATGCATTCGTAGGTACTCGTAGATATCGGTGCATCCACTCTTACTCATTTTGTTGTTGTAATTGTAAAAGGGATGGCGGATGAGGCTGATAAGCAGGTCGATGACATTTGGCTCCCGGGGTATGATTATTAAGATTATGCACTTGGTATGACCATTGAACTTTACTAGGAGCTTTGATATCGAGCTTTTGTGCGGACGAGTGATTTGGTTATCGCCCGTTGAGAGTTGTCATTAATTTATGAACGATGTTTCCTTTTACGCGTCCTGCGTAAACAACAAATAATGGAATACTTCTCGAAGCTCCGTGAAAGCGAAGAATAACGTTAGGTTACTTAGCAAAATAGTTACGTTTAGTTTTAGATTTAAGTAAGGTCTAAGTAGCAAAACCGCTCGCTAACGTTGAATGAAAACATCGTGAGGAAACCCGTGGAATAGTTGGCTCCACACGTATTGACTTGTCTTTCCTATGGGCTAGGGCGACTAAGCTAAGTATAGGTGCAGGGCAAGCCTACTCCATCTAAAACAATTTCCCAGGCACTGCAGCGCCGAGTGGTCTCTTCGCCCATCTAGTGTAAGTGAAGGTACACACGACGGCACGTCAGCCTGTACACTTTTGTTGTAAAGTCGCCCCTAACGTAACCGAGTAGAGTGCTAGCGTGTAAGCGTCGACGTGCTGTCGTGTGTACCACTGGACGCTGCAAAAATCATCTCAATACGTAGATTCACCGTAAGTGAGTTGTTTTGCTATGTTGCACTTAGCTGGACAAAACATAGGTATAGTACAAAACGTAAGTCTGGGAACCATCACCCATCACCGAAGCAATCTTCCCACAGGCGATAAACGCCGAATCTATGGCTCCAACCGCTGTAGCCGCTATCGCTTCCGCTGGTTTTACTAGCCCGCGATAGTCGCCGCTGATTGTCGACCGATGCCTTGTAATCTATTGTCGTAGCTTAGGGGGCGACAGGCGTTGCACTCGGATGTTGGTGGCACTTTTGTTTAGGTTTTTAAATGTGAAGCTTACCCTATGGCTTGGGCGTCAACTGCATGGCACACAAAACATCTGCCACTCGTGCCAGTTGACACAAAAACACTACAGGGTGCACTCTAAGTCGATAGCGGAACTTTAAGTAGGCTGTCTACTGGTCAATACAAATAACTTCCACTAGGTGGCGACAAAAAAGGAGCTAAAAAAATATCAGCTGTTTCGTACATTTGGCGCAGTACTGAGTCGACCTTTTGTATGGAACAGCAGATAGTTTTTTCACTCCATTTTTTTCGCCATCTAGTACAAGTTGTTTGTATTGATCAGTAGACAGCCTACTTATAGTTCCGCTATTGACTTAGAGTGCACCCTGTAGTGGTCATTTGGCACACATTCTAGTGCCAGTTGTCCGCTTCAAAAATCACTTGGTACAGGAAACTGTAGCAGTTAGGCAACTACTCTACTCGCTGCTAATCCTGCATCGCGCCAGCAAAATATTTCTCGTGGCTTAGTACAACTTCCAACCATGGTCGGTTGGACCCAGCCGGGCCCCAAGCATAACATCTGCTTGGCAGGAAATTTCCCTCTATAGTGAGAAGCATGATCACCCGCTCCTCCTATAAAATGTACATAATATATTAAATTCTTGATGGATGCCCTGCTCTGATGCTCTACATTCCATCTGGTAGGATTTCTCGGAGCCACCCCCAGCGCGATCAAGTTTATTGAACGAGCGACCGAAATTCACCAAGTCTACTTGAGCAATCCGGTGTGTGTATGTATGTATGAATTTTCGTTCGACGAATCGAATCGCTGGTCGGAGCTTCATGAAATGATCAACTTGGCACGCTTTTGGGAGCATCCCCAAAAATACCAATTTCAGTCAGAGGGTGGCATTCTAATCCATAGTATACAGGGTGTTAAAAGACCGCCAACAAAGCGGGAAACCACGTATTGTCCTCATCACAACGAAAATTTTTGCCCAAGGAACTATGCCTGGGAAATCAATGGTTTCCAAGATATTGATGTTCAAAGTTGAACTTTTCAAAAAAAAAAATTGTCATAAACGTGTTCAGTATCAAGTACTTAACATTTCTTCTCTAGAAGCCATATCAAAATTTTGAGTATTTTTCACAAAAAACGACGTTTAAATTGCAACCCGCAATGTATTCTAAACATCGGTACATCCAGCGTAAGTAACTTAGGTTTATGTCAACGCTTGCGCAATATGACTTCTTTGCGTGACACGTCCATTGCGTGAGAAAATATTTTCCAAAATTAAAACCTAATAAACCAAAATCATTTCCCAGCAATAATTTAAACGACTTTGTTTTGGTCTCTAGTATGCGTGCCTTTCGGGTCTGTCGGCGGTCTTTTAACACCCTGTATAAGCTACAGGTTAACACCAAACAGTTTTCTTATATCCTTGCAGTTCAAGAGCTGTAACATTCAGAGTGGTTCTAACCGCTAGGCTTGCCTGATTCACGCGCTTTCGATAAGCGGGAATTAAACGCCTGAACGGTTTACGCATCGAATTTTGGTGGTATAGCAACATTGTGAAATCGTTTCATTAGGTTGGGAAAACCCTTTATGCAACAGTATTTAACTTAAGAGGCTTTATATTGTCAAACTCTAGAGCCCCCATTAAAAAAAACAAATCACAGTTTCTTTGTACGTTTAGTGCGTTTTTTTTTTGAAATGTTGAGCAATGAAAATCTCAGTCCTGGGACCAGAGCCTGTAACGCAATAGTGTCTTGATAGGTAATGCTGTCTGTACTTTTAATGTTTTTCTAGTACTGCGAAGAATAATCTGATTCTAATTCTAGAGGATTAGTTCGCTGGTTATGGGAGAAAAACGAGGTAAACCCAGTTTTGTCCTTCTTCTGGATAAGATAAGCCTTAACCTAGACTCTACGTCTTAAAGCCATAACCTAGGTCGATTTTCCATAAATGCCACGCACTTTTTTGTGTTGGTGTAATTTTTTTTATATTTTTTATACTAACGAATGATTTGGGTATAGGTTTTTGTAAGTAAGGGCACGGGTAGACTGAGTTACTGGCTGTCAAAATGTGACATCTTGCTCACATTATTCAGTCCTATCGAGGTTTATAATCTCGATTCACCTATTTCTGTACCGCTCTATGAAGATCGAAATAGTTGGAGAGAGATATCGTATTTATGTAGATACCTAATAACGAACCATCTAGCCTTTGCATCTACTAACATCATTAGATGATTTTATAAAGCGTCGAGTGGTACCTTCGCTCGTGAGGAAACGTATTGATTTAGTCTTTCCTGCGGGCTAGGCTGACTAAGCTGTTATAGGTGCTAAGCGGGCCTACTCATTCTAAAAGCAACGTCCCAGGCACTGCAGCACACGAGCGATCACTTCGCCCATCTATTGCTAAGCTCACTGAAGATATAAACAAAACTAAAGTGACCTATGAGCCAATCCGATCGCAATCGGAGAGCGAATTAGGGCGGGCGCACACTGGGACGGCTCCGCATTACGCCGAGGTTACAATGTCAACTGACAATGACAGCTTAGCCCACATACCGCGCTGTAAACCACGCTTTAATCAGACCCGCTGAGATTCTAAATATAGCCACTTATGCTATCGGTGACGATCGGTAGTAATCAGGACTGTGAAACGCCTTAACGTAGCCTAGACTCTACATTCGTCTAAACCTGGATATAAGCCTTTTTCCGGGCCTTAAAGTAAAGCCTTTGCGCCCTTGAGTTTTTTTCTGCGTTTGGCAGCTTTGAAGGACGAGATAACCAAGCAAAGAAGAAAGAAGAAGAATAAATGTTATTGTTTTTTTTTTCCTTCAACCATTTTCAGGGTGGTTGTAGGTACCTACATGCATAAAGTGAAGTACGGTCGGCCCCAATCTCAGATACCCCATGGCAGCTCTTATCGCGCGCGGCATAAGGGCGCCAATGGAACAAAAAGGGGTATCTGAGACTGTGGCCGACTGTACAAACGTGCTAAAGAAATATAGAATTACGACTATGATGTCAGTAGTGACCAGATGTGTTGATTATTATTGGACCAATTAATTGTCTTTGCTTTTAATGTTCAATTAGCGAGTTCGTGTTCAACAAAACTTTGGTACTGGAAATAATTCGCGCCATTTATGTATGACCGGGCGAGTCAAGCCCTTCCATTAGATCTCGTGCGTTCAAACGATTTGCATACACCAGTTAATTAATAAGCTGTGCCCCTAAACACGTAATTACATAACCATTTAACACAAAAAAACAAACGTGGTGAGTAAACAATAAAATTATTGCAACACTTTTGCCCGCGACTTCGCCCGCACAGACTTACGTAAAAATTTGACTCCTATATTTTTCCCCGTTATAGACTTCAGCGCGGACGTATTCGTGGGAAAAAGCCTATGTTTTATTCTGGTGTCTAAACGAAATTCGTCTAAGTCCAGCCATTTCAGCGTGAAACAGTCACAAATATCCAAACATCTATCCAGTCCATACAAACTTTCCCGGATATAATATTTCTAGCTTTTGCCCGCGATTTCGCGTGGACTGAAGAAAAACGATAATAGTGCTTTGCATTTCTTCTAAGCGTAAACGCGTGATATTATGCAGCCTGTGTTATTCTGAATCTACATTCCAAAGTCCAAATCCGTACTATCGTTTCAGCGTGAAGGAGTAACAAACAGACATTATCAATCATAAACTTTCGTAGTTTTAACATGTGAAGTAATGTGACTTGGAAAATTATTCGCCATGTCAACTAGTTATCGGAAGAACGTTACATATTGCGTTCGCCACAGCACACGGGCAATAAAATTCAAAACCGTTCGAAAGCGACAATAAAAAGGACGATAGACTTAATCCGTCCCCTTGATATATCTGACGCACACATTGAAGAGTTGGTAATAAGCACATGTCACCGGAGTGTGGGAGTGCGTTGCACGCACCTATGTGGGTAGGATAATGACAGTGGGCTTCCGCCACGTCACACCTGAGGGCCCGTAACCGCCATCGGATATAGATACCTAAACTAACCCCCGGGACCCCGCACCCCCTTAACTCGAACGCACTCTCGCATTCCACCACACGGGGGAAGTCTTGAGAGTGGCTACAACCTGTGAATGAAGGATGAAAACCAGTGCCAATAAGGTTAGATGAGACGTCATAGGTGAAGTGTAACTAGGTGAAACGTGTTTCGGCAAGGCGTAGTGAACCCATATTAGACACATATTGGCACAGGTTTTCATTCTTCATTCACAGGTTGTAGTACATTTGCGTAGTTATGAGAAGTTATGTGTTCGTTAGCTTGTTGTACCACCTAGCGTAAGCCACTGAATATACGCGTGGAAAAAGTTGTAATTTTATTCAATAAGTAAATCTATGATGAGTAAATAACAAATAACCTTTACCAAAATCAGTGATCAAAGTTATCATAACATAATAAATATTTTTATAACATAACACTTTAATGACAGGTCATTAATGATGTTCAAAAGATTTTTAGGATTACTTCAGAAAATACTGGATTCGAAAAACAAGGTCATTAGCTAATGATAAATCTTCGGTAAAAGAGACGAAGTTGCGCATTCATCTTAATGGCCTTGAAACCAGTAGCCACCGCGTCTCTATCTGTAATGACTATCTGATTTAATAATTATTGCACTTTAAGTGGACTTTTTTACAAGGCAAAGATTATGCATATTTACTGTACTCAACACGATGTTATTAAAAGTTTACACAATTTAAAGCAATATTACGGACATTATACAAATTTCATAATACGATTCCATATTTCCAGCTCTATGTAGATCCCTAAGTGACATGTTGAACGAATTACGCACCAACACAAAGACGTTCGGTTTAAAAGGAAAAAGTTCAATTAATCCTAATTTGCTCGCTGAGATTAGGCCCGCGATAAGCGGCATTCTATACGAACCCTTTACTTCGACCCTCGAACCCTCGGTATAAGCCGCTTTCAAACTCCTAGAGTTCACTTTGACAAACAAGGGATCTTTAATGCGTAACGGCCTAAGTATTTGGAAGAATCGCATAGAATTATGAACAAAAAAAAACGTAGACAATAAAAAGGGTATTATTGCTTCCAACGATATCCTCAGATCAGTCAACTTTGCCACCGGCCATTAGCCATGTCAGTGACAATGAACGCATTCCCCCATAGCTGATCGACCGCCGCAAGCGTCCTTTTTTACACCATTTCCACAGCGCATGCAAACTACATTGAAAATATAATTTCCCTCTTAATTAGTTGCCCATTTGCATAAACAAGTATTGATGGTGGTAGCCCATACTAGGACGTGGCAATTATAATTATTGCTTTTTTCTCTCGAAAAACTTGGCGCTCGTAACGGTTAGCTCGGGCGATAGCCATCGTGGACGCATCCGCCGATAAATCGATAAACAAGTCGCGCGACTGTGACGAGTTACAACAGCTATAGTCCGTTTCCAGGGCAGGCGGAAAAGCGATCATTGACACGAAGTACTATGTTACCGTAAAAATATAACGATTCGTGTCGCACTCCGTCACTCTCCTTACATTTCTGTATCGTTTGGATATCGAAGCGTGTTTTTAGGTACGGGGTGGGGTGAGAGTTCCGGTCAGTCAGAGATAAAAAACCTGTTTCAACGTGCAACAGGTAGCGTCACGAGTTATGAGCGCTCGACGAAACTGGTGGGGATTTCTGCGCAAGTGTGTACAATTGCACATCCTCATCATCAGAAAACGATTGTGAAACTGACACTGATGAACGTGACATCCCTGTTTAATATACTTAATATATACTCATACCAACCTTTTTTTTTTCCGCCACTTTGGTGTCGTTTCACCTTAATATAATTGTTTAATAATTACTAAACCTCATCGCTCATGAATGTGCCAGTTCATAGTAAAGTTGTCAAAAATTCAAAAACCTTTGGCATAAAAAATGTTGTTTACTTCTGTGATCCGCTCAAAGGTTAATGATCGCTTTTCCGCCTGCCCTGGAAACGGACTATACCTGCAAATTATAATAATCGTACGGCTACTGTTTTCACAGTAGGCAAATAAAGCTCCGATTGTGTGAGCGCTGTGAACGATCGTCGGTAGATAGTCGTGGGCGGTGCATTAATTACTTAATTCATAACGCCGATATGCGTGCGCCCTGTGCGATTTCTAACACAATAACATAACGCATGTGTAATTACGCGTTTTTTGGTTTAGCACATGGAGATAGTATATTTCGATAGCCTTAATATAAGCAGTTGGCGTGAATCGTTGCGCGCGAGTTTTTCATTGCCGCTGCTGGCTGACTTTCACTTCTGAAAGCTCCGCGCGGGCGCTACTAGCTGGGATGCTATTCAATAAGAATAATCACGATTGCACAACACAATGACTCGTCTGGCCGATCTAGAGTGGCTACCTACTTTATACCAGACCAAATAAGCAAGGGACGACGTCAATACAAGGAGCTAATAACATTCATGCGATATTACTGTTCTGAAATCTTTATGTAACTGACATTATGTTTAGTGATATTTTACTGCCTCTGTTGTGGTCGCCAAAACCCAAAAGGAGGGTTCGGATTTTTATAAGGATAAGTTTTGCCAAGGAAGTACTGTAGTAAATTTATTATTGTAAAATGTCTAGACCAGTGAGACCACATTAGCCAGCCCATCAAATGCATTTAAAAAGACGACGTATGGACGTATTATAAAAATAACAAAAGCCGGCGGTTGCGTGCGTCCGTTGAATCGGAATCCGCAACTTCCTCCACGAAACAATTATTTACGATCAAAAATATTATCTCGCTAATGTGTGCGTGAGGGTGCGTGACAAGTGCCCAGTTGCTCACGCGCACGTAATACACTACATTTATTTATACTAATATTATTCCCGATGATGGGAGCCAGTGTAGACTTTTTTGCTTTCCTTTTGCATTAATTTTCGACATATCGGTCGGGATCTCGAAAATTATGCGTGGAATTTTAATGTTCCGTTTTCTTTTTGAAACCTTGAACTTTTTTCTTGTCCTTCGACCAACTTTCAAGAAGTATAATAATAACCATAATTTCCTACTTATGTCTGCCGATATGCCGTTCCACTAATGTCACACTTGGTAGAGTTATGCTATCTATGTTGTTATTATTGTATCTATCACAAATCAAAATCTTATTTATTTCACGTACTTAGTGGTAACAAAAACAACTGACAAGCACAGAACAAAAATAATAATGTATCCTGAAGAAATGGCCTAAGTTTCTATTGAAATGACAATCGCGTCTTCAAATCACGTAGCATTATTATTTGGTGTTATTGCTTTCTTTGCAAATGCGTTAGGAAATCCGCTAAAGTAGTGATGGTCGGGGAAATGTGTTTATAGCTGCTCTTAGATTGTATGGCAACATTGACTTTGCGAGTTAAAAAAAAGGATGCAACCGCGAGGCAAGCGCGATTAGGGGTTAAAAGAATAACGATTTGACAACTGAGGTAATCGACTCGCGGTCGCCTCGCACTTGCAAAGCAAACATCGGTGTTTTCAAGATATTTAGCTAAATAAATTGACGCCCTGGTTAAAATTTAGGCTGTACAATTGTACACTTACATGTCCCACTAGCTGACCAAAGGCCTTCTTTCAGAGAGTCACCACGGATCCACGACTCACTGCGGATTGGCAATTTTCGCGTCGAAATAAAAATCCTCCGATGCTTTTTCCTTTACGGTTAACCACGGATTACTACAACTAATTCTCAAATGCACACACACCAGCTGCACGTCAGAGTGTACATTTTTGTTGTAAACTCGCCCGTAACGTAACCGAGTAGAGTGCTAGCGTGTAAGGGTCGACGTGCTGTCGTGCGTAACTATGAAATAAATTAAAGCCATAAATATAGGTGATGCCGCACTGGGAATCGAACCTGGGTCTCTCGCTTCCGAGTCCATTGTTCTACCCACTTGGCCACCACCGCGACCCGGGCACTTTTCGAAATACAAAATGTATATCACCTGTCGAATATTTTAGCTTGTTCAATTGTTTTTGTTTGTGCTATTTGTGTATTCTATTACGTACGTCCGCCTGTTTCCGTCAGTTACGCGGAGCAGTCGATCGCGATGATTGCTCACGCGTTGCGCATCAGTCACCCCCGCACAAGGGTCACACATTCTCATACAATTTACATACAACTATAGCAAGTTACTTGTCGTTTTTTTCCCTGCGTTAGCGCTATGTGCTCTCGGAAGTACAGAAAGTCTGCTCGAAAGCTATAGAGAGATCGAGTCGTGGTTGTAGAGCGCGACAAACTGCGGTTCATTGAGCTGTCCTGAGAGGTCCTGAATGTTTTACAGAGAAAAACCCTTGCCGCATTTGACAGATTTCACAACCATTCGATGTAAACCCACAACTCATCTACAACGTAGAGTTACTAACTATGTCAACTATTCATATGAGGACTATAAGGGGTGGCACATTAGATCCCAGTTCCGTTTTTCAAAGACGAGAAGTAACCACTTTTTAGGCTTTTTGCCAGGACTTTTCAAATTCCTAAATGGTAACCCTAGATGTAGGAAACCATTAAAAGATTAATTATAAGGTTCAAAACTTCGCTCTAAAATGTCTCCAATCCGGATCATTCATGGATCGAAGACCCCCGAGTCTTGTATTAGACCATTTAGACCTTCTGCGGGTCTTTGTTTTGCGGCGTGAGCGTCCGATAATCTACCAGGTGGGAAGGGTTGAACAACTTGTTAATAACATATTGATGCATATTGCGTAAGCAGTTGTAGCAACCTTTGACTTAGGAATGTGAGATAATTGTTATGCTCCACTACTAGCTGCTTGCTCGAGATTGATAGGTTCGCTATTAAATTGACGAGCAGAAATTAATATACTTACTGCGGGTAAGTAATTTTATTTTCTTTCATTACCTAATTAGCAGTTTCAATGATCCATCCATCGTGCGGATTATTCCACTTTGTTCCATAACGTGGAAAAATTATAGACTTTCCGTTTCCGTTCACTGATTATTCTTCAACTTATATCAGTAAACTGGGTTTTTTCAGATGAAAATCGGCGACACAATTTTTGGTCAAACAATAAGTGTGTAATAGAAACACCTATTCAATGATTTTACAAAAATATCGCGATCGATGCATAACTAACGTAAGCTTACGTCAGCTTGTTGTGTGTTCGCCCAAGGGGTAAGCAGAGGCACCAAATTGAATTTCCTAACTAGGTAGGTACCTATAAACTAGTGGTTCGCCCCGAACTGTGAACTCGCGACCCCATATAAACTTAACAACCCCATATCTCGGCAACCCCTCGACTGATTTGGCTCATGTTCGAACTTAAAAATTCTTTTAATTTCATTTACCCGCCTACCAAATTTCATAACGATCCGACTTAATTTACTCAAGTTATCGTCGAACAAACATTCATACATACATACATACATACATACATACATACATACATACATACATACATACAAACGCCGGATTGTTCCAGTAGACTCGGAGAACTTCGCTCGCTTCGCTCGCTCGTTCAATTATACTAGTGGTTCGCCCCGAACTGTGAACTCGCGACCCCATATAAACTTAACGACCCCATATCTCAGCAACCCCTCGACCGATTTGGCTCATGTTCGAACTTAACTTGTGGTTCGCCCCGAACAGTGAACTCGCGACCCCATATAAACTTAACAACCCGATATCTCGGCAACCCCTCGACCGATTTGGCTCATGTTCGAACTTAAAAATTCTTTTAATTTCATTTACTCGCCTACCAATTTTCATAACGATCGGACCAAAATTACTCAAGTTATCGTCGAACGAACATTCATACATACAAACATACAAACATACAAACATACATACATACATACATACATACAAACGCCGGATTGTTCCAGTAGACTCGGAGAACTTCGCTCGCTTCGCTCGCTCGTTCAAAAATTCTCTTGGCCTCATTTACCTGCCTACCAAATTTCATGACGATCCGACTAAATTTACTCAAGTTATCGTCGAACGAACATTCATACATACATACATACATACATACATACATACATACATACATACATACATACATACATACATACATACAAACGCCGGATTGTTCCAGTAGACTCGGAGAACTTCGCTCGCTTCGCTCGCTCGTTCAATAATTTTGCCTTATGTGATAAATAGAGATTGATACATTCAACAGATGACTTTAAAATTCTGAAATTCAAGTCTTTTAAAGCTTTTAAAACGTATATCATCTTTTTTTTTTATTTCAACTCGAAAAATACAAATGGAATTGGGCCAGCATTTGGCCCGTTATTCCGCTAGCCTCATGCCTTGACGTTTAGCCCGTCAACTCGAAAACTATAAAGGCAAACCCCATCAGGACACATGTACGAGGCGTGTCGCCGCGCACCAGTGCGCTCTCGCCCCATTGTTTATCCCACGATTAAGTCCAATTCAGAAACTAACTCGTACTCAAAAATTTAACTGAAGTGCGGCAGTGGAGAGCGCTTTGTTTTAGGGTACAATGGCGGGTGGTTGGTGCTGAGGGCGACTGCCTAATGCGTGGTCCTGGAGTGAGAGATGCAGACTTGAATTTTTTGATTGTACCTAACACACGACGCGTCACCCTTTTTCGTTCGATACTCGCACTTATACCGCGCACGTTAGGAGCTACCGTGGGGTAGCACGTCGTGTCGCTGACCGTACTTACATGAACTGAGCTGACCGTACTCGCTGTTATTTTACGCTTGTAGCGTTTGGCTTTAATTTTTTTTGTTAGCATTTTATTAGTATTGTGGACAGAAATAGAACCATTAAAATTGCTATTATTGGTTGTATTTCAGAATCTTGACAGCGATCCTATTTTTTTTTAACATTCAATATAAGGTTAAAATTTTCGCTCGTTACAGGATTTGCAACAACAACGTTTGTGTAGTGTTTTAGAAACAACAAAAAGTAAACCACATCCTGTCTTAAACAAAAACCAAATCTAGAGCAATATTGGCAAACCTGAAAGTTTTCTGCAAATTATAGGTAGGTATATGAAAGCGCCACAGTTTTCGCGTCCACCCTTGCACTCGCTAAGCGTGGATTAAAAAGGTGGGGTTTTGAGAAGCGTTCGGTTTTGTCCGTTCACTTCAGACGGCAGCTGACGCGGTCGCCAGAAATAATGTGTGGAGTAATTATCCAGAACTATTGTCCCTCTATTAATATTGCACAAGAGCTAAGCGAACAAGATTTTTATCGAGGCACTTTTTTCTATAGCAATTTTGTTTTACTTCCTGACAACCTATACTATTTTGTCCATGTCTATAAAATCTGGTGTTCCATGTGAAACATAAGAGGCTGAGATTACCAATATTATGTACAACAACGACCGTAGTCGATATTATGTAAAACAAAACATAAGAGCAACAGCATCAGGTTGATAGTGTCTCATAATCTCATTCACACGACATGGCTGAGCTAGGGCCTAAAACAGGGCGAATAAACATATTTTTATTGTTAACTAAAAAGAGCTGTTCAACAAATGAGAGAATGACGTCATAAGCCTAACTTCTCAGCTCGTTACACGATCAAGCAATCTTCAGCCCGAAAAATAAACTCACGAATTTCAGAACGTGACCAAAAAAAATGCAAGCCCTAATCCGAGCTCATACTTCGAACTCCTAAAAATTACCACTCCTGCGCACTGTATGCAGTTACGGCATAATGGAGTACGCTCCCTATAATCTTATGGGGCCATACAATATTTACGCGGCCGATCGTCAATCAATAATTAATAACCTCGGAGGCTGGACGTCTGAGACGCTCCCGAATTTCGCCGGGAACCTTAAGCAGATCGCGTTCGAGTAATCGAACACGCAAAAAATAAAAAATGAAACAAATACGAAATACTCCATTACAGCGCACGACAGGGAATGCCGTGGAGACGGCTGCGGGTAACAGTATAGCGCAAGATAATCCAGTTTCTAAATTTACTAGGAACACAGAAAAGAGCCTTGAAAAACACAAAGTAAACACATACACAAAATTCGGACTCCGTAACATTTATTCCAATCTTGGTTTTTCTTAACAAAAGTGCAATTCAACACACGCAAAATTCTTTTAGTCTCTGAAAGTGTGAAATGGTAAACTCTACTTTAAAGTGATTCTAAACTTCGAGCAAGATCAAAAGTTAAGCCGATAGAATCTATCGTTTCTTGTTCAACTAAACATCATCTTGTCTCATCGTATAGGCATAGTAATGTATTATCTAATCTGTGGTATAGGTAACAACGTTTTGACAATCAAACATTTATTGCTGCAGCCTTTTGTTAGTTACATATTTATGACCAAACTGTTATCACTATAATGTTTCTAAAAAGCCATCATCGTGCTATGGTGATATTCAAAAATCTATCATCTAGAGTTAGAATTTGAACCCTCTTTTGGCTTCAAACCAAAACCACATCTTTTAGCAAAGCTTTCACTGAATTCGCCTCCACGGCTCCCCTGCGCTCGCAGCTCGCATGCTCTGTATGCAGGACGCGGCAGCCCCAGGCCTCGTCAGCTATTTGCTCGGCCAGGCTAAGCCATTCAAGGCTAAGGAGCCGGGGCCAGTTTTTGGCTCTTTTCAACCTGATCCTGCACCTCCCCGCTCTCCCCTCACGCCCGCGAAAGTGTAGCTTTTTCCTGATTACTGAGCTTTGTGAAAGAGAAGACGACATGTAGGGGGGTGCGATCCATACTATTGTCGAAAGTCTAGGTTCCGTTATCCGCAACTTCCAATGGATGCAAATCTCTTCACTCGGCAAATTAACTACATAATATAGGAGGAAAGTACTGGGTATACCAAAGAAAAATAATGTATTTTTATAATTAGTTGTACCTACTCATATCACTCCCCTATCCGTGGATATCTACTTATGATGTAACTAATGGTGCAACATAGAAAAATTACATAATTTTTTTGCGATATCAATACCTAAAACATTATATTGTTGACTAGTACACCCCCTAAAGTAAATATGGTCCTACCGTATCCGCAACCTGTAGCAGCCGAAATAATCTCTCAGGCTTACAGATTACGTTACATTATTAATTGTTCTCACTCAGGTGCGGGATGATCCTTATTAGGTTGTCCACAAAACTAGCTGCCTACATGCATTCCCTCTCATGGATCCCAGCCATCTCGCGACTCTACGCAGGGCCAGCGGCAGGGGGGAGACAACGGGGATAGTTGTACCGGGCCCTGGAACTTTTCACATTCATTCTAAATGTAATATATCACCTTTTCATTAGGTACCAGATTAAAATATTTATCCATGTTTTCATACTTCGACTCGAAAACGAGAGACCCTAGTTCGATTACGGTATGTACTTGAGTTTAATGTATTTTTCATCTCCCACGCTCGGAAAGTTTGCTGTTACTAGTAACTTACGATCGTGTAAAGGCCGGATTTAAACTATCTGAACTTTTGTGCGCTTCGAAATTTGAACGCGACGCCGGGACAGTCTTTCCCGCGCCCTATGGTTTTGAAAAAGAAAAAAACACTGGCCGTTTAAGTAGATGCCAGATCCCGATGGAAAATAAAACCTCATTCATAGTTCGTTTAAACGCGTATTTCAGCGAAAGCGATTGTTCGTGCCCATTCTCTATACAAAACTGTGAATGTAAATGGTGCATAAGCATCTTTTAAAAAGGTAAAGTCACGGAATAGAACATTCAGAAACGCGGTTTCTTCTTATAGTCTTTTCAATATTTTGTACACATATTTATTTTTAAATACCAGTAAATAAAAAAAATGCTGCGCTTCTGTTTTATCAAATAGACAATTATGTTTTGGTTTGTTAAATACATTTTTTCAAACGATATTACTAATTTCATTTTTTATCTCCTACAAATTTTTAATTTATATGGTATAAGTTCAGAGTGCACCCGGAAAAAAAAACATTCTTTTATTTACATTATTTTTGTGTCTGGATTAATAAACTTCAGGAAATTATTAATAAAACGAATGGTTTTAATACCAACGAAGCTCAAAACTTTAGTGCGGCAGCCGTAACTACAGTAAAATATGCTTTTAAAAGGAACTTATTTGTCTCACCTGTTTTGCCTGTAAGTAGTTGTCTATAGAGTTTGTCCCGCTTGGCTAACAAAGTCATTTCCTCGCTTCTGTGAGATGAAAAGTTTTGTGTTTCGCACGAATGCAATATTATTTGCGTCTCGTGCTTCTGAATACCTCGCTACGCTCAGGTTTCTTTTTTTGAACCACTCGCTACGCTCGTGGCTCAATTTTAGAAACCTTCGCTTGCTCGGTTTTCAATACAAGCACTCGCCGCAAACAATAATTTTGCATTCTTGCATAACAAATAACTATTAAAGTTACGTACATTATGTGAATTTGTAATTTGTAGTAGCGATACATCGTCCTAACCGTGAAGGAAAGTATCGTGAGGAAACCTGAGCATCTGAGGCATACCTTCCCTCAATGCCAAAATTGCTAATTTTTAGTGTGCTGCGTGGTAAATTTGTGATGAAACGCGAACTTTCTCTCTCTCTGTGTGTGAGAAGGGAACATCATGTAGGTACAACAGGCTACGTTTTACATCTACACATAGTACCTACTATAGGCATGTTTTATGAAAACATGACACAAAACCAGAGGGGCCATATGGAAATTAGAAGTAGCGGGCCTCATCATGTCTGTGGCCGGCCCTGGCTCTACTAATGTAACGGGTGGGTCTGAGTGCCAGTTTACTTAGTAGGGATTGGAATTTGCCGTGTTTTGATTGCTTTAGCGCTCTGGATCTTGTGTAGTTCTGAATGTTATTCTGTTTGTATGTCTGACTAACAAAGCAGGGTACCTAATAATCAACAGCCTGTATGAAGCGTGTGATAACATAATCTTATAATATATGTACTTACAGGGTACCTCATATTCTTCGATTATAAGGTCAAGATAAGCTTTTTTGGAGAAGGTTCTCAAGTCGTCGGAATCTTTTATTAGTGTAAGCTGTAACTTTTTTTTTAAATATAAATCTCGGCACTATGTCTTAGCAGAAGGTTTAGTTATTTCAAACATTCAGCAAGATTTTTTCCTTCACTCTATTATTATTTCACAAATACACGTATACAAAACTTTAAATCGTAGATACCTACTACTTTCATACCACCATTGGGAGTGAAACCTGCGACCTCTAAATTGAAAAGCCGGGCTACCAGCGCTCCTTCTGCTTAGGCTGCTCTTATTTTTAACGAAATAAGGGCGAAAATTCCCAACGCCCGCTCACTGCACAATAATTGCAGCGTGCGAGCGCTTGCGCAGATTATCAGCAGCAAGTGCGTTCGATAACGCAGACGCACGAACGCGTGTTATTAAATTTATTCCTTTTTCGCCGGAATCTGCATAATGAGGGGGGGCAAAAACAAAAAAAAAACGCACAGTAATCGCTAGAGCGAGCGTCGCCTTCCCTTGGAGAAAGGTGTACCGTCTGATATGTTAAGTACTCTTGATGAATATTTAATTTTAAATAGTCGTCCGACTCGTCTTTATTTTTCTGTTCTTATGGAAACGTTTCTGTTTCAATATAATAATGACCTCCTTGTCTCGACTTGGCATCAGCTATCAAATTCTTATAAATGATATCCAGAGTACTTTAGGTACCTACCTACTACCTTTTCACATTTTTTCTTGTCTCCTCCCGTTGGTCAAGAAAGTAACTCTTGCCAATTGAAAAGGCTCTACAGCGGGTCGTTAATATCTTCCTCCAATTTGCAAGTGATTAAAACATTCCGACACAGGTGCTCGGCCAATATATCATAGCTGGCACGCAACAATTGCTTGTTATCAAAAATCGTGTTTGTTTTCTCTCGAGACTCGAGACCCGCTTCAGCAAAAAGCGACGCGTGGCGTCCAGCAAGTTGCCAGTAATTTATGGTTAGTTTTGGCATCCGCGGAGCAATGTGGCCCGTTGACTCGGCCGCTTTTCCCCGCGCGGGGTTACCCGCCCCTCCGGTCACAGACCCCGTCAATCTCCTACTTATCCGACGCACCAAGTGATACCAGCGTGAATTAATCATTTTTTCGAAAAAACGAAAAGTACGTGGCCTAATTTCCCCATCGGTTCTGCTCTCGCCAAATGAGCTTTCGATATCAGAGGCGTTCCGTTTGACGGTGTCGTAAGGAGGCAAGTAGTTATTTATCACATATATTGACTGTTAACTTATTGTCCGAACGAAATTAATCTCGTAGGCTTAGCGCGCGACACAATAGCGCCCAGCGTGCCTTGGCGTCCGATAGCTATTATCGATATTGTAATTAGCTTTTTCTAAATAGTTTTATTTTTTTTCGTACAGATCTATATTAAAACGTCAATGTAAATAACTTGTTAGCCGCAATCTCATTTCTAGGCGATTGGATATTACAATAGTGGACGTGATTTGAGAGAGGTAACGGTCGGTTGCTTTATCCGCTGGATGGAAGTCGTTTATGAAATTTGATGCGGAGCTCGGCGCGTGCCTACTGATAGGTGGACCTTATAATATAGCCGGCCATACACTGAGATCGTTTGGGAAACGATCAAGGAATTTAATATTTAAAAAAAAAATAAGAAAAGGAAACGGTTCAGGATCTTCGAAGAACTTAAGGACTAGTGGTTCAAAAGCGCTTTACAAAATGAAAATACTGGTAGAGCAATATTTACGACCTATGATATAGAACTGAAATACATTTTCCGGTTTAAATATTCTAATTTACCCAATGTAAAAGAAAACACAGACGAACATACATAAGGAAGTTTGTTTTCGACTTCGACACGGAAAAATACTAGTTAACATTGATTCTGACCAATAGTAGGCACTGAAACCGTTACTCAGTTTCAATACTAGGTAGGTAGCTACTACCTACTAAACCAAACCAATTCACACTTTTCAAAAGGCGACGAGACGTAACGGAATAATCCAAATGCCTCCTAGACTATGAGAAGGCGGCACGTGGCTCAGTGATGGAGGAGTTACCAACATTACCAACCTATTGTTAAGGTACCGGGAAGATTGGACCACGGGCATAAGTATTTCACAGGTCTACGTGTGTAATTGTACGGATTATTTGGCTATAACCTGTCAGATGGGAGTTTTTGCCACCGTACGTGCGGACGGCACGAGCCAACTTTCTACCAGTACAGGTGTTTGTCCACCACACCGTCACATACCGTCACTTCAAGTTCGTGATGACGGCGTCAAAGTAGCGGTATACACGACAGAACGTCAGACTGAAGACTTTTGTTGTAAAGTCGCCCGTAACGTAACCGAGTAGAGTGCTAGCGTGTAATCGTCTATGTGCTGTCGAGTGTACATACATTTATTATGCCGCTTCTCCAGCGAACGTCGCGTCACGTCACAACACCCCATACAAATGTATGAAAGTAGTGTGGTGGGAAAGGCCAAATTTTACCAGTTTTTTCAATTTTGTAGCTTAACTGAGATATTTATGTTCGGCAAATTTTGGTTCACGGCACTAAAAAACTCTTTTCTCTTTTTCACTAAAATACTCTTTTTAGTACTTACTCTTTTTATTATTCTAAATAACATAATAAAAATAATTAAGCTGATTTGTGTTTTTTGCTCGAAAAACCAGTAGTACTGCCTAAAAACTAGAAGCTTGAGCAAATCTCATAATCGGCTGAATTATTGTTGTTTTGTTGCTTAGAATAATGAAAATAATACCGTTTCAGTGCCCTAAAACAAAAACTGCTGAACAAAAATATCTCAGTTTAGCTACAGAATTGAAAAACCTGTGAAAATTGTGCACTACTTTCTTTGAACCTTAATCTCGTTCTTGCTGACGTTGACGGTGCAGTGGAGAAACGCCTATAAGCTGTATCATCATGATGCACTGGACGGTAGAGTAGGTGGTATTATGCTTTAGTAGTTTTTTTTACGCCTTTCGAAAATAGAGTCGGCCAACGGTAGGAGCCTTTGTCAAGTCTTTTGTAATGTTTGGGAGTTGGTTGTAGTGTGGAAAGTTACAAGGAAAACATAGATAGGAACTGTAACAAACTAGCGACCCGCCCCGGCTTCGCACCGGTGCAAAAAGAATAAATCTCCCGTGAAAAAATCTGATTGTAAGACCTATTTATATTTTTACCCATGTACGTACATGACTAAATGCTACCTACTTACTAAACATATCGAACTGACTACTAAATAAAAAAATACGGCTGAACCGATTTTGATGAAACATGATAATATCTAAGAATACTCGCTAGAAAACCAGCTTTCAAATAAAAAACCGCATCCAAATCGGTTCACCCATTTAAGAGCTACGATGCCACAGACAGACACACACACACACACACACACACACACACACACACACACACACATAGCGGTAAAACTTATAATACCCCTCTTTTTGTACGGAGTTAAAGAATAAACAGATTGACAGACGTGGAAAGCGACTTTTTATTTGATACTATGTAGATGCGAGTATCTTGGTTATGTAAATAATATTACGGTAAAGGTATAAAATTAAATATTTTTATTGAATGCATTTTTTACCTTTATATTAAACCCAATTTACCATGATTTCCAAATTTTATGCGAACTATACAGTTTAGTATCATAAAACGAGAATATTTAGATAACTAATAATCCACATAAATCTCAATCTAATGTTATCTATATTGGAATTAACTCTACAAAAATACTTGAAATATCGATCAATGAGTTGGTATGACTGCATAACTTTCGGTAATCGGCGTGGCAGATAAAGTTTCTATGAGATTATGTTACTTTCAAAAAAGTTATCAGATCTCATGTAAAGCCAAGCTTCTAGCTTCTAGTGTGAGGTGTAAGATCTCGTCTTGGCAACATTTCTTACATGATAATGTTTTTGGTGGGTTTTTTTACAGAATAATAACACTGCGAATAATCAACTCACGATCAAAACATCCTGCTGCATAAGGAAATTGATACTGACCCCAGGAAAACGTAAAGAAGAAGAAGATAGTCATGTCTCTAATCAGGGTGTTTCAGAAAGGTCCTGTGACACTAAAACACGCTTACTCATCAATACACGCAACTTTTACCATGGAGCCAATAATATTGCGAAATATCGAAAAAAAGATCAGCCCCTCTACCCTTGACGCATTTTTCCAATACGGCCGCAATATGGCGCAATTTACAAAATTTAGCATTTTACAAATTAAGACGCATTTTGTGTTTTTATTCAATAAAACAGCCTTACCTTTGAATAAACATTACAAAGTATTTAAAATCAAAGCATTACTATGCGAATTCAAAGAGAAATTAATTTTAAAACTTTTTCAATTGGATAGCAATAGCGTCAAGGGTAACCCCCAGCTGCTCCGTACGTTTGGTAGGTACAGTAGGTATGGAACAGCTGATATTTTTTGCGAGATTTCGCCCTTGGTCCCAAAGTAAATATTATACCTTTATTGCACACATGAAAATTACATACAGGAAAGTAGTGGTGGACACGACGAACTAATTTCAGCAGAAATAAAAAACCGAAAAATATTGCTTACGTATTGATGAGAGAAGCTACCCCCTTTAGTGTCACAGGACCTTTCCGTAACACCCTGTATAACCATGTACTAAACTCTAAGGCTAATAAATATTCATCAAACCTATATAATTATGTCTCTACAACACGCCATATTTTTTAAAACACTCTCTCAGTCTTCAATTTCTGGCATTCAATAAGTAAAAATGTAATCATTCAATTCCTATTGTATGTGCAGTGATTTGAACAAGCTCACATTCGATATCAGTAAATCAGTACTACAGGTAACCTTTGCGGCACTGTAGAGACAACTTAGAAGGCTCTTATCGTTCACCACATAAGAACTAATATCGGACAAAATGGTGAACTGCAGAATGTCGTCGAGTTTACGTGGACGTAAGCCAATACGTTTTTTATCGCGGCAACAATAATCCGAGATAATGGATTAGCTCACACATGGCCAATATTTTCAAATATCATTATAGATTTAATCGGTAATGCCGGTGGACTTGCCCTGTTCAGAAACTATTATAGTGAAACTGATAAAACAATCATCTTATTTTTAACTAGTGGTTCGCCCCGAACTGTGAACTCGCGCCCCCATATCTCGGTCACCCCTTAACTGATTTGGCTCATTTTAGAACTTAAGACGGAACGCGGGTAGCCGGCTGGTCCATACAAAAAGTACAAAAAGGGAGACCTGTCTCTGACTCTGCCATGTCCCTATGTTTTTCTTTTTTTTTTTTATTATTTTAATTATTGTAATAAAATTTATTTAAATAATTTATATAATAAAAAAAGGAAAACATGGGGACATGGCAGAGGTAAATATAGATTGAATGGCATAAACATATTTTTTCTAAAACAATTATCCAGGGAGGAAACAGGTCTCCCCTTTTGTATGGAATTGAGGTTACCCGCGTTCCCTCTTAAAAAAAAATGTCTCAATTTCATGCCGATCCGATCGACGATACTCAAGTTATCGTCATTTATACTCCGTGCAATTTTAGTGGTTTTAAAGCCGAAGGTATTTTGTTGCACTGGTGATTCTGAGCCAAATTACAAAATTTCATTCCAAAACGCGCGAAAAAAAAATTTACTTCTCCATACAAATGGTGTCGATTGGCGATAGCCGTTTGTATTGGAAGGTGTTTTTTTTTCGCTCGTTTTGAAGTTAAATTTTGGAATTTGACTTAGAATCACGAGTGCAACTAAATACATTCGGCTTTAAGGGTAGACGATAGCAAGGTGGCGGGAAATTCAAAATTTTCACAGACTTTTACATTTTGTAGCTAAACTGAACTATTTTTGTTCAGCGATTTTTCGTTCGCGAGAATAAAACCGTATTCTTTTCATTATTGTAAACAACAGAACAACAATAATTCAGCCGATTATGTGTTCTGCTCTACGAAGCAGTGGTAGTGCCCAAAAAACTTGTAGTAGACCTGTACTGGTACCACGAGTGCTTACTGTCAATGTCACTGAAAGTGACAAGTTGCATAAACAACCTTACTACTATAGTATTAGGATACATGACAGACGTCCGGCGGACGTCCGGCACAGCTTTTTCGCACTCGTGGTAGCTATACAGAACACAAAATCGGCTGAATTATTGTTGTTCTGTTGTTTACAATAATGAAAAGAATACGGTTTTATTCTCGCGAACGAAAAATCGCTGAACAAAAATAGCTCAGTTTAGCTACAAAATGTAAAAAACTGAGAAAATTTTGAATTTCCCGCCACACTACTATCTATACAATCATAAATACATACATACAAACGCCGGCTCAAGACTCGGAGAACTTCTCTCGCTTCGCTCGATACTTCAATGATTTGAGATATTGACAACTATTTTGTTTTCGAAACGGGTTGTTGTGGTAGCTCGGTCGTCTTTCTATCGGGAGGTTCCGGGTTCAAATTCTGGTTGGGACATGTACTTTGTTGTTTCTTATATAGTTAGAAACTTTTGTGAAATTGTGGTAGTAATACAACTGCTAATCACAAAGAAAAGTGAATATTTTGTTATCAAATAGTAAAAGTTGCGACCAAAATTTATCCAATGTAGAGCCAACAGTTTTTTAAAATATATTGCCTATTTTTTGTGAATTTGTGGTAATACAACTGGAAAAGTGATGAATGTGTTAAACATATTTTGTTATCAAATAGTCAAAGTTGCGACCAAAATTTATCCAATGTAGAGCCAACAGTATTTTTAAATAAATTGCCAATTTTTTGTGAAATTGTGGTAATACAACTGCTAATCACAATGGAAAAGTGATATACATATTTTGTTATCAAATAGTCAAAGTTGCGACCAAAATTTATCCAATGTAGAGCCAACAGTTTGTTTAAGTAAATTGCCATTTTTTTGTGAAATTGTGATATTAATACAACTGCTAATCACAATGGAAAAGTGATGAATGTGTTAAACATAATATTTTGTTATGTCAAAGTTGCGATCAAAATTTATCCAATGTAGAGCCAACAGTTTGTTTAAATAAATTGCCAAAGCAATTAACGATTTTCTAGCAAGCGTTAATTTGTTAAAACATCAGATTTCTGAAAACGAGACTCGCAGATAATCATTACTGTGGCAAAAACTAAATTAAATTCTCAGCTCACAACCGCAGCGCATACCTACCATCTCATCCTGTTTTGATGGACGATCGCAAACCTGTCCTAACCTCAAACCGAATTTGGTGCACTTAAATTGCTATTAAAATAAGGTAATATTAAGTGCGTTGCTTTTTTGCTAATTGAATTCAGACAAATCTTCACACTATTAAACAACATCCAACAAGTATTTAGCTCTAAAAGAGCAAGCTGCGGCACCATTTCGATTGCATACTTATAATTCTGCTAAAATGAAACTATGCTCAAGTTTTCAAAATACGCTAAGGCCCGGTTTCTGAGTTGAGAATTTTACTAATACTTACGTATCGCTCTGTCACGCTCTTTTGTGAGAAATTTCTTTTGTGAGAAATTTGCAGAGACAGGACGATTCTTACCCATTTGCTTAGCAAAATTCTCAACTCAGAAACCGGGCCTTATTCGAACAATGCTGAAATTACAATTTTGAAAGACCGTAGTAAAACTAAAAACATGTAAAAAATACCAAATGATGGTGTCAAAGCTTAGTCCCAAATTATACCCGTAAATAGGTACTAAGATACGATAATTATAATTGAAACAGTCTTATAATAAAGTGGTTAATCATATTTTGTAAGTACAAGATGTATTTAATTAGTTTAGTGAGAGTTTGATCGCTAGTAGTGCAATTTAAATTTTTAACTTAAACATGTCTTCACCAAATCAATTTAAATAATGCTTTTAGTATTTTTTTTTGTATCATAATAAATATCTGTGATCTTAATCACGTGCGTAATATTAGGCTGAATTCTTGATAACTGTATTTTAATAAAATAATTAATTCTACTCGTCTTAAATCTCTTTCTTGCGGCGCGATATTTGACGTTACAAAACACGTGTAAATCCGGTTGAAAAAAAGTACGAAATAAAATGTAAACAAAACGGAAATAATTTTCGAAAACCCCTAAAAACCTCAACAACTAACCTGTGACAGGTCACTCGGCATTTCCGACTTGACAGCGTTCGCGTTCGCGTTGGCGGCCGCCCAGGCTTCCGCGAAAGTCTCCATTGCACTCTGGAAGTCCATGTTGTCTACAGCATCAACATGCCGAAGTGTCACTGTTGCGCGCGACGTACGCACGTGCGGTCCCGCGCGCAGACGGCGTGCTACTGCCGAAGGCCCCGCCCAGTTCCCACCACCGGCGAGAAAACCCGACGCCACCCGAGCCTTCCCGTTTCAGCGCTTTTCTTTTTAAGCCGCTATTTTTAACGAGTTTCTTCGTCGTTTTTTGCGTCTTCCTTTCAGGGCCCGCTGCGGGGGGCGGTGGGCGGCCGCTAGATTATTTACACTTGTAATTCGCTGCCGTGTGGTCTGTCTGGGGTTAATTTATTATTCGGGTAGCGCGTATTGGGATGTGCTTGAGATAAGCCGCCTGAGAATCTGTACGTCATTCACCTTTATGCAACGTATTGCACCTTTTTTTAGACATTATTTTGGATAGGTTTGTTTAGTATTTATTGAAAGTCACTGACTAAAGCAGCAATTATACTATTTTATTCAGAAACTTTGCATGATTTGCGATATTGACACATTTTATAATTCGAGTGAATCGTTTTTTGTGGTAATATTTTTAACTGTTACCTATTATTATTTTTCACATTACTACCAAAACCACATCGATTCAACCTGAACCAAAGCAAATAATTGCATTAGTCAGTTAGATATCAATTAACAATACAATTAAATTTAATTGTAGAGTAAGGCATCTTTCAAAAAGTTTTATCATATAAATTCAAATAACTAATTACCCAGTTACCTGACTACTACGAGCTAATTTTTATTATCACGAAAAAGTACTCTACTTCGGAAGATGCGAATCACAACTAGCCGTAACATAACACCAAATCACGCTAACGGTTGATTTTGACACTTAATTAAGGCCCCGATAACTACCTAATTGTGCAATTTAAAAGGCTATCAAAGTGCCTAATTGGCATATCCGAGGTCCGTGTAAAATGGCCTCCGCAGACTATGTAGGAAGCATTTTTATTCATTAAATAAATCACAGCCGCTTCCCGTCTCGGGGGGATGTAGGGAAAAATTGTCACGGCTTGCCATAATTTTGTACGTGTCGCCGCGCCTAATATTGCCCACCTTCCCCCGGATGACTTAATTTTTCTTAGTTTCTAACAAGCTTTTCCCTCGTGATTTAGACGTTGGTTGAATTTACACTCTCCTTGGAAGTAAGCTTTGGTTTTAAATGTTTTGACTTGGTGTTGTACAGCTATATTAAGGTATCGCTGATTTGCAAACCCAGAATCTAAGGGTGGTATTAATAGTCGTCAGCTCAAGCTCGAGCTCAAGTAGGTGGTCTCAAAAATCAAAATCACCATGCAAAAGCTCGAGCTTGAGTAGCCGTCAGCATATTAATTTTTAGCTTGAGTTTTTAGCGACTTGCTTTATTTTATTTTTTTGATATACACACGCAGAACTCCCAATATAACATGTAAAAATCCATAATACATGGAAAGAGTGCAATAAAAAACGAAACTTTGTACAAGTGACAAAAAAAACTGTGATACTTTCGTGTCCCTGTGAAACCTACCTCATTCAATCCAACCTTATATCATCAGATTTTGTTATTTTCGATTATAAAAAATTAAAATAAAACATTAATCTCCTACACTACAGCAACTAACTCTGTTGAATACAATCCAACTTCAGGTAGAGTTCTCTATACTATTTCTACTGATTTTATTTTATATGTACTGAAAGTGACAGTGGCTAGAAATTCAGAACTCATTAGAGAGGTCATTTTAATTTAAAAAAAAAACAAATTTATTGTATGTTAGGTTTTTCATAATGTTATGATCTTAAAAACGGTGCATTTTGTCATTTTTGAAACGTCTCAAAAAATGTAGTAATTTATGCAAAAACGTAAGATTTTCCTTTCTGGGCTAGTTCGCTCCGTGTATCAATGACTACATCTAAACTCGCAGGGGCCAGTGTCATACGAACAGTGTCCATAACTGTTTCAATTAACACCTGAATGAAGTCTTTTATCTTATTAGAGACTCCTACTTTAGTGACAGCTCACGCCTTTTAAATAAACTACCACACGACTCACCATTCACTCGACATCTCACATTAATCACCCTTATTATCAAAGTGAATAAGATTGATAGTTCTATAGCAATCGCGTGAGATGGGGGAAAACGTAAAGTGGTTTATTGGAATAGACGCCGACTACGCTCTCAGGCCCAGTTCACATAATCTTTGTTTTAGGAAAGTTACAGTGTGTATGCTTCGATCAAGGATAAAACTAGATACAACATAGAACTCTGAAATGTGTCCGGAAAAATAGATGCCCAAATTGCCTTTGGGAGCTTATTTGCTCGTAGTCCATGCAATTAAAGTAAAACTGTACACTAATGCAATAAGGTTGACATTCGAATATTAGACGTATGGTCGAAATGATGTTTCGTATTGTTCTATTGCTGATATCATTTGTTTCTGTGGGGACAAGTTCTTAGTGTGGTTTTATACGTAATGCGGATTCTATGTGATTTAGTTCGGTGTGTGTATGGCTCATTAGCGTCTGGTTCTGAGGCGCCGATCATCACTAACGCGGGAGGAGGGTATTCTTGAAGCAAAAGCTTGAAAATCGATCGAAAGTTCACGTGAAGTTTGAGGGGATGCAACAGGATATTGTTTCGATTAATTTTGATAATAGGACTCGTTTGTGATCGCAATAAGTGCATGGAGCAGCGTTAGTTCGTCCTATGAAGGAGGTCACACACTTTGTCATATCTGGTTAGATGTTGTCGAGATGCACCCGGCTCTTCGTCATCTATCGGATCGAAATCAAGCATTTGCCGTACTCCAGATATTTTGAGTGTGTAGAGTTTGTGAAATTAGGGCTTGTAGAGTAAGGGCGTGTAGGATTAGAAGCTTGGTTCTTCATGACATTTGATAGCTTTTTGACAGTGCGAGGTGTATGGACTCGTCTTGGCAGTTTTTTTTACATGAAAATGTTTTTAGTGGGATAGTCTTTTCTGGAAAAGGTTTTACAAGTGCTGAAGGATTACAGATTGATGTTATTCGATAGTATGAAAGTTGTACGAAACAGGCTGTTTAAATTGAGTAAAGGTAGAACTTTACGCCCTCTTGACCAATGCATTGCATGGCATTGCCATTCTCGACCAACAAAAGTTACTCTTTTGTTGGTTGAGATTACGTATAAAACAAGTGGCGAGCCATTTGTTTTATACGTAATCTGAGAGTGTAGTGTAGGCCTCGTATGGCTGTCAAGTCTGCAAAATGTTAAGTGGGGGCGTTGACAACGGTCAAGCCGCTCTGAGCTTCGCCCTCGTTTCTACAGCTCAGCCTTCGGCCTCTCGGATTGAGGTGTCTGATAGCGTTTGGCATTTGGCCTCACAAGCTCTGGCCTCAAAAGGGATAAAAAAGGTCAAGTTCCCAATTTCCCATATGTACGAAGAACAAGGGTACAATGTACTCGTACTAATAAGCGTCATGTCTATAGAAGAGAATTTCATAGAAAAAATTTCAAATTTTGACAGTTATATCTTGGCCGGACGGTATCTCATGTCCTCATCGGCGCTATATCGGTAGCACAATCTCTTTTCTCCACCGGTCCCGGGCTTTTTCCCGAAAATCAGTTTTCCATACAAATCTAACACATACATTATGAACTAAACTTTTCAAATTTCGAACACGTCTCAATTTAACTTATTTAGAAGCAATTCTCCATGTCGCTTCATTTGAGCAAAATCAGTCGGTAAACAAAACAGATGGACATTACCCTTGACATTTGCGAGTAAAATATAAAAAAACAACCTCGCGGTTGAAAATGTATAGTTTTTGATCTCGATCGCTACTCGTACAATTCTAAGATAGTATTGACGATCGGTGGAGACTATTTTCGGTTGGTGGAGCTCAGTCCAATAATTTGTTCCAGCGTTTAGCAGATGTTCACAGCTACAGCATATTTATTCGGCTGTGTATTCTTCACTATACCTATCTATTCTTTGACTTTTTCTGCGATAGAACGCTTCGTATGGCCGATATAGGTACGAGTAAGAATATAGGTAAGTTTAACCGTTTACGAAATACAAAATGTGCAGTGCTTACGAAAGTTTAAGTGTAAAAATACAGATATAAGAATATCGCGAATCGTTTAAAGTTTTTTTTGTCCCACTGCTGGGCAAAGGCCTCCCCTTTTTTCTTCCACTCCTCTCTGTCTTCGGCTGCCTCTTGCCAAAGTTACTAGCCCAAAAATGTATGGAGCGAAAGTGATCTTCTTTGTCAAGTTAACTTGATAAGTGGTGAGCCCTGCCGTTGTGCCGAGCAAATAAGGTCTAAAATACTCAGATATGAGAGGACACACCAAATTGAAAAATAATTCGATTGTATCTCCTACAAAACCGGAAGTGGAAATCCGGAAACACAGTAAAAGTACACACTTTGGCCATTCCCTTCCGGTCGCCTGTTTATTTTGGCTGCAAGGAAAATAACTATTTTACTCTTTCTAATAATTTTCCTCAAATATTCCCAGGAAGCTCTTGAGCCAAAGAGGAAATGGAAATTTATCAATTACGAAAACTCCTGGAAGTCTGCGCCTAGCAATTTCAGGCACAGCCAGCAACTCTTTCTGGCTACCCTGCGGTACCTAGCTTTTATAAGTTCAAATACATGAAAAAAAATATTTCCAAGTATCGTTCGCAAGCTAAATTAAATGTAAAGTGTCTCAACGATATTCTAAGACCTGACGAGTCAAAGAAAAGTGGATGGTTGTACCTTCAAACGTGCACCAACTAACCGTCTCTCATTCTTCTGCAATTTCTTCATCAGTAACTGTTACGAGTAGGTAAGGACCTACACTAGGTATAAAGCGTGTTTAGTTCGATCGTCGCAGTGTGAAGTTCTTAACACTGAAGCAATAAGTAGAGGCTTCCACTAATTTTACCAATAAAATTAGTGGAAGCCTCTACTTATTGCTAAAAGATGGCCAAACGTAACTTTACCAATAAAGTTACATTTGGCCATCTTTATGTGAATTTACCTAGGATGTGTTATGTGTGAATGTTGCGAATGATAAAATGTTACTTTTGCTGTACCGTCGAAAGATTTCAGTCAATAGGTAACTATGAACACCTTTTACTCTGTTTTGAAAATACAGACATACAAACTGTGTTAGTGAAAATCCATGAAGGACAAACAAGTGTTTATTTTCTACAGTATCAGCAGAAAGCCAGAGCATCCATTTCTAATAAGTTTTATTATGGTGGCACCCTCACCGACGACATGGTAACAATGACCTGGAGCGACTAAATCACCATGCCATAAATAGATGAATACATAGAAGGCTCTACAACCGCGACCAAAAGTCGGCCGCGGCTGAAAACTTCGCGCTATGTACAGTCGGCCGTACATATCCTAATCCGGGATGCCAATACCGTTCGCTAGGCGTCAACATTCGCCAAAGCCTCCTCCAATGCGAGGGTGTTAGGTTTATCCGTTAAACCGTAGATTAGTCGCTCTCTGTCTGTCGGGGGGCGGGGCTTGGCGCCACGCCCACCGGTCGATCGCGCGCCGCTCTCGGCCGCTAGTCTTGCTTTGTGGTGTTATCTGCTATCTGCTTACGTCACTTACTCATCCTACGTTTCCTACAGATAAGCTCGGTCTAACAGCGCGCACACCCTTGTCTCGAAGTGACGAGTGAAATGGGCCCTTTCGCATACTACCTCGGACGTATACGTGGACTCAAAATGTTAAGGAAATTAAATGCGATGGAGTCTTTTGTATGAACGTATGGGAGAGAGCCCGATCACTCCAGCTACCTTATGAAGGTTAAAGGTCCGTCTACAGTGGGGGTGGGTGGCAGGGAGAACCCCCCCGCTAAAGTGAGCTTTGATACGAATTTGTTATCTCGCCCAAAGTAATATGATGGGCCGATTAATTTGCCTGTCAAACGTCTTGGGAGTTTTGGAGTTGGAATAATTACGTCAGCTAAAATAAGAACAAAATCGAAAAACAATGCGGTTTTAAACCGAAGATTAACTAGAATAATACATTAAATTTATGGGCCACAGTAAAAGAAAACTTAAAACAATAATGAGATAAATATTATAGTTTCTAGTCGCTATTTTATATTTATCTTTAGCAATCTCAAAAGGCTTCGAAAGTCAAAAAGGTAACTTCGACTATCCGAAAACCCAATAATACTGTCGAGTAATCGCATAATCATCAATAATCCTCAGGACATTCGGAAAAAATCACACAATGACGTATGGATATCTTCGGCCGCTTCTCCACCATTACAACTTGAGCCCTTGGAACTTTAAATAGTTGCGAGCTAGAGAACCTTAAGTCTATAGCGTAAGGTGTAAAATAGGTTAATAATTATAGTAATCAGGGGTCTAGTTAAATGGTGTCGATACAAAGGTTGCAGCAACCCGCTGCGAATCAAGGATCAGCCTTCGTGTGACAAAAAACTAAACAGATTTTCGGATTACAATTAATGAAATGTCGCGGCGTTACTGACTTGTGCGAGTCTACCTGCGAATTGTTAAATTGTCGGAGAGATAATGTCTTTGATTGATGGTCAATCGACTCTATTTGTTGGGGTTTCGTGAAATTAAAGTTACAGATCAAGATAAATAAAGAGGTATTTACATCTGTGTTAGATGAACACCAGCAAAAACGCTCAGGCTCTGCGGCGTCCAGTGTGAGAGGAAAGTATAATTAAAATACTGAAAATACCACTTGGAGTAGTAGTTAGTTACCGATACAGCTGAAATTTGGCATATTTATACGTTTAGTTCTCGTGACAATGCATGATTACCTAAGTTTAATCCAATACTCGAATCGTTATTTCGAACCGGATAAATAGGGATTTCGTGGTGATACGAAATCCTCGAAGCACTGGGTCTCACGCCTGTGTACTAAACCTCTAGATTTTTTTTATGTATTATGTATATGTGTCGTGTCTCCCACTGCAGGGCAAAGGCCTCCTCCCTCTCTGTCCAGATCTTACGGTTCTGAGCCACCTCTAACCACTCCGGCAAATATTTGTCGAGATCATCTCGCCATTTTCGTCTTGGCCGGCCTCGTCTGCGATGTCCGCCGCTGGGCACCCACTGGGTGGGGTTAGCTGGGCGAGGCTCTTTAAAATAAAATATTTAAAAAACACACTATCTCTGTAGGTAATTCCTGTGATATTTTTTTAATGAAATAGTCTTGTTCAGCACCTTTAACACCCTCTCTGCTTAGCAGCTGCCGTGCGCTATGCCGAACTGCATCGCCGGTGCCAAGCCTGCGCCTTAGCATACGCTTAGCCTAAACATTGGCTCCCGTTTTTTACCGTATCTGAAAGGTGCCAAACGGGACCCTACATACATATAAATCTGCCTACGCTGTCCATCTCGAATGTTCTTTTCAAATACATGGCATAGAATGGTGGTTACGGACACCTCGGTACGCGAGTCCGACTCTGGCACTTGGCCGGTTTTTTTTTCTTTCTATCCTAGTGTTGTTTATGGTCTTTCCCTAATCCGTAAAGTATACAATAGCTGTTTCTATGGTCGGCACGATAGAGAAACTCTACGCTTTTTCAAGCAAGCCCTTTTGTGCATTATCGTTTGTTTTATGATGATTTATTTCGGCTTATTTCTGCTAAATACTGTCGGTTCGTCTTCTTATCTTTTTTTCTTTTTGAAATAATTGACGAAACCTCGGTAGCTTACCTTAGTTGCGATTGACTTCGTCGTTTCTTTGGATAAGACAAATAGAGTATGATGTTGATACATAAATGTGCCTGTTTGAAATTATAGTAAGCTTTTCGAGCAAGGTAATCGTAGGGGGCGCAAAGTGCCACGATAATATGTTTATCAAATTGAAAATGCGCGATAAATACAATACGTCCTGCTCTAGGTAGAGAAAATACTGAGATTGGTGTAGTTAAAATCGGCAAAAAAATCTAAAAATCCTACTTCATTCAACAATACACCCATAAATGAATGTGTGAATAGTAAAACATAATATTCCGTTATTTAAGCAGCGTGAAGTGGATAATGTCCACAACCCAGTTAATAATTATTACAAAACTTCAAATAAGATACAAAATTGCACCAAAAACGAATTTCTATTCAACCGTATTAAGTTTCACAAGGCCGCCACCTCCAAGCTATTTTTCTTTCCCAAAATCCCAACACTTAGAGAATGCGACGAATTTGACAAGTCACCGATTTTTTCGTCTCAAACGCAGATTATCTCCCGATCCTTACCCCACTCGATCAATCTTATCGAGGTAGCTTTAGATCATCAATGACCCAAAAGCCAAAAGTCTTTCCAATATTGCCAAGAGACTTTGAGCTTTACTGTCTAACTTGTAAGGTACACTTATGGTGGTTGTGGCTAATGGAGACGCAATGGCTATTGTTCTGGATGCGCCGGATCATTGCCGGATTCGAGGAAATTCGCCCCGCGTCAATACCTGCCCGCTTACAGGTACGATGACATGCGGAATTGCTAGAAGTGGCACTGAAGTTGAATGTACACCATTGCAATTGAATGTACACACGACAGCACGTCAGAGTGTACACTTTTGTTGTTAAGTCGCCCGTAACGTAACCGAGTTGCTAGCGTATAAGGATCGACGTGCTGTCCGTGTGTACAATGTACAGGAAAGTCTCAAATCGTCACTTATTTAATTTGTCACTCATCTACAACCAAGTCATAATTATGAACACACTGAAAGTGGACACCTACGTTAAACGTATGTTAGTATAACCCGTGTCAATAAAGAAAACATTCGGGATGAACTTCAAAACCTGGGCTGTCTCGCTTTTATTGTATCTGACTGAGTGAGAGGGCGCGTATTTTGCAGTTCATCCTAAATGTTTTCTTTATTGGCACCGGTTATATCTACCTTCCTAAGTGTGATATTCAGTACGAAACTATTTCCTAAAATTTCTGGGGATCCTATCCTAGGTACACATCACAGAATCTGCCCAGCTTTTAGGAACTCTACTCTAGTAGAGTCACTGAGTCTACACCGGCTTTATTTGTTTTGTTCCATTTTTCAAATTTTGATTGTTTTGATGCGTACTAAGCCTGCTCAACATTCAGCTATGGAATTCGATTGCACATCGATTGTAAGGATATGCAATCGAAGTTGCAGACAAAAACAAAAGCGTGTTTCAGAAAAGTCATGTCAGAAAACTCATCAATACAATCAACTTTTATTATGGGACCAACTGCGAAATCTCAAAAAATATATCAGGTGCACTAGGCATCGAATTTTAGTATGAAACAGCGATATTTTTTCAAGATTTTGCGTTTGGTCCCATTTTGTTTCCTCTTTGGTCAGACCCTCTTTGGTTTGACAGGACCTTTCAGAAACACGCTGTATTCGTGCCTGATCTAACCATTACAAGCTCTACCTGTTTATGACTTGCTGTTTGTCCAGTGGGGGTGCGGGCGCATGGCCAATGTTATTGTTGCGCCTGCGACTCGACTGGTCGAAACCTTCCACACAATAAACGTTACTTCAAATCAATTCGGAATGTAGCTTGCTGTTTTGTTTTGATTAGGGATTAGTAGAGATTTTCTATTCACTATTCTGAACTTCGTATTTCTGTTAGAGATTTTGCAGTTGATATTAAAAACACTGAGTTATATGACAGACATTATGATGGAAGAGGTACCTACGTCTACACAAATTGCAAAAACTTAATTCCAAGTTCAAGTCGGACTGAATACCGAGAGATCCGTACCACGGGTGGTTCCTCATTTGCCACAGTTTTTTTTTGCCACACTTCTATCGCTTTCCTGTTTTCCTATAGCGGCGTTAAAATATTATATTTTTAATACAAGTGTTCCTATTTCACCTTCCTACTTGACCCTTCACCAATTTTATTTTTGCAATGTAGTTCCTACTCTGCAGTGTTCACGAATACCAAAGATATGCATATTAGTACCAAAGATACAATATGAAGGAAAGTGAAACCGTTAAATCGATATAAAAATGACGGAAATAAGCTGAAATCTCTCCATGAAAATAAGAAAATACAACCTCTCACAACAGCCACAACAACAACGCGTATTTATTCGATACGACATAATTTAAAGCGCACGAGTGTTCGTAATAAGTCTAATTTCCATTCAATTTGCTCACGTGAATGGCGCCCGCGTTCGTTTTATCCAGTGCGTCTAAATGTTGCAATAAATATAAAGGCGAAAGCACGTTTATTTTGAAAACACTCGTTTGGGTGAGACGGAGTTTCTGAGTGAGGCTTTTACATTACGCGATACAACGTATCTTATTAGAATTATTATTTAACAAAAAAAATATATACTCCCGACATTTTAGCTTCAAATAAGCATATCTCATAAACGGCTCAACCGATTATGATAAAATATATCTAAGAACACTCGCTGCAAAACCTGCTTTCAAATTTAAAAAAACCGCATCCAAATTGGTTATTTTTTTACAGAATAGACACAGAAGAAAAGCGAGACGTGGTAAGTATGACCTACCAATTTTACCCGACTGGCTAAAAAGAGGGTTTATCAAACAATTAATGTATATGTTTATATGGGTTATGTGGTTCTATGTTCCCAAAGACAGCCTGAACGCCTAAACCGATTTGTACAAAATATGAGGTGTCGTTGGGTTGGTCTTGCCGCTGCGAGTGACATAGGATATTTAATTCCGGAATAAAAGCAATATGCCGCCTGTAGGGCAAAATATCGAGTCAGTCAAGTGACAATTTTGTTAGCAATGCAACATTGTCGAAAGCTATAAACACCCCCGATGGCACATCTCTCTTCTCAGTGAGCAATACGCTACGCGGAGCGAAACGCGGAATATTCCTACCTTATATTGCACGAGTCGCTCGCATATCGATTCAACTCGAATCGTTTAAAAATCGTCTCGGGCACACATCTGCGTCCCGCGCACAGAGACAATAAAGTCTAAAACGCACGTATTCCGAAATGGTTCATGTGGGTATGGAATAAAAAACTTGTATTAGGACAAATGGGTATCTGCTACTTCCTTTACCTCTAGAATACTATTTCTTCAGTATGATTTAATGTTGTTGATCTATATTGTTTTCACTCGTCTGTGTGAAGGTGATCAGCTGCACCAAAAGTGACAACATGGTAGCTTAGAGATGGAAACCCCACCAGATCTCTTTGACAATTCGTCCAACTTCCTAAGTACTTAGTGGCAGTTATTAGGTGTTTTTGCAAGAGGCGCATAGTTTCTGACCTTTGCTTGGAACTATTTGCATAGGTCATAAAACTCATAAAATAACTCATGTTCGGTAGGCGGGTAAATGAGGCAAAGAGATTTTTTAAGTTCGAACATGAGCCAAATCAGTAAAGGGGTTGCTGATATATGGGGTCGCGAGTTCATAGTTCGGGGCGAACCACTAGTTATTTTAAAATCTAAGTAAAAAAAAACCAACTTTGAAATAAACTTACCTATTCGATAAATAATTATTAGTCAATACATATCGAGAATATGGAAAACCTTGCAATGTTTTCTTTCAGTGTCTTTCAGATACAAAACTTTCAGATACAAACGGGAATCACTCCCTTCTTTCTCTTCATCGAACCCTCACCAGTCTGTCCTTCTTGCGTAGGCAGTGGGACGAAGCCTTAACAGCGTCGCCGATCTAAAGAAACCACCTTCAAAGGAAATAATCTGCGAGCCGCGGTGCATTAAAATATAAATATGGTCGTTAGCAAATCATTAGCCGCGACATTTTTCCTCCCGGGCAGGGATCGCTCCGTTTCCTATCAATCGTGGGCAAACAGTCCGTAATGTTACCTTAGGGTTGGCAACGAGACTTGTTTAATTTTTGAACGAGCGAGCGAAGCGAGCGAAGTTCTCCGAGTCTACTTGAACAATCCGGCGTTTGTATGTATGTATGTATGTTTGTATGTTTGTATGCATGTTTGTATGTTTGTATGTATTGTTTATGATGAAAAGATTGTCTTTTCTCTTGAAGATTTAATAAGAAAGAAAAGCTTGTTTTTTACAATAAAGTTGCGTGTGCACATCACCACAGTGTTATTTGTCAGTGTTGCTACTATAAAAAAATACTAAAAGTAACGCCCTATCGACACTCCGCAAACAGAGCCTAAGCCATACTCCCAGTAGTCTGTTATTCGGCTAGAAGTGTCGGAGACATGTATGAATGTTCGTTCTACGATAACTTGAGTAAATTTAGTAAGCGGGTAAACGAGGCAAAGAGAATTTTTAAGTTCGAACATGAGCCAAATCGGTCGAGGGGTTGCTGAGATATGGGGTCGCGAGTTCGTAGTTCGGGGCGAACCACTACGTATAGTTTAAAGGGGTGTTATAAGTTTGACCACTATGTATGTGTGTCTGTCTGTCTGTGTGTCTGTCAGTGGCACCGTAGCCGTAGTTCTTAAACGGGTGAACCGATTTGGATGCCTTTTTTAGGGTTCCGTACTTCAAAAGTGTAAAACGGAACCATTATAGGATAATTTTTTGAAGTTATTTAAGAACAAACGGAACCCTCTCGACGCGAGTGAAACTCGCACTTTTTTTTTTTTTTGATAGCAAGTTTTGTAGCGAGTGTTCTGAATATGTTTTATCAAAATCGGTTCTGCCGTTTATGAGATATGCTAATTTGCAGCTAAAATTTTTATATTTTAATTGGTTTTGAGGGCTAGCAACTGTGCGGCTTTTTTTACAGAATAAGCACACTGGCCGTCAAAGTAACCGATACTTTACTGTTTCTTATTCAGAATTTACTTATTTCTCCACTGCTGGACACACATAGTCTACGGATATTGTGGTCCAGCTCCTGCATTCTCAAAAAAATAAGCACCGTAAAATCCCAAATTATTAAGTGTCAAAAAAACATCGAATTTGATAGCGGAACTTTAAGAATCCCCTTCAGCTTTGCAGCCCTCTCGCTCACACTTTTCAACATTTTAATTTATTGTAAGAGAATGATTCAATTTTGGACGATGAAATATAGTTGCAGACACAGATAATTAAGCTATCGACATGTGGACTAAGTTTTGATTTTATATTCCTAGTAATAAAAAAAATATCCCGGAACTTCGTTAAAAAATAGTAGTTCCGTGATATTTTTTTCATCACGGAACTACTACTTTCTTAAATACTTATAAACCTTATAAAACTTATAAAAAATGAGATTCTGCAAACAAAACAGTATTTTCTTTACAATCAAATCAAAATTAATGTAACAAAAAGTAATCAAAACTATTCTGTTTGATATTTTAACACTTTCCTATTTAGAAAAGTTTTATATAAGAATGCTCATAAATCTAAACTTTGCTAATAAAGCGAGAGGGCTGCAAAGCTGAAGGGGATTCTTAAGTAGGCTATCTACTGATCACTACAAACAACTCGTACTAGGTGGCAAAAACTATGGAGCGAAAAAAATATCAGCTGTTCCATATATTTGATGCAATACTGAGTCTACATTATGAATGGAACAGGTGATATTTTTTTTGCTCTATTTTTGCCACCTGCCCCCTGTATTATCTAAAATATCCACCGTAGAATATAACGGTTTTTAAATGTCAAAAAATAGATGGGCTATTTTCGAGTGTTTTGACGCTCGGAGGTTGAGTGCAATTTTTACATAATAGAGGCGCTGGGGTACCCACAAGTTGTTCGTAGAGGTAGTAATCAGTAGGCAGCATATTTAAAGTTCCGCTATCGAATTCGATTGCACCCTGTAGTTGAATGGCAAAAAGGTGGCAACCCTAGACATTTAGTGGCTCATTTTGTCGGCTGCAACTCCCATGGCAGTAATATTGCGATTAATATCGCAATACGTATACTTACTCAGAACTAGAGCATGGAATACCGGAGCCTTTTCCCAATACCGGTATTCATTCGGTATCAAGATTTTAAATACCGGGATACCGGTTTTTCGGTATTTTCCGGTATACAATTTTTAAATATAAAAAAAAAATTGTATTAAAATAGATAAATAGAAAATTTTAAATAAGTGAGTTTATTCAATTGAACGGTAATATTAATTTATACTAGCTTTTCCGCAGGTTTATAACAGTCCACGTAGACCTTTTTTTCCGTTATCGACATTACCAGACGAATTTAGTTCGTAATTTATAGTCTTTGTTAGTCTGGTTTCTAAGCTATCTCCATTCCTTCAGGCAAATTCGTCCTGCAGTTCTAGCGTGAAAACAAATACACACACTCACTCACAATCTGTCCACGCACTCGGAGAAAAAGTTGCAGAATCAGAATATTCTTTGCTGTACTACAATAACATTAAAAGGACCGTCCGCAATCCGCATTAATAAATCGTAATGGGCAATTTTCTGACAGCTCATGAGTTGTAGTTCCAAATTTGTAACTAGATGTCGCTGACGAGACATGTTTTTTATAAGCCAATTCGCGCTCGTTGGGCCTCGTAGATACGTCCAAACACAATATTTATGTATTGGTGATGGAGCAAAATGTAGTGTTTCCGGTTCTACCATTCACTCATACAAGACCAATAACAAAGTCGTACACTTTTTCATGTAGGTACCAAAATGGAACGAGGTGAAAGATGAAGTCACAGAGCAATGAAGTGACAAAGTATTTTCGCTGTAGTAAGCACGAATTTACTTTGTGATGTCGGATCAACGCCATCTGTCATAGCTTTTATAACTATTTTTTATTTTTTATAGCTGTCAGAAAATCCCACATTGAAGCCTTCAACTTGGAGCCTATTTTGGCACCATTGCGTCACAGGCTAAGGCCCCTGGACTGCAGTCCAAAACAAGAAAGTAATCGGTTTTAATAAACAAAAACCGGCGTTTATCGGTTTTTACGAAAAACTTTTTTTTTTAGGTTTCTAAAACCTGTTCACATCACCATTCAGCACGGCGCACTCGCACGCATCGCATATGCGCGAAATTTTGATACCATTCCACACTTGTTTCAGAGTTTTATCTGTAATACCGAAACTACCGAAATCCCGGTTTTAAGATAATACAATACCGGTTTTTCAAATGTACATATTTAGTCCGGGATCCCGGTTTTTCGGTATTACCGAAAACCGGTATCCATGCTCTACTCAGAACCCGAGATAATTTAATAACCAATGTAAGTATTTAGTGAAAGAGATTCTCCGATACGATCAGTTGATTACATCAATGTTATTTTTATGTCTGGAAATATCGCCCAATTTCGCGTAATGGTAGGTACATGCAAATGGTTGGATAAAACATTTTTTGGCTCGATACGGGGCATGTCACCCGAATGTGATCGTGATTAAGAAAAATAGATTGTTTAAAAACGTTGGTATATAATTTACACGGGTTCTAAAAAAATACGTGTTTCTAAAACATCACACTTAGCATGGATGGGAATGGATAAATGGATTTTTCTGAGGACCTTTTCTTAAGTGTGCTGAAAACGCAACTATCGAAGTAAATATCGAACAAAAGGACAAAAACACCGGCCAAGTGCGAGTGGGACTCGCGCAGCGAGGGTTCTGTACCACCATTCTATACATTTATTTGGAAGAAAAAATAAACTGTCTAGTGCGAGTCGGCCTCGGGCACTTGTAAGATATTTTTGCTTGTCCTAATAAAGCCCGATACCCCACATAATACGGTCACCCCACTTAAAAATTTGGACCCCCCATTTTTTGTATATAGACCCCCCATTTTTTGTGACGTAATAAACATTTTGCAGTTTTCGGTTTTGTTCCGTAATTTGTACTGTAAGCCATTGCGTTTTGCCAAATTTCATGATTCTAGATCAACGGAAAGTAGTAATAGGTTTTGATTTTCTTGCGAGAGTCGAAAATATATTTTGCATAACCGGCCATATTTTTTGATTCCGTTAACTTAGAAGCTTGATTTTTTTAGGCTCCAAGGGACTGCAGACATAAGTATTTTGATATAACGCATTCTTGAGAAAAAGGTCTTGACAGATAGACAGAAGGACAACTAAGTGATCCTATATTGGTTCCGTTTTTCTTTTTGAGTGCCGGAACCCTGAAAACTATAATCAATGTTCCTTATTCCCCAAAATTGGCCCTCTGGAACAGTGACAACGTAAACCGAAGAAGGTTTATACCGTCGACAAGACACAAAGTAGTTTTTCCTCAAAGAACTAGCAATTCCGTTTATTACGGAGGCACTTCAGTCTGTGGTCTACTCTACTTTTATTTCGGACACAGCTCGGTTGAGAGAGGCGGTATTATATCTTTATCTTCTTCACCGATTCCTCATAGCTGAAGACCGCGACCATGTCGTGCACGCTTCCATTGGGAACGGTCTTCCGTCATGTCCTGCCCATAGACATGTGTAGGTAATGCTTGTAATATTACAAAAGACATATTACACAACGGTGTCATGAAATATTACACATTACACGAGAGAATAAAGCATGGCACATAGCATTTCATTACACTAGATGACATGAAATATGACACATGGCATTTCAGCACACTGTACATACTGCAATGAAAGTGTGCTGAAATACCATGATGTCATGTTTCATGTCTGCAATGAAGAAATACCATGATGTCATGTTTCATGTCTGCAATGAAGAAATACCATGATGTCATGTTTCATGTCTGCAATGAAGAAATACCATGATGTCATGTGTCATGTTTGGTGCCATGATATAAGGTAATATCACGCGGTATGAAATGTCATGAAATATATCATGACTTCGAAGTGCACTGTTTCGCGCATGTCTACTGCCCAGTGAACGGAGCATCATACCATCTGGTTGGATGGTGCCCTTCCCCTGGCATGTTTAGCATTCACCTGGCCCAAGATTATGAGCTTCTCTAGACTAAGCCCTGCATTGTGTTTCCAAAGAAACTTACTTTATCTTTAAAGAAACGGTTGAATCGTGCATGGAAGTGCCTAGGTAGGTATATTTTGTATGGACGGTCGAAGATATAAAGCGTCGATCCCACAGTAGTCAAGTGGTCGAGAGTTCAGAGTCCACTTTTAATCATGTGAGTGACCGTCACGGTCTGACCGCTTCATGTGAGATTGAAGAAAACTCGGAACGCAGAACTCTGACCGCTGAACCACATTTTCCGCCCTGATTATACCTAATTATTTCAAGGGTCATCATGATCATCATCATTAAGAAGCCTCTATTGGTCCACTTCTGGACATCGTCCAAAAATACCAATATTGGCGGTTCGCTGCCTTTCTCATCCAGGGTGGGCTGCCGGCTGCCTCGTCGCTAGGTGTTTTTCCACGGTCTCTTGGACTTACCGTATCTTTCAGGGATGCGGCCGAGTTTCACTGCTGGTCTATTCCTACATCGTGGACAAAGTCAGGGCACTCAGTGCAAATTAATTTCGCAGCAGATCTCGAGAGTGGCTCCCGGTCGCTCATTCGTGTACTTTTAATTCCGCCATTCCTTAGCCTGGAGTCTCGGCGGATCTTATTTCATTAGTCGACTGTGCGCCGACTCTTGCTGCCTTTAGGTGGCGGCCGCTTTGATGCTCTTTCTATATACAACATTCTCTGTATCTAGAGAAAAACGCTAGAAAAATCGAGACGACTGCTATGCCAATTTCAAAGACTGCTTGACAAGGAACCTAATGAACTTGCCTGAAATATTTTTACCCATCGAGGCACAAAGTTATGATTCGAATTCGATCGCACATTTCAAGATTTTTCCTGTAGTGACGCATTTTCCCGGGGCATAAAGTTATCTAGGTACGTCACCTCCCTGCAGGGCTAGACTCAACTCTCTCAGTTTGGAACATCACGTCAATCCGTTGTTCTGTTATTATCCAAAAACAAACAGATACATTTTTGCATATCATAATAAGAGTTAAGGTGAGGTCTACGTCTACAAAAACTTCATGTTTTTGCTTTTTGCTGTTTCAGTTGGTGGTACAGGAACAGTCCGCCGTTGTCATTAAGCTGGGAAGCTACAGTACAGTCCGACAATAACGTAACTCGTCCCAGCAAATGGCGGGAGAATTGTGTTGCTCAGTTTGGCACGCGACTCTGATCCGTTCATATTTTACTGCCCCATTTAAAAGTGAGGTATTAGGGCGAGGCACCATTCGTGCGTTGCGCTGCGTTGCGTCATCGTTACGGACACGTTTGTATCTGTTCATTGCGAAGGCTGAACTGAGACGCAGATGCGACAGCGTGTATACCCTCTTGCGACGCGACGTCGTGCGTCGTCGCAACGCACATGTGGCATACAATGCGTCGATCCGATGCGACAACGCAACGCACCAGTGGGGCCTCGCCCTTAGACGTAAAGGACTGAGTTTAGGAAGAAGACCGAATCCCTACAACGGTAAGCAAGTAGTCACAATAATATTACAAAAGCGAAAGTTTGTATTGGTTTGTTATTTGTTTTTTGAAAGTTATGGACTGATTTGGATGAAATCAGAAATGGTCAACAATATTAATAATCGTTAAATCGTTAAACCGGAAAACATAAATTTTCTTTTTATAAAAGACTACGCGGATGAAGTCGCGAGCAAAAGCTAGTTCAATAATAGCAGCCTCAAAAACGAAAAAAGCCCTAGGCTTATGGGCCTATTGTCACTCTATTCAAAAGCAACATCTCTCTGTTGATTGATGCGCCATTTAATTACATTTTTTCTTGTCAAACAATGTGCAAATCAAGGCTTCCGTTAAAATTGAGTTTCTGGACACGATCTGATGTATTATTTTTTAAGAGGGGCGCGTGGGTAAACAAACTTTTAGATGCTTAAAGCTCGTAGCGGAATAAGTCCGCGCCGCGGCCGACTTGGCTCCAAATTTACGATTGTAAATAGGACGTTTTCATTCATTTATTTATTTATGGGCGAGTAATTCGATGAATCCGTATAATTACAGTCGGAATTAAGATGATTCTGCCGGTTTCACGAGTACAGCGCCCGGCGAAGTGGGGTAAGTCCTTAAAACTTGGAAATGTCCGGGCGCGAGGCCGGCTTTAATGGTTTTACCGAAATTAGAATTGTACACTTTTACTTCGCGGATTCGTAGTTAGGTCGGTCGCTGGGCTTAAATGCTTTTAGTGGGGACTTAAGTACCTATTAAGTCTGCGATATTTCGATGGACTAAATTAATAGACATTAAAATTTTGTTCACATTCCTTAGAATTGCGAATATGAATATCTTTGTTTGTTCAGTTTGATAAAATCACTCTTTAACGAGAGGAGTGATTAAGTATGACATGTCCAAATTAGGTCCTAGATGTTTCTTCGATATAGGATCTAACCTCAAGCCATACGTTTGATGTCCTTCTTCAAGCAAATAGTTAATCCCTTCTTCATTCAATCACTTGCATAAAAATGTTCACAAAAGAAAACGACCTCATCATCAGGCGCCACAGGGTACTCGAAAGCGTAATTATTATGTCCGCTTTCCAACGTTCCGAATTTGGGATGAAAGTGAGAGCTTAGAAGCCTTTTGAAAGAAGTCACCTACCACTTGATTGATGGCAGTGCCAGATTTATTATGTTAATTCCCAGGCTTTTTGGGGGTGGTTAATGAATAACTGTTTTTTTTTAAATGGAAATGTGGCATAATGAGACAACATTGATTTGCCTAGCTTAGAGAATTGGGCGCTGGGCAAGCCTACTCCATCCAACCATGGCACGGTAATGCAGTGTTCGAGTAGTCATTTCACCTATGTGTGGTGAGGTCATATGTACTCGTAGTTTCGAATTAGAGGTGCTAAATTGTATAAATTACTTATCTAACGTAGGGCTTTTTCAATTGCAAAATGATTAAATTTCTGAATAAAATCTAATAAACCTTCCCTGCCCAAAAAAAAGCTAAGTTTTTTTTTTCTTCTTGCTTGTTGTATTTTTCACACTGAGGTAACAAACCAATTTTTTTCACTTCGTACTCAAGTAATAAGTCATAATTTTATTGCATGCCATCGCTGGGTTACTTATCAATCCTAACATTATATCTACCCTTGTCTATAACTCTAAACTGTGTCCCACATGTAGTACAAAGAGAGTTCTTTCCCATATCAGCCGTAGAAATCCCCGCTCCACTCAGCTTCCAGCCAATGGTGTCAGAAGATAGCGTCCACAATAGTGGACAGGTATCGGGCAACTATCTACAATGGGCTGCGTCGAGTAAACTAGAAGCTCAGACTGCATAGGTTTGTGTCGGGAAAATACAGTGGAAAGACTTCATGTATTGACTCGTTTATTGGATATCAACTAGTTGGTACTGTAATAATTAGTATAATATTAGTAATACATTAGATATCCAATAAACGAGTCGACGCGATCTCTACATTCTTTTTTGCTTCTGTATTTTAATTATACAATGATCATCATCATCAGCATGCCTGTTGACACCCACAGTTGAGTAAGATGCTGTGCCAGACGCAACCACTGCTTTCCAGCTACATGGGCCATGTCATCGGACCATCTAGCTGGTGGTCTCCCAACCAATCTTTACCCCTCTCAAGGTCGCCATTTCACAATGGACTTGGTCCATCTACCATCAGTGCGGCTAGCCAGGTGTCCTGGCTACCAATTATGGAATGAACCATATTCAATGGACCGATCGTCTTGAGTACATTCGGAAAACTCAGTTTGCAAAAGTCTAAATGCTAGACCGGGAAAAACGGTCTGTCTGTGGGACCGTAGCTCTTAAACGGTTCAACCGATTTGGATGTGGTTTCTTTTATTTTGAAAGCAGATTTTCTAGCGACTGCCCTTAGATATGTTTTATCAAAAGCGGTTCAGCCGTTTATAATATATGCTATGTTATTTAGCAGTTATTTAGGAATATTATTTTATCTATGTTGGTACAATGTTTTTATCAAACAAACATTCTGCATTAGAAAATTATCAACGTAAAGCTATCTATCCAGCCCAAAAAGCTACTCTGACTCAAAACTAGCACGAAGATAAACGCTCTAAAATTGGTATTGTTTCGACTGTGTCTTTTTTAACGCAATAGGCTGCGATACAACTTAGCTGGCTTCAGAGCAACTACTTACGTTAGTTTAGCTACCTATACAATTGTTAGTCTATCTATTTACGACTTAAAACTCGATATCGGATTCTGATGATCTATGCCTAACAATTATATCGGTTACTTACATAATTTGGAAGACAGAAGCAACATCGAATCGCTCCGGTACCGCGGCGACTATTTTGATCACCCCATACAAGACTTCGCACAGCGTCGAATTTTGAATTCAGATTTCATTACATTCGAATTTCGGACGATTCCTCTGCATATAAAGATCGCCACGTCTCAAATGCGTATTACCTACTTCGAACAAGAAGCGTGCCCCGTGCAAGTGTATTATCGACTAATTGCCAGTTGGTTACGTACAGCAATCGGTTTTCCGCTGAGTATACCTTCCGGCTTCCGCTGCCGTTCAAAAACTCAATAAATAACATTGTTAAGGGGCACTGTGGCGCCGGAGGCTGATTCAATCACACCTCGGGGCTGCTACTTACTACGATTATTATTTAAAATCTGAATCCACCAAATGTCGTATAGGCGGAGAATAATTATTTGTTAATGCAAAATTATTGTTTGCGGCGAGTGCTTGTATTGAAAACCGAGCTAGCGAAGGTTTCTAAAATTGAGCCACGAGCGTAGCGAGTGGTTCAAAAAAAGAAACCTGAGCTTAGCGAGGTATTCAGAAGCACGAGACGCAAATAATATTGCATTCGTGCGAAACACAAAACTTTTCATCTCACAGAAGCGAGGAGATTATTTTGTTAGCCATGCGTGACAAACAACTGACATAGGTAGGAGTTTCCTTCTTATTTGATTCTTCACAAAGGAGTATGTGGCGTTGCCTAGCAACGGGTTGTTGATTACAAATCGTGTCTTCTTGAAGTGTCATAAAATCAACAACCCGTTGCTAGGCAACGCTACAAGTTGAAGGAGTTCCTTATATTTTTTTTATTAGGGCGTCGAGTTCAAAATTCGAAGCGCACAATAATACAAAGTGGTTTAAAAAAGGATCTTCTACGATCGCATGTTTAAAGTAATAGCGTACTTTCCGAGCATGGGAGATGAAATAGTTATTTGTTATGCAAGAATGCAAAATTATTGTTTGCGGCGAGTGCTTGTATTGAAAACCGAGCTAGCGAAGGTTTCTAAAATTGAGCCACGAGCGTAGCGAGTGGTTCAAAAAAAGAAACCTGAGCGTAGCGAGGTATTCAGAAGCACGAGACGCAAATAATATTGCATTCGTGCGAAACACAAAACTTTTCATCTCACAGAAGCGAGGAAATGATTTTGTTAGCCAAGCGGGAAAAACTCTATAGACAACTACTTACAGGCGAAACAGGTGAGTCAAAAAAGTCTGAACTTTTACCATATAAATTAAAAATTTATAGGAGATAAAAAATGAAATTAGTAATATCGTTTGAAAAAATTTATTTAACAAACCAAAACATAATTATTTCTTTGATAAAACGGAAGCGAAGCATTTTTTTTATTTACTGGTATTAATAATAAATATAGTGTACAAAATATTGAATAAACCTGAAAGAAGAAACCGCGTTTCTGAATGTTCTATTCCGTGACTTTACCTTTTTAAAAGATCCTTATGCCCCATTTACATTCACAGTTTTGTATAGAGAATGGGCACGAACAATCACTTTCGCTGAAGTACGCGTGTAAACGAACTATGAATGAGGATCTTTTTTCCGTCGGGATCTGGCATCTACTTAAACGGCCAGTGTTTTTTTCTTTTTCAACACCATAGGGCGCGGGAAAGACTTTCCCGGCGCCGCGTTCAAATTTCGAAGCGCACTAAAATGCAGATAGTTTAAATCCGGCCTTTACACGATCGTAAGTTACTAGTAACAGCAAACTTTCCGAGCGTGGGAGATGAAAAAGTTATTTTCATCTCCCATTAAAAAAATGCTCCGCTTCTGTTTTATCAATTAGATAATTATGGGTTGGTTTGTTAAATACATTTTTTCAACCGATATAATTGAATTTACTTTTTAACTCTAGAAATTTTAAATTTATATGGTAAAAGTTCAGAATGCACCCGGAAAAAAAAACATTCTTTTAATTTTCATTATTTTTGTGTCTGGATAAATAAACTTCAGGAAATTATTAATAAAACGAATGGTTTTAATTCAAACGAAGCTGAAAACTTTAGTGCGGCAGCCGTAACTACAGTAAATTATGCTTTTAAAAGGAACTTATTTGACTCACCTGTTTTGACTGTAAGTAGTTGTCTACTTTGTTTGTCCCGCTTGGCTAACAAAGTGATTTCCTCGCTTCTGTGAGATGAAAAGTTTTGTGTTTCGCACGAATGCAATATTATTTGCGTCTCGTGCTTCTGAATACCTCGCTACGCTCAGGTTTCTTTTTTTTAAACCACTCGCTACGCTCGTGGCTCAATTTTAGAAACCTTCGCTAGCTCGGTATTCAATACAAGCACTCGCTGCAAACAATAATTTTGCATTCTTGCATAACAAATAACTATTACATAGAACAATTAATATTACAAAAATATGAAAATATTATTCCAATACATTACTGGTGGCTTTATTGATAAAAAGGATAATAGGGTGGAGGGAATGGTAGAAAATGGAGAAAAGAGACTGGATTCATCACAAACTAGCTCGACTCAAATAAATATTTCCGCTTAGGTAAATTACGGCGTCAAGAGGAAAGACTCTACATCCTAGATTTTTTCACCTTCTTACAACCTTTCCATCTTGTTTGTTTCTACAGATTTCCTGGGTAAAACAATCTGCTTCCGTCCAGTACTGGGCGGATGACATCCGGGAACAGGCGGGCCAAGAAAAGCAGCAAACCCAACAATGGAGCATTTTCTAAAGTAGGAGCCCGTAGACCGCAGCACCGTCGCCCACCTTGCGACAATTACCCACGTACCTTTTAACCCTTACTCGCCAGAGATAAGTTTATTTTGAGCCGACCCGAGTGCCATCCGTTTGAGTGCTTCTTTTGTGACGTCACTCCGCTGCGTCTCCCCCAATTAGCCGGGAAAAATTAAGTTAAATAAGCAACCGGTGAATTTGCAATCGCTGTTTGTTTATAGGCAGTCGATGTGCGCCGGGTAACTTCGTAAATTAAAAGGCAAGGGCTGGTTGAGTGTAGCATTCCCGAGGTCATGCTGGCCTTTTATCTTTTATCGGTTTTCTTTTTACGCTTCCCTGGCTCTTCACTTTGTGGATTATTTTTGTTAGTCTAGTGCTGACTGACGCTTTGATAGGTTCTTCCGTTTTTACGAGCCCTATACCATGTTTTAGTCGTCCGTAACCAAATACTTCATCTAATGGCGGAACCGCACCGCGTTGTGCGCCAGAATTATATCACATGCACAGTCGATACATCCATCGCTTCAGTCGAAATCTACACTAAATATTTTATTTGGCATGTTCGGCATTCCACGAAATTTCGATTGTATGTTTGTGATTCACGCGCATAGCAAATAATTAATTCCACCATAAGATTGATATTATGCTGCAAAATAGAGGTCATTTGGGTCGTCAATAAATTGTTATGTACGTGTTACAATTAGCAATTATTTGTGTTGAAGGTAGACGGCCTCGCCCGTATTTTCAAAGATGTATAAAGAAACTTTTTAGGTAGCGATACGCACGGTGCAGATATAGTTTTATTGAGAAACAAGAACATACGCTAAGCAAACTCGGCTTACGCCCTCTAAGCGGCCTGGGCCATAACTCACGCGGGCTCAGGTAAACTGCGCCTAAAACAATCAAACAGCCACTTAAGGCGCCGGTGTACACACGAAACATACAACTTAGCCACTTAATAGAGGTGATGCAACCGAAGGATGGCTTTCAGGTTGAATTAAACTAAATATTTTGAAATTGTTGGTAAAATCATCGATGATGAGTCATCGTACTAGATTGTAGATGAAGTATTCAGTGGTATATCTTACTCTAGATGAGTGAATGCCCCTTTGGCCATGCCCGACTCAGACCTGTGGGAAATGTTTAGAAACAGTAGCTTACTACACGTAAATAACTACACGATCTCGGCTTAGTTGGCCAATAAGGAAAGATAAGGTTAATTAACTATTACTTAAGAAGCAGGTCTTCTGCAGGACGTTGTTTTTCGTGTGACAACATAATACACCGATCGTATAGCAGGCGTCAATATGGTTCGTAGTACAGATACGGCATGAAGTACACCATCATCACTATATTCGAGTAAGAGGCAAAACCAGCTGTCAGTAGCACAGGTGACCTATAAAGCTGTCCTGATTGAAACTACACATACGCCTTTGAAAATATACAGATGCGGACTCTGCTAACAAACAAAGATAAAGGCATTCCTCTGTTGTACCTTAGTATTTGTTTTGTGACTTAGCACACCAGGCGTTAGTGTTAACTAAATACGAGAGCGGCTTAAGTAAGATAAGTTGGTGTGTGGCAACGTAGGGCTGAAGTAATGTTAAAGTTTATTTGTATAAACTGACAGGAGAAATACGCAAAGCGTCTATGTGGCTAACGCATTTCTACCCAGGGATTTTTACCAAACTAATATTACGCTAAGGGCAGATCTAGTGTAGCAGGGCGTATGGACCATCTACGATAGGCCTTGCCGTCTTTACCCTAGCTTTGGTAACCATATGAGTAACTCTACCATAGTAATATTTTCCAAAATGGTACTGGAGCTGTTACTTGCCACCATCTGCCCTTTCCTACAGCAAGGCTAAAGTACACGTTGTAGTCTCTGATGACTTGATCCGACTGAGTAAAATTCCCATGGTTTCCTATAATAGTTTACTCGTTTGGATTTCTTAAACCCGGGCGTGCTAGGCTTATACTAGCTCAAGAACCTCTTACCCGTGCGTGGAGGGAAACGAAAATCATTGGACGATTGAAAATTTTGCTTTAAAATAGCAGTCTAGAGCGACATTTCGCAATTATTGTTGCGAGTTTCGTAAAGTTTCAAAGTACTTACCTATTTTAGTACTCTATCAAACAAATCTAATTATATTTTTTTCAGGGAGAGATGTAAAGACTTCTTATTCATTTGAAGATCTCTGTAACATGTTAAAAGAATATCATGTTTAATTAGTGCCTTTAATTAACAGATACCTACTTTGTAAATTAAGTAATGATCTCGACTTCGCTAACGAAGACGGTTAAGTATAGCAAGAAGTTCTTTCAGAAACTTCGTGAATTCAATGTTTATGTTGCTGTTAAGATTGCCTAAAATCTTAACGCATTTACTGCAGAATTTTTCCAGTCTATTAAGCAAAAAGAAAAACACTACTTAAAATATGCGATGGCACTCAACTAATCCGCAGAATAAATTAACAGTACCTACATAAAAAAAATTGGAATCCCCGCATTAATATGTTTATAGAAAGACAGGGGAGCCGCAATTTATTTAAGAATGTTATGCAAATTTTAACACGAGTCTTTGATCGTCCGCATCAAAGTCCAAGAAAAAAAAACTTTCCACCAAGGAGCGGAGAAAAACCGAGAGGAGCTTAAGAAAAATAATGATTTAATCTTACTTTTCGCTGTCGCGCATATAAAAGCGAAGAGGGCGGCGGGCGCGGTCGCCGGGGTGGTAGAATCGTTTTTAATCTTTGCTTTGTAAAGGTGATTATGAAGGATTATAGGTTTGGAAGTATGGCTGAAATTTCTTGGCTGAGGGCCCCGTATTTTTTGGGGGGTTGCGGTTGCCCCCTTTTAGGTTCACCTCAACTTTTCCGTATTCTAAACTCCTCAAAGGAAAGCTTTATTTTGTTTCGAATATTTCTGTAATCAATGGCGTATTATTTTATGTTGCTGGCTTCTTCATCATGATAATCAGCTATTATAAGTCCAAATATTATTATTTAATCAATATCTACAGATTCTTTCTTTGACTTTCTTCATAACATAACGATACATAAACAGCTATTGCAATGTCAAGTAAGTATTGGTGTTAGCGGGTGTTAAGTGCCCATTTGTCCAACACCTTCTAAGCCTCGAGGAGGCGAGCAGTTTTGTCATTTTACGTGACCAGATCAGGTTTGTCGCCAACACATCTTCACAGACTTTAACCTACCCTGATAGAGTAGCTTAAAATGGGTCTTAACGCTACAGCATTGAGGTTCAAATTGTGTCACGCAGTTTTGACACTTTGCGTTGGTTTTGAACTTATATTTTAAAATCTCCTCCTACCACGCGGTGAGTGGCTCGGTAAGAAACTTTTACACAGAATACATAAAGGCTCTGGGGCTCTTCTTATGTACAATCTACCTACATTAATCATCCAAGTTTTCTGTAGTGCTACAATAATCCGTTGCACCCGCGCTACGAGATCTCGTAGCAGCTTCGTAGCACTCACCTAGCTTCGTTATTCCTGGAAAAATGTTAATCCTTTTATTTGCTTCTTTGCATCGTTCCTCCTACCTAGTCTGGTTAGTATATAGCGTGAGTTCGCAGGCAATTGCCTGATACTGATGAGAGGCTGTTCCTTAAGTTTAGCTCTATCTAAACATATTCTTGGAAAGCTAGTTAAGTGACTGTTGACTTATTATGCCGCTTGATCTGAGCGGGGGTGGGTGGCCTCACGGTGGGGAGAGGGGCGTCTCATCTCAATCGTAAATCGGCCATCTTGCGCCCCCGGGATCGCCGATCCCCGCGCGCCCGCGCCCACCCCCTCGTCCATTATACTTTTTAAGCCCCAATCTCGTTCATTTAAACGGTTGGCTTTAGATGGCAATCGCATTTTTCCACTGCAGGTCACGTCTCAAGCCGGGAGACGAACCGAGGGCTTAAATCAACAAAAGAAAATAATAAGATTCGTTCAAATTAAAAGTGTAACGTCGCGGCCGCCAGCGCCGGGTAATCCCGCCCGCCCTCCACTCTTCATTAGGCGGGCGGGCTCAGAGAACGCTTAAAAATCTACGCCCGGGAATTTTTCTTTATTCATAACTGGGATTAAGAGAAATGCAAATGAAGCGAGGCGTCGGGCGGCTACTTAGCTGTGTCAACAGCGTTTCTTTCCCAATTCTTTGGGGAAGTCTTCTTTCCGTAATTTTTTTTCCGTGTTATTCGCTACACGTGGCGCGGTTCACATTCTTTGCAATTAAAAATGCTGAGTCGAAAATAAATAAGCGTAAGCCGCTACTTTTTATTTCGTCCATTTATACATGCGTATGCTGTATTTAAATCTCAGTCCTATATTGGCAATTTTCAATATTTTCAATAAATTCATGATATTTGTACTTACCAAAAACCTTTTCACTGTAGTCACACTATAGGTATAATGTTGAAAGAAAATAAGGCCAAAATCTTGATAAAATTCGTGCAAAACAAAGAACGGAGCTGCCGATAATAGCCTCCAAGTAGGAATTGTTGGCAACGAGGCTTGTATAGAAGCCTAGTATGGAAAGGTACAGAACTTGGGCTCTACAGCAAGATTACATCGAGCTTCTAAGTATAAACTAATTTATGGGCAAAAGAAAATGAAAACGAAGTATCTTCCTCCAATTTATATAACTTCTGGACCATCTCGAGAAAATTGCCAATAATAAGTTATTGTCTCACTCAAAATAAATCACTCAGTAGCCAGTACCTAGTAAGACTAGGTACATTCAAGTTTTTCGTTTACGACTAAAATTGCCATTTTAAACCCCCGACATAAAAAGAGGGGTATTATAAGTTTGACCGCTATGTATGTCTGTCTGTGGCACCGTAGCTCTTAAACGAGTAAACTGATTTTGTGGCGGTTTTTTTCATTTGAAAGCAGGTTTTCTAGCAAGTGTTCTTAGATATGTTTTATCAAAATTGGTTCAGCCGCTTATGAGATATGCTAATTTGAACCTAAAATGTCGGTCTTTTTTTTATTTAGCTGTTATCTGTAATATTCATCCTGGTTTATCGAAAAAAAGCCTCAAAGGTGTAGGAACAACCCATAAAATGAGTCGTGCAAGTTCGTGCTTTTTGGCAAGGCCTTCTGGGCTAACCTAGTTTGCGCTCGTGTAGAAGCGATATCGGGGCGAGTCATTTATTTGTTCATCCCATCTTACCGTTTATGCGGGCCGCAACTCTTTAGCGGGACAGGCTGGGCACTCTGGGCAGGGATGGAAAACGGAATAAAGATAAAGATAAGATAAGATAAAAAGTATTTATTTGAAAACCACATTAATTGTACAGATGGTTACAGTTTCAGTGATTGTAATAATGGTTAGAGTGCTCCACGCTAGATATACCAATACAACAATTTAAAAACAAAAGCTCCGGTCAATCAATCTGAATACAGGGTGGTCCAAATGAGAACAGCCAATTTTTTTTTTTTAGATTCCTCGCACTTGCGCTGTCCAAAATTATTTCATGTACCTATGTTTTTAGATTTTTCGTGGTAAAAATCTGAATCTGCTGAATCAAGAAAGCATTCAAAGTTAGTTCCTATCGAAAAGTTATCGTTACAGGTACAAAAAAAAAACATACAAACTTTTACAACGGGTTGTTTACCCACCCCTTATTTCTGGAAGATCCGTTCTTAGTTCATCCGACGCAAACCTAAATATGTTAAGTACTGTCAGTCATCAAGGAGGATAGAAAACAAGCTCCTTGCAGTCACTCAAAATGCCACGGTTCTTATCTACCTACAGAACATCGATAGAATAAGAAAGGGCACAACCCTAGAAAACCATTTCGCCCCCGCCTCGGTTTATAAGTATTTTTATTCAGAATTTATATCTGCCAGCGGAATCCCACATTATTGTCTTTGAGCATTTATTTTCCGATGGGCATTAAAAGGAAAACCCTTTCCCCGAAGAGGTTATTTCATTTTGGCTTTAGGTTTAGAGCCGTCTTATAAAGCTCCGTTATTGCGGCCCCACTCAAGCGAATAAATTAATTTTCTCTATTATTTTATGCTGCCGCTGTGTTGTATTTGTTTTCTTCTTCGGGATTTGTGTTTCGTTTTGTTTTGTTGGACGGAAAATCTAGTTTTCCGGTGATGATGACTGTGATGAACCTCTTGGAAAGTATGGAAAACAATCAAACAAAGGAGGTTAGTATTAAAACTTTCATTTGACAGCTACCTGTCTGAAAATATACGAATAACATGAAGCCAGAAAAGAAGCATTGAAAAACTTGAAGCTAGTTTTTTTTTAACATAAATGGCTTCACCCACCAGCAAAACCGAATAAACCATTAGGCTAATGAAAAAGTTTGAGGTTTTCAGACTAAAACGGAAACGGGCATTTTAGCTCTTGAAAGCAATCCAATCGGTGAAAATCGTCGCATTTTGTTTACACACTTGAATGTTCATCGTGTTCATATCCGACCCCGTACCTATACGCGTAACTATGATCTGCTGGGCTATGTTAGCATGGAATCCATTTACGATTAGAAAATCTTAAAAGTTAAAAATGCATTTTTTGCCGAATAAGAATTTTCGATAAATGGATCCTCTACATTTTGAATCCACTACTTGCTTAGGCACCACGCACGACAGCACGTCAGAGTGTACACTTTTGTTGTTAAGATGCCCGTAACTTAACCGAGTAAAGTGCTATGTAAGTGTCTATTTACGTGCTGTCGTGGGTACATTTTCTATTTTTAATTTGGTTTAAGTTTTTTTTTTCGATTTTTCTGACCATCTAAGTATGTACCTACATAACAAAAACTGCCTATTCTGATCAAATAAAAACTTTTTCCTCAGTTACAATCTAAACGTTCAATGAAAAATTCAGAAGACTTTTTCACACGACTTCATACTAGCTTAGCCCCACGCACAACATGTGAATAAACAGTAGTTTAACTACATGCCTACAAACAGCCCTAACGCGGAGGTACGTGATTGTCTGACTGAGTGCCTGACTCAAAAACTGGGCCGAAGGCCATTTGACAATTTTAGAGACTGGCCAGTTAATGATTTTAGAAAGTACCTCCTAGGTAACCGTCGACATAGCCGAATGAATTTCAAAGACTGGGCCAGTTGATGATTTTTGAAACTCTGAGCGTCGACTGGCCCAAAATATGAATGTGCACCTTGCATGGACACGCACGGCCGAGTTATTCTACTGGTCTGTTCCTATGTCGTGTCCGACGTGTCTATCCCATTTGGCGGGCTAATTTGATCAGCGCCCGCAAGCCACTCGGCGGATGACCGGCAAACTTTGTGGGTACACAGAAATCCTTTTCCCGTGATGCATGCGAAATGTTTACCCTCTGGCTAGCCGCGGGATGAGCATGAGACTAAATGTAAATGGTTACGCTACGTAATATTTAGCATGCGCTAAGACACAACAGAGGGCTCATTAGAATAAAAAAACGCACAGTCGTACACCGTCAAAACCGGTGTTTTTACTAGAAAATATCTCTTATTATCTGACCCGGTGAACTTCGTATCACCTGAAATCAGCGAGCGGAAGATAACATAGTTTGACTCTCCGCGTCAAAAATGGCGATTCCAATACAAAAGGACAAATTTTTATTTCTTCCCTTTTTCAGCTAATCCTTTAACTTTTCCCATGTTTCTTTGCTTTTAAACCTACCCTGAACTATGGTGAACTAAACAAAACAGTAAATATGCAAATCGCTCAAGTAGTTTCTTAGTTTTAGCGAGACTAATGCACGGCGATTCATTTTTATATATTTAGATAGAAGATAGAAGATAGATAGATAGATTGAATGAACAATCTTCTTTTGACAATAATGGGAGATTCACAATGCTATATTTTTTCTTAAGAATAGTTACAGGCTTCTTCAAATTAATCAAATTATTATGATAGATTCAAGATTCAAGATTCAAATGTTTTTATTCAATATTCCATAAATAAATTATTTACATTGAACGTCAAAATATTATCTAAAGTAAAAAATGTATATAAATCAGATACTTATTACTATCTAATACTAAGTATCTAGCTACTTTTTTTTCTCCAGCTTCACTAGCTCTGATCGTTCTTGGAGAAGAAGCGTGGTAAAGAAACTCCAAGGATCTCGTGCTTAAAAAAATAATACATTTTGTAATGCAGGTAGGTGCTTAAAAAATAACACATTGGTAAGTGTGGTGATCGTGCGCTGAACTGGTTTAGTGCCAGACTTCTTTGTCATTTAGATAATCATCTATTCTGTAATACGCTTTTTGGCACAGGGTGTGCCTTACACATTTTTTGAATCGGGCCTCAGGTAAACTTAGTATATCTGTTGGGATCTTATTATAGAAGCGTATACAGTTGCCGAGAAATGAGCTTCTAGCCTTCTTAAGCCTAAGAGTTGGAATTGTAGGCTTGTGCTTATTCCTAGTATTTATATTATGATGGCTACCTAATGTGTCGAACTCTGCAATATGTTTCTTAGCATAAACAATGTTGGCGTAGATGTATTGACTTGCAACTGTCAGGATGTCAATTTCTTTGAAAAGTTCTCTTAACGACACTCTACTACCTAGTCTATAGATAAATCGGATGGCTCTCTTCTGCAAGATGAAGATGCTCTCAATATCTGCTGCCCGACCCCATAGTAGTAAGCCATATGACATAATAGCCATATGATAGGCAGTATGAAGGGCAAAGAGGCGTCGGCAGAAGTATCGGCTGAAAAAATATCAAAGAATGGACAGGCAGGAGTGGCCAGAAGATCTGTTTCGTCTCGCCAAGAAAACGGCGTATGAAGAGTTGGACATTTTCGCTAGCGTCGAGAGTAGAAGGCCACACTCAAAAAGTTCTTGGTAACGGCCAACTCTACATTTGTTTCAGCAAATAGGAAATACGAGTATTTATTCATAAACCTAAAAAAGTAAAAAAAGTAATTTCACATAAACTTATACTTATAACTAACTGGCTGAGGTGCAAAAAATATATCGCTAAAAATGCTTTCAGCTGAAAATAAAAAGTGATATTGTTTTCTTCTTTATTGAACGAGCGAGCGAAGCGAGCGAAGTTCTTCGAGTCTACTGGAACAATCCGGCGTTTGTATGTTTGTATGTATGTATGTTTGTATGTATGAATGTTCGTTCGACGATAACTTGGGTAAAAGTCGGATCGTCATGAAATTTGGTAGGCAGGTAAATTGAGGCAAAGAGAATTTTTAAGTTCGAACATGAGCCAAATCGGTCGAGGGGTTGCTGAGATTTGGGGTCGCGAGTTCATAGTTCAGGGCGAACCACAAGTCAGTATGTAATAGCGTAAAAAAATGTTTATGCCAACTCTACTTTATTTTAGCAAAAACTCTTTACTAGTTCCGACATCTATTGAGGAAATACTGAACTTTGGTTGACAGAAGAGTCAGCGCCATCTATATTGAAATAATCTAACTACAACTGAAGTTGCGTACGAATTTACCACTATGAGATTATGCCGCTGCCATTACATAGAGGGCGCTACCAGTTTTTTATGATTGAACTCGTTCAGCGAACATCCAAATATTCACTTATTTTGTTTTAATGTTATTGTCTGGATTGTCGTGCAACATGCAACGCGACTGCCTTTATGTCAGGAATTTCTTAAAAAAATAAAGTCGACCGTCTCGACGCCGCGCCGCCGCCGCGCCGCCCGTCGAGAGTCGTCTCGAGTCAAGATCAACAAGACTCAAGACTTGACATACCTACGTTTACATTTTCGACAAGGTAGCAGATTTTATAACAAACAATAAGACCATGATAGACCATGGTAAGATTGATCATTATGTAAGTTGAGGAAGGTAAGGTTAGTAACATCTTCATTATCATTATCTTCAATGTGAGTAGGTTTGTTTCGTCGCGACTCGCGCATTTAGTTGGTCTGTTTGATGTACCTAAGTATTGCGAATATTTCGATGAAGAAGATTTGATTGCTCATCATCACATGCCGTGGCCAATGTCCATGGCCCATCTTAGCTATTTAGGTGTAAATTGATACACCTATGCTACGAATTACGATCAGCAACACAACAAGCTAGGATACCCCAAAGGATAGGTAGGTACTCTTGATCGTGCGTGCGGCAGTTGAACGAAAAGTTACAAAAAATAAATAACCGACTTCACTGATTCAGGTGATCTGCTGCTGTCCGTTGAGGAGTTCCATTTTCCATCTCCGAAGTTCTTCATCAGATCCTCACCATTTATGAGACCACACGAAGTATAATTACCCTTCAAACAAAAAAAAAAGAATCATCAAAATCGGTCTACCAAAAATAGAAAAATGTTCTAACTTCTGAGGTAACAAACATAATAAAATAAATAAACAGTACGTCCTCCTTTTTTGAAGTCGGTTAAAAAGGGGTATCCTAACGTGTTGACAAGATTTTTCTGTAATGTGGGATGTCATGTCAATTACCTTCATGACCTGATAGGAAGGAATACCGCTTTTAACTTGTATTTATTATCAACTCAATTAATAACTGACTTTATAGTTGATAGGAAACATAGGTCATCCGGATTATTCCGGTTTACTTGGGACCTTTCGTTTAAGGCTGGAAGATAGCAACGTGGCGGAAAATTCAAAATTTTCACAGATTTTTACATTTTGTATAGCTAAACTGAGCTATTTTTGTTCAGCGATTTTTCGTTCGCGGAAATAACATATTATTCTTTTCATTATTGTAAACAAAAGAACAACAAAATTCAGCCGATTATGTGTTCTGGTCTACGACGAGTTTTTTGGGCAGTGCCACTGCTTCGTAGACCAGAACACATAATCGGCTGAATTATTGTTGTTCTGTTGTTTACAATAATGAAAAGAATACCGTTTTATTGCTGCGAACGAAAAATCGCTGAACAAAAATAGCTCAGTCGAAACATGTCGGCTATTCCGACAAAATTAAAGTGAAAAGTGAAACAAAAAGAACAACAATAATTCAGCCGATTATGTGTTCTGGTCTACGACAAGTTTGTTGGGCAATGCTACTGCTTCGTAGACCAGAACACATAATCGGCTGAATTATTGTTGTTCTTTTATTTACAACAATCAAAGTTGATTATTGTAAATAAAAGAACAACAATAATTCAGCCGATTATGTGTTCTGGTCTACGAAGCAGTAGCATTGCCCAACAAACTTGTCGTAGACCAGAACACATAATCGGCTGAATTATTGTTGTTCTTTTTGTTTACAATAATGAAAAGAATACTATGTTATTGCCGCGAACGAAAAATCGCTGAACAAAAATAGCTCAATTTAGCTACAAAATAAAGAAAATTAGCTACAAAGTAAAGAAGTGTAAAAATTTTGAATTTCCCGTTACGTTGCTATCGTCTACCCTTAAATTCACAAATACTCTATGGGATAGCGCATGCCCAGCAGCACCATCCCCTATCTAGGGCTGGATGTGTAGCCTTATCACACTATAGGTAAGTATAATATACAGGGTGTTGTTTTGGTCAGTGACACATTCCCTGCATGTCACACTAGCGAATTGCGGGCGAATTAAAAGCGAAGCGAATGCGCGGCGAGCTCAACGTGTTCGCCGCGAATTCGCAACGAGTTCGGCGTACATTTGCTTCGTTTTCAACTGATAAGGCTTTATCTGCTACAATTTTTCAGTTTATTAAAAATGCAATGTCCATAAATCGAATTAAAGTTAAGAGTCTGTCATACCTCAGCGCAAATTCGAATTTCACCCCCACTCCCCCGCGTCAGCCTTTCCGGCATACGTCCGGCCGGCCGGCGGCCCGCACACTTTTGCGTTCGATGCGATTAGGGTGAAATGATTGTCGGCAGTCCGTATAAAATCGGTCCTTACGGACCAGTACAGTTTAGCTACAAAATGTAAAAAAACTGTGAAAATTTTGAATTTCCCGCCACGTTGCTATCATCCACCCTTAACTTTAGAACTGTATTGTATTCTTAAATTCTTAATAATATCAAGCAAACATTTGCGGATCCAGAGCTCAAAAGGGACTCTTGAATTTATTATGGAAGCGAAGATATTCTAAGTAAACTTACTTCGGTAGGTATTATCGGTAAATAAAAAAGTTAGGTACTTATCGAGTTACCTTCTTAAGAAAAAAAAAACTTGGTATATTTGTATTACATACCTTACATATTGTTTGACTGTTTTCTTTCACTGCAATTACTTTTTTTTACATAAGTAAGTAGGTAAACTAAAAAAACTAAGGCCTTTGCATCTACGTAATGAGATGATTTATACAGCGTCCAGTGGCACCTTCACTCACACTAGATGGGTGAAGAGACCACTCGGCCCTGCAGTGCCTGGGAAAATTTTTTAGATGGAGTAGGCTTGCCCAGCACCTATACCATCCGGACAGCTTAGTCGACCAAGCCCACAGGAAAGACAGGTCAATACGTGTGGGGCCAACTGAGCCGCGGGTTTCCTCACGATGTTTTCCTTCACCGTTAGCGAGTGGTATTGCTACTACAAATTCACAAATGTACGTAACTTTGAAATTAAACAAAGTCATAGATACATGCCCGCACTGGGAATCGAAAGTAGGTACCTACCTACGTAATTAAAATAGGTAAATAAGTACTTACTTTATTAATGAAATTACTTAATATATGTAATTATGTGCCTACGTAGGTAGTACTTAAAGTGTAATGTATTTACCAACAGGAAAAAACCGGCCAAGTGCGAGTCGGACTCGCGCACTGAGAGATACCGTACCGCAATACAATAAAAAATTACTGTTAGATACCTATACGGACCCCGGCCTCCGACTCGCGCTTGGCCGTTTTTTTTAAATTAAATTGTTGTTTTTACCTCAATGTTGTTATACTCTTAAGTAATTGTTTTATTCTTGTAAGAGGTTAGTAGATAACAGTTTTTGCTGAAGAGCAAAAAGCATAAGAACACTTTTTTTTTAATATCTTTGGTAAGTAATCCGCCAAAATACTCTAAACATATCAACTGCCTACCTATTACGGTTCCATCCAAAGATACCTACAGCGCGCTTTAAAGTTAGTTTAGGACAGACAGTCGAGGATCCCCAGCAGACGAGGCAGAGTAATAATAGGTTCCCGTTTGGTACCCTTCGGGTACGGAACCCTAAAAATGTCAATCGGTCACACACACTCGCTATTTGAATACAATGCAAACATTTCAACCTGTGACCCACCCTTCCAACCTTCTAATTAAAATTCCTGCCTGGAAAATCTGAAGAAAGGAAAGGAAAAAAGGAATGGAGAGGTACCTACTTGCGGGCTGAAATAAATAGGGTTAGTAACCTCAGAGATTATTGTTTACTCACAAGGAATTTTTTTTTTTGCCAAGATTAATAACGCAATTTTCATTGACTTATGTTATATGCAAATAATAATATACCATAGTCATTTTCATACGTACCTACGCCTAATAAACCTGTTTTAAGGTGATGGTGATGTTTGTTTTTGAGATGTCATCATGATCATGAATGATTTAATTTTGCATGTTTGTCGTTTATTTCATTCAACTGATTTATCAATCTCTTAATTTCTGGAGTGAATTTGAACTTAGTTAAATAACTAATAACTGTTCAGTCATTCTAAACTGTACCGTGTTTTGGCCGCCTGCCCGGTCGCCCGCGCTCCACCAAAAGTTTTTGAATAAAACCGCGCATAGACGAATTCCCACTATCCAATAGGAACGGTTCAGCATTGAATACTGGCCAATCAAGAAGCAGGCCGGGTGGTGTGACTTTGAGGGGACGCGCCTGCCCGTTCTCCCTAAATTCAGTTTTAATCGCTTTTTCTAACTTAAACAGTCAATATTTTCGATGCGTGAGGTCAAAGGGGATCCTATTTTGATAATTGCGCCCATTTGGCACTTTAAATGCTTTGTTTATAATTAGCATTCCACAATAAACTGATAATCCGAAGTCCCCTTCCCAGCATCGTACGATCGCGTCGTATAAAAGCGCGCCAACGCTCCCCCACCTCTTCAAACGTCAAACGTCCTTCTTGCGTACGGTTGTCGCTCGCGTTGTGTCGGAATCCGCGATTTGCAAACGTCAGTTAAAAATTACTTCAGTGTCATTGAAAAATTGATTTCGTGAGTGCTCAGTGTTATTTAATCACATAAATACCACAAGAAGATGTCGTTCAACACAGACATGTCGTTCAACACGGACATTTCGACTACTTTGGAGAACAGCAGGTACGGAGTGTTGCATTTTGGTGTCTGACTAATGGCCGATGATTTCTATCCAACGACTCGGACATTGTGAAATGTGAACGTGTTTCTAGTTTCTACATCGCTGGGGTCATCTAATCTTCCTATTTTGAGAAGTACACGGCGGGAATATTACTTACAGTGAACTCATAACCTTTGTCTATTTCATCAACTGTCAGTCAAGTGAGTGATGGCATCATCTTTCCTCGGAATCCAAGGATTTTTTTGTTAGCTCCTAGCGTTCTTTCCGAGAAGAGCATTCCATTCGTTGGTAACATTCTCTGGTACAAAATTGGGTTAATAATATAACCTCAAGTTACATGATATAAGGGCGTGTACTTCAATATGACTCACAAAAACGTGGAATGATATTACAATTTTATTCTGAATCTACCTGCCTGATTTTACAGACCTACCTACCTTGAAACTTTGAATTATAACAACTCTGTGCATAATATTCAAGTAATGAGTGAGCGAAACCCATTTCACAATGTCGATTCTTGTTTTTTGGCCTCTATTCTTACATAAGAGATGTCGTAGAGATAATTTTCAGATATATGGTAGGTAGGTAGTATGTTTGAAACATAATGAGAGCAATCTGAATTAACTATGTTAGAGAATCAAGTAGAATGTTCATTCATTAGGAATGAATGTTCTGAAGAAGACCATAGTCATCAGAACTGCCGATCAATAGTAAATAAAGGGCACTACAAAGATACACAATGGTTGTGGCATTAAACAACAATTTAGGTATGGTCGGCCACGGTCTAGGATATCCCATGGTAGCTCTTTCCGCGCGCGGCATATGGGCGCCAATCGAACAAAAAGGGGTATCCTAACGTGTTGCTGACTGTATAACCCGTGTCAATAAAGAAAACATTTAGGATGAACTTCACAATAATCGCCCTCTTGCTCTAATTAATTTAATCAAAGCAAGACAACGCTACTTTTGCAGTCCATCCTAAATGTTTTCTTTAATGACACCAATTATCTATTTGACAGTCTAACACAATCCAGATATTTCTATTAACGTCTTGTAGTTTGTTCTGTTAGTTCCATTCAATTTTGAACTATAATAAGTAAGGAGGTCACACCTAAAATGATTGATGAATAAAAGGATGAGCTACCTATTATTAGATCTAAATAAGGATGCAAGATGACCAGTGCACTATTAAAAAAACTTAATTAAGTTCACCTTGAATAATTAATCTGCTCATTTAAAATTTATTCTCTCAATATAAAATTGGTTTGCACTTGCCTTAACAAATGTTAATTATTTATTAATTCACACACAATTGATTAAAAAATACCTACAACATCACAAACTTGCCTTTGCATTAATTAAGCAGCCAAATAAATTTTATTAATGTATCAATTGGCTTCTTCATGAAGATGCAGAAGTGCCAACATTAATCACTTAAGCCTTTGCATCTACAAAATGAGAAGATTTATACTGAGTCCAGTGAAATGAAGTGGAACCTTCACTTACACTAGATGGGTAAAGGGTCTACTCGGATGCTGCAGTACCTGAGACATTGTTTTAGATAGAGTAGGCTTGCCCAGTACCTATACCATCCTGAGAGCTTGGTCGGCCTAGCCCACGAGAAAGACACGGGTCAATATGTGCGGAGCCAACTAAGCCGCAGGTTTCCTCTCAATGTTTTTCTTTGATTCAGCATTAGCCTAAAAGCCTTAGGCTAATGCCAACCTAAGGTGTTTTTAGCCACCTGTTCGCAATTGTGTTCACCCTCGAACACAAGAGGGTCTCGAACGGGGTGACCGAGCGACCTTTGTAGTAGTGCCAATAACTGTTACAATAAAAACAGCCTATACACTAGATTTTATAATATTACAAAGGTCACAAAAGTGGGTCAATTGATTTGCAAACATAACAATATCCACTTACTTGAAGGCTATCATACTAGAAGCTAATTATTATTCACATACACTGCAACATCTGTCCCTTATCTTGAGTTGATATCTGACAAAACATTCACTCATCTTGTCTTACAAGGACTTTCAAGTTTCAATACTTCATCCCGGGTTTGTATAACCGGTTACTATCAATTAACCTTCCTTATGGCTAATCGCCCAAGTTATAGTCCATGGACACGCTTGGCACCCGTTTGTTTTTCTTGTTGTGATACACCTTTGTGTTTCATGCCGCGCGCGATCATTAAATAGTAGTCTTATGAAATGTTGCCCTAGCCATTTTCAACTCTATTGGGTAGCAACTGCCCAATACACCCCACAAAAAGTCAACAATATCTCACGGTCGCCTTTCAATTGTTCCAGGAACAGTCTCAGACGCATCGCCCGACACGACGACACCGAGTTCTCCAAGCAGAGCATCCTCAATGACATGGAGAAGTTCGTCAAGATGGTGAACACTATGGATGACACGGTGCTGGTGCCCAGCCGCCTAATGAACCTAACCCAGGAGGGTGACGATGACCCGTTCAACCTCTTCTCAATGTTGAACGATTTGAAGACTGAGCTGCTCTGGTCCAGCGGTGAGACCGAGGAAAGGGTGGAGCGGGGACGCAGGGTGTCCGATGTCAGTGACACGGAGAGTGACGTGTCGAGTGCCGCTGGTGACTCCGGTATCGAGGGGGAGGACGAGAGGGAGTCTGCCGCGAGGTCCGCTGCTGCCTGCCGGAGGCACCTCCGTGGCCTGCGCAGGTCTCTCCGACACCTCACAGCCGCTGCCGCACACCTCACCCGGTCATATCAAGACGAGGTGGATTCACCGTGCTAGAGACAAGTACCTACTCCTGTGATCGAAGTTAGAAGCCTGCTCCCGCCACGTGGTGTACATATAGCATTTAGCAGCCCATTGTAAATATAGGCTATTTAAGGGCTGGCCGTGTATGGGAATCTCGTAAGTTAACTGGATTTTATTTAATAAACTTAATTTTCAATTTATACTTTGGTTGTTTATTGGATTTTCAGTCATGTCATTACCAATTTCATATCTTTTCATTCATGGATTTTGTCACCAGTATCATTGAACCAAACTCAGATTATTTAGGTCTATAAATGATAGTCCATATTACAAAGCAATAGGGACTATTACAGTATAGCTTTGAACTGGGATCTAAGCCCGAGTTCTGTAAAAGGGAAGTTAAATAAAAGTTTTCATACTTATTTTTGTAATTATAATAATTTATGGGACGTTATCATCCAGCAATAATCTTCATCGATTGATGTCGTGTTTTATCTCTGCATAAGGTTATCTATTACAACATTTTACAATAGGAATGACTAATACGTCAGTCATATTACCATACTAAGTGCATTCCACTTATCTGCATAGTAGGTAGGTACATACCTCGGGCCATACATAACTCGATAACATTCATTTAATAAGTACTAGAGACTACTAGAGGTTACAAACTACAAATGAGTTCAGTAACTATTGAATGCCATATCAGAAAGCAGTTAGGTATAAGCCAGTTATGTGGGTGCACTAATCTATTCTGAGACACTTCGACCCAACAGACTATTTTTACTCGTACAGCTTGTTCAATGACATAATAGGCACCAATTTAGAGCAGATGAATTTACCGGCGCACAAAATAACACGCATGAGTTCCATGAAACCAAGGTTAAGGATAAGGCCGTTTCGAGGAAATGAACTCTAGTCAGATAACATTTAAAATGTAAATTAGATAAAGGGTTTTAATGAGTCGATATTGTATCGGAGTCAAGAAATCGTTAAAGGCCTTTATTGCTCAGTGTCGGTCTGTCCGCGGTTGGAACGAATAGGGAAACATTGAATGCTCTAGGAAGGTTACAAAGGCATGCTAAGTTGCTAACCAAACCATCCGATCGATATAGCCGAGTCACGCACGTCACAGGGGCCCAATTCTCCGTAATCTAGCATGCCATAGTACCTTAGTATTATTATTAAATTCTTTATTGCACAAAATTAAATATAATAATGGTGTACAAAGGCGTACTTAATGCTAGATAGCATTTTCTACCAGTCAACCTTTGGTGTTGTAGAAAGAATGAGTAGGGTAGTGCGCAATAAAATTTCATAAACTATTTATAATAAGTTAACTACTTATTATTAAAGAGGGGGGGGATTACATTACTTACTATATTTAATAAAATAAACCTAATACATTATATTTATATAAATATATATAACGTACAACGATAATATTTGTCAGATATGAACAGTGGATAAACCTACTTAAATATTTTGTATATTCATATTTTGTACCTATCGAAGAGAACGTATTTTTTTGATAACTATAAATATATAATAATGTTCGCCTTTAATATTTGGTCGTTGAATGATTCCTAAGAATTAGCCCCAAAAGAACTCTACACAAAGCTGGCGGCAGGTATAACATTCACTCGTGAGTCGTGACGTCAAAGAATGGTCTACCAGGTAGACCATTCTTTTGTAGAGTCTACCTAAAAGATCACGATTAGGTAGACTCTGCTTAATCGATAGAGGCATGCGGCTAGCTAGGCTAGAGGGTGCCACGAGAAACGATGTGACCTTTTTTTACTTCTCTAAATCTGGATTTACGACCTTAAGTAGGTAGGTGTTCCTAAAGCCAGATGCGGAATGCGGATAAAGAAAAGGAGACTGTAGACTACAATGTGATTGGACATAATTATTGGAGTACGAAATAAAACTGGTTTAGTAGGTACTCGGACGGAACTAGTAGAGTGGGTACCTACCTATACTACTAGCAGACCTGCGATAGCAGATAGATAGACCTACAACCAAAGAAGAACTTCTTTGTTGTTGTCTTTTGTCTACGGAAGAGCCAGCCGTCTCTAGACAGGTACTTTTACTTTCCATTCCGCTGCGTAGCCGTAGCAGCCCTAAATGAGCGAGCGTGACCCCGAGAAAGTCTAGAAATCGATTCGCCTCTGCGGAGACCCTGCAGTACAGTCGGCGACACGCTAGGATACCCCTTTCTGTTCGAAAGACGCCCTTATGCCGCACGCTATAAGACCTACAATGTGCTACCTTAGAGTGTCGCTGACTATATCTAGTTATGGATACCTAAGACCTAAGGCAATATTTGTTCGAACCGCAAGATCCCACGATCTAGTTGCAGTTACACAATGATATTAGGGTCTATTTTGCTGTAGCGATAAGTTCATGAAACTCTGTCTCCGTGGCAACAGAGAGGCAATGCCACAAACTGAAACGGCCTCGAGATAATATCTAAAGCAAAACACTAAACAGATGGATGTACTCTAGGTAGGTAATCTACATAACAGTACCTACAATAGCGTCTGGCAGATACGAATGTAGCCTATTACCATTTACATATCACATACATACAATATACATACAATGCATCAATCTTGGGTGTTTTAACGTTAAGGGTAGACGATAGCAAGGTGGCGGGAAATTCAAAATTTTCACAGATTTTTACATTTTGTAGCTAAACTGAGCTATTTTTGTTCAGCGATTTTTCGTTCGCGAGAATAAAACCGTAGGGCAGTTGGGCAGTACCACTGCTTCGTAGACCAGAACACATAATCGGCTGAACTATGGTTGTTCTGTTATTTACAATAATGAAAAGAATACGGTTTTATTCTCGCGAACAAAAAATCGCTGAACAAAAATAGTTCAGTTTAGCTACAAAATGTTCGTCTACCCTTAAATAAAGAACCGACGGACGTATCTACTCGGTTGCCTACGTTACCGTACGGGCAGCTGTAAACTCTACATGTACACAAGAGAGCACGTAGATCCTTACACGGGTGCACTCTATTCACTTATACGTTACGGGCAACTTTGCAATGAAAGTGTAAGGGTCTAAGTGCTGTCGTGTGTACATTGTACATTCTTTCGTGCTGTCGTATGCACCTAGCTTAGGCCGCGTTTTCACGCTCAAAGTGCGCTTGGACTAAATGACTCTATGATGCTACTTTGATCGTGAACACCAGTCATTTTAGTGCGCTGTGTGTCTGTCTGTAGCACCCACCCTAGCTCTTAAATGGGTGAACCGATTTGGATGCGGTTTTTATTTATTTGAAACTTCGTTCAAGGATAAATTTGAAAGCAGGTTTGTTTTATCAAAATCGGTTCTGCTGTTTATAAGATATGCTAATTTGAAGCCAAAATGTCGGGGTTATTTTTAATTTGCTTACTTAGTAGTTATAGTACTGTATGACCACAAAAACGCGGCTTTATTGCATGCAGCCAGCTTCTCCATTCTCCACAGTTGCTCTAGCTTCCCAAATAAGTACATATTTATCTTGTATCTTCTGTCTTAAGGCGCGGTGCATAGTGAATAGCCCGCGCGCCAAGAAAAATGCACAAAATCGAGTCCTGTATCAAAAACACAAAACAAATCGAAAATTTTCACATATCAAACCCTAGAATTAGGTGAGACCTATCTAAAACAGCCAGTTTCGTGTTGACATACATAAACGTTTTGAAGATATTTTTGATGAAAAAAAATAGGCGGCGCACTTTTTTTCAAACAAAATATCTTGCAATCTGTTATGGGTATCAACACAAAACTGGCTGTTTTAGATAGCTCTCCTTAAGGCGCTGGGCATAGTGAATTAGCCCGCGCGCAAAAAAAATGCACTTAAACGATTCCTGTATCAAATACACTAAAAAAATCGAAAATGTTCACATATCAAACCCTAGAATTAGGTGAGAGCTATCTAAAACAGCCAGTTTTGTGTTGATACCCATAACAGATTGCAAGAAATTTTGTTTGAAAAAAAGTGCTCCGCCTATTTTTTTTCATCAAAAATATCTTCAAAACGTATATGAATGTCAACACGAAACTGGCAGTTTTAGATAGGCCTCACCTTTCTAGGGTTTGATATGTGAAAATTTTCGATTTTTTTAGTGTATTTGATACAGGACTCGATTTTGTGCATTTTTCTTGGCGCGCGTGCTATTCACTATGTACAGCGCCTTAAAGTAATGTCGACATCGAAAGCATTTTGATCTGATAGATGGACGACCAGTTCAGTAAAACGATTGAACTTTATACGTAGGGTACTCTTTATAGCTAGTCGTTCGAGATTCAATTCAGGTTATTCAAAAATAGAATGCTAAAACAACAAGTCAGGCGCTAAGTTAGGCCTAGACGCAGAATAACGGGCTCCGACTCGAAGCTGTTTTTGTCGCTATTTTGAGCAGATGCGAGAAAATTAAAACTGGATAGACGACCTACACAAGACAAGAACGCAAAAAGTTTTTATGTAGTCACTTCGGGCATCAATGCCCTCTACAGTCTATGAGTCTACATACATTATCTCAGCGATATAGAGCTTCTAGTAACCCCGGCATCCTCATCATTTAGCTGCTTCTACCTATGGTCCATATCTAGACATAGGCCTCTCCCAAAAATGTTTAATCGTATCGCGGTCTCCATCCACACTAGGACTCGCCTGGTTCAGCGGCCCTTTTCCATTTTAGCTATCTACCCTCCCTCAGGCGCAGGGGTCGGGATCTTTTCCATTCTGGCTACTCCGGGACGTCGTTGGGCTAAAAATGTTTCTGCATAGTGAGTAGAACTCTGCATCCAACCCTATGGATCCTGCTAGCATCCTGGATTTATTCGCAGTGGTCTTCATAAGACGGCAACTCCATTGAGAGGAGGGGAGGGCATCAGAACTCTGGAAAAACCACCGACTAATAGAATTGTTATGGCAGCCAGCCATGATACTGTATGTATGTAATCCAAGTATTCCCAGGACACTGACCGGTCGGTAGAAATGACAAAGTTTGAGCTCAATGAAAACATTGTGACATAGGGCAGATTGGGTAAATAATTAAGATGAGGTCAAAAGAAATCGATTTTGACTGGCACATATTAGCGGTCAAACTTTTATCACTCCTGTTTTTAAAAGTTCTCCCTCTTTTACGACGTCGTTCGTCGCGCAAACTCTACACAAGATAGTTACTTACTTTTTATTTAACTACCAACCAATGGAGATCGAGACAACAAACATGCAATAAGAATAAAATTTACTCCATATAAAAGTGGGATTACCTAGTGGTCGGTATTTCCACCAGAAACCGCAGTGTGTGGGCGCGTGTTCTCAGACTAGGTGGCTCAAGGCATATCCTGTTTATCGGGAAATCTCATTGTGACCTAAAAATAATCCTTTGATGGCCTCTTAATTGTCTCTACATTTAGGACCCACAGATAACTACCTATCAATATAAAATACCAATATTTAGATTTTATGTAGGTATTCCAACGGAAGTCTTCGAAGGTCTGCAGTCAAAATCTGTACCTATTTGCTTACCCACTACACCGAAGAAATAAGACGATTTGTGCAGCGTTCAGCCAGTGAATGATCAGGAGATCGAGATTTATCGAAAATCCTTTGGATAAAACTTAGGAACAATCGATCCCATCCATCATCGATCTCCTGACCTCTAGAACATACCTAGGTACTTAGCTCTAGGACGCTTATCGGAAGTCTAGTTAGTACATCTACCAATCAAGACCTCCAGAGAGATGGCGTTCATGCTACAATGCCACTTGCGAACGTTTAAGGCGCTGTACTTATTGAATGCCCGCGTGCCAAGAAAAATGCACAAAACCGAGTCCTGTATCAAATACACTAAAAAAAATCGAAAATGTTCACATATCAAACCCTAGAATTAGGTGAGACCTATCTAAAACAGTCAGTTTCGTGTTGACATTCATAAACGTTTTGAAAATATTTTTGATGAAAAAAAATAGGCGGCGCACTTTTTTTCAAACAAAATATCTTGCAATCTGTTATGGGTATCAACACAAAACTGGCTGTTTTAGATAGCTCTCACCTAATTCTAGGGTTTGATATGTGAACATTATCGATTTTTTTTGTGTATTTGATACAGGAATCGTTGTTGTGCATTTTTTTGCGCGCGGCCTAGGGTAAAGGAACCAGTAGTCGGCCACTTAGTGAAATGTGCAACTTCAAAGTCCATTATTTCTGTTGTTGGAGGTTCTAGAAGGACGTAACCAATATTAATTGAAGCTCCGGTTACTTAGGTTCAGTAAATAAAACGATTATTCTACCAATTCATACTGCGATGAAGAAAATTAGCGTTAAAGAAAAAAACACCCATTTCTCTAGTACTCGGCCGCCTATCACCTAAAGTCGGCCATGAGGTAGCCAGTGGTCGGCCGCACCATATAAGGTATGAAAAAGCAATTGCTTGTGGCCGACTTCTGGGTTGACAAAATTTCTTCGAGACTGAGTCCAAAAGTCGGCCACCTAATAGGCATTTTTTTTGGTGGCCGAGTATTGGGTTGTTGCCAAAATAATATTCTCAATACTTTGTGAACTCTATACAGAAGAAAAAGATATGTGCAACCTGTCAATTTGGGCTGCTTACGTGAAATTTACAGAAATTCCATAAGTCGGCCGGGGGGCCGAGTACTGGCATTTGTATGAAATTACTGATCCCAATAGTCGGCCCCCTGTTTTTTTTAATTGATAACACAAATAAGGGTTTATTTAAGTTATCAAGAGGTTAAAAATTAATTAAAGAATGAGAATAAAATAAAACATGGCATGCCACAGTACAAAACACAGCAAAAATCTTTAAGATTTGAGACTCCCTTCAACTAGCAAAAAAAGATGGCGGACCGTGATTCTGAATCGGAAGTTATTAAAACGTGTTTTTTTAATAAACACAAATAAGTAAAAATATGACAAAATATTACAGGTATAGTTAATTAATCAATGAACCATAGAAAAATACAGATATAGCTATATGTTAAAAACTACACTAGTTATTGAACTTTAAACCCGCAATGGCCGACTACTGGGAGGTGGCTGACTTTAGGCGCCTCTACCCTAATTCACTATGCCCAGACTGACTGACGAACATGACTGTAAAACTTCTGACATTCGCCAGAATGCGAGCATTACGAGCGAATGCTCAACTCAGACGTGTCAGTAAGCACCTTTCTAATTATCCTCAAAGGCTAGGCTAAAGGCCGTACCTACTTACCTACCTACCTACTAAGAGACCATAATATTATCGTACGCAGGCAATCTTAGCGCAAACATTGCATTGCGTCAGCAAAAAAACTTAACCCAACAAAATACAGCGACTGCTAAGTACATCTTCCGATGTTTATCAAAGACTTCATCAGAAGTAAAACAAGGAGTTGCACCAGAACATGACGTACACAGGACAGACTGTCAACAGTACTCTTGACCACGAGGTCAGACACCTCTTCTACAGCCCAACAACGATCTTTATGACCAAGGAAACATTGTATTCAATGAAATATCATCTTTAATGCATGGCAATAAGAGAAACTTAACAGTCAGTCAAATCCTTGTCGTGTCACAGAACTAGGGGCTCGGCTTGTGTTGACATCGAGGTTGTCTAACGCAACTTTGCGACTCGCGCGGAGGAATTCAGACCTAACTACTTCGAGATAGAGATTAACCCAAGTGAAGATTTTCAGTGACGTAAACCGCAATGATTCGCAGTGAATGTTTGCGTCAACTTCGGTTCAGAGAAGGAATTGTAAACAATACTGTTCTCGGACTTGTAATTTGACCTCTGTCTTGAAAATGGTTTCCCTGAGTTGATTGAATTTAACCATGCGTTGCAGTTATTTTTCAGGTGGATAAGTAGGTACGTAAAAGTTAGTTGGTAAGTCATAGATATCGCGTTAATTCGCATTCATTATAAGCAGATTAGTTTCAGTTTCTGTTGCTTTGAGCCAACTGTAAACTCTGCAATTTCTGAAATGTTGGCATTGATACATGTAATGTTTTTTGCAGACTAGCCCGAGTAAGATGAGAGGATACTAAAATATCGACCGAAGAAAATACCTTTTTAAAATGTAAAAAAAAAATATTGTTCATTTTAAATAAGAGCTATTTTCGAGTATTTTGATGCTCAACGGTTGAGTGGATTTCAGAGAATAGAGACGAAGTGGTCCGTATTTTGCATTGCCGAAACAGTCAGGATCAATCTTCAATACGAAAATGTAGAGTCTCTATCATTATTTAGAGTAGGCCGACTAAGGCCCGTAAGATCAATCACAGTTTAAACCAAAAAGGCTAGTTTAAACCCTATATGTCGATTAATTGTCATACAAAATGCGAGGTTTAATCTATGGTCCGAGTTTAAACTGTGATTGATCTTACGGGCAGGGAGCTAAATCTTTTTAATTACTTATCGCTGAGAACTAACTCTGAAGGAGACGATCCTTCTCCTCTAGGCGGATAGGATGGTTCGGTGTTGGGCAAGCCTAGCTATCATCCAAGCGGAGCAGCGGTCCAAGCTTGTTAATAAGACGACAAGTGTGAAGTGTCGAGGAATCGCGTGACAAAGGTATTGCGTATTCTCTGCCACGAGTAGAGCAAAGTACCTACTTACTTACTAGGTACATACTTACTACAAAGAATGGCAACCTACTGACCGAACTAATTAACCATGGTTATTTTCTAGAATACCCTACCTGTAAGATGATTAACCGCTTAATTGATTGGCTATAATGGCTTAATTGATCCCTTGTTTATATTGTGCCATTATGTAACTTCATACCATAATGATTTAGTTCAGTGGATACTAAAGAAATAGGTTCTTGTGACAGAAATGACAAAGCATGTCTAGTAGTAGGTAGCATGATTAGTAGGGTAGATACCAATATCCTCCTTGATACTATCTACACAATAAACTGATATAAATTCCGCAGATCTTAACTGGTATGATAAGAAGTTCACGCTGTGCTCACATGATGTAACTATATGCTGATAGTAAACTGAATGGAAGATAGCAGCGTGGCGGGAAATTCAAAATTTTCACAGTTTTTTACATTTTGTAGCTAAACTGAGATATTTTTGTTCAGCTATTTTTCGTTCGCGGCAATAAAACAGTATTCTTGGCATTATTGTAAACAACAGAACAACAATAATTCAGCCGATTATGTGTTCTGGTCTACCACAAGTTTTTTGGGCAGTGCCACGGCTTCGTAGACCAGAACACATAATCGGCTGATTTATTGTTGTTCTGTTGTTTACAATAATGAAAATAATACTGTTTTATTGCCGCGAACGAAAAATCGCTGAACAAAAATAGCTACAAAATGTAAAAAACTGTGAATCTTTTGAATTTCCCGCCACTTTGCTATCGTCCACCCTTAATAATAAAACAGTAGGTACTTAAGTAATAAGTACAAATACTTTCAGAACGAAACTAACACCCTGTCTGGCTGCCCGACAGACTAGGTACTAAGAGCCGAAACCACTAGATATACTTAGTATAAGTAACGTGAAGGGTCAAGTTTCTTTTGGGGAGTAGAGTCTGTATTATCCCTTAAGAGAATTTGTATGTGCAATGCTTACGGTGACGAAGTAAGGACAAAGTGAAGAATTATGTACTCGTAGAGTCATTTGTCGTGAAAAAGCTGTTTCAACGGAATGGGAAAATGTCTACCTGATGTTCAAATGCAAATATCTACCTACAATCAAAATCACAAACATAAATAAATACAAAGTCCAAAGATTGGCAAGCCTTGACAACCTCCAATGTATCGTATAGTCGGCCACAGTCTCAGATACCCATTTTTGTTCGATTGGCGCCCTTATGCCGCGCGCGGTAAGAGCTGCCATGGGGTATCTGAGATTGTGGCCGACCGTACGTACGTTCGTACGTAACAAAAATATCACGAGTGTTGACGCGCTGATGATTTAATGAAACCAGAGATTTTTTTTGAAGGACCAAATATTGGTTTTGGTCCATCCGTTTGGGATGTCCCCCTACCGTCGTAAGATGCAACATAATAATATGTTTCATATGCAGACAGTCACATAGACAGGCACATTGACACCTGCTTCATTTTCGACTTCGGGTATTAAAAAAAAGCAAACAGGTCTTTAGTTTTACACGGTTGATGGCTCCTATTGTAATTTTTTGCAACTGATTGCTAGGTATGTACGATAATGATGAGACCATAAAACTGGCAATTCGCTAAAGACGTGATTTTCTATACAAAAACTAACTTGGTAACTACCTAACATTTACTTGCATACTTTTGTCCAACTGCAAAGATAGCAATAATTTTAATAAATTAAAAGTTGGCGTAAATGCGTAGATATCTGCTATTCATGACGTAAGTACCCAAATGAAAAATTTTTATGTTAATTTTATTACCTACTTATTATTATGCATGATTTTCAATTTTGATTGGATTTGAACTAAAAGTGTGGTGTAGTATAGAAGAAAGAAGGATAGCGTGGAACCTATAGGAATTACAGCTAATAACCATCCCGATCCCGAATACACTAAATTTAATAACGAACTGACCCCAATAAAAGTGCACCAGATGAACGGCGAGGAACGACTTCTTTCGCTTCTAGGTACCTACTGAAGCTGATAGCGGGAATGTCAAGCCTGTCATGTCACCAGCACATCGATATTTACATGGGTGACATTGCTACAACTATACACTATCTATCTATGTAATGTAATACATAAATAGGTATAAGTACAGCACTTTCTGAAATGTACAAAAGCGCGTGAAAAAAATCTCGAGTCAGCCATTTTTTTTCACTAGTAGGTATACCAGCAAGTTAATATCAGCATTGTTTAAATTGTCAAGCCCGATGCAAATCTAGCAAGTATGCCTTCTTTGTCAGGTAGGTACCCAGTGTGCGTGCAAGGTGTCGAGGAGTCAAATTGCGTGTTCTAAGCGTTGCGCAAACGCAGCCAGCGGGCATCGAGCCGCGCGAGGATGAAGGCCGCCCGCATAAGGAAACCGCGCTTTGTTAGAGACTTTCAGATAATAATCATCACACGATCACTCGCACTGGGCGGGATTTACTCAGTGTAGGCGCTAATTGCTATCTAGGGGCAAGGCGCCGACACCGATTTCCTTACTACAGTAATTGCAATGATTGCATCAGTATGATAGTAAAGTAATCAAAATTACCAGCAGCTGAATGTCCTTTGCGTAGAATGTTGTCGGTCACCGAAAAGCAGTGGTTGCGTCTAGCGCAGGATAGTGAGCGGTGGCGTGAGAGCATGCAGAGGCTTTACTCAGCAGTGGGTAAACAGGCTGATCATGATGAACAAAAAACAGATAGACTTCAGAAAATGGAAAAAATACTGCACTTAGTACCGTACATGATTTGTACCATTTGACAAATATTCTGAAACTGTTTTGGACCGTCAGTTTTTTTTTGCAGATAATAAAATTGGGTATGACGTAGAGTTGGTTTCAATGTCAAAGACCTCCTAGGAAACTATATCTCCTCGTACATTGTATAAAAGCAAGATTCCCTACAAGTTAAGGTAGATGGAGATAATTAAGTACCGAAGAACAGTTACAACGAATAGGACTTTGCCCCACTAAATTATGACCCTACTTTGTTAATTGGTTAATAAACACCTACCTAGCTATCTTGTTTTCGTTGGGAAAGTCCAATTCCCCCAAATCCGACGTCATGGCAAGAACCGGTTGTAGGGCTGGTGACGCAAATCGACCTACGTTTTTTGCTGTGTCAATTTCAACAACCTGTGAACTTGATGACTCTATCCATTTAGGTACTACGTAGGTACCTACGTAATTGTTTTTAACAAAAAATAACTAAGGATACGATTAACAAAATTTAAAAAACCGACTTCATTGGAATGTACTGATTCCGAGTGATCTGCTGCTCAGCTCTCCGTTGAGGAGTTCTGGATACCCAGGCGTGCTCTAAAAAGTTTTCTAGAGCTCTTAATCCTTCATTTAATACATATTTGCTCAAATAACTACGAACTGAATGATTCAGCTACATGACAAGTTAGCAATTCACAGTTGGTGAGCCATTTTACGACTCTCCATAGAAAACTGTCAAATAGATGAATTACTATTATGTAATCTTTCGGAAGTCTTATTGTGAATTGCCGCTTATGTGGCCCTTTTACGATTTACAATGAGATTCTCGAGAGGATTCATGCGAAGTGGCCTTTTTAGACCCACCGTTCTCCATCTTCGAAATTCTTTATCAGGTCTTCACCATTTTTTTATGGGACCACGTGGGAAGTACACTACGCCCTTTCAAACAAAAAAAGAATCATCATAATCGGTTCTACAAACAAAAAAAATACGGATCGAATTGAGTACCTCCTCCTTTTATGAAGTTGGTTAAAAACTACGATATATCACTCAGTCTAGACTTGGTTTTTGTATGCGCTTGTTTTAACTTGTAGAGATACTTATTGTTTAAAATATTCTTTCATGCAACCAAAATAATCAATAATAAATCATAAACATTCACAAAAGCTTCGCCAAAATATAAAACGAAAGTCAATAAATTATAAAATAAACTTGTCATGTAGAGATATCGTATGAAATAGTAGACAAACATGTTGATAAAAGTAGAGTCCACGCTACCAGCTGCCAATTTCAGTTACATTGCCCTTGCTGCCAATTGCAGTGCTTACAATGTCAGAAAACGGGTGTCTTACATGAAACAATATCTTACATGATGGCGAAAACACTCTGCTTTGTATCGAGGGCTATCTAGCAGTCTAACGAGCTGGATAGCCCTCGATACAATGCTCCCTCCAAGTACGACTCTTTTGGTCTACATAAAGCGGTACTGACTTTGGATACAGGGCAATGTTTATTCCTGAAACACGACAAGTTTAAAATGTTATTTCCTACAACTTTTGTTCTACGACTTTGTTTTTTTATAATTATCTGTGCGTAGTAACAAATAGCAGAGATGCTGGAGAGGTGGTAGAGAGTAGAGGGGCACGAAATGGTACAAATGCAAACTTTTATAGGATAAGAAACGTTCAGTAAACTAGTAATTGGCCCTGACCTAAAAGCACCGTTATGTAGAGGCAGTAGGCACAATATTATTATGTAAAAAAAGCTGTTGTCATTTGAATAAAACTTGTTGTTGAGTTTGAACTGCTGAAAGTTTCAGCTCTTAGGATCCACTCTAGATAGCTCAGTATTTTGTAAAAGAAAAACCGCACAGTTACTAGTCCTCAAAACCGGTTTATTTGCGGGATAATAGGTTTATATAAAAATCTTTTATTTTTCTTCAAATAGTACGTGTTATCGCTAGTCGCTAAACGAATGTGGTGCAAAGTCACCCCGCTAGTTACAAAGTAATCCCGTTTTACGGTACTAAGATAGTTAGCATGGTTTGTAAACTCTACTCTACGCTCGTCCAGCGACTTATGCGATAAAAAAATACCGCGCTCAAAATCACCCCATTCATTCGAAGAAACATCAAGAAACACCATTTCCAATCATTGCATCGCAGTACATTCCTCCGCCGCCGTCGTTATGTCGGATGAAGCAATGTTATTAAGCAGTCGTCGGGCTTCCGAATGGAGGGGCAGGGGCCTGAGTCTGTAACGCAATTGTGCCAAAATGGGCTCAAAGTTGACGACTTCAAATACGTTTAATTGCTGTCGCTCCTTTTAATGTTTTTGTAGTACAGCAATAATATTCTGATTCTAATTCTATGGATTAGTTCTCTGGTTGTAGGAGGAAAAAGAGGAAACACCGGTTTTGTCCTTCTTCTGGGACGCCATCGACTTGCCTTTGCGTTACAGACTTAAGCCCCAGCTGACGTGGTGTTGACGTCACACGCTGCGCCACCGGCCGCTAGCCGGCGATGCTCGCGCCTCGCGAACCTTCGAGAACTCGGCTGCCTACGTCACGGAGGCTTTGACATGCGCAGTGGAGAGGTGTCCACTGCGCAACGCAGACTGGCAAGGCTTTTGCCGCAAGGCTTAATCATTAACCTGGCGACTGGCGTACCTAGAGCGGCTTTTGACGCGCCACGTGTAGGTCTTGGATGTATGTACTTGGAACGGTTTTTGACTCCCCAAGTCGCCACATTGGTCTTGGTTTGCTCGCTGATGCGGTATAGATGTCGCTTACCAAATGCGACGTTGACTATTACAAAATTAGAAAGAAAACCGGGGCTTTGTTCGTAAGAAAAAAGTATGGTATTTTTAAGATTTACCTACTTACTTAGATAAAGATAAAGATAGTGGGTATCAGATAGATAACTCTTTACTGTAGGTAGGTCTTTACCAGAGATAATTAACAGTGGTTTCCCTAAAACTAATCTAATCAGCAAAATAAAACTAACGAATTCTAATAATAATAAAATGGTAGGTACTGAATTCGGTTATTTTACTATTTTTGTTATTTTTCCTCATCATATTTTTACTGTGTCACTTATATCATCCTAATTTGCTGTATCTTTGATGGTTTCAACACTGAACGTTTCTTCGGCTCGCCTCATTACGGGTACATTATCTACTATGCTGTAATAGGAGAGGATCGCCACTTCCACGTAAAATCCCCTAGCCTATTATAGTATTTCATCTTCTTTCTCTTTACGTTAAGATTTGCAGAAGTAGTGGATCCAGGATTTTGGTTTGGAGGGGGTCCTTGAGCCCCTTAGCCTTAATTAAGTTTGGAAGAGAGAGATAGACAAGTTTTTACTTCCTCTATCTATGTCGCTGAAAAAATACTTGGTGGATCGTACTAAAGAGTACATGTCCGTTGTTGATCTTTTAATTGTCAGGTTCGCGTGTCCCAGTTGGCGCCGGGCGGTTGCCACCAGCCAGTGCCAAGATCCCCTTTCTTCATTTGGCTCGCTCCACAGATTCTAGAAGTCTGAGTGAGATCCATACACCGCCAAGCCAATGAGGCACTCAGCTGCATAGTTGATAGGTGCCTAGTTGGCTTGGTGTAGTAGTTATACTGTATAGGGAGCTGGGCCAGTCGGATTAGCCAACGGGACGTAGCGCTGGTGGTAAACACTCGAATACCAAAAGATCTCAACGATTATAGCTTTGATTGTAAACACACTCAAATAAATAAACTTCTAGGTTTTTCGGAGTAGTCTTGTCTTGCTTGAGAAAGTCTTTCAACTTATCATAAAATAGACACAATTTTAGCATGGAGCCGAACTCTGAAATCTCAAAAAACAGCATCTCTACATTTTTGTGTAGTAGGTACCTAGGCTTAATATTTTGGTAACACATCGGAAAGTCTAAGTATTTTGGATCCCTCTATTTCGAGGACTCTCTGTATTTTTTATCAAAAGGTCAATTATGGTGGTACCTACATTTTACATCATATTCCATGTTTTTGTATTACATAATGTAATTGATCGCCCACAATATGCCAATGTTTCTCAAAGACGTAACATTGAGCCAAAGCCAACGACGAAAATGATCATTTAACACGTAATCTTCCGTGTTCAACTCCGAATATGTAGAGAGGAGAGGAAAAGAGACTTGCCTTGACACACTTCAAAATAGGATACTCAAAATAAAGACGGCTTATCCTTAACGGTGGACGTATTCAAGAGCGATTTGGCTTGATGGTCGATCCTATTTGAAGTGGTGCGCAAATCTCTTACGATAAATGACAGCCAAGTCGTCTCAAGTGGTGCTTGAAAATGTCTAACGAATCGAATATCTACGTCAAATCACTGACCTGTCTAAGAACTTGAATAGTCTAATTGGGCCTTATGCCTATTTCTTAGTTAGCCTGTATTTTCGTGTCTCACTCACTACTGGGCAAAGGGCCACCTCTGACCATCCGGGCAAGAACTTATTCAGGGGCCCGGTCTGCAACTGCAACGTAATGTACCAAATATTTGCCGATTTGGCGATATTTGCCCACCTGTCTTGGCTTATAATATTTTTAGTAGGTACAACATGCATGTGTGAATATCACGAGTCATTAAAAGTGAATAAATGCGTAAAGTGTCCACTCGGATGGTGCAGACCTGGAACATCTTTTTAGATGGGCTATATTCTATTCAGCCGCCTGCCACAAATATATTTAATAATGTACCTAATTTAGAAACAAACAGGGTATTCAGTTATATTAGAATTTAAAGTCTATCTGGTCTAAATTTAGCCCATACCTAACTCTCACTGAATTAATCTGGTCGTAAAAGTCGTAAAATTGCAAATAGCTCTCTTTTAACAAGCAGTGACGTCAATATTTCTGTTTTTGACCACTTTTTGTCAAATAAACACATAGTTACAGCAATAGGTGTATAGATTGGCAGGTTGGCAATTTTATCTCTATCAGATCAAAGCAGTAATTTTATCGCTATCCTTATCTTCGCTGAGGGCTGGCAAAGCAGATGTAATTTCGAGGAGTTTGGTCAAGCCATCTGGAAAACCCAGGTTTATTCAGTCCAGGTTTGTTCATCACGCACCAGTCAGGAAAACCTATATAGGAGTACCTACCCCAGGTACCAGCTGTCACAGCATGACGACAAAGTTTATAAACCTTTTTATTCCTGTCAAGTAAGTAGGTACACACATCAAAACTATAAAGCATGTTTTTGCAAAACAATTTTACGTCAACTCTCGACCGTCATCTTGAAATGTCAAAAATAGAAGTTAAAAACTAAAACCCGACTACTAAAAGGCTTAAAACAAGACCGGCTTATCCTTAAAATAGACTCATAGATAAAATTAATCGTAGTCGGAGGCCATCGGTTTATCAAATGCGAATGTGGTGTCCTCCGACTACGATAAATTTTATCTATGAGTCTATTTTAAGGATAAGCCGGCCTTGTTTGAAGCCTTTTAGTAGTCGGGTTTTAGTTTTTAACATCTATTTTTTTTTTCTGAGTTTTTGAGTAAATCATTTTGGATGATCACCCAGAATAGAACCAAGAAAGGCAAAAAAAAACACATTTTGGTATTTTTCGTTCTATTTGTTATGTTGACGCTACATGTGTTATACATTTTTAAAAAGGTATTTTAAAGCCCTTTCATTTGATACCCATGTCGATGATATCCGATAATTTTTATTTTTAGGTCCACAACTTTAGGGCGCAGCACAGCCGCCATCTTGTTTTTTTTTCAAAATTAAACTATCATGTTACCTGGGTGATTAAGACGAATGTAACGACACCTCATTTGTTGAAATAGGCTGAGTAGTTAAGCCTCTGCGAGGGAACAGATGAACACACAAACATACATACATACACGCATACATACATACATACACATACAACCCTCCTTTTTGCTTCGCGCAGTCGGGTAAAAATATCGTAATTTCCTAGTAAACTACGCTATCTCATCTCCTCATCGCCGCTATATCGGTAGCGCTATTTTATCTCCTTTTCCCTCTGAAGGTTCTTTCCGAAAAGCAGTTTGCCATACAAATAAAATTTGATCCCAGACACTTTTGATGAGAGTACCTATTAGTGTAGTCCTCAAAGTATGATTAGTTTGGTGTTACGCTGGAAATCTACCCGGATTTCTGTTAATTACAACCAGATAATTAGTACAGCTAGTACGTATCTTCACTTCATGTATTTAGTTTAAGTACTTACCTACATAATGAGGATGACTTCCAATTCCAAGTAATAAGGCGGATGGAGAACAAAAAATGTAGCATAATCATTATTCGAATGATTCAAGTCCATCAAGAAATGACAAAGTTAGAGAAGTTTAAAGTTAGGCTGTTTCAATACGCGCCCAGCTGGCTTGAATTGTATTGTGACGTCATCCGTCCCCACCGTAGTAGAGTTCTGAGGTAGATTACAAGGGCAGCACCATTATCCATTATAGCTACAGAAAAACTGTCAAAAAGAAAGCCATCGGATCGCGAAAATATTACGAGTCGCATTTACAGATTTTGAAAAATATATCAGGTTGCAAATAATTTGGTGATTTTGACAAATCTTTTTTTTTCGCGTCATTCACATTGGCCCGGTTTCTGAGTTGATAATTTTACTAAGCACATACTTTACGTATCACTCTGTCACGCTCTTTTGTGAGAAATCTGCAGAGACAGGACGATACTTACCCATTTGCTTAGCAAAATTCTCAACTCAGAAACCGGGCAATTATTTGCAATAATTTTTATGATTCAAGCCTAATTTGTAGAAAAATCGATATTGTCATACCAATAATCGTAATCCTAATTTAAAGAAAAATCGATATTGTCATACCAATAATCGTAAGTGTATTTACAGTTGAATGGCAATTATAACTTTATGTTTACATCGTATCATCTATTTCAGTCTCTCTCTCAATGCTGAGGATCGTGATTATGACAATAATTACGTCGTCGAGTCCTGCCTGTCACTGAAAATGTGGATCACCTAGCTTAGCACAACACGTTTTTTAGGAATACGGGTTCCTCGACTGCTAGCTAGAGGCTGCCGCGCAAGACCGCGAAAAATCACCTTCTTCGAGCCCTGATAAGGGATAAAAGGATATCATTATCATCATAAATATGAACAAACAAAAATAGCATTTAAAATCGGTTATTTTCCGACATAATAGGATGGAGCGCCTATTTCAAGATAATAGTTATTTGTTATGCAAGAATGCAAAATTATTGTTTGCGGCGAGTGCTTGTATTGAAAACCGAGCTAGCGAAGGTTTCTAAAATTGAGCCACGAGCGTAGCGAGTGGTTCAAAAAAAGAAACCTGAGCGTAGCGAGGTATTCAGAAGCACGAGACGCAAATAATATTGCATTCGTGCGAAACACAAAACTTTTCATCTCACAGAAGCGAGGAAATGACTTTGTTAGCCAAGCGGGACAAACTCTATTAGACAACTACTTACAGGCAAAACAGGTGAGTCAAATAACTTCCTTTTAAAAGCATATTTTACTGTAGTTACGGCTGCCGTACTAAAGTTTTGAGCTTCGTTGGTATTAAAACCATTCGTTTTATTAATAATTTCCTGAAGTTTATTTATCCAGACACAAAAATAATGTAAATAAAAGAATGTTTTTTTTTCCGGGTGCATTCTGAACTTATACCATATAAATTAAAAATTTGTAGGAGATAAAAAATGAAATTAGTAATATCGTTTGAAAAAATGTATTTAACAAACCAAAACATAATTATCTATTTGATAAAACAGAAGCGCAGCATTTTTTTTATTTACTGGTATTTAAAAATAAATATGTGTACAAAATATTGAAAAGACTATAAGAAGAAACCGCGTTTCTGAATGTTCTATTCCGTGACTTTACCTTTTTAAAAGATGCTTATGCACCATTTACATTCACAGTTTTGTATAGAGAATGGGCATGAACAATCGCTTTCGCTGAAATACGCGTTTAAATGAACTATGAATGAGGTTTTATTTTCCATCGGGATCTGGCATCTACTTAAACGGCCAGTGTTTTTTTCTTTTTCAAAACCATAGGGCGCGGGAAAGACTGTCCCGGCGTCGCGTTCAAATTTCGAAGCGCACAAAAGTTCAGATAGTTTAAATCCGGCCTTTACACGATCGTAAGTTACTAGTAACAGCAAACTTTCCGAGCGTGGGAGATGAAAAAGTATTTTTGTTTGTTTGTATGAACCAACGTAAGTAACCTAACCGGTTCGGGTCTAAATTGTTTGTGCTAACTTCCATTTTGAAATGCTACAAATGACGACAACGTCTACTGGAATAGGTTGTTTAAGTTTGTAAGCAATATTAATAACATAACAGGTTATAAAAATAGCAAAATAACAAGTATAAGTTACGAAAACAGACATAAAAATAATTGTAACGATCTATAAAAAGGCTGGGATTTTCCATTATTAGAATTCTATTAGATTTTTTTGTACTTTTAGGGCAAAAACTCGAGTATTGTTCTACGGCTTCACTATGGTCCAGTCGACAGCACATGGACCACAAATCACCCCCAAACATCAACTAAACGAGTTCTCTTAATCCCTTACGTTACACAACATTTTGCTACAATATAACTAACACTGGAGTAGGTTTAAGTACTAGGTATCACTAACACTTTGGCTATTCCGAAGGATGCTTGAGTAGCCTTCCGATATCGGTATTTTCAGGAATGCAACAGCAACACTGTGAGTCAATGTTATACAAAACTAGCACGAAACGTATTAACGGAAACAGAGGGTCTACCAGGAGTGCGTTTGGACAGACGTCCGGCAGACGTCCGGCAGACGACCACGCGACGTGAAAACAAATGAAAGTGTGCTGCCAACTTGACCATATACTTGCCAGAATTGACATAAGTCATGCGTCACTCACTTTCACTCAAGAGAAAACCTGGAAAATCTTTTGGAAATGAAACCAAACTAAATTATGTATTTACAGCCGTAGTACTTCTCGGCAGATGGTTACTCAGGTTCAAGTTTACGCAGATAATAATTATTCAACCTCAAACAAATCCATTGAGTCGATCATACAATGCGCCTTTAGTGCATTGCTGTGGGCATGAATATATGGCACAAATCCAGCTAAATATAGAGGGAGAAGACAAGGAAACCTAACCCTGCCAAGAAGCGGGGCTAAAAACACAAGCATAATCTACTCTGGCTCTTACAAATAATGTCAAGCAAGTCATTAAGCTACAAAGATATTTTATGGCTTGTAGCTTAAATTACCAAATGAATAAAGATATCCAAAAGCACCCGCATGAGCCACACAACCCTCCGATGACTTGATAGTGCCGTGATGTGATACCGCAGTGACAGAACTCAATGGAGACTCCAATGAGGAAACAAACGACTGGATGCCGCTGCGACCTGCAACTAAGTACTGCATCCTGAAATTGGTCCGTGAAGGTCAATGCACGTGCTCGCTGGCCAGGCTCTGTGCATGATAGTCGGGTCATGAGGTTTTTCTTATTGTACACGCAATGGGAGAATGGATGGAGGCCATTTCCAGACGCGATTATTTTGGGCGACAGTGGAAACGGCCTTCGACAGTGGCTGATTATTCCAATCTTATAAACCACGTTGGATAACCTGGAGAAAAACATGATTCCAGTATTTTTGATTTCTAAAACGTATGCAGGGACTTGCGTTCGTGACTTTGTAGGTACCTATTGTAAGTATAATAAATTAAAGGAATCTGTACTTAAAATATGCTTTTATTTCTTCATAGATACCTAATAAGGTCTTATGTTGAGAAGTTAGAACCACAACCAAACAACAACAACAACAACGCACTTACAAACTTTTCCTTTTTACAGTATTAGTGTAGAAGTGTAGATTAGTGTAACGGATCCACTAAACTAATCGAGAAAGTGCTGCTGCACTAAAAAAAAATAGGTGATTTGTTGCACAAAACGAACTTTATTCTATTTTTAGGAATAGAGCTAATAATAATAATAAGCTAATCACTATTTCACTTGCTACTGGTTTTTCTAAAACTAAACGTCTCTGTTTTCGTTGACTTCACTTTCCACTGTTGGTAAATTGAACAATTTTACTGATTCTGCTGATGGAGGACATCCAAGCGGTCTGTTCGGGTCTCGCCCCCTGCTACTCTAAGAGCAATATTTCCAGGTTTATTTTTCGCAGTTCTCTTTTTATATAGGGCTTGTCATCATCATTATAAACGTATTTAAGAGTTATCCTCTTGTCGGTGCATCATTCTCCATGAACTTCAATTACAGGCCAGTTCCTTCGCAGCCTGGTACGTCTAGACCACAGCCTTCTCTTAAATTTGATCAAAATACCTTCGCCGTGGCCTTCTTCTACCTCTCTTACCTTCTACCCTTCTTTCTATCACGTGTTAGCAATGATGATATATAGTTCTTGTCAGGCCAACAAAGTGTTCTTGTTTCCCAACCGTTTTTAGGGTTCCGGACCTAAAAAGTAAAAACGGAACCATTATAGGATTATTTTGTGGTCGGTCTGTCTGTCGGTAAAGACCTTTCTCTCAAGAACGCGTGGAGGTATCAGGTTAAAATTGATATCAAAATACTCAGGTCTGCAGTCTCTTTGAGCCTTAAAAAAATCAAGCTTCTAAGTCACAGAACAGAATCAAAAGATACTACAAAAAATGGGGTCTCTAGAAATGTAACATGACATAGAAACTAGCGCCCTCTATATTAGTTACAAATATCAACGCTAGAGCGCGATGGATGTTTTTTTTTCTTCCAATTAAATGCAGAGAATGATGGTACGAAACCCTCGGTGCGCGAGTGCCAGTTGCACTTGGCCGGTTTTTTTAATAGTATTTTTTCGTCGTCGAATGATGATTCATTATTTTTGAGTTATCTCGTCTGATTGACTATTTTATTTTATTTTTTAAGGAAAACAAACAGCAATACAAAGGAGTGTTAAATTTAAAGATTAAGGGTGGACGATAGCAAGGTGGCGGGAAATTCAAAATTTTCACAGACTTTTACATTTTGTAGCTAAACTGAACTATTATTGTTCAGCGATTTTTCGTTCGCGAGAATAAAACCGTATTATTTTCATTATTGTAAACAACAGAACAATAATAATTCAGCCGATTATGTGTTCTGGTCTACGACAAGTTTTTTGGGCACTACCACTGCTTCGTAGACCAGAACACATAATCGGCTGAATTATTATTGTTCTGTTGTTTACAATAATGAAAATAATACGGTTTTATTCTCGCGAACGAAAAATCGCTGAACAAAAATAGCTCAGTTTAGCTACAAAATGTAAAAAACTGTGAAAATTTTGAATTTCCCGTAACACTACTATCTTCCAGCCTTAAATATTAAATACATACGTTGTGTTAATTAATTGTACAACCAGCATCGTAATCCACAGCATTTTATAGGTAAGTATACCAAATTAATATTTTTTTAAGGTTGGTGGTTTTAAAGGTTTTAAAGGTTGGTGGCGGTGAGAGAGAGAGAGAGAGAGAGAGAGAGAGAGAACACTTGGTGGTAGAGGTGGTGGTAGTGGAGGAAGGTTTTATTGTGGTATTGTTATTACCTTCGACTCCGGGGCTGGCAACCCTAGGTTTGGTGAGCCTACACTACACCAATAATTTTAAATATAATTTTGTCTTCTTCATAAAATATGCAGGATGTGACCCCACCGGAGACCGTCCGTCTTCTATTCTCTTTTTTTCTGAAACAGTAGGTAAGTAGTTATTCGTTATGCAAGGCTGTAAAACTATTATTAGGTGCAAGTGATTGTATAGAAAACCGAGCAAGCGAAGGATGAACCAAAGCATAGCAAGGGACAGGCATGAAACGAAAATAATTATTGAGCCAACATCAGCACCATCTCCAGACTACTATTTTTATTATAGTGGCCCTTTGACCGACAGCTTAGGTCACGAAACACTCACTCACTCGTGTGTACCTAATAAGAGAACCTTTAAACAAGTACCTTTGAACAGGATTTACCGTCGGCCACAGTCTAAGATACCCTTACCGCGCGCGGCTTAAGGGCGCCAATAAACAAAAAGGAGTAGGTATCCGAGCGTGTGGCTGACTGTACCTATGATTCCACCTGTAGGTAGGTACTTAGTTTCTCACTAGGAAGTAGGTAGGTAATTACCGTCGTTCTTTTTTTCCAGTTTTTCTGTATCTCGCAAAGACTTCCAGTCTTTGTGGAGTAGGCCTAAGGTCAGCCACGTTTTTCCATGCTATAACTTTAGGTCGCGGGATAAAGTATAGGAAAATCTTCCAAATAATATATATTATGTCGTTTTTCTTCTCTTATGAGAGTCAGAATTTCCATTTTCCTATCATTGACATTGACATAAAGTACAGATCAATAATTTTTCGTTATGCAAAAAAGAAGTTCTGAAAAAAAGTTTTCTTAAGAACCGAAACCTATTTATGAGGATTTGTAGTTTTATGAACCGTGGCTGGGTCGGTCAAAAGTGATCAGACAATCGGATCGGATGGACGGCAATACACGTATGATTTTTTCGTCCGACTTTTTCTGACCTCAGTCGTTCTCGAGCTATCATCCCGATGGTTGCATACGGAGCGGAAGGATGAAACTGTTACTTATTGCATAAGCGGCGGTAGCATAGTTAGCAATTGACTGGACTTTAAACTGAGATACCTATGTCGGACTATTTTCAAAGTTACCTACGTAAATTTGTGAATTTGTAGTATCAATACTACAGGGTGCACTCTAAGTCGATAGCGGAACTTTAAGTAGGCTGTCTACTGATGGAACAGCTGATATTTTTTTAGCTCCATTTTTTTCACCACCTAGTACAAGTTGTTTATATTGATCAGTAGACAGCCTACTTAAAGTTCCGCTATCGACGTAGAGTGCACCCTGTTGGTACTCGCTTACCATCGTGACAAAACCCGCGGATTCGTTGGCTCTGACTAAGATGTCAGGCAGGATGGTATAAGTAGGTGCTTGGCAAGCCTACTACATCGTAACAATGTCCCAGGCACTGCATAGTCCGAGTGGTCACTACATGCATCTAGTGTGAGTGAAGGTGCTACTTGACGCTATATAAATCATATCATTACTTTAAATTCAAAGGCATTAGTATTATTTGAATATTCCGTGCATGTGTCCGTTCAGTGTCACGAACGATATACAACGAGTTACAAAACATCCTAACTCTTTTTACAGTCACTACATGCATCTAGTGTGAGTGAAGGTGCTACTTGACGCTATATAAATCATATCATTACTTTAAATTCAAAGGCATTAGTATTATTTGAATATTCCGTGCATGTGTCCGTTCAGTGTCACGAACGATATACAACGAGTTACAAAACATCCTAACTCTTTTTACAGGGTGTAACCTACTGGTCAGGCCTACTCAACAGGATGTGAATTCTATTAAAAAAAGTTGAAAAAATCGACCTTTATTTTATAACCTCAAAATTGAAAATTTAGCATATAACCCTTGTCATTAAAGAAAACATTTAGGACGGAGTTAAAAACCTAGCGTTGTCTCGCTTTGACTGTATTAATTAGAGCGAGAGGGCGAGTATTTTGAAGTCCATCCTAAATGTTTTCTTTAATGACACGGGTTATACCTTTTTTGTTTTTGGTATTGGTAATTTTGGTTGTGATCCCTATCACCGGGTGCTATTGCCCTGTAAAAAGAGTTAGGATCTTTGGTAACACCTTGTAGAGCCAAAATGGCAAATCGGACGAAAAAAATCGGACGTGTATTGTGTCTCTATGCAGAAGTATGCAGACCGCGCCTTCAGACAATCGGATCGGCCATAAAATCGTACGCTGTTTCCGAGTCGGACGTACGATCAGACTATCGGATCGGACGTGTATTGCCTGTCCATAAAAATGTAGTCTGATCAGACAATCGGATGGAAAAATCGGACGTGCATTGCCGTCCTTATGCTAAGCTTGCAGACTGATATAGAGTTTTTGTTAAAAAGTATTACAACATAACATACCTCCTTGGTATCAGGACAAGCGTGAGTGTTTGGCTCGCGTACCATGCCGGACCTATGTGTAGCGGCATCATAATATGTCGTAGGTACGCTGCTCACCGGAAGTTGCAAAATCATTGACCAATTTTCCAAGTAACCATTGGACAGGCTGAGGGGTGATGGCGTGTTACTTTGTTGATTTCTCCGGAATTGAAGAACACAAGTCAATGGATTGAAGTATTGATTGAACGAGCGAGCGAAGCGAGTGAAGTTCTCCGAGTCTACTTGAACAATCCGGCGTTTGTATGTTTGTATGTATGTATGTATGTTTGTATGTATATATGTATGAATGTTCGTTCGATGATAACTTGAGTAAATTTAGTCGGATCGTTATGAAATTTGGTAGGCGGGTAAATGCAATTAAAAGAATTTTTAAGTTAGAACATGAGCCAAATCGATCGAGGGGTGGCCGAGATATGGGGTTGTATAGTTTATACAAGGTGTTGCAAAAGTACCTAACTCTTTTTACAGGGTAATAGCACCCGGTTATAGGGATCACAACCTAATTTTTTTTTGCTCTATGGTGTTCCGTTAATTTTTAAATTAATAAAATGTGAACGATGTGGCGGGAGAAAAGTATTTTTTAAATATTGTTTAAATTGACTTTTACAATGTTTCAACAACTCAAAGCTATGTAAATGCACCTACACACAAACATATTTTAAAATTTGAGCTAATACCAAAAATAAAAAAGTATTGTTTTTTTATTCAATATTGAGGTTGTAAAATAAAAATGTTTTTTTTCAACTTTTTTTCACAGATTCGACATCCTGTTGACCACGAGGTTACACCCTGTAAAAAGTGTTAGGATGTTTTGTAACACGTTGTATATCGATTGAAATTAGATTATGTTTACGTGTCATTTAAAATGTATAGAAAACGCGATGCTAATAAGTTCCAATTTAAGTTTAAACGTGCTAAAAATACAAAAGTGCTTCTATGTGCGATATACAATGGTAATGTTATAGAGCTCATTTTAATCAATACCGACCACCAAGATTCATAAATTCAGGAGCTGTCAGATTTACTATAAGTACTCGCAAATAGCTTGTCCATTTGTTCACTGCAAGTCTGTGACTTAAATCCAAAAGCGCTATTCAATGTAAAATAATACCTATTAGCTTACATTAAGGTTACTAAATCAAACTAGTTAATCTAGGAAACACGTCACTGAAAGTGACAAGTTGGATAAACAACCTTACTACTAAAGAATTAGAATGCATTCTACATCAATAAGTGAGGCAGTTTAACCAACATTACAATACCATATTTTGACCAGACGTCCGGCAGACCCAGGACCGACAATATTAGCACTCGTGGTAGGGACTCTGCAGTCTTTCAAATTCCAAGCACGACTTGCAAGAAGCCGATGAACAGTAAACACATGTTTATAGCTCTACTTAAAAGAACACATTCCGAAGAGTGGTTAGTGACGCAAGCAGGCCCCGCTTTTATTTTTAGCCTTCGAAAAACCTAATTTAAATCTAAATAAAAAAAACTTACCCACGGCCGAAAATAACAAGCCGTTGAACAACATCCCATAAATAACTTGGCTCGAAATAAGATGTCGTTTGAGTAGAAGAACTACATGATTGTATTGCAGTGTGGTGTGGACACGTCACGAAGACGTAGAGTCACCCCACCACAATTGCGTTTTCATGTTCATCTCGCGCTTTACGCTGACGCATCCGTAAAGCGCAATAGCGCATACGATAGATAGATAGAGCACATTAAAAGCTAGTACGACAACATGCGCAAGCGCCCCTCTGATTCAACTACACAGGTGTAGAGTAAACTATAAGCTGCAATTACGTTTTATGGCAATGTTTTTAAATACATTTCTCTTTGAATTCGCATAGTCATGGTTTCATTTTATATAAATTGTAATGTTATTTTGTAAGGCAATTTTGTACAACATTTTATTTCAATAAAAAAATAAAATGCGTATTCGTGAAACATTGAATTTTGTAAATTGCGCCATATTGAAAAAATACCTTCAAATGTAGAGACCCCTCTAGACAGTTTTAGCTTTTAAGACGAAACGCAGGTAGCCGCTGCTCCATACAAAAAGGAATATTTTTTTGAAATAATTAAAAAATGAAAAAAAAAGAAAATATAGGGACATGGCAGAGGTACATATAAATTGAATGGCATAGACATATTTTTTCTAAAATAAAATTATCCAGGGCGGAAACAGGTCTCCCTTTTTGTATTTTTTGTATGGAGCGGCGGCTACCTGCGTTTCGTCTTATAAGCTAAAACTGTCTAGAGGGGCCTCTAAATTTGATGGTATTTTTTCAATATGGCGCAATTTACAAAATTCAATATTTCACGAATTCGCAATTTATTTTTTTATTGTAAAAAAACTTTGTACAAAATTTACAAAATAGCCTTACAAAATAACATTACTAATTATATAAAATCAAAGCATGACTATACGAATTCAAAGAGAAATTTATTTAAAAACTTCGTTAATATGAACGCAATAGCGTCAACAAGGGTAACCCCACTTGTGTCATACAAAAAATAATGTTAAGCTAGAGTTTCTTCAAGAAAAGGTCCTATTGGGCTTTCAAAGCTCTATCATAATATTGTCCAAGAACGGATCGTAAATTCGTAACACATCGTACGCCAGCGTTTGTTCAACGCATTACACGGAAAGTCTGAAATAATCACCAAAAATAATTGGGGAAAGCCCGTGCTGACCTATTCTGCTGATGCTTTTATGATGACGCATGCGAATTGAATAGAGGCGTTTTTGTGAACATCATTCGTTCCTTCCATTTGTATCATTCAAAATCCCACCTGTCATATTTTTCCTTCGGTGTTTTTGTGGGGTTAAGTATTTGAATCGCCGAATCTGACAAATTAATATGGGTAAAGTAAAGGAGGTGTGTGGAGTTTGTCTGAAAGCTGTCATAATTATACGTTTTTGCAAAGATAAAATAAAGTTACACCACACTCAGCCATATGTACACATGGGTAGAGTAAACGGTACAGTAGCATGGTAGAGTGCTAACTATTCTACTATCTAAATAAACACAATTTTAAAGATGACGAACAATGACGTTGTTTGTTAACGTCGGCATTTTGTGCACAAAATTAACCGTTTTAGATTCGGGTTGATTAAACATACATACTTGCCTATATTTATTCAAATAGCAATTACTACAAGTTAGAAGTTATTATTACAGATTAATTGAAATTCTACAATAGAGAGAGACTTAAGATTCTAACATTAAACTTGCATGGTACATTAAATGTGCACAATGGATTCGAAAACGAAAACGCTCTTTGTTTTCTGAGAGTTTCGTCATACCTGTGGTAATAAATAACATAACCCTTAAACGATAGCAATAAAGTTGAAATAAAATTAGCTCAGGGCACTCGTGGGGAAAATTCCACGACTTCTGTCAGAGAGCCAAGTGCATTGCACATGCACTATTACAAGCTGCGTACGCCTCATTCAAACTGATATTCAAACCGAGTTTTTAATAGTTCCGGGAAAGTAAGGGTGGTATTAATAGTCGTCTGAGATCACCTACTTGAGATCGAACTCAGAATAGTAAAAAAATTGGCTAATGTCAAACTTGAGTAGCTGTCAGCATATTAACCGCTCGGTTGGCGTAAAATTTTCTCCAATACCCTCAGGGCGCCTATGAGCCGAAGTCGAACCAATCAAACCTGCTTGAGTTCGATCTTGAGTCGACGACTATTAATGCCACCCTAAAACACGCAACCGTGAAAGGAAATCTCTAAGAAAATTATCAATTTTCTTCGACTGAACCAAAAAAACATATTATCCGAGCTTGAGATGAAGGCGCAAAATCGGTCAGATTGGAAATCTGTTTTGAGAACCGAAACTGATGATGATGATCATGAACCAAAAAACGGTCCCTTTGGCTTTACTTTCATAGCAGCAGCCAAACAGAGACAGGCCTCGAAAAGCTGATCCTCATAGCAAATGTTGAAGGGGAAGAGACAGCGAAGAAGAAAACCGACTAGATGGACCGATCAGCTGAAAGAGGAAAAGACCACAGAATTCCAGGCAGTGGTAAGAGTAACCACTGATAGAAATCAATGATCACGATCTTCAGACATGAAGGACCGACTTTAAAGAAAAAATATAAGTGTTATTGACTATCTAGTTTGTGCCCTACCTCACTAGCAGAGCAGACTACCTATGTCTAAGCGACCGCTTTAGGTAGTGTTCAAATAAACTGAGGATATTTTTTAGCAAATCGTAGACAAGCGCGTTTATCGTTCGATTAATGTCATTAATGACTAGTGCGCTTTGCTGTCCAAGGTATTCTAGGCAGTCTCCTCCAGCACCACATCTCAAACGCGTCGCTACGCAAATGGCGCGGAGTGAACACCCTGGTATTTTGCCATTTGCGACTAACTGGGTAAGAAGCGTGCTGGCGTAAAATAATCTATGTCGTGGTTTAGAAAAACAGGGAAAGAAGAAGAAGAAGAATACGTGGGGCATACTTAAAGTTTCTAGATTTGGTTACTAACAATAAAAAAAAACGAATAAAGCATTATTACTACGGATTCGAAAATAGATATCTATGAGAACTTTGCGAGACTGTCATTGGTTTTGTGCGGCTATCACTCGACGAAGTATCGATAGAGTGGTGCGGTGATGGAAAACAGTATGTGTAAATAATATCGTGAATTCGTGATAGGTGACGAAACCTGGGTGTACTGCTTTGAACCGGAAAGAATCCAGAAACTTTCAGTACCTGCTGCCTTAAACGGACTACAAGCTACACTAAATACTCGCTCACACGAAGTCATTAGTTTGCTCACAGACTAAGGATTAAATAATGAATTGCCTCGTATGATCGAGGCTTTTTATAAATTGTGACGGAGCTGGTGACGCGTCGAGTCGAACAAAAGGAAGGCACGTTCATTCAACGAATACGTTCAACGGTTGGCTTGCACAATGCACATGTCTGATTAAATTATTATATCGAAGATACGTCGTACGTAGCCTATAGTAGGTACAGTCAGCGACACGTTTTGTTCGATTGACGCACTTATACCGCCCGCGATAAGAGCTACCTTGGGGTGTGCTAACGTTTCGCTTACCGTACTTCGATAAGGAAGTTAACACGACTACACGAGTAAAGGTTTTGTATTTACTTACCTTTATTCTTGACACGGACACTAACGCTGCCCACCTGACATTTTAATTATTATAGAGCTCGATAATTGAATCAAATTAAATTTATAGTATTTTATTGGGAAATAAGAGGAAATTTTATATTAACAACCGACCACTAGTCACAGAAAGGGCCTGTGATACAAGTCACTGTCTAGTCTATGGGGTCAAATAATACAAAATCTCGAAAAATAGTCAGCCTTTTTATTCTAAACCAAATATATGGACTATATCCTATAGTAAAATTGGCTGGTGTCGATGAGTTGAAGGACCCCCTCAAGTATGATAGGACCTTTTTGTAACACCCTGTATAAAGCAGAACAGACACAGTAGTATCAACCTATCAAGCAATACCTTCATGCTAGGCCAACTGCTAGGCTAACTGCTAGGCTTGCTGAAAGAAGGCTGATATTACAGAGCTACCGATATAATCAGAGTAGCTACCACGAGTGCGAAAAAGCTGTGCCGGACGTCTGCCGGACGTCTGTCATGTATCCTAATACTATAGTAGTAAGGTTGTTTATCCAACTTATCACTTTCAGTGACAGTGACAGTAAGCACTCATGGTAGCTGCTCAGGCACGGTACAGGCACAATTTTTAACCGACTTAAAAAAAAGGAAGAACTCAATTCGACCCGTATGTTTTTTATTTTATTTATACGTATATTATATTTATTTATATTTAGAACTTTTTTCACGGGAACCGATTTTGATGATAATTTTTGTTTGAAAGGGGTATACTTTTCACGTGGTCCCATAAAAAAATTGTAAAGATCTGATGAAGAACTTCGGAAATGGAGAACGAAACTCCTCAACGGACAGCAGACTCGGAATCAGTTCAGTAGCTTAATAACAGTGTACCTTTTCACCAGTGAAGGCGTTTTTTTTAAAAATAATTTTCTCGTATTATTTAATCTTATCTCATAGTTATTTTTGTTTGTTATCTTCAGCCATTTGTTATTGTCGTTAATTTTTCTAATGGCAACTAGATAATCCCTATAATGTCAGAGATAGGCTATAATTAAACATTTTCTTTTTATTTATGTTCGACCTCGCTTTTGACGACAATTCGCTATATTTTGCAGCAATTTTCACAACTTTCCACGTGGCTACGTTTTTTTTTTTCATTTTGCACAATAGGAAGGTACATACAAATACATAATGTAATAGGGCAACGATTAAATGCTCACCAAAATCACCAGTAAAGTCGACTATTTCTCGACTTTCATCGACTACTATACTATAAACTATAAGAGATAGGTAAACAAATAAATAAAAAAAAATAAAAAATATATAAAATAAAAAAATAAAAATAAATAAAAATAAAAAAAGTAAATAGTAAAGTAAATATGTTCCTGAAACCATAATACCGAATTTAATTAAACAGAAAACTGCAACCAAAGATTTAAAAAAAATTGAGTAGGTATGCATGCTGCAAAAAAATAAGAGCGTTTTTTTTCTTACGATATTGATTGTGTAGTTTAGGAGTAACTTTGAACATGCCTGTGCAAAACATAATCTGATAAGACTTTATAAGACTGGGGCCTGAGTCTGTAACGCAATGGTGCCTGGAATAGGCTCCCAGTTTTAGGCTTCATTTACAATAATTTATTAATGCTTTTAACATTTTTATTACAGAAAATTATATTAGTTCGCTGGTTGAAGGAGAAAAACAAGGAAACGCCAAACTCCACTCGGTGTACTTTCCTAGTTTAAATTACTGTTGCTTTCAATAAAAAACTTTTTGGCAGTTTACGGCGGAAGTGGTTTTTACCGAATAGAAAGCTTTCACTCACTCTCGATCTGTGTCCTTAATCTGGAAATATAAAAAAAAACAGATTATTATTAGAAAAAACAGTTTATTTCGATATGAGCAATTTTCCCCCAAATAAACAGGTTTTGAGTACTAGCAACTGTGCGGCTTTTTTACACAATAAGCTCACTGTAGATCCTAGTGAGAGATATGGTCCGTCATGCTAGACGTGAAGGTGGGTGGCCTCTACAATGCAATAGTTATGTTCATTTGCATTGTTGTTTGCATCTATCTTGTAGTTTGTAATCGGACTTTTTATCACCCTAGTTAGCATCTTCAGTTGGTGAGAACGTCATCATCATCAACATCAACATCATAGTTTTGTGATTGCGCCAGCCTTATTATTGCAGTGAGTAAGCCTCGCTTCACACTATGCGGCGGTGCGACTTTTTCTGGGAAGGATTTGTATGCGTGTGTTAAACTCCGTGCAATTTTAGTGGATTTAAAGCCGAAGGTATTTTGTTGCTAGCGATTCTGAGCCAAAACACAAAATTTCATTCCAAAACGCGCGAAAAAAAAATTCACTTCTCCATACAAATGGTGTCGATTGGCGATAGCCGTTTGTATTGGGAAGTGTTTTTTTTTTTTCGCTTATGTTGAAGTAAAATTTTGGAATTTGGCTCAGAATCACGAGTGCAACTAAATACCTTCGGCTTTAAAACCACTAAAATTCCACGGTGTATAGATTTTAAACTAAAATGGAGGGGATTTGGAAGTAAAAATAATGTTTAGCAAAAATAACCGTTACGTCGTGGTGTTATTTCAAAAATATTGGAAACTCAATAAGTAAATTGTACAATTTCTTGGATTAAATACTTAATTCTGCAATCATCACACAGCAATATCAAAGTTACTTATCTTTTAGCAGCCAGGTTATCGACAAAAGTTGACACAACCACTCATTAACATTGAAAAACAGCAAAGAAAGCGAGCCGCACCGCGCAGTGGCAGGTAGCCTTTTTATATAGCTTACCTAACTTTTTTTTATGCATCAATGTTTACAGCCTACCATGATTTTATAAGCAAATTTGAATCGAGAGACAAACATTACAATTGAAATAATAAATTAATATTTCACTGAAAAAAATATCAAAAATAACTAGTTTCTCACAGTGTGTGCTTCTATTCTACGCTCGCATTCATACAAGTCTTTGATAGGCTGAGTTAAAGAGTCGCACTGCCGTGCCGGCCTGCCGCATGCCGCAACGACATGCGGCCAAGTGTGAAGGGAGCCTTTATAAATGTTTTGAATGATACTTTGTTTGCGCGCGGTGAACTCTGAAGGGTTCACGGCTACACGTGGTGATAATGATCGCGCGGTTATCATTCGCTTATGAATAATTGCTATTTCAATAACTAGCTTTATCCCGCAGCTTCCCGTGACTAACTTAAAAAAGACTCTATATTATTTTTACACTTAAACTTTCGTAAGCACTGCACATTTTGTATTTCGTAAACGGTTAAACTTACTTGTATTATGTCGGTGTATCCTACTAGTTTCGGTTCTCATTCGGAGACCTTAATCATGGAGCTGAGACGGCCCTCGCAACGCCGTGGCCAGTCTCAGACTGCGTGTCACTAGGCGGTCACTAGGAAGGGGCGGGGGCGGCAGCGAAACTAGTCGGCTACACCGACATAATACAAGTAAGTTTAACCATTTACGAAATACAAAACGACTCTATATTAGGTAAATAACCATGAAGCCCCATCCCAATCAGCCCTGGCTTCACTTGATTGTTTTGATTGAACAAACAGACTCTTTCCTTTGAAATTGACTTAAATGTAGAGCTACATAACAACGGTGCGCAGAAATGTGTCAGATAAAGAATCGAAAAGAAAACCAAACCGAAAAGGATGCTTGACCTTTACTCTGGACTGATTTTGATTTTTTAAAGTCTTAACACGATATACTCTGGACTGGATGACTATTTAGTAGTTGAAGAAGAATAAATTATGAATCCCTTTTAAATAGGATTTATGAATAATACTCTTTATATATAAAAACAAACAGATAATATTATGATAGTGAGTAATGTAGCTATGCAGATACTTGTGATTACCAATAATATTAATTTATCATGCCCCCTGCGAAGGGGTATCAATACCGCGTCAAAGCAACCTTGTCAAAGTAAATATATGTAGTACATCTTCGATTCACTTTGACAAGCTGGCATCCCATTCTTATCGCGCGCGGATTATACTAATCATCATGTATTCTGCGTGAAGTGCTTAGCTTATTATTGTATTGTATTGTCATAGCAGTATCCTGGCTTGCACTGACCATTGCGTGAGTATCACCAAAGCCATTAATGTAGGAAACAATGTTTATAGTGCACTTATCTAATGAGTCACAATCACAACCACAACGTTGGCGTATTGATTTGCAAATAATTATTGCGTGACAGATAATTATTAGCAATCTTCGGAACATAGAATCATGCCGAAGATGCATGCAGAGCACGATGATTAGAGGCAAAATTGATGCGATTTCTTTATATCACGATCTTTTAGCTTTCAAAAATATACTTATAATACCTACGATGGCACTGCGATGCAATTTACTAACATTTATTTTAATGAACCCCATTTAGCTTGTGATTTTTGTGACCTTGTAAACGTCGACAACAAAGGATGACTTTGTTATGTATGACGTATTATTATCTCTATTTTTAAAATAATATCCGTTTGAAGCTTCTGTGACCTATCTGAGAGATTTGAATATCTATAAGTGTATACCCTGTCTGCATGTGTAGCACGATGGACAAATTCAAGCTTTGAATGCTTGTCACACCGTGTCTATTATACCGTTGTCCTTTTTGTCTGTTATACCACTCTGTGGCGATTAAAGGTCACACAGGCGTTTAGCCTGAAATTCCGGATCTCGCCTGTCAAACGTATGTAGAACTCCGGATCTCGCCTGTCAAACGTATGTAGAATTCTGGATCTCGCTTGTCAAACGTATTAGAATTCCGGATCTCGACTGTCAAACGTATGAAGAATTCCGGATGTCGCCCGTCAAACGTATGTAGAATTCCGGATCTCGCCTGTCAAACGTATGTAGATTGTAGAATCGTCGTTTATCGCCGATCCCGTGATGTTGAAATTGCCACTAAGTCGATCATCAGAGTGAGAGAGCGCTATCGAGCTCGATATGGTCCTTCATGCTATACGTGTTGTAATTTATTAGCTAACATTGAAACCATTACGTCGTTTACAATGTTACATCATCACTGTAACGCGCGGCGATTAAATATTTCCATTCATTCAATATTATGTTTCATTCAATTACAAACATCTCTACTAATGACTAATTACGAAAGATAAGGTTAATGCTTTCTATTGGGCGATACCACCATACAATGAACTAGTTTCTATATTATGGTGTTAATACACTCTGTAGGGATATACTCGTATTGTAGGGATCCCTACGCCAAATCGAATAAGATTGAAACTCTGAAAGAGTTACGGGGTTACCCGTGCCCGCAGTGTGACGCGTTCTGGTATACTTTGAATATCCAACCGGCCAGTGGTCTAGCGAAGGTTGTGTCTCTACGGTACCTAATACCTACCATGTGGTCGATGTGTGGTATACTCGGTATAATATTGAATTAATCTAGATAATGTACATTGATTGAAGTGTCAGTAGCAGCTATCTTTTGTTGGTACCTACTTTAAAATGGGAGTGTTTGTCTCTAACCAAGGATTAGATCGATAAAATCAGTCATTAAAGTAGAGTTAAGTAGAGGAGTAGAGTATACAGTTCTAAACCGACAGTTAGCTTGCAAGGCCCCTTTGCAAAACCTTGGTCAAACTCAAAACACAAATGTGGTTGGGCGTCGTGTGATGGATGGACCGAGCATTTCGGTTAGTAAAACTATGCTTGTATTGTAGTTGTTTGGAAGATAATAATTTAATAATAGAACGCTTGTCGTTCACGCAGCTACGTCGTGCCGACGCGTGAGCGTATCACGCACGTATTTAAGCAATAGTGATGGTGGTTTCATCACACTATCAGATGCCCGTCCTTTTAGCGTATCAGTGGTACAATCGAACGCACGTCAACCTTTACACGCCGGGGCACTACTCGGTTACGCTACGGGCCACTTTACAACAAAGCTGTAGTGTCTGATGAAATGTGGAGTGTACTAGTGCTCTCCTGCGTTCTGTAATGCAACCTTACTGCAATGCCGAGTACTGGCCACTTTTCATTTTCTATAAAAAATTCCAAACGTTTTTATTTTGCTTTGTTTATGCCCCGCGGCTTCTGAATATTTTGACAGATGCATTTTTCTCGCCCCCATTGTTCCCATGCTTATATTTTTGCCCACGAATTTTATTGATTTTTCACTCCATCTGTATTTTGGTATGTTGTCCAACTATCACCCATTTTATGTTGTTACTGCCAAATATGTGTACGTGATATTTCCCATCCCGCAACCACTAACCACTCACTCACCTCTCTACATATTTTTCTACGCGTCGTCGCCGGGCCTGCATTTGGTGAGTGTTGAATTCATGCATTGTGTATACTAGCTTCCCTCGTATCTTTGCATTCGTTTTGGGTTATGATCTATCGCTTACGCTGTAAGAGTTAGTACTTAGAACCTTTTGTAACACGCTGTATTGTGGTCTTTCACTTCGTTGACCTACCAAGTGGTTTGATATAGAGTAGGCATTGAAAATCACAATGGAGCGGCGTGATAGAAAACTACAATCGATAATGATGACAACACTCCAGTTTCCACAGTAACGTTATCTGTAACGACGGAAATATCCGCTTCGTATTGCTAATTACTTGCTTGGCTGACGAATGTGATGATAATGGACATACTGGGGTTAGAGATCGTCTATGCGCAGGTATATAGCGCAATAACTTCTATACAATCGCTTGGAGAGCAAGGGGCAGGGTTTCGGTCGGTATCGCAATGGCATTTCGATAGTATCCCATAAGGAGGATAAAACCGGGTTGTCCTCGTTTTTCTCCTATAACCAGCGAACTACAGGGTGCACTCTAAGTCGATAGCGGAACTTTAAGTAGGCTGTCTACTGATCAATACAAACAACTTGTACTAGGTGGCGAAAAAAATGGAGCGAAAAAAATATCAGCTGTTTCATACATTTGGCGCAGTACTGAGTCGACCTTTTGTATGGAACAGCTGATATTTTTTTCGCTCTATTCTTTTCGCCACCTAGCACATGTTGTTTGTATTGATCAGTAGACAGCCTGCTTAAAGTTCCGCTATCGACTTAGAGTGCACCCTGTAGTCCTCTAGAATTAGAATCAGAATATTCTTTGTTGTAGGTGCTAAAAAAACATTAAAAGGACAGACAGCATAAATAAATCGTAATTGAAGCGTGGGAGCCTATTGAGGCACCATTGCGTTTAGGCCCCAGTTCAGCAATTTAGGGGCGTGGCTGTAAAATTTCGCTTACCCAGATAAATAAATTTATCTGCGTGTTGGAAAAGCGAAATTTGACAGCCTTAAGACGGAACGCGGGTAGCCGGCTGTTCCATACAAAAAATACAAAAAGGGAGACCTGTTTCCTCCCTGGATAACTATTTTAGAAAAAATATGTTTATGCCATTCAATTTATATGTACCTCTGCCATGTCCCTATGTTTTCCTTTTTTTAATATTTTAATTATTTTTATAAAATTTATTTAAATAATTAAAATAATAAAAAAAGGAAAACATAGGGACATGGCAGAGATAAATATAGATTGAATGGCATAAACATCTTTTTTCTAAAACAATTATCCAAGGAGGAAACAGGTCTCCCCTTTTGTATGGAGTTGAGGTTACCCGCGTTCCCTCTTAAGGGTGGACGATAGCAAGGTGGCGGAAAATTCAAAATTTTTTCGTTCGCGAGAATAAAACCGTATTCTTTTCATTATTGTAAACAACAGAACAACAATAATTCAGCCGATTATGTGTTCTGGTCTACGAAGCAGTGGTACTGCCCAAAAAACTTGTCGTAGACCAGAACACATAATCGGCTGAATTATTGTTGTTCTTTTGTTTACAATACGGAAAAGAATACTATGTTATTGCCGCGAACGAAAAATCGCTGAACAAAAATAGCTCAGTTTAGCTACAAAATGTAAAAATTTGTGAAAATTTTGAATTTCTTGCCACACTACTATCTTCCAGCCTTAAGGTTGGATGATAGCAGCTAGTCCAAACTATTACGCAGGTATATCTTATAGCTACCTATTGTTCATCGGAAGTCGATAACCAGTTCAGCAGACTCGGAAGATGCTCCCGGCTGAAAAACCAGTCCTGCAGGTTACCACCACCGGCTGCCATCCAGTCATGTAAATCATAAAGCTGCTGGTAGACTTGAGCATTCACTTGTAACAGAAAATCGAGCATTCGCCGTTTCTACACTCGCCTTTTTCGAACTGAACAACGAACAGAGCCAAGCATAGAGCTAAACATCTCCACGAAAATGCTTACGATGATTCTAGCGAACGCTCTAGTCCTAGGGACGGCGCGCGCGGCGGTGGCGGAACAATAATATGACATAATTGCTTGGCTAATAATATGACATAAAAGTTCACTAGTAAGTATGCTGGGTAAACCATTCCCGTAATTTTTTTTTAGCTTTTTCGCTAGTTTGCGAATTACAAGTGAATGCTCAAGCAAGTTTATCAGGAAACTGGTTTGATACAAACTGGTTGGTTCTTCGACTTATGTAGGGATTCTGCCTGGCTTTGCTTCGACATAACCACGTGGTTGCATCTCTACATACCTAGTGAGATGACTTATACCTTCATTCACGATAGCTAGGTGAAGGGACCCTCTCGGACGCTGCAGTTCCTGGGACATGTTTAGATGGAGTAGGCTTGACCAGCGCCTATACCATCTTTTCGGCTTAGTCGGCCTAGCACAATTATTAGAAAAGACAATATCAATACGTGCGGAACCAACTAAGACGCGGGATTCCTCACGAAGTTTTCATTTTAAGTTAGCCAATGATAGGTGTTGCTACTACAAGTACGAATTCGCAAATGTACAAGTCATGGTAATTTGTAGGGGTTCATGTAGAGTTACGAATAATTAAAATTGCAAAAAATATTCCACTGATTAATTCATTGCAAATTCTCGTGGCAATAACATAAAACAAGCATTAATATTGATGTTACCTAATTATTAAAGCCAAAATAAAATTGCGAAGTGTTGTCGCTTATTTGCCTTTTTCGCAAGGGAAACAAACGATTGTCTGCAAAATCTGCAACCGAGAGAGCGCATGCGACGACTTATGAATGTTGATGAAGTGAAATAAGTGTGTCAAGATCGTGCCCAGTCCACACCTCTGGGATACAAGCTTGGCTTCTCAAATTTTCTGCAGTTGCAGAGCACTTTATCAAAAATCCTACGAACAATTTTTTATTTTTTTTTGGGAAAGAAAACATTTTTTATAACACAGCCACAGAGGATCAAACGCGGACATTGCATCGCATTGTAATTTGTAACACAAACATCGCGTACCTACCTACCTAAATAACTCTTTTCGAAAGTCATTGATCGCATATGAAAAATCAGTAGAGTCAACAAAGTGGATAAAACACAAGTTGTTTTTTTATTCTCCTTGGTAGAGTTCATAGAGTTCATTAATTAAAATGAGGGCAAGAATCTCAACAACGCCACCAAAGCCGTTTTTCCATAAATCCCATGAATCGGCACGCTTAGGAAACGGGCAATGGGTATCCATGGAAATGGGCCATTAAGTATTTCAGGGCGAGCGTTGAGAAGGAAGTCACCGAGCTTAGTAGACAACTGGGTCACAGCTCTGGCTGGGTCACGGAGGGGCCCCAGATCTCCCGTCTAGCCAGGCCTTTATCTCTGTAGCGTAGTCGATAACATTCGGACTAGATTTTTCGATGTTAGGACCTGCTGCGATTGAAGTAAACGCTCTTTAGTGTCTGCCTATTTGCAACTCGTCTAGTCTGAAGAAGCGATGGTGGTCTAGTGGGTAGAACAGTGGACTCTGAAGCAAGAGGTACCCGGTTCGATTCCCAGTGTTGGCATGTATGTACGACTTTGTTTAATTTCAAAGTTACGTACATTTGTGAATTTGTAGTAGCAATACCACTCGCGAACAGTGAAGGAAAACATCATGAGGAAACCCGCGGCTTAGTTGGCTCTACAAGTATTGACTTGTCTTTCCTGTGGGCTAGGCCGACTAAGCTGTCAGGATGGTATAGGTGCTGGGTAAGCCTACTCCATCTAAAACAATGTCCCAGGCACTGCAGCGCCGCCGAGTGGTCTCTTCACCCATCTAGTGCGTGAAGGTGCCACTGGACGCTGTTTAAATCATCTCATTACGTAGATGCAAAAAGGCCTTAGTCGTCTGAAGATGACTTGTTGAATTCCCATTGAGAACACTGGTTTAGAAGATTGATTTGTGTAGAAGAGAAAAAATATTTCGAATGATGGTGGTAAGTGGTGTTATTAGGATATTGTTTTCTACTAGTTATTTGTGTTATGAGCTTGCAGGAGCTTTCTCCTAAATCATGAGGTCCGAGTTTGATCCTCCTTGTAAGGTAAGCAGTACCTACAGTCGAAACTTTTTTCGTGGGAATTTTTGTTAAAGTTATCCGGAAGGGAAGGTAGGGTCTTGTCTTCCGCATAATAACCTTACCTTTGGCCCTACAGCAGATGGTTTTTACAAGTCCATCCTAATACTTCAGAAGGTTTAATTAATTCTAAGTAAAGGGTTGTGTCCTTCCAATGGATTGCAAGGATTGTGTGGTTAAAATTGTGACAGATCTCCGTATGAACGGAACTGTGTTGAAACGCCTCTATTATATGCTGATCGCAGAGCTGTCAGCCGAGTTCGGTGACAGACAATGCTTACAATAACAATACAACAAATGGAGGAAGATCTTCAGACGGCGTGCGACATTGACCTTTCGGGACCGGGTTAACACGCACTGATTTTGTTTATTTAGAAGCACGCCATCCACCCGTGGTGGACCCTGAGCCACCCCAAATTTTTTCCTCAAATTGTTTAATTCAATATCCGCGTCATGTTTGGGAAAGAGCCCTTATTTTTTTTTGGAACGACAGAAGGAGAGCCTCCACTCAATCTGGTTTCACTGACACAATCAATATCGCAATATCGCAGGTCTCTGACAGCGTTGACTCAATAAGGTTTCCATTCTATGTTTTACAAGGAGGAGAAATACAAGTACTTAATAATAATTACCTACCGTAGTTTGAGATCTGGATGGGAAATGAGTCGGCTATGCAATCTGAAGCCAATAATAGTTGAAGAGCTGGTGACCATAAGACTTATTTTTTCGTACAAGGGGAATTGGTAAGCTGAAAAAGTAGACTTCCGAGTCTGGGAAAATTTAATAAAAACAACATTCAACCGCGCTCGGCCAAAATAATAGAGATTTAATGATCAGCGGAATAAGCAGCTTAGAAACTCCCTGCCTTCTACCAAGACAGCACGTCAGAGTGCAGTGCACACTTTTGTTGTGAAGTCGCCCGTAAAGTAACGTGCTAGCGTGTAAAGGTCAACGTGATGTCGTGTGACGAAAAAACTAAAAAGTAAAAAGTTTAAAAATGTATTGCCATAAAAGAAAAGATCATGTGCTGACCGACCCCCACACGAGGCATCTCCTCTTTAAAGGTATTATTGGTTGTTTGATTAAAAGCCGTGATGAACAAAAATGTGATTACTGATTACAGTATAGTAAAAAAATGTTTGTGCCACTCATTAGCGAGTGGCACGCTCTAACCGCATGGTTTTGATAGCCAGTGTTGTCAATTTGTCACTGCTGTTAGGTAGGTAGATATGTGATTGAGGATTTTTTTCTCAACTTTTTTGCTTAGTTGGCTACGCTTCCTCGTTCTGAGACAAAGCATAAAACTACTGTTTCGTTAAGTAACTGCGTACCAAAAATAGATTTGGTACGTGGTAGATGAGTTTAAAATGGATAACAAATTAAATGAATGAAAAAAAAATGAAAACCTACATTTATGTGAATTATTTGGAATTATTCCACGACTTTGAAGCAAACCCGACCTGAATGATACGCGGCAAAAAGAAGTCGACGTTGAATCGAGTTAGTTTCGCAACTTTTTTTTTTTGTTCTTTACTACAGAATGCCGTTAATCAGCTGATTGAGTATGTTTATCTAGGTTAAAAATAACTGAAACGTCTTAAAATAGATCCGGCAAACCTGACCTTGTTTTTTTTTCGAATTAAAATATAATTCGAATTGAAACATTATTAGGTACGTTGTAAATGTCGACACTCAGTTTTACTATGAGTTGAGTCTTCGGATGGATAATGGCTATTGGCCGGCGTCTTTTTGTTTTTAATTCATTTTGTTTTACTAAGGCCCGGTTTCTGAATTGAGAATTTTACTAAGTTAATAGGTACTTAAGTATCCTTCTGTCACGTTCTTTTGTGAGAAATCTGCAGAGACAGAACGATACTTATGTATTTGCTTAGTGAATTTCTCAATTGTTTGTAGTAGGTTCTCTATAAAAAATTTGTTTGCATTAATTTAAAGAATGTCAGACCATAATTTGTTTGGAATCACCGTCGATCTACCGTTTCAGAGCGTCGCAAAAGGATGATACCTACTTATATTTCGTAAGCTTGAAGATTAGTTAAGTAAATAATTTCACGCCCTCATCACGCATTTACCTATCTACTCTGAAGTCCGAAAGGAAACAGTGACAGCTCCTGATAATGGCGTGCGTGTACTTTGGATGGGTGAATCGATGATAAAAATAAAATAAACAAACATTAAAACATTTAATGGGAAACATTCCGTCTAGTCGTGTAGGAAGTGACTCGATAAGGTAAAGTAGGTGGCAGTTAGGTAAATGATTTCTTATTTTTATTAACCCCCGACTAAAAACGAGGGGTGTTTTAAGTTTGACCGCTATGTGTGTATGTGTGTGTCTGTCTGTGTGTGAGGGTGTCTGCATATTTGTGTCTGTCTGTATGTGTGTACGACTAATGCCCATTTTTGGAAACAAAATTACGCTAAGATCTTCTTAAAAAAGTTAAAGAAGTTCTTAAAAATTAAGTATAGTTGGTGAAATGGGGCATTAGTCTCTGTAGCTCTTAATTGGGTGAACCGATTTGAATGCAATTTACTTGAAAGCAGGTTTTCTAGCGAGTGTTCTTAGGTATGTTTTATCAAAATCGGTTCATCCGTTTATGAGATATGCTAATTTGAAGCTAAAAAGAATAGTGTATTAAAAAAAAAAAATTGTAGTTATTCCATATGATGCTCGCATTTGATCCAGTTTTCTCATTTTCGAAGCTTCACAATGCAGCTGGCTTGCAACTACAGGGTGCACTCTAAGTCGATAGCGGAACTTTAAGTAGGCTGTCTACTGATCAATACAAACAACTTGTACTAGGTGGCGAAGAAAATGGAGCTAAAAAAATATCTGCTGTTCCATACAAAAGGTCGACTCAGTACTGCGCCAAATGTATGAAACAGCAGATATTTTTTTCACTCCATTTTTTTCGCACCCTAGTACAAGTTGTTTGTATTGATCAGTAGACAGCCTACTTAAAGTTCCGATATCGACTTAGAGTGCACCCTGTAGTTCTTCTGCAAGATCAGGGTGGCGTGCTTCTGGTACACATCACACAACACGTCAGAGTGTAGGTACACTTTTGTTGTAAAGTCGCCCGTAACGTAACCGAGTAGAGTGCTAGCGTGGAAGGGTCGACGTGTTTTCTCTTTGTCAGTGGACAGCACATCCATCTTTTTTTTTGCAGTCGCTTGTAAGGTAGTATTCGGGGGTGGATGATGGTGCGGAGGATCTGCTCGATTGGCCTTTGGAATTTTCCAGGTTAAGGGTGGACGATAGCAACGTGGCGGGAAATTCAAAATTTTCACATTTTTTTACATTTTGTAGCTAAACTGGGCTGTTTTTGTTCAGCGATTTTTCGTTCGCGGCAATAAAACAGTATTATTTTGATTATTTTAAACAACAGAACAGCCATAATTCAGCCAATTATGTGTTCTGGTCTACGAAAGTTACGACAAGTTTTTTGGGCAGTGCCACTGCTTCGTAGACCAGAACACATAATCGGCTGAATTATAGTTGTTCTGTTGTTTAAAATAATGAAAATAATACTGTATTATTGCCGCGAACGAAAAATCGCTGAACACAAACAGCTCAGTTTAGCTACAAAATGTAAAAAACTGTGAACATTTTGAATTTCCCGCCACGCTGCTATCTTCCAGCCTTAAGGGTCCGTATAAGGCTAACTAGCGCCACCAATGTTGAAAAAATCATATCTCGCTTCAGAAGAAGTTTCTGACAAAATCCTAAGATGAGCTCATGCGCCATGCTTTTCTAGATTTTTAAGTGTGGGTACCCAACTCAATTTCTAGTCTTAAGCTAAAAAATTTTCGATAACCGCCAAAAACGGCCGTTTTTGGCGGTTATCGAAATTTTTTTAGCTTAAAAGTAAATTTCGAAGAGGGTATCTACACTTAAAAATCTAGAAAAGCATGGCGCATAGGCTCATCTTAGGATTTTTCCAGAAACTTCTTCTAAAGGAAGATATGATTTTTTCAACATTGGTGGCGCTAGTTAGCCTTATACGGACCCTTAAGGCTTTAATAAGTGCTAACTATCGCCACCAATGATAAAAAAATCATGCCTTTTTTATAACCCCCTAAAAGTTAAACAACAGAGTTTTCTATATTACTAATAGCAATTTTTAGAACCTACAACCTGCAATCTAGGAACAACAACCTAGGCTACAATTTCGTTTATGCCAAAAAAGGCCGTTTCTGCCAAAAGTTAAATTGTTGCCTAGATTCCTGGGTCTCGGCTCTGGGCTGATGGTTCTAAAAATTGCTGTTAGTAATATAGAAAACTCTGTTGCTTAACTTTTTCAAAAAGGGGGTTATAATAAAAGCCATGATTTTTTTATCATTGGTTAGCCCTTTTTAAAGCCTTAATTTGGCATAGTACGTACACTGTTTCAATTTCAAGCAATCATTATATTATGAAGTTGCCCTCGTCACTTCCCAGCCTTCATACTGGATTCGTCCGCATAAATTCGCTTTTTATAACACTGATGATGAGACAGTAGTAAAGTCATAGGTAGGAGATACCAGCTTGCACGGTCGATCAGCAACAAGGCGAGGATCGATTGAACAAAATTAAATTAATACTTCCTCTAATGTCGCTGACAATGTCATCATTAGTGTCGTTTGATGACAATAATGATGATGCTATCACCTATAGATAGGTGGAATAAGCACCAACCATTTGCATTTGAGCATCCTCATGATCAAAGAGTCATTAAACTTTATTTGACTTAACTCCAACGTCCTCCAGTCAGTCATACTATGGCAAATCTACACTTGAATTCAACTCTATGTCAATTACAATAAGATCGATTAATGGTGCCTAGTGGTCTACCGTGGTACCACAAGTATGACGTGCTTTCATGACACTTAATTTTGAATGCCTTCCTCGCCTGAAGATAAATAATCAATTTGATGTAAAAACGGTTTTGTGACGACGTAGATAATGGTTTTACTTGGCAACTGACAAGCTTAAGGAAAACTAAAAATATAATCTTATCAATAAATACATAATATAATCACCATAAACCAAGTACAACACGTGCCATGAAAGAAGAGATTTGACCGCGTCTCTCGCACCTCTTTCCGCCCCGCCCCCGGACGCCCGGTCCCGTCCCGCACCTAAACGCCTAAACTCTTATTAGGTAGGTAATCTTATTATCTTATCTTATCTATCAACTCTTATTTAAAAACCGAGTCTACGGAAAGACAGTTGCTAGTTTGCTACTGTCAGATAAAGCCTTTGTAGCAACTGTCATTCCGTATAAACCTGCAAAGAGAATGGCGCCACATAATTTGGTGCAAACTCGTTCAAGAGCCGGAACGGAACGGAAGACTTACATAACGTTTATGGACCACAGCAAATCTCTTGGGCAATAGAAGTTGGTCAACTCACTACGCACCGCAATCATACACCTGTGTGCTTATTCTGTAAAAAACCTACAAAGTTGCAATGTTCATTCAAAGGTTTATTTTGTAGAATAAAAATATAAAATGCGTCTTCTTCTTCTTGTAATGCCGTCTCCTATCGGAGGTTGGCAATCATCTTGGCAATTTCTTCCTTTGAGGCGTCTAATTCGTGAAAAAATTAATTTTGTAAAAATGGCGCCATCAAGGTTAGAGGGGCAGACTTGTGGCCCTGATGGGTTAGCATGAGCAGCTATATCGAGCTTTAGTTCGATACACCCATAAATGTCTGTACCTACCACTCTATGCCGATCAAAAGAGATACCGTGTCAGCCACCCAGAATGAAGTAAGTGTATACACGTGTATATTATACACGTTGTATAGTGTTGCACAAGGTTATGACTCTTTACATAGCAGTAAATAATAAATAATAAATAATAATCCTTTGAGGTTCAATGTAGAGAGAGATCATTGGAACATAATACGGTACGACTTTGAAGAATTTAACCATAGATACTACGAATAGACTTTTTCAAATCAATTTGACTTTTATTTTACCTTTACCGCTCGTAAGCAGTGTTTAAACTATTACCTATAAAAACCGGAAAATTGCGAGTCAGACTCGCGCGTAAGGATTCCATACCACCACAAAAAAAAACTGGTCATACGGACCCCCAGTGCGTGAGTCCAACTCACATTGGTTACCATTTTGGCCCTCTTTGAGTGCGGAATACTACAAAACTCCTCCATAAATGAAACATGAAGCTCTACTTATACAAAGGAGTCGTTTTCTGTCTTGCCATTTTCTTATTTTTTCTGCCACAGTAAAAATATTTGATTGGTTATTTGATTTGATGACAACGGGATTTTAGCCCAAACTAAATTCCGCAATAATGAATGCCAATAACCTCTCACCTGTGCATCGAAGGTTTCTGCGTACCGACCTGTCAGTGGAGAGAAGGGTACAGGAAACTGGTTACAAACCCATCATCATTATAACTGTACCTACTCCACCATTAATTTTCAGATTTTGAACGTAATGATTGGTGAAGCGAGGTGGCCTGATTTGGCAAGTCAGTTTGAGATTTTAACTGACTTGACTGGTTCTCTCTATGTATACCACGAACAAAAAATGTGAATTTGAGGAATTGAATGAATTGTATGACTAGTAACTACTTATTCCAACAAATGTCACTAATAATCCCCCGATTGTATGTTTTGGGAATCTGGTATAGTGGGAAGAAAGGTTCAAGAGACTGTACTTCTCTCGTCAAGAGACTCTACTTTTATTAATAAATTATTTATTACTATTATATCCATATCTTATTAATTTGTGTTTTTGCGCAGTGATTATTTAATTTTGTCGGATCCACGCCACCCGCAGTGCAAAAATATGTTAATAAAATAATACATAAACAGCGCATTACCTGAGGTCATACTGTGAATAAAGAAGACTTTTATTCCTTTCGCGTGCGATGTTTTACATAATATTTCGCGCGACCTCACTTGCATACAAAACAATTGGTTTCTACGCCAGAAGCAGTTCAGTAGTAGAGGTAAAACCCTTTTGCGTGTTGGAATGAGCCGTTTTCAAAGAACCAATTAAAAACAGTTCATAGATGGCGTTTACAGGCGTGGCCATCTGGCCAGAGAAGGACCGGAGTACGGCTGTAAATTTTCGCTTAGCACAGATTAATTTTGACAACCGTATTCCGATTCTTCTATGGCCATCTATGAAATGCTTTGTGAATTTGTGCTGAAAACGGCTCATTGATTCCATCCCAAATATGAGCAAATTAAAAATAAACTCCCTCCGCTTAGCTGGCTTTCCTGTGGACTAGACCGACTACGCTGAAAGGATGGTATGTACCTACCCCCATAGGCCTATTCCATCTAAAAACAAGTTCTAGACACTACAGTGTCTTATTCGTCACTTTTCCCATCCATTGTAAGTGGAGATGCCACTGGACGCTGTATAAATCATCTGTCCTCCTAGATGTAAAATGTAAAGAAAGGCCTATTTTTTTACCCGACCGCCTAAAAGGAGAGTAATTCTTATTTCTCCCATCCCAATATACGAAACAGATTTTCTGAAGGAGAGGGATTATACGATTGCACTTAGTATTTTAGGGGTCATCTAGTTAGCTCCGAATTACAATAAAGTTTAAATAAACCGTGGTCAATCTGACGGACGTCCGTCGTCAGGTGCGTACTACGTCAGTCTTGTTTACGAATACTTATACCTTATACCTAATGTGCCTTACTTACGTCACGGAGCGCCACATTACAAAAGTGGCAGCCTAAGTACGCGATTTGGTATAATTCAAGGCAAACGCACGCCCCTATGGCCAGCGACACGCTGAGATACTCCTTTTGGATTAATCTCTCACCGATTCCGCGCGCCGTAATAAGAGGCTACGGTCGGCCACAGTCACAGATACCCCATGGCAGCTCTTACCGGCGCCAATCGAACAAAACGGCGTATCCTAGCGTGTGGCTGACTGTACGAGTACCGTGGGGTATCCAAGCGTGTACCTACGCACTTGACGTCAGGATGACGAGAATCGCAGCCTAATACTAATTTTTTTTTGGTTTGTCTACATTTTCAAACATTATACCTACAGCAACAACAGCCAATGTTGTTAGAGCCTCAGGGGGTACGTCTCGAGAATCTCGCATTCGACACATCTTGAAGAAAAATCTCATGTCATTTCGATCTCGACTGCTCCCGATCACTGAGTCATGTCGAGCGAAAAAGGCAATAAATCTCGCGGAAATCTCGTGCCAGTCAAGATGACTTCGTGAGAATAAGACATGTGACATTTGTCGCCAAATGAGATTTTCCTTCGAGATGTGTCGAATGCGAGATTCCCGAGAATTAGCCCCCAGGTTAAATCAGGCATTAGAAATCTGAATCTTCATAGAGACTGTTGCGAACCTAATCCTTTCATCTAAGCCACGTCTATTTCCACCGCACAATAGCTTCCGAGAAGACGATGATGGATGATAAAAGCAAGTGACACGGGGTCAGAGGCGCTATTATGTGCGAATTGCCAAGGCAAAACTGTCAACAATATTTTAGCGTTGAAATTGCTCAGAGACATACACTTACACTACAATACAATACAAGGTGTTACAAAAGGTACTAACTCTTTTTACAGGATGTAACCTACTGGTCAACAGGATGTCCATTCTCTATAAAAAAGTAAAAAAAAAATAGAAAAAAAATCATAACTTTTTTGTTTTTAATATTAGCTCAAATTTAAAAGTATGTTTGTATGTGTAGGTGCATTTACATAGCTTTGAGTTCAAACAATGTGAAAGTCAACGAAAACAATATTTAAAAAATACTTTTCTCCCGCCACAGCGTTCACATTTTATTTATTTAAAAATCAACGGAACGTCATAGAGCATAAATAATAGTTAGGTTGTGATCTATCACCAGGTGCTGCTATTACCATGTAAAAAGAGTTAGGATCTTTTGTAACAATTTTTATAACCTTAAAATTTAATATATATATTTTTTTATTTAACTACTTTTTGTATTTTCTAACTAAAGCACTAACCCGTGCTAAGGAAGATTTTTATAAGGTTAAAAAATTCGCTCGAACAGGATCTTTTTGGTTTAGTTAAAATTTAAACACTTCGTGATTGTAGTGTAGATGCATTTATTTGCATAGTTTTAAGTTCATAAAACATTGTGAAAATCAATGAAAAGCATATTTTAATAGTTATTTGTTATGCAAGAATGCAAAATTATTGTTTGCGGCGAGTGCTTGTATTCAGAAGCACGAGACGCAATAGTTATTTGTTATGCAAGAATGCAAAACTATTGTTTGCGGCGAGTGCTTGTATTGAAAACCGAGCTAGCGAAGGTTTCTAAAATTGAGCCACGAGCGTAGCGAGTGGTTCAAAAAAAGAAACCTGAGCGTAGCGAGGTATTCAGAAGCACGAGACGCAAATAATATTGCATTCGTGCGAAACACAAAACTTTTCATCTCACAGAAGCGAGGAAATGATTTTGTTAGCCAAGCGGGAAAAACTCTATAGACAACTACTTACAGGCGAAACAGGTGAGTCAAAAAAGTTCCTTTTAAAAGCATATTTTACTGTAGTTACGTCTGCCGCACTAAAATTTTGAGCTTCGTTGGTATTAAAACCATTCGTTTTATTAATAATTTCCTGAAGTTTACTTATCCAGACACAAAAATAATGTAAATAAAAGAATGTTTTTTTTTCCGGGTGCGTTCTGAACTTTTACCATATAAATTAAAAATGTATAGGAGATAAAAAATGAAATTAGTAATATCGTTTGAAAAAATGTATTTAACAAACCAAAACATCATTATTTATTTGATAAAACGGAAGCGAAGCATTTTTTTTTTATTTACTGGTATTAATATAATAAATATAGTGTACAAAATATTGAAAAAACCTGAAAGAATAAACCGCGTTTCTGAATGTTCTATTCCGTGACTTTACCTTTTTAAAAGATCCTTATGCCCCATTTACATTCACAGTTTTGTATAGAGAATGGGCACGAACAATCACTTTCGCTGAAGTACGCGTGTAAACGAACTATGAATGAGGATCTTTTTTCCGTCGGGATCTGGCATCTACTTAAACGGCCAGTGTTTTTTTCTTTTTCAACACCATAGGGCGCGGGAAAGACTTTCCCGGCGCCGCGTTCAAATTTCGAAGCGCACTAAAATGCAGATAGTTTAAATCCGGCCTTTACACGATCGTAAGTTACTAGTAACAGCAAACTTTCCGAGCGTGGGAGATGAAAATAATATTGCATTCGTGCGAAACACAAAACTTTTCATCTCACAGAAGCGAGGAAATCATTTTGTTAGCCAAGCGGGACAAACAAAGTAGACAACTACTTACAGGCAAAACAGGTGAGTCAAATAAGTTCCTTTTAAAAGCATAATTTACTGTAGTTACGGCTGCCGCACTAAAGTTTTCAGCTTCGTTGGTATTAAAACCATTCGTTTTATTAATAATTTCCCGAAGTTTATTTATCCAGACACAAAAATAATGAAAATTAAAAGAATGTTTTTTTTTCCGGGTGCATTCTGAACTTTTACCATATAAATTTAAAATTTCTAGAGGTAAAAAGTAAATTAAATTATATCGTTTGAAAAAATGTATTTAACAAACCAACCCATAATTATCTAATTGATAAAACAGAAGCGGAGCGTTTTTTTAATGTACTGTAATTAAAAATAAATATAGTGTACAAAATATTAAAAAGACTGTGAGAAGAAACCGCGTTTCTGAATGTTCTATTCCGTGACTTTAGATGTCTATGCCTCATTTGCATTCACAGTTTTGTATAGAAAATGGGCACTGTAGTGGAGAGTCGCGTCTAAACGAGGCTCTTCTTTCTGAAGCTTTTATGAAATTATATGGCATCTAAGTGAAACGGCCAGTGTTTTTTCTTTTTCTACATCATGGGGCGTGCAGAACAAGGGCGTTTAAATTTCGAAGCGCACAAAAATGCAGATTGGTTAAATTCGGGTTTTACACGGTTGTAAGTTGCTAGTAACGGCAAACTTTCCGAGCATGGGAGATGAAAAAATACTTTCTCGCGCCACCTCTTACATTTTAATTTTTTAATCAACGGAAAATCATAGAGAATAACAAATGGTAACCGGGAAAAACCGGGTGCATTACCCTGTATAGTGAACCCGTAAAAAGAGGACCCTGTACCCTTGTATTGAACAACACCTTGTATTTTCTCGCATTGATGATTATTATTTTTATTCGTGTGGCCAAAACGCTTTCCGATCGTAAACAGTGGCATGAATTGAGGGCCAGAAAATTGCTTGTGTAAACCAAACCTTAGAAAAGTTTAATGGAAAGATCAAAGTGATTAAAAATGTCGCTCAAGACTGGAGTTGAACCCACGACCTCCGATTCGCCATGCCATGCATTTTTTATGTTTCCTTAGCACGGGCATGTGCTTTATAAAAAGTTTTATGGCTTAAAGCACGCTCTGGAAACTTCTAGACGATATATTATGTAGATAGGTATTACAAGCTAAGCAGAATTATTATTTTAAATCGCATGAGGTCAACTCGTTTTTTGACGTCAAGTAAGGCACAGGCAAAGAGAATATAACCACCATGGGCGCAGGTTCTATACCTAGGGGCTGATTTAGCACGTGAAACTGTTGACCAACTAAAACCAAATTATTTGCGAGCTCTACCTTATGCAAGCGGATTGATTGGTTATATTTTTGACTAACTACTTGGCCGGTGGACAAGGGCAGTGACAGAGTGGAGGCCGAGAACTGGACGGCGATCAGTGGGAAGACCAGCAGCCCGATGGTCGGACGACATCGTCATTGCGGCGGAGGGTCCATGGATGCGGATGGCTAGGAACCGTGAGGTGGCGCGAGGGGAAAAAGGCCTACCTATACCCAACAGTGGGCAGAGGTGGGCTGATGATGATGATGATGATTCTTTAGTATTTATTTTGAAAACGCCCGTAAATCGTAGAGTGCAGTAGCTCTACAATTTGTACACAGTCTTCTAATTGAACACGTTAGTAAGATGTAGCCTGTAGAGGTGTACAAGTACATGTTGCAGTAGCTGGGAAAGGGCCTTCTCTTAGAGAGAGAGTGTGCCCACTACGGATTAGCAATTTGAGATCCCATTGAGGTTATTAAACACTCCGGTTTTGCAGGGGGACCTCCAGTTAAAAGGTTTCCTACACGACAATTATATGGGTCTCCTCTACCCATAGATCCAAGGGTCTCCACAAAATGTCGCTGACAGTACGATACATCCCACACTTTCTCCCTCCTTGTGGACCTAAGAGGTGTGTCTCAAGTTAGGAAGAGGCGAAGTCGAAGGTCATCCAGTATAAGCAAACAGTTCTGGCCTTTACAAGCGGACTGCGCAGAATGCCCAACCCAAATGTTAGGTACCTACCTAGGTAGTTGTGTATGACAAAGTTGTAGGTAAAGAGCAAGGTTTGTTTTGACTATTGACGTGTTAACCACCAAGACTGAGACTTTAGGAATCGCTAAGTCTCAGATTCGAAGCCATAACATCGTCCCTATAGTAGAGTATTTGTGAAATTGGACAAGTCAGTAAAAAGGAACGGCCAGCGTCAGCGACACGCTGAGATACCCTACGGTAGCTCTCGGCATAAGTATACGTCAATTAAACAAAAAGAGTTATTTATTCATCGTAGCGTTGACCGCAAAACTTATTGTAGGCTTTCTCTCAGAGGTAGAGTCCACTTGAATGAAAGAGGCTTCAATCGTTCAATTTTGAATCTCTGTATAAGGCCTCCGCAGAGTAAGCTTTTGTATAGGTTCGCTGTAGAGATAGGTACTTTATGCGGCTGCCATTTTAGGCCTCGGTACTGACTTTTGCCCGTAGATAGAGATTTGCTAAGTGATAAAATAATGTTTTCTTAGAAAAGACCGATGATGTAAGCCGATATTTCGTATACCACCAGTATCTTTCCACCCGAAGCCCGCGTGTTACTTTAAACAAAACAAGCTGAGATTTTTACCGCATTTTGCGTCATGCATGTGTGGTTGTTATGGTGCCCTTTGGTCGCGCGTTTACGCGTAGGACTCTGATCACCACATTGATGTAGGCTGTGTCTGTGTGTGACGGCTGTAGAACCAGTCTAAAGGTAAAACTTATTTTTTTGGGCCATGACATCGTCACCCTTTGCGAGGAGCAACAACTTTTTAATTCCTAATTATGTAAATTAAAATTCATCAAGCTTTAATTGAAAGTGATGTGGTTATAAAACATTCCTCCAAAGAGGTACCTACATCTATTATTTTCATCCACCATTTACCAACCTAACTGAGTGAAAAATCTCAAGGTGAAGTTTTTCTCTGCAATTTTTTCATCGTTTTCTGTTATGCGTCAATGAAATCCGTTTAAAACAAGTAGAGGAAGAGGAAGTGAAAAAAAAAACTGCCTGAGACCACTTCCTCTGAAATGCTCTCGAAAATTCTTGAGTACCTAGATGTGAATTCATAATATTAGCTTTAACTATTGACAAACGTGTCCGGAACACTACGACACATCTGGTGTAGGCAAAGATATAAACATATTTGCTTAAGCTCCATTTAAGTAAATCTTATTACTGTAGTTCAAACATTGGGATGCTTACAGAAACCTTAATATATTTGCTTTTAAGTTTCTAGAAAAAAATATAGAAGCAAGATACAGCGCGAGTAGAGAAATTAAAACTTCCTTTTTCCGAAGAAACTATACAAATAGTAGAGCGGTGTCAGGGGTTAGTTTAAATTAAAAGTTCTTGAAAGTTTAAAAGTTCTTTCAAATTTGTGTGAACACAAGAAACATAGGTACATTTATTAGATACTAACTTTATCAAAATACACACATACCTACTGTTTTGATTGGAAGTTACTTAATTACTTAGTAATAAATAACACTAGAGTCATTTAATTAAGAATTTGGCTAGAAACAAAATCGATTAGTAACCAACTACGTCGGCATTTCTGACGCAAAATCGAAATTCTTAATAAAGACAAACATAATTAATCGACAAACATGAGTATGGAAAACAATGACCAATGGAGTATGGAAAACACCAATATTACCACTCGAGTGCATAATTAGCTTAAGATAGAACTCGGCATCGAGCAACTCACATCTTGAAAATTGTTGTTTATGTAGGTACCCCGACAAGATAAAAAGACAAAAACTAATGAAAAATATTCCTTGGTATATTTACTTAACTTATCGCTAAGAGCAATCTCTTCCAGACAAATATGTGGCTACATTTCAAATTTTCAATCGTCTGGTACATCTAGCATGATAGGCCATAATATCAGGTTTAATTTTAGAAGATCATCAAATAATAAATATCGCGATATTGGTTGTGTGTGTGTTGTATTGTAAGTAATAACAGGTAGATAGGTTAGATAAAGGTTTCCACTAAATTCAAAGTTCTCGCACCACAGAGTAGTGTATCTCATTACATACAAATTAAGTTGATAATTTAATTACCATGATCCCCTAATATTTGTGGTTAGGAAAAGCGTTTCTGTTGTTTCTATTTATTGCTATGATATCGTTACTTGATTTGGACGAGCGTTGCAATAAATTTTAGACAAACTGACAAATAAACAGAAGTACCTGCTACTACCTGGCACCTGGCAAGACTTACCGATGGCAGATGGACAAAGTCCATTGCGGAATGGCGACCCCGAGAGGGGAAAAGATTGGTTGGCAGACCACCAGCCAGATGGTCCGACGACATAGCCAAAGTAGCCGGAAAACAGTTGTTGCGCCTGGCGCAGGATCGTGAGAGGTGGCGTGAGCATGAAGAGGCCTTTACTCAGCAGGCTGATGATGATGTTGATGATTTTTGATCAGGCTGGATTTGATCCCGTAACAATGCGCTACAGAAGAGATTTTTGTAGCTTGCGTTATGAAATAGACACATACTCTACCCATCCTGTTTCAAACTCTCCGTTACCTCTCACCCGCCTCTCTACCATCGATGCTATTGAGTCAAGATCAACGAAGTTTATTTAATAAATTCATTTTATGAATTTCACACTATTCATGCGTTGATTTCACATAGGTACCTACTTAAAAAAAAATTATGCAAAGGGCTAACTAACGCCACCAATGATAAAAAAATCATGGCTTTTTTTATAACCCCATTTTTGAAAAAGTTATACTACAGAGTTTTCTATATTACTAATAGCAATTTTTAGAACCATCAGCCCAGAGCTGAGACCCAGGAATCTAGGCTACAATTTAACTTTTGGAAGAAACGGCCGTTTTTGGCATACACTTTGGCTTAAATTTAACTTTTGGAAGAAACGGCCGTTTTTGGCACCCTACGGTCCTGTAACGTTTTTCTGCATCAGTTATATTGTAGGACAAAGAGTAGCGAGCGAACTAATTCAAACTTGGCCAAGCTGTTTTCAGCACCAATTCACAAAGTATTTCATAGATGGCGCCTAAAGGTGTGGCTATAGAAGAACCGGTATACGGCTGTCAACATTAATCTGTGCTAAGCGAAATTTCCGGTTCTTCTATGGCCACGCCTGTAAACGCCATTATGAACTACTTTGAATTTGTTCTTTCAAAGCGGCTCATTGAAGCAGTCCTTCTAGATAATTTATTTTGTGTCCGAAACGCCCACCTTTGTTGTTGTTCTGTGACCTTCATAAGAATGATTCCACGTACCGTCTCGATGGTTAAAGTAATTAAACTTGGAATCCAGTATTCAGATGAGATACTACTTTCCAAGAATTCGAGAACAATATTATGGAACTTGTATTCGAAACGAGTCGATTCGACCCGTTAATAGGTACAAATAAGTATGTGTGTATCGCGACTTCGCGAGTCAATATTATGGAATAAAAGTTAATATTATGGAAGCGTGAATCAGCATCTTATGAGAGTAAAGTCCCTTATGTTACAACAAAAACAATATCGGACTACAAATATTTTTTGAACAGTGCTCGGGTTATTGACAAGTAGTATTTCCTACAGAGGATGAATTTCACCGTTTCCGGATTGGCGATCAAACGCCGATTTCGCATGTATTATAAAGCGATATGCAAAATTTCGGGCGTGTGAAACAGTAACTTTACCGCAGTCAAACTCATTTCAGCCATTCACGTGCCGTGCCGCTATTCTGAATTAATCATCTGTTACATTTGATTGCTCTTGCAGAAATCGGACTGTATATCCTAGGCACACACAATCTGCAGTGCCTTTGGAGACGGACGGCACTCGAAGTGCTCATTCGGCGTCGAAATGTAATCACGCGCAGCGAGGGTCAGCGCGGTGATGGCGCAAGCGCAGACGTGCGAAGGCTCGTCCTTAATGTGAGGCCACGCCCCCCTCCAGTCTGTGCCGATTAAAATACAGTGTGTAACGGAATCCCATCACCCCCAAGTTCCCAAAAGTGAAGGATTCCACTAATCAATATTACCTAAACAACCGGACCCGGACCGTTCACAACTTCGGGATCGTCAAGTAAACGCCTGAGATCGGCGTTGGATCGACGATCATACCCGACATACTGCAACATTTATTAAAGCATCCTCTGAAATCTCAAAAAATATCAGAAAGCTCTAATCGGAAAAGAAAGAAAGTACAATTTCGATGTTAGCGGTGCATCTCTGCTCCTCCGACTTAAAAACTGTAGTTTTTATTAAGGATCTTTTAAAACACGTTGACACCATGTAGGTAAGCAAGAGTGCTCAACTCCAGGCCCGCGGGCCACGCTGTGGCCCGCGAAAGAATTTTAAATGGCCCATGCAAATAAGTTTAGAAACTCTTACCTTTTTGCATGTCCTGAGAGTAACTGGAATAGGTATTGTCAGTGGCCCATCGTGAACGTCTGAATCCACAGTTTGGCCCGACTGTTAAGAAGGTTAAGCAGCCTTGTTGGTAAGTGTAATTATCTCAGTGTAAGTTTAGTTTTATTCTTAAAATGACGATATCGATAAGTAAGACCTCGTGGTTTTCGATGAAGTTGTAAAAAAAAGGTTGCTGTTATGAGCCGTTTTCAAAGCACAAGTTCAAAGCTCTCTATAGATGGCGCTTATAGGCGTGCCCATACAGCGACCGGGACGCGACTGTCAAATTTCGCTTAATATACATAGAGTCCGCGCACAATAAGTCTGCGCGTAGGCAAAACTTTTGATTTTGATTTTTTTTAATTGAATTTTACTGAATTATTTATTGTACTGTCTATCTGCCGGTTTTTGAATTGAGAAATCCACTAAGCAAATACATAAGTAACGTTCTATCTCTGCAGATTTCCCACAAAAGAGCGTGACAGAACGAAACGTAAGCATTTGCTTAGTAAAATTCTCAATTCAGAAACGGCCAGTTTCGTGTGCAATATAGTTTAATATCTAACTTCGTAGAGAGCAAGTTTATAGAGCTTCTTTGATTATTATTATGGTCGGGAGATTATTTTTCATAGCAAATTAAATTAAATACGCCACTTGTCGCGCGCAGACTTATCGTGCGCGGACCCTAGCACACAATAATTTTGACAGTCGCGTTCCGGCATTCTATGACCACGGTTGTAAGCGCCATCTATGAACTGCTTTGAATTTGTGCTTTGAAAACGACCCATTGCATGCCCTTGAAAATACTTGTTTAGTAGTTATATGCAATGAAGCAGCCTTTTTCGCACAACTTTCATCAGTCGGATTTTTTTACAGAATAAGCACACAGTTCGGAATTTAGGTCTTGGTGCTCACAGATCAGGGTCAGTGGCAATTTTACGTTTGGAAGTGAACGTAGAGCCGCGGTAAACAAACCCATGGACAGAAAATAAGAGGAGAACAGAATGGTCTGTGAGACAACCCCACCCGTTAAACATATCTGAGTAATCAAATAAAATTTAGAAGAAATTTTCAAATGAACGGAACAACGTCCTAAGACAATTTGCGTGCTGTATATTCCTGAGGATAATAGCCTCAAGGCTCCAGGCATTTATTTGAAAGCAGTTTTTCTAGCGAGTGTTCTTATAGATAGGTATCTATGTTTTATCAAAATCGGTTCAGCCGTTTATGAGATATTATGTATGTATGATAATTTGAAGCCAAATGTCGATATTTTGAATTAGTTGTTATTGTCGTGGATAAAGAGTGGTAATCAAATCACCTACGTACTGTTTGGAGCTGTTATGCAGTTATTAACTTATTTATTACCTACTTATTACGTAAAAGAACACGCCATAAAATGTATAAATTCAAAGCGTTAGGCCAGTCAAACTGAAAACGAAAGTCTCCGTGTCAAGTAGACACTAACATAGAAAGCGTTCAAAGCGTCTTTGAAACGGAAATGGATGTTTGAAGTGGATTGCAGGATTGGATTGCTTAGATTTAACGCCGGCTTTAGACGTACAATGTATCGTAAATGAATATAAATAGTATTAATAATGTCTTTAAGACAAAATACAGAGACTAAGCTAGATATTATCTTTGGCAAGAAAAGTTTTATATGTAGTTGACAAGGGGATATAATTTTTGCGAATAAAGTCACGACATCAACGTCTCTTTTAAACAATAAACACACAATAAAAAACATAAGACGAGGTATGTACGGTAATTGAACCTTCAACTTATTCAATAAACTGACCTAATTTTAACATACTGCACTCAGTATCCGCATAACTTAGCAAATAGAATACGAAAGGGAAACTAATTTCTTTTTAGACGTAAACAAGGTGATACGAATTACATCTATTCAACGCAAATTGGAACCTATGACCTCTTTTGTTAAGTATGTAAATTGACGCCTACTTATTACACCTAGAACTGCGAAGATATTTACACCGACTCTACAAGGAAATCCTATGTAAAATCAACCTAATACCAAGGATTTTAAAGCACAGGGTTATTGAGAATGTCCGCAAAGTAAAGTTGGTATATTTGTTTTGAAACTTGACGACAGCTTGGACTTTGTATGGTTCAAGCACTCAAAGGTAAATCGCCTTGTAATGATACTCAAATGGAAATACATAAGATAGCGCACCTTATGTATTAACCATAACATAACATATTTGTACATTGCAGTGCAGGGAAAGCGTTTCACCCAAGTTAGACGGAAAAGTTTATTTACGAACTCCAACACTTGTTTTGCATTGGGTAGGTATAACTGGTATAAGTATGAGTTGGCTCACAGAAGATCTGTATTCTCTAAAATAAACACCGCAAATATTAGGAACCGTTTCGGAAAGTAAAAAAAAATATTGTTAACTTCAATAAGGGCTATTTTAGAGTGTTTTTCCGAGTCTACTTGTACAATCCGGCGTTTGTATGTATGAATGTTTGTTAGACGATAACTTCATTATCGTTGATCGGATCGTCATGTTTGATAGGCGGGTATAAGAGACATTTTTATTTTTGATTTTGAACCTGAGCCAAATCGGCCAAGGGGTTGCCGAGCTATAGAGTCGCGAGTTCACAGTTCGGGGCGAACCTCTAGTTTAGTTTAAAAATACTTTCCCGGAGAAAACTGTTTTCGCTTTTTCATGTGCGAGCGACGAATCGGTGATAAAGATATTAAGGGTCAATGAAAGTAGCGTGATGGAAAACCCATATTTTTTTGCCAAATTAAGGATATTTTTGTCCAGCAATTTTATATAAAATAAATATATAATAAATGATATAAAATAAATTAAGCTGATAAGAAGCGCTCACAGCCTAGTTCGACTTAAGCAACAACGGCCGCGGTCAGTCCATGGATGGGTGACCGGACCGCTAGTGGCAGTAATATCTGAGCGCTTCCGTGCTTCGGAAGGCACGTTAAACCGTTGGTCCTGGTTGTTATTGATTAATAAAAATCGTTAAGCCATGTCAGAGGCCTCTTGGGCGGTCTAAAAACTCTGACACCAAGGGTGGCCACTACCTCATACGATTACCTACCCCCTAGCTGATATTTTTTTCTGAACGACAAAACAGTGGTAGTGCCCAAAAAACTATAAGTTCGAGCAGATCTTATTATTAGCAGAATTAAATTGTTGTTTTATTGTTTAGAATAATGAAAGCAACTGCCGTTAAATAACATCGTTAAAAAAATTGCTCAGTTTAGCTACGAAATTGAAAACTATGTGAAAATTGTGCATTTCCAGATTGAGTTAACGACTCATTTCCCGCCACGCTACTTTCATTTAAGGATAGACGATAGCAACGTGGCGGGAAATTCAAAATGTTCACAGTTTTTTACATTTTGTAGCTAAACTGAGCTATTTTTGTTCAGCGATTTTTCGTTCGCGGCAATAAAACAGTATTCTTTTAAATAACAGAACAACAACAATTCAGCCGATTATGTGTTCTGGTCTACGACAAGTATTTTGGGCAATACCACTGCTTCGTAGACCAGAACACATAATCGGCTGAATTATTGTTGTTCTGTTGTTTACAATAATGAAAAGAATACGGTTTTATTCTCGCGAACGAAAAATCGCTGAACAAAAATAGTTCAGTTTAGCTACAAAATGTAAAAATCTGTGAAAATTTTGAATTTCCCGCCACTTTGCTATCGTCCACCCTTAACCTTAAATTAGGCGTCCGATTTCCTCGCTATGAAGTGCAGCACCAGTTATGCACTAGTCTGTCTGTAGAGTAGTTAAGTTCCATTACACTGGTGATTGCGGTGTCGCGGTGGAAGTAACAATCAATGGACTTAATCATTTCCTAGTTTTGTCCCGCATTTTGTAGCGTTACGAACAAGTGCCGCGTGATTGCAAGCTGCAAGTCACTCACACTTTCTTTGGCCCTATCTTTGGTAGTAGGAATGCAAGGCTTTTCTCTACACGAGGTTTTATACAGGGTGTTAAAAGACCGCCAACACAGCGGGAAACCACGTATTGTCCTCATCATAAGGATCATTTTTGCCCAAGGAACTATGCCTGGGAAATTAACGGTTTCCGAGATAATGAGGTTCAAAGTCGGACTTTTCAAAACTTTGTTTTTAGACAGATGTATTCAGTATCTAATTCTTAACATACCTTCTCAAGAAGCCATATCAAAATTATGAATATTTCTTACAACAAACGACGTTGAAATCGCAACCCGCAATGTATTCTAAACATCGGCATTTCAAACTTAAGTGTTATAAACTTATCCCTACGCTTGCGCAATATGACTTCTGTGCGTTACACATCCATTGCGTGATAAAATATTTTTCAAAATTATAACCTTAAAAACCAAAATCATTTCCCAGCAATAATTTATCGAAAAAGCACTTTGTTTTGCTGTCTAGTATGCGTGTCTTTCTGGTCTGTTGGCGGTCTTTTAACACCCTGTATATGTATTGACTTTGTGAAAGAGTTTAGGGACTTGTCTTGAGGCCGGGTTTTACAGGTTATTTTGAAGATCAAGAACTTGTAAAACTCCAGATTTAAAAGAAAATAAACGACTTTTTGGTGAAATTATATAATCCGAACTTTATCCTATGATCACCAATGTAATTGATAAGTATTAGCTTGCATTTATCTTCACTATTATCGTGCTTCTCTTTTAAATAACTAAACCCAGTGCGAAATAAGTAACCAAGAAACGAAAACCAACGTTGATAACCATGGAAAATGTTTAAATGTAGACATATTTATTAAATTTTTCCAATAAATATACAGGGTGTTAAAAGAACGCCGACACGTGCTTATTGCTTGGAAATGATTTTGGTTTTTTGACTATAATTTTGTAATAGTTATTTGATAAGCGAGAATACAAAATCGAGTGCTTGTATTGAATACCGAGATGGCGAAGGGTTTTTTAAATTGTGCCACGAGCGTAGCGAGTGGGTCAAAAAAAGAAACCTGAGCGTAGCGAGGTTTTCAGAAGCACGTATTGCATTCGTGCGAATCACAACGTTTCATCTCAGAGAGCGAGGAAATTATTTTGTGAGATGCAAGAAAAGTCAAGAAAAGTGAAAAGTCTGACTTTGAACCGTTGATTTCCCAGGCATAGTTCCTTGGGTAAAAATGTTCATTATGATGAGGACATTATAAAGTTTCCCGTTTTGTTGGCGGTCTTATAACACCCTGTATATCTAGATATCTAGTGAGAACCTAAAATATGTCACTGCTATAAATATTTTTATTTTAAAATCCTATCATGACTTTTACGTTACCTAGTATTTCGTAGACGTCCTAGCTTATTAGCACATTCTATCTATCCATTGACGTCTTTATGTCCCGCTTGACGTCAGCAAGTAAAGCTTGTCTATCTACTTACGAGGCTTCTTGAGGTCCTAAAGAAAATTAAAAGACTTGCAAAGGAAAACTTAGTTCTATCGATGTTTCGAATAACACCAAATTCTCAAAAGTAGACAGGCAAGCTTTACATAAGGTTTATTTACCTCTGTAGCAAATGCGTAAATCTGACATCATCATTGCTTGGAAGTCTTAAAAGTTACGTTGTGTTCGTGAACAATGAACAATATCCTTCTTTCTGAGATCATTTCTAGAGAGTAACTTGAGAGTAACTTTGTAACTTGTAAGGTAACTTTGGTTCGTCTAAGCTAAACACTTTTTTTCTTTAATTTTCCCAACGTTTTGATACCTTTGCAAACTTTGTGGTCGCGGTAGACGGTGCTGTCTTGAATGTTATTGTTAATTGAAACTACCCTTGGCTATTAGATATTCACTAGTTACCTACTCCTGTTAAGGATACAAATTAAAATGTAAAAAGTAAAATAAAAGGAGTGTTCAATCCGGTAAAAATTGTGTTTAAACGAGCAAATCGAAATTTCTAATTTAATAGTTTGCTTATTTAGTTGCGTTTTTCAAATACATTGCTTTTAGCGATTAGACCGCCATCTGTACTTTTAGGTTAAGAAACTTCTTGTAAATATGTTTTTCTGGTGTACAATAAAGTGTTTTCTAACTATCTATCTATCTACATTGTCGGGGCGCCGAGAATTGCACCCGATTTCTGTAAGAGCTATCAAAATTTTTATGTAACAGATATTTTAATCTCTTGACAAACTCATTTCAGTGAAATTCAGTGTGTCAATCACGTGCCGCTATTTTGAATTAATCTTCAATTAATCACCTGTTACATGATCGATCTTGCCGAAAAATTAGGTTCGTTCGACGCACGATGGTTATAATTTTTTTTTTTACGAACTTTCATGTCTTAGTTACAAGAACTCTTACGAGTTGTCTTTCGTACAATATTTCTAGTTACAGTTATCGGATAAATGTATGTACTCATCGTATCATCTTTGCTTTATTATTAATATTATTATACACAAATTAGAGGGTGAGTGCAAGTTCCTTATTAATGTTCTCTATGCTTGAAGAATGGAAACTCCAAAAGCTACAACACGTGTCAGAAACAATTTGTTTATGATCATTTGGGTAAATAATGTGTACGTTGTGTTAATTTTTTAACGGATCTGAGAAGTTAGTAGTATTCTGTTATTGTACCGACCGATGACTTCATTCTCTAAAATCTATGATGATAAATGTAGCGGTCAACATAAAATAAAGTCACGGGCTTGTGTCTTATTATTGAGTGCCTTAAGAATTCCCTGTACAAGCGTGGGAACTCGGCGATGGCCAAGCGCGTGAAACACTGTTTTCTATAGCTGTTTCACCCAGAGCGACACGGGGCGCGGGAAAAGTGAGAGGCAAATGCGGCAGCGGCTGTATGAGTCTACGTGTGTTCGTGTCCTTTCGCGAGTATGTAGTTCTAGTTGTAATGATCTAAGTATATCTATTTTCCCAATTTTTTTCGTAGTTCAGCTGCTATTTATACATTTTATTAGCTATTTAAAAAACTTTTTTTTTTTCTTAAAAGTACAATACATTATTGATGTCCCCAAGGTAGTTAGACTCCAAATAGATAGTGTTATAATGTAAGTAAATAACAGCTGAAAGTAACCCCTTTTTCGGCGCGAAAAACGCATCGCTCTATTTTATTTCAGGCTATTTTTTTATTTTAAAAACTTTTGCAAACCTCCGTATTGGTCATGTACTAATATAAACCAAGTTTCAGCAAAATCCAGCCTGTAGTTCAGAAATTAAACCTGAACTTTGGGAAAATTGTGCTCTAGCGCCCTCTTAATGATTGTTTGCAAGGGGTACTACTAAAAAGTTTATGTGTAAGTGTTATTTTATGACGTTGTTTCCGGTATTTTATTTTGACCTTCAACACTTTTCATAGTAAGTAAATTCTAATGAAAATATTACTACTTGTACGTCCTACGTATATTATATACAGGATGTTGTTTTGGTCAGTAACACCTGACTCAGGGAAGATAGTTTTATTTTTTCATTCACCAATTTACCTTGTTCAATGTTAACCGCGACGTGCGGACACCCCGGGCCTTCTCAAAGCGCGCGCACTAGTAGTTAGGTTAATTAGTAACTGAATTATTTTTGGGTATTTATCACTGAATTTTTTTTTTTATAAAAACAGTTTTGGCTTTAGTGTCGTGTAAATAATTACCCCTGAGTCGGGTGTCACTTTACAAAACAACACCTCGTATTTACTAGCGTAAAAAGTAAGTACGTACGTAAAGAAAGAAATGGCAAAATTAACCTTGACTGGGTCTAAGGTGAAACCGCCATGCGATGTGATGTCGTAAATAATAATAATACATACTGCCTGTGCTTTCCACGAAAAGCATGCTATAAAGGTAAAAATAAATTCTCCGCAGTATGCGCTATAAAAATGTACTTAGGTGCGTATATGGAAACCCTTTCACTATTCAGCACCGGCGCCGGCCAATCTGAGGTCGGGTCGTCTTTTCGGTGACTTTTGCAATTTAAGTTACGGAAACTCTTCCAGTAGGTACTCAGCACCGGCACCAATCTGAGTTCGGATAGCCTTTTCGGTGACTTTTAACCTGACTACGTGAAGCAAAAAGGATGGTTATGATTTTAGCAGCGTATGTATGTATGTATCTATCTTATAAATACTAATTTAATAAGATTTAAAATAAACTTAAAAAAATACGTATGTTTGTGTGTTCATCTGTTCCCTCGAAGAAGTCGCAGAGCCTAAACTCCTCGGCCGATTTCAACAAATGTGATGTCATTGGATTCGTATCAATCAGGTAAATAGATCTTTTTTTTAAAGTGGTGGACCAAAAATTAAAATTATTGTACCGTAGTTATGGGTATCAAATTAAAGGGCTTTAAAAGACCTTTTCAAAACTATATAACACATGTAGCGTCAACATAACAAATAAAACAAAAAATACCAATATGTGTTTTTTTATTTCCCTTTTTTGTTCTATTCCGGGTTATCGTCCAAAATAACTTACGTAAAAGCTTAAAATAAAGAAAGAAATTAAAAACTAAAACCCAACCACCAAAAGGCTTGAAACAAGATCTACTTACCTATCCTTAAAATAGACCTTAAGGTAATGAATCGTAGTCGGAGGACACCACATTCGCATTCACAGATACCTACCGTTTTTGCAATTTGTTACCTAATGCCCTTCCACTACAGAGATTTGAAAAAAAAAATTAGGGTACCGTACCTGAAGGGTGCCAAACGGGATTATAACGAATTACCCAACAAATAATAATTAAAAAAATAAGGGGGGTTCCCTTACAACAAACGCGTTTTTATACTTTTTGCTCTATCTATTGCGAAAACGGTTAGACATACAACAAGCATCAAACTTGGTATGACTGTATAACATGTTGGATAATGTAACAAAAAATAATAAAAAACGGTCAAGCGCGAGTCGGACTCACGCACCAAGGGTCCCTGCAACCAGTTTTTAGGGTTCTCAAACCAACAAATAACTGCCAGATAGCTCCCTAGCTCAGCGCTAAAATCAGGGTAGGGTTTACGTAATCTAACAAATAACTGCCGGATACCCTTCCCGAGCTCAGCGCTAAAATCAGGGTAGGGTTTACGCAAGCTAAAATGCAAAAAACTGGCGGAAACCCTTCCCGAACTCAGATGTATGGAGGTGCTGAGTATTGGAAGGGTTTCCATATACGCTACTTAAGTACTGCACAAAAAGTTTCTAAACCTTTTTGACCCCTGATCTCAAGAATGTCAAAGACGATCATCATCACGGACACGGATCCAAAAACAATTTCTTCCAAAAACAAAATCTTTAATAGTGTTTTATAAGAGAGTACCTAAAGTGCGGCCGAGTAATAACAAAAAACTAGATAAGTATGGCCATACTCACAGCGCTTTTACTTACTAGACCCGGGCCAGTTTCATACAGGTGCAAATTATAAAAAAACAAGAGCGCTATGAAAAAAAAACGAATTAAGGTGAAAATCGCATCGAGATCCGTAACGTGGTTTAGGGTGGAGTGAGCGGATAAACAGACAGACGTGGAAAGTAACATTGTCTATGGTAGAGATGCTTATAAATTCTCAGCTCGGCGGACCCCTTAGGTCCCTTAGGCCCCAGGTTTGGAAACACTGGGTAATTCACACAAAACAAGAGAATCGTTAGGAACCCATTTTCTTATGCAGGGTAATTTTTAAATGGCTTTATTCCAGAAAAACACGTCAACTTCTAAACGTGATCTCCGACAACTTTTGTTCTACTAGTTTTCAAATAGCACGATATTTTTTCGCTTTCACCAAAGTCGTAGAAAAAAAGTTGTTGGAAATCACATTTAGAAGTTGACGTGTTTAAGGAATAAAGCTATAATTGCCCTGTATAAGTATTTGTAGAGACGATCATTTACAGATGAACTTTCTGATAGAACGACTACAGAACTTTCTTATAGGAACCGCTCACTTGTAGGTACTTACAAATGTTCACCGCACTTAATAATAGTTTTTGTTCGGCTCAAGACAATCGTTTTCCACCCTGTATATCAAGAAAAAATAATAACTGCAGTAAATGCATAATACCTACTTGTCATCATTATCCTTATAATTGTATCTACATTTTGGTCTTATCTTATCGGTATCTTCAAACTACTTTACCATATCTCAGATAAAATAACTCACGAGTTAAAAACGATAAATAATAAAAACTTATTTAGCTTGGCTTGGCTCTACTAAACTCTACTTGCAGTATGTTTAATGGAAACAACAATACTTATGGCCTGTCGCCTCATATTTTATTGAACTACCTCTCTACAATGAAAGCAATTTGTGCTCTACATTGCCTGGGCCCTACTCTATTATCGGGTTGGCCAACAAACGAAAAAATTATAAAATTTGTTACTTTTTCAAGTAACTAACATCAGTTCAGCCATTGCTAAGAAGAAGTCAAGCTATTTACAGGACGGATGCTTAGACACGAAAAAAACAGGTTTCTTCAAATTATCATGATGATTGAGGGAAAAAAGTGGCGTCTGCAGAAGAAGAAAGAGTTGAATGAAAAACTTCAAAGAATGGACAGGAGTAGCGAGCGTAGTAAGTAGATCGGTTTGGTCTGGCTAAGAACAGAATGGTATATGAAGAGCAGATGGCCAAACTAAAATAGTGAAGAGTCAAGTCGACACGCACAAAGTGAAATATTGTGTAAGATTGAGAATAATATCATTAAATGTAGAGTCGTCTTTTGTTTCAGTCGCATTTTGCGCCGCGTTGTTTGATCCATGTCCTTACCAACCACTTGTATGGTCAGCGACACACTACATACCTAAGTGCGTCAATCGAACAAAAAACGACCAAGTTCAAGTCGGACTCGCGCAATGAGATTTAAATATATATTTGAGATTTTCACAAGAATCCTTTCAAGTGTAACAAAATATAGTTTTTAAAAAATACCCCTTAAAAATGGCCCATATTTCATTTATTTACAACTTTACGTTATAAGTTTATAACGTATAGGACCTATAGGTCCAGTCTGTCGCATTCTGTATATTTTTTGCAGGATGACGCAATGTCAATGTCCCAGGCAAGCGTCCGAGTGGTCACTTCACGCAACTAGTGTGAGTGGAGGTGCCACTGGACGCTGTATAAATCATCTCATAACGTAGATGCAAAGACCTGTTTCTTTTAGTAGGATGACGCCAAGTAGGCCCCCCTAAACCAGACATGCGGGCGTGGCTTGGTGGTCCGATGTGCCATGGCCGTATCTCGTGCCGTGTGATGTAACTGTAGAGCATCGTATGATCGTAATCTAGATGGTTCCGTTCCGAGCGCGCGACAATGCCAGGGTTGGCACGCGAAAACTGGGCCCAACTGAAGGTTTTCTGTTGAATATATTTAACTTTTTGTCGTCCTTGCTAGTCAACACCATCTTACTTTTCCCAGTAATGTTATAGAATTTCATGCGAAAGGACGGCTTTGGAGGAAATTGTTAGGTAATGAAATAACACATAGGCTACCTTTTATCTGGATTTATTTATGGACGTTAGACGGGGTGCTTGCTCAAAGCTAGTTAAGTAGTTTTATGAAGAATAATATGTCAAAATAAGGTCTAGAGATACCGCTCTCAGGTAATATCGCAAGAAAATTTCAGCCCTAACATCTTAAAGTATTCTTGAATGTCAATTTGTGGCACGTATCGCTTTGTGCGGCAAGTCTACAACAGCGTGGGAAGAGGGCATTTCCTTCTAATAAACTGCTCACTCAGTCCATGCTATAGATTTAGATAGAGTCTAGTAAAGACGGAACCAGCCGGGGTACCATGAGTTACCAGTTGAAATTTCTACAGATTATTTGTCATTATGGTGGATCACCTTGGTATGATTATAGGGCTTATTTTATAGTATAACAACAAATAATAAAAACGGCTCAGGAATGCCGAAAGGAAAGGAAATGCCGAAGAAAATGAGAATATTAAATTAAGTTTTTTTTTTGCTTTAAAAAATTACTCGAAATTATACTTAGATAGGTACTTTTGATTATTTCTCGGAAGCATCAATCATCATACAATAGTCTAGTAACTAGATATTTTTTTTTAAATAGGTCTATCTTGTGTATGTCAGACTTCTAGAACATTCTCTACCAACAGTACTTAAACTATTCCTGCCGGAGGGACCTTGAAGAAAATTGCGGCAGGTTGTAAGTGGTATGCGGATGGTCGGAGTGAATGTAAAGAGTTTGTTTTTGCTCAAACAAAAGGTGGGTAAGTAAGTACCTAATAAATATTGAGTTAGGCAGTTGCCGTTTGTTGTTTTAAAATTAGGTAATAAAATAAAATACGATAAAAAAAATTTGATATTAGGGGGCGTCCATAAATTACGTGAGGTGTTTTTTTAAATTTTCTGACTCTCTCTCCTCCCCTGGTGAGATGTCGTGAGATTTTATTCAACCCCCTCCCCTATCCCCCAATCTCACGTGAGATTTATCAAAATGTGGGTTTCTTACGTATTGGATTGTTATTGCAAAAAGAAAAAAAAAATGCTTAAAAAATTACGAATTGGTGAATTACGATTAAGCATGTACAATCTGGATTAAATGGACCAAAGTCGTATTTTTTTTTGTTTCAATCAGAAAAAAATGTTTGTTCTTTGCCGGGGGGGTCTCGGCAAATATCACGCATTTTTTTTTCCCTCCAACGTAAGATAAGATGAGATTTGACTCGACCCCCTCCCCCCTTAAACATCTCACGTAATTTATGGACGCCCCCTTAGGATCATCATCGTATCCTTCATCTGGTATGTACGTCATCGTAAAGAGATAGAGATTGTTATTTTCGCTCCACATCGTATCGGGGGTGTAACTCAGTGGTAGAGTGTCTGCTTCGCATGCTGAAAGTCCTGGGTTCAAATCCCAGCTCCTCCAAATTGTCATTATTTTTGCAATAATGAATCCCTGTAAGTTTTTTTTCCAGTCTCCTATAGGAAAATTTTATTGAATTCATACTTTACTTCAATATATAAATATATTTTGCAGCGCCATCTATATGTGGCGTACGACAACAGACGATTTTTTTTTTATTGACTGTTAGCAGCAGACTCAACAAGTCAGTATCCTAATTAGCCAAAATGAAACATAGATGTCGCTAGCAACGTTCCAAACAAGAAGGTGTCCCTAGCTTTATTGTATTGATTTTTCTATTATATTTTTCTATTGCTGCGTCTCTACATTCAACAAATACGAACTTTACTGATCCAGAGACTTGGATCATAATAATAAATCGTACTTTACTTTGGAGATTCAACGAGTTTGGAGTCCCGAAATTCAACGTCAAGCGGGAACTGGGTGTAGCGCGCGAGTCCGCCCCTTTACCCTTGACGCATTTTTGTCAATATGGAGCGATTTACAAAATGCTATATTTCAGGACGCATTTTATATTTTTATTGTACAAAATAGCCTTACATTTGAATAAACATTACGATTAGCATGACTATGCGAATTCAAACATAAATTAATTAAAACTCTTTGTCAATATGAACGCCATAGCGTCAAGGGTAACCCCTAAGATAATAACGGTACAGTGAAAAATAATAAAATAAATCCAATAAATACTACCTACTAACATTTAGAAACCTATGATTACCTATGATGAAACTGGAGAACATGAGTAAAGAAAAGTCAGAAGATGTTTCCTGTAGAATATTTTTTATTAAAAATTCAACTAAACGTATAAATCTTATTTATACTTACAATAATAAAAAAACAAGTACCTACGTACATAAAGGGGATAATATTTACAAGTAGGTAGCTGGAGGGAGCGCACATCGCGCCCCTTCCAAAATTGCACTAACAAAAATATTGGTGTCCCTAGATGGAACACTCGTTTAGGCGTTGTTTGAAATAGGGTAGGTATATGCAGCCGTTCGCCTTTGATAAAAATAACATCAATTTGGTGCCTAAAAATCTATTTCTAGGTCTTGCTTCGATTAACAGAAATTCCTGAAAATCTATAGTAACTGTTATTAAAAAGTAGGTAGATAGTTGTTATAAAAACAAAGACAGATTTAAGGGTCCGTATAAGGCTAACTAGCGCCACCAATGTTGAAAAAATCATATCTCGCTTCAGAAGAAGTTTCTGACAAAATCCTAAGATGAGCTCATGCGCCATGCTTTTCTAGATTTTTAAGTGTGGATACCCAACTCAATTTCTAGTCTTAAGCTAAAAAATTTTCGATAACCGCCAAAAACGGCCGTTTTTGGCGGTTATCGAAATTTTTTTAGCTTAAATGTAAATTTCGAAGAGGGTATCTACACTTAAAAATCTAGAAAAGCATGGCGCATAGGCTCATCTTAGGATTTTTCCAGAAACTTCTTCTAAAGGAAGATATGATTTTTTCAACATTGGTGGCGCTAGTTAGCCTTATACGGACCCTTAAACAAAGACAGATTTTTTTCTCAATGATGGTCCTACGACTCTTTTGTAGTTTTCTAATTCTGTCGTGTCCTGATAACTCTCCCTTCTTTGAAGTAAAGATTTTTTATTTTATTATAACGTTTGTGTGTCCATAGAATCTTATAATTCTAAAACGGCTGAATCGATTTCAATGTAGTTCTTTCTTAGGTTCTTAGCAATGTGCGTAAATATTTTGATAATAACATTAAGGGTGGTTTATAGTTCCAAGCATTATAGGGGTAGTGATTGCTAGAAAACCGTCCCAATTTCAAACAATGCCCAGTCGCAGTATTAACGAGTAAACATGTGTATATTAGCAGTCTTACATTACGCCGGTAACGGCATGTCGCCTTACCTAATAGCTATTCAATCAAAGGGAGGGGACCGCTATCCGTTTCGATCGCCGAATGGATACATTCTTGGTGACTTTTTGGATAATGCCGTCATTTAATCAACTTTCCGTACGCACCTAAAAAGTTTTTTGCAAAAAGTGGTTTTTCACTATCATAATTCTGTTTCTTTAGCATGAATGACCGAGAAAAGTCGAGAAGCTCTTCCTCGAGCTACCGTCGAGAAAATCTTTGAGTCGAATCGAAAAACTGACCGAAAAACTGGCTGATGGTTAACTTGGACCCAGAACCTTGAGCTGAACAAGTGAACATCTGGTACTCTATATGCACTATTAGTTTTAGGTTCTTTGCTAGGTAAAAAAAATGCTATCTCAAATCATGAAATGAAATAAATCAATAAGATAGGTGGATAGGTACCTACCATATTAATATGGTGTTATTTTCTAACGTGGTACCATTTTGACGAAGGGTAGCCCCTGAAGTCACCAAATATGTCTCCACTCTACTATCGTTGACTAATCTACTGCGCTAATCGACTATAAGAACGCTACTCAACATCTAACCTGTGTATGTTTGCGGTGGCAGTCTGCAGGACGTGGGAAACTGTACTTAATTTGGCTCCTGGAGATAAGTAGCTTTGACTACAAAAGCTGAAGGCGGCAACTGGCAGCCTCTACATTTCTGAACAAACGATATTTTTGAAAATGCACGAAAAAATAGGCACCGTTTTCAATATAACGGTATAAAAAAAGAAAAAAAAAAGATGTAAAAAATGATTGTCTTATTTTTCAAAATTTGCTACCAGAACGGAATTTATTTCGCTGGTGGCTACAACTAACTACATAAGTAGAGTACCTTTTCAGCAACAGAAAAGTTTGCCGAACTTTGTTGAAAGAGTATTTTTAGTTTCTATGTTTGACGGCGATCAGAAGTGTTTTCCTGTTCGCTAATGTTTGATCAAACTTCTAGCCTTTTAATTTTAATTGGAAGACTCAAAATATTGTCCTAGCATCGTGTAATTATTATGCTGCTAGGGCTTTATCTAACCCTAATATTAAATTTTGGTTACAAAAGCTTTACTTTTTTTTAAACCCTTGTCCTGCAGCCTCAACCACCATTTTAATCTAACTACGTTTACACCAATAAATGTACCTACGCTATTATTGGAAGATAATTAAACGGCCTCGCCTATTCGAAACTATAACAAGATTGCTACACTATTAATAATGGCTATAGGTTTATTTAAGTTACGGACTGTTAGGGTCAAATTACACAGGCCTGTATCTTTCAGATACCGAGCTACAGGATGTGCAGTTAACATTCAACGGTCAAGGCATGGTTCCACAAGCTATTTCAACCTCTGCCTGTAAGCCATATAGGTACCGACTGGCAATTTTTTTAAACAGTTACTTTGCCTTTTATGACCGTTGTGCCTTTTACAGTCCTTTTAGACTAGAATAAATGGAGGGACTAGAGAAGAAAAGGAGTGACTACTCGGAGAGTCTTTTCTACTGAGGATCTTCCTTGATTTTTCAATGCTACAATGCTGATGTGTAAGGATACAGGCATTAGGTATTTTGAAACAGAATAACCGAATACGTACCTTTATCACTGGCTATAAATCTGCTGATGTGATGTAGCACAATTCACAAAGCATTTCATAGATGGCGCCTACGGGCGTGGCCATAGAAGAACCGGAATACGGCTGTCAAAATTAATCTGTGCTAAGCGAAATTTGACAGCCGTATTCTGGTTCTTCTATGGCCACGCCTGTAGGCGCCATCTACGAAATGCTTTGTGAATTTGTGCTGAAAACGGCTCATTCTTCTTACAGTCTTAGGATCCTGAGTAGTAAATACTCATGGACTCCGACTATCTATTCAATATGTAAAGGAAGGACGAGAAGATAACTACATTACGTTTGTCTACAACAGCTACAGGTTTGGCGGGGACGGGACGAAGCATAAGAATAAGAAATATACAGGGTGTCCCGGAATCCAACGTCAAGCGGAAAATTAAAAAAAAATGTAATTTTAACCATTTTCGAAACTTGCAATAAAATGCTCATAATTTCTGAACGAAGCGACCAGGTTTTTTTAAATTAAAGGGCCGAATTCTAAAAGTTCTCAAGTCCATTTTTTTACATTTTTAACTGACAACGCCATCGTGTTTAGCACTAAGAGCTGAACACGATGGCATTGTCAGTTAAAAATGTGGAAAAATGGACATGAGGACTTTTAGAATTCGGCCCTTCAATTATGTTTCCCAGTAAACTTGACAGAACGTCAGAGTGTACAGTTTTGTTGTAAAGTCGCCCGTAACGTAACCGAATAAATTGTTAGGGTGTAAGGGTCGACCGACGTGCTGTCTTGTGTACCTTTCACCCGGTTCGCGCTTGACGTTGAATTTTGGGACACCCTGTATAAGAAACAGTCCTCCAATCCAAGCTCCAGCTGAAATAATCTCTCCGCGCGATGCTTGGACTGGCAGATATTCTTGTATTGGTATAATTTCTCATTCTTATGGAGAGACATTACATAATGGTCATCCGAATATGCTTGCGTTTGCAGGTATACTCGGCCACTGATCAGTTTGTTACTTTGAGCTATGCCACACCGTCTGAAACACAGTGTAGCACCCTCAAGTCGAAAACACAATGTATGCAAGAAGGTTGGTGTGTAAATCTCGGGGGCTGGTGGTGGTATCTGCGCCTTACGGTCAAGATGGTATAGCCCTTAGTCGAAAAGGGTAGTCTTCGTGACTAAAGTGAATCCAGCCGCGTGCGCTGCACGGCTAGGAGCTTCGATTGTTGCTGCAAACTCCTGCGCAGGCCTTCTAGCGTTTGAAGAACCTGCAAGAGAAAATTTCTGTATTATAATCTCCTGATGGTACGGTAGGCCACAGTCACATATACCCCATGACAGCTCTTATTTCGCGCGGCGTAAGGGCGCCAATCGAACAAAAAGGAGTATTCTAGAGTGTGGCCAACTGTAGGTACCTAGGTAGAGTTGCCTTTCTAACAAGTCAAAAATGTAAAAAGAGGTCGGGAAGACGGTCTAACAAATCGTCTGTTTGTTACAAAAATTGTACCAAAATTAATTGAATCCATAAAACAATCGCATAATTGAACAAAAAACAACTTGTAAACTCAGAACGGAGTCTTTGTGATAAGAATGGGAAGAACTTTAGAGGCTCCAGTATACAAGTTGAAGATTCGGGGAGTACCTACATAAATAAAAACCCTTCACCAACCTCATCTCTAGCATACGCCTTCCTCTTCGGCGGCTCCGAATGCGGCCTGTCAGTTGGCGAGGGCAGCTGCACGACCTGGTGGTGCGTGACCCTCGCAACCACCGGCGGCGGCGGCGGCACCGCCAGCGGCGACCTCTTCGCCACCGGCGACAGCCGCCTCGGGGGCTCCGGGGAGTTCGCCCTCATGAAGTTTGTTATATGCGTCCTTTCTGGACTCCTCCTTGGTGCTTCGACCTCCCTGAGCTCTCTGACGCGAGGGTTGTGCGGGGGCTCAAGGGGGGCTCTTGAGACGGAGACGAGCAGCTTCTCGGCCTCCCGAATGAGCTCCCGGTACTTTCGCTCGGCCTCCCGGTCGGCCTCTAGGAGAGGGTCGCGGTCTCGGTCGCGTGGTGCGGGCGGCGCGTTGTTGTTGTTGTTGTTGTTGCGGCGGCGGGCGCGAGGCGGGGTCGCGCCTGGAAGGTGTGACGGAAAAATATTGTTACTCTGTTTTTAAGTTTAGTAAAAATGTAAAATGATAGAGAGGAGATGACGCTCGCTTCACTTCTTCCAGCAGGAAGAAAAGTGTCTCTATGAGCTTGAGGCAAAAGCTTTGTCTCGTGACCTCTTCCCTGATAAGATGAGAGTTAGTTATGTAACTGATGATAATGAGACCTCTTCTTGTCGTGTCGAAAGCATTTCATGGAGGGACGCTTTTGGGGAGGGCTTGAGCCCCTTGGCCCCCTCTCTAAATTCGCTCTTGGGGCCTTAGCCTGTAACGCAATGGTGCCAAAATGGGCTCCCGGTTGACGGTTTCAATTACGATTTATTAATGCTGTCGGTTCAGTGTCGGTTCTTTTAATGTTTTTGTAGTACAGCAAAGAATAGGAGAACAACGAAAAAATCCCGGTTCTGTCCTTCTACTTGGGACGCCATTGATACGCCATTTTGTTACAGGCTAAGGCCCCAGATATAGAGGGGACTCTATCTACCTGGGGATCTGGGGTGTTCGTCTCCGCCGAGCGCGGCGGCGGCTCGGTGTCATCCGACTCATCCTCGTCAGCGCCGTCGAGCCCCGTGTCGCCGTCGCTGTCAATATCTGCGTCTGAAGGTCTTTCTATATTTCTATCTACCTCCAAAAGAGAGAGAGGACTAAAAATACCTAGTGTCGCAGTTCAACAGGAAGCAAATCGTCTCGGGATGAGTCTGGACTTCTGGAGTGACCATCTATCTACTGAATCGACTTCTATTTTGCTTGGAGCCACGCTTTTTGTTTTTCTTGTACCTGTATAATGCCTTTCCAACTACGACTATACCTGCAGATCTGGGTGGTCGCCGCGGCGGTCGCCTCCTCCGCGCGCGGCGGGGCGGCTCGGCGACGCGGTGTCGTCGTCCGGCTCGTCCTCGTCGCCGCCGTCGAGCCCCGTGTCGCCGTCGCTGTCAATATCTGCGTCGGACAAGATGGCGGCCGCGCGGTTGCTACTGCTGATCTTTCTATCTACCTCCAAAAGAGAGAGAGGACTAAAAATACCTGGTGTCGCAGTTCAACAGGAAGCAAACCGTCTCGGGATGAGTCTGGACTTCTGGAGTGACCATCTATCTACTGAATCGACTTCTATTTTACTTGGAGCGACGCTCTTTGCTTTTCTTGTACCTGTATAATGCCTTTCCAACTACGACTATACCTGCAGATCTGGGTGGTCGCCGCGGCGGTCGCCTCCTGCGCGCGCGGCGGCGGCTCGGCGACGCGGTGTCGTCGTCCGGCTCGTCCTCGTCGCCGCCGTCGAGCCCCGTGTCGCCGTCGCTGTCGATGTCTGCGTCGGACAAGATGGCGGTCTCGCGGCCGCGCGTGCGCACGTTGCGGCACTCCTCGTCGCTTGAGGCGCCGCCGCGGTAGTAGGGCGAGCGATGCGGCGAGCGGTGCGGGGATCTGGAAAGGGCGACGGTTCTTATGTCTATGGTGTGTCCCTGATTTTTTTTAGTATGTACAATACGTGCTACGAAAGAAGAGACTTTAGACGTGGTTTGTAGGCAGGACAAACGATTTGTAGGTCTCTAGCGGTATGGGTTCTGAGCGCGAGAAGGGGTGGGAAAGAGTGTGGGAGACGCGGTCAAGCCTCTTCTTTCGTGGCACGTAGTTAGGGTCCGCGTAAACTCTATAGCTCGTTAGAAGGCTCGAAGGGTTTCGATTGTCCAAAGAACCCTCGTGAGACTTACATAACAGAAAACCAACACGACGTTAGGTCAAAAGTTTACAACACGAGGTAATCAGCTTACATAGGTAGAATCGTCTGTCAAGGCTTAACATACATTTCGTAGGTAGCAAAGAAACAACATTATCGTCTTTCCTAAAGGAAATGGAAGAAGTGTAGATATCGCCCTGATGTTGTTGACTCGCAGCCCGTCACCTGGACTTGAATAAGGTGTCTCCAAGTCAATAAGAAATGAGGATATACGTAGGGCAAGGGCTAAGTTATTACCTCGGTCCAAACTTATGCGCCTCAAGCGAATAAGGCGCCGTTGGCTGCGGCTGGCAAGGCAGCGACGACTGGTGCACAAACTCTGGTCTTTGCAGCTGATGCTGCTGGCTTGCAGCTCGTCTCCTGGCGTTGGGTGAGGTGGCTCCGAGCCAGGGGTTGGTCCTGATGCGGCAGCGTGGCCGTGGCGAGGGTGTCCCGCACACTATGGGGACTTCGGGCACTCGCCGGAGGCCTATACTCGAGCGGCGCTGTAAGGGAAATGGTTTGGTTACTGTTTCAACATCTATTTTGTTTCTTTTTTGTGATGAAACCTTGATATTACAGACCTGAGTAATCAATATGATGAACGTTGTAAGAAAATCAAGGCAGTTTTATTAGAGAGCAATGAATGCAATGTGCAACCTACACTCGAAAGAGTGGTGGAAAATATAGTAATGACTTTCAGATAATGAATTGTATGATTTTGAATAAAGATTATAAAGAATATGACGTTGAGATGAGTTCAGACTCCAGAAATGTTCACTTTGCTTTCTTGTGTACACACGCGTGCACTCTATTGACTTATGTTACGGGTGATTTTGCAACGAAAGTGTAAGCGTCTACGTGCTGTCGTGTGTTCCACTCGTACCTATACAATGCTGACCAATACTTTATACATAATACGAATAGGAAGGAGATTGAGGATTAATTCAATTGAGTCTCACTTCGGTCTTGCTCTAAGCGAGTTAGTTGCCAGAAATGGGAAAAGTTTCGCTTTAGTTGGGGCAGATCACCGAAGGGCAGATAGTCTCTGAAGTTGGTACGGTTGGCGAGACGCTAGATAGGAAGAATGTTTGACTGACGCACTTATACCGCTCGGATTAAGAGCTACCATGGGGTGGATACCGAGGGTGACCGTACGAATAACATAGACAGGTTTACCAAGTACCTGTATAGGTACTCACTAAGCTAAAATTAGTTAGGTCAAGTTGGAATCAACATCTTTTTTTGTAACTTTACTACTATAATAGCTAGGTAGGTACGTACGGTCGGCCACAGTCTAGGATACCCCATGCCAGCTCTTACCGCGGAAGGCATAGGGGCGCCATTCGAACAAAAAGGGGTACCTTGAGTGTGGCTGAATGTACCTAAAAGAATTTAGGGAACTATGTAGTGTATTATTTCGTATTTTTTAAAATTATGGTAGTTACGTTTGCAGAGTTGGTACACACGACAGCACGTCAGACTGTACACTTTTGTAGTAAAATCGCCCGTAACATAACCGAGTAGAGTGCTAGCGTGTAAGGGTCGACGTGCTGTCGTGTGTACTATCACCAAAGTCTTGATTAAAACGAGGGTGAAATATTGTAAAAATACCTCAATCGACCTAATTTATATTTATGTAGAACAGTGGGGGTAATTACTCCCGTAGGGGTAAAAGAGCTTTCCTGCGGGGGTAATTACGCAAAGTAGTACTCCTACCGCGAGTGGCAGCGCAAGGTGTCCGCCTTTATTGAGATTCTTTAAGATTGAAGTAGGTGATGTTTCGGGCGCGCTTCGCGCCTATTTGACAAACAACAAGAAAAATAATTATATTTCCGTTTCAGAGCGCAAATAAACAGAATAACTTTAGAATACAGAGCAATAGAAACCAGCCTTCAAATCAATCAATCATAATCACATTATTGCAAAAAAAATGTTGCGTTAATATGTAAGAAAATAATTAACTACTAACTAATGTTTACTTGGATAACATTTTGAAAGGGGTAAGATCAGCTTTCCTTGAAGGTCACAGGAGTGGCCGGACTGAAAAGGTTAGGAACCACTGATGTAGAGCCTCTGCCCTGGGGGGTCTCTATGATGTGATGATGATCCACTAGCTCTTTATGAAGTAAAAGAGCCATTCAAAAATTGCGCTCGGTCTCCCTTGCGGCAGCCGGGCGCGGGTTCTCATGTAAAACATGTGGGTGTCAGCATCAGTGCTCTCACTTTACGATCACTGCGCACTATGCTCCCCAAGACAAGGAAGGACGCGTAAAGTGCGATGGTTTGACTTATAATTTCGCGAAGACATAACCATAGCGCGATGCAGGTTTCTTGTGGCGCCACCTAGTGGTAGCAGCTGGAAATATGTTTAGAGTGACTTGCTGATTGTGTCCAACTGGGTCATCTTACTTATCACCGTACTACAGCATCGGATAGATCACTGCACACATCTAGTAAGAATGAAAGTGCCACTGGACGCTGCATAAATCATCGTATTACCAAAGAGCATATAAGTAGGCCTATTAGTTTTGGGTAAAAACAGCTCATGCATGGCAAAGAAGGGCAAAATATAATTTCCCGTTCCCTATTTTGTCTGTTTCTGCGAACGATAGCAAAATAAAAAACTGGATGTGGTCTAACTGTACATAGCTAAAAGATTATAAAGAGTTTTATTTGAAATATTTATCAAAGGCTCGTGTGATAGGCTGTATGTAAGTACTTCGATTCATATACCTATCTATTCTGTGATACACTCACGAAGGCTTCGCGCAGAAGCTTTTGTTAGATAAGCGAGTTCCCTCAACTAATCAATCTATCCGGTCTGTTAATTAATTAAGTAAGCTCCGTACGGCATCGTAAGCCGCCGCCTGCCTGTTATTAGCTGCTATAATTAATACCTATCCTATAGTTAAGTATGTAGAGAGATCAATAGAGCCATTGTTGTATCGAGGGATTCAAAACTGCATTATGGGGCGGATTACTATCATGGCTTTAATATATTATGCTATTATTGCCTGGATGGCTGGTGATATCCAGCGTGGTCGAAAATCTTCTTCTTCATTATTATTATGGAGCTTTGCTTTGACAGCAAAAATCTCTACATAGGTACCGTAATGCCGACTTAGATTTTTTTTTTTGTATGCATTCCTTGTGTTTCCTAGGATTATTTTCATAAAACTAGGCTGACTTGAGTAGGTACGATGGATACTCCCATTAAACAGCTCTATAACTTTTATGCAGTTTTGGCAAGTCCTCATCAGTGCTGACGAATCGTGTTTCGTTTATTTCAGTCTATTCTAGCCCGACAGCGGAGATTGTAGAGATTCATGTGGGTATTGGTGGCAAACAGAATACTTGAATAATTTAGTTACCTACCTAACAGATGCAGTTTCAGATCTTAGGTAGGTACCCTCTATACATACAGTACAGTGTTAGTACTACTTTCGACAATATGTCTTTTTCTTTAATTTAAAACCTACTTTCGCCGCCGGTGTGGGCTCTCGACTTAATTCAATCTTCCCAAAAATAGTTGGAGCGCTGGTGACCAATCGAGATATTTTTTCGTACAAGGCTGGGAGTTAGTAGGCTGATAGAGTAGACTTCGCTGAGTCTGGGAAAAATATTTTTTTTGTCCGGTCGCGGTTGAAAGTTAGATTTTTTCGACTTTGAAAGTTTAAATGTATGGGTTGAGTCATTTCTTTTTTCTCTACAAGGCTGAGAGTTTTTAGGCTGCCTTTTTAGTCTCCGCTGATCACGAAATCACTATTTATTACTAGCCACATGCGGTAGAAATATTGTTTTTTATAACCTAGAAAGTGTGAATTTTTGGGTTATAAAACTCAAACTTTCAACCACGCTCGGCCAAAAAAACAAATATTTTCTTGTTCAACGGAGTCTCAACCACTAAACTAGAAGTTTCTAGCCTTGTATGACAAAAAAATATACATTTAAACTTTCAAAGTCGAAAAAATCTAACTTTCAACCGCGACCGTGCCAAAAAAATATTTTTCCCAGACTCAGCGAAGTCTACTCTATCAGCCTACCAACTCCTAGCCTTGTACGAAAAAATATCTCGATTGGTCACCAGCTCTCTAACTAAAAGTGCACACTACTAGTTTTAACTTATTCCAAACACGCCCCCCTCTCCCTCTACTACAGGCTCTACAAAATCTTTTCTTATAGCGGTAAAAAATAGTCTCCCATTCACGTAACACAACTAGACCTCTTTACATGCATATTTCACGTGATTTTACTCGCTACCCCGAGCGAGACCCACTGCTGTAGTGATGGATGATCCTCCGCTTTATTATTCCTTTCCTGAAACGTGTGGAACATATTAAGGCATCCACCTTTTCGTGGAAAGAAAGATGAAGGTGCCCATTTATTTTCTTTAGGGTTGACTTGACACTTTTGACGAATCGAAACATCGTCGCGAGGTAAGAGAATACGATTATTACCACAAGCACCGAACGACTTTTTACATGAGGGTCGAAATTCTTTTAAAGCTATAAAAAATGCCCTCTGTATGGAGCGCTTAGCAAAATGGCGACTCTACATGATAAGGGCGTTTATCCACCGTACCGTCAATCAGAACGAGATGACGAACGACGACGGCGGCGCCAAAGTAGCGGTACATACATTACTAGATAGTTTAATTACTATGGCCGTTTGTCCACCGCAAGTACGTCACGTCATCCTGTACAAAAATTATCCGAAATAATCTCGTTCTCATTAACGTTGACGTTGACGGCGCGGTGGACAACCGCCCTAAGTATGTACAGAAACATAGTAACGTCACAGTAACCTATTGACGAATAGCATTACAAAACTATCCTAAAATGCGCCGGTGCAGTGGCTCATTCCCTTCCTTGAGATGTAACTGCAGCTAGCACTAAGCTAAGCGGATTCATGATAGTTATGCGTGGTAGGTGGCGCCACCAACGGCGCTGTCCACACCGGAGGCGCCCCCGACGACGTTCTATCAGTATTCAGTACTGTAGTCAGAGCCGTATGCACTTTCTGGCAATGACAGTGGGCTCACTGCATGCAGCACTATATCTTTAGCCGGCTCATGATAGAGATGCGTGGTAGGTGGCGCGGGCGGTAGTGGTGGCGCCATCATCGGCGCAGTCAGCACTGGCGGCGCTCCCGGTGAAGTGCCATCAGTGCTGTAGCCAGAGCTGTAAGCACTCTCTGGTGATGACACTGGACTTCCTTTGGAGCTGTATGTCACTGCAGTTAGCACTAACCTTAGCGGGTTCATGATAGAGATGTGTGGTAGGTGGCGTGGGCGGTGGCGGTGGCGCCACCAACGGCGCAGTCAGTACCGGTGGCGCCCCCGGCGACGTCCCATCAGTACTGTAGCCAGTGCTGTAGGCACTCTCTGGTGAAGAGAGATGAGGCGGCGGCGGGGTCCCGGCTGTGGTGGTCGGGAGCTGTCTGGAAGGTTTTTGCTTCCGCTTCTTGGCCCGCCCGAGCTGGGCCTCCATCCAGGACTTGAGCCGCGCGCCCAACATGCCGGTTTCGGCACCTGCGGGTAAGAACTGAGATTTAGAACTTTCGAACTAAGTATTAGATAGATTTAGAGACTTTTGCAGTACATCACAATAGTCAGAATGGGTCGCCGAAACACCCGCTATAGAATGACTTGCCAAAGTACAAAATGTGCTCAGCCGTAGGGCAAAAATTCCATTCTAGTAAAACTACTCCACACGCTTCCTAAATTCTTAACATGAATAAAGGTGGTGTGCTTTGAGAAAGTCCCGTGTTTATAGGCACTTATAGCAACTCTACCCTAGTAGTACAGTCGACGACGACTGAGGTGTTGGGCTGAATATTGACGCAACTATACCCACTATACAACCACGGTCTCTAAGCGAAAGAAGTTGTCTATTCCAGGAAGATCCAGCGAATGTCTGCAACATCATTTAAATCAACATTTTACTTTCTCTCGACGCATAAAATAGCATCATTGTTGTGGAGGGAAAATATAGACAGGCGCTAGTTCAATTTTCCGACAGACAATAGACAAAATGGTGTAGGAAGCATTCCTATGCTGGTATGTGGACCGTAGGTGGTAGAGAGAAACTCTGAATTCTGAAAGAGTAGATTCGACAGTGAATGTTGAGACATGTGCCTACACAGGCGAGTATGTCAAAAACTCATTCTAACTCTAGGACTCATTTCTCGAATTCATACCTCTGCCTTTTAGATTTGAGACATTCTCAAGCTTTATTTTTCGGCAACTAAATAGACGAATCCCTCAAAAGTGACAGTTCACAGTCAGTCTGTTCTTCCCCCTTTATTGTTTCACCTTCACGCAAGTGGAAAGCCTATCTGTATATGTATAGGCAAGGATGATATAGGCACAAAACAAACTGATGACACAATGGAAGACAATACGGTCCGCGGGAGACAATGTGAGAGAAATCATTTCCTCAACGCGACTGCTACTGTGCTGTATATTCTTGCTACGGTTGATATATTTTTGAAGAAAATCCTACGTTATGTAGTAGGTACCCAGGGTTTTGATAATCACTCAACCTTTTTATAGAGAATCCTTACTAATCACCTCTACAACCTACCTAACAACGTGTTTGTCTGTCCTTCTTTCTCGTAACAACAGATAGTTTGGAACATTTTCACCAAAGTATCTAGCATCCACATAAAGCTCTATTTGCGACAAAAGCCAACTCCGGTACAATCGAAAGCATATCGATCTTTACACGCCTGCACTCTACTCATTTACATTACGGGTGAGTTTACAACAATACTGTACAGTCAAACGTGCTGTGGACTGTAGGTACGAAATAAACAAAAGCAGTGACATAAAACCGTTTTATCGGGTCCCATCGCCGGCGCCATTTCATTTTCAAGAAAGCACCCGAGGAGCGCCTACTTCCGTGGACTGAAAACGTAAGGGCTGGCGTATACGTGTACGTCTACGTATAGTATAGGTGTCGAGCTCTACCAAGTAACGAAGGAAATAACCACAAAATAGCATTACTTATTGGACCGAAGGACTGCCTTATGCATGTTTCTCTAAGTACTTTAATTCCAGGGACGTTACTAGCGTCTTCTAAATAAACCGTCACTTGCTCACTTCTTTCTTACCGAATCCACGATTTGAGTGTAAGCGCAAGTATGAACTATGAATAATATGTATATACCCGTCCCGCTGTCTACCATCCACGATCCGTAAGTAGGTTCTTTGGGAATAAAGTGGTTGCACACTGTGGCTTGCTCTACATCTAGTGTTTTTACGTACAGTCGGCAACACTCTAAGATACCCCTTTTTGTTCGATTGGCGCCCTTATGCCGCGCGCGGTAAGAGCTGGCATGGGGTATCTGTGACTGTGGCCGACCGTACAATGAAACCTATGTACATAAAATAAATCTAATAAAAGCAAATAGGTACGTGTATACGTTTTTAGGATACTACACAGGCACTCTATTTCCCCAGTCTCTATAAAAAAATATTGCTAGTGTGTTTTGCCAAAATTTTAGTTGGTTTGCAAAACATGACAATTTAGGTATCTGGTTGATTTTTCTCTGGTTACCCCTCGAGGCTTATGGGCGTGATTATATTGGTATAAATAAATCAATGTACGTAGGTATAGACTTCTGGTAGAGTGTGTGCGTCGCGACAGGACCCTCGACAGTATCGTATTTCAAAACGTAACCGCAGATCGTAAAACGAAGGGGCACATTCAGCACCCTCTTCATTTCCATCGTGAAAGAAACGTGTCTTATAAAAAGCTGAGAAGGCATTTATTGTTGTAATCAAAGGGCCCGTGAAATGTGTTGTCAGAAATGTCATGCCTGTTTCTGCTATTGTTGTAGAATTGAAAAGGGCGTTGAAATAATCGATGAAATCATGAGTGGAGCTGAAAATGGATCTGACTGTGAGGGGGCAAAAAAGGTACCTGCCTATTAAAATAAAATAACGGGCTACAGCTATATTTTCCACCGTCAATATAGGCGAACACAAACACTCTATAATATTACGTGTTATGACACAGTAAACACGAAAAACAAACGAAAGATAAAAATAAAACACTAGAAAATACACTACTTAGACAGAATTGGTTCCTGGAATTTTCCCGTCTAAAAATAATGTTATTTTCGTCGGGCGAGCCGCCCCCTGCAGTGCCAGTGTATAGACTTTCATTACAAACTAGTTGATTACCGAAGATCCACTCAACAAGGGCAATGAAAAATTTACCTATTCTCACAAAAATACAATTTAGGCTTCCATAATATCTAAAGGCCTTAAGTTTTCAGTAGGTACCTTAGGCCCGGTTTCTGAATTGAGAATTTTGCTAAGCAACTACTTAAGGCCCCGTATAAGGCTAACTAGCGCCACCAATGTTGAAAAATCATATCTTCCTTTGGAAGAAGTTTCTGGAAAAATCCTAAGATGAGCCTATGCGCCATGCTTTTCTAGATTTTTAAGTGTAGATACCCTCTTCGAAATTTACTTTTAAGCTAAAAAATTTTCGATAACCGCCAAAAACGGCCGTTTTTGGCGGTTATCGAATTTTTTTTAGCTTAAGACTAGAAATTGAGTTGGGTACCCACACTTAAAAATCTAGAAAAGCATAGCGCATGAGCTCATCTTAGGATTTTGTCAGAAACTTCTTCTGAAGCGAGATATGATTTTTTCAACATTGGTGGCGCTAGTTAGCCTTATACGGACCCTTAACTATCGTTCTGTCACGCTCTTTTGTGAGAAATCGGCAGAGACAGGACGATACTTACCCATTTGCTTAGCGAATTTCTCAATTCAGAAACCGCCAGTAAGTTGTTATGTTTTTAACGCTTCGTGATTTTAACAAGTACTTAATTTATAAACGCCTCCTCAACCAAACAGAATAACAAAACAAAACTCGCGAAGTTTTTGGGATGTAGTTAAGGTAGCATTCCGATATGAAGGAACCGGGACCGAAGGATCGTTTAGTTCGACTTTAGGTAGTAAGTATTCCGTTGGTCGCACGACCAATTTATATGAAGGTAGTAGCTTGTTTTGATCAATACTGCGTAAAAATAGGTCGCGCGGCCCGGTCGCCTATATCAGAACACTAGTAAGTAAGTAATCGTATGAGGTAGTGGCCACCCCTGGTGTCAGAGTTTTTAGGCCACCCAAAGGGTCTCTGACATGGCTTAACGATATCAGAACACTTACTACCTAGAGTTGAACTAAATGGTACTTCGGTCCTTCCTTGCAGGCCCACACCTAGTGCATCACTAATGTGCCGACACGTCCCGCCCCTTACCTGGGCCTTTAGCCTGTAACGCAATGGCGGGTCAATGGCGTCCCGGCAGAAGGACAAAACCGGGCTCTCCTCGTTTTTCTCCTACAACCAGAGAACTAATCCTCTAGAATTAGAATCAAAATATTCTTTGCTGTACTACAAAAACATTAAAAGGACAGACAGCGTTAGCAAATCGTAATTGAAGTCGTCACCTGACAGCCCATTTTGGCACCATTGTGTTACAGGCTAAGGGCCCTGGCCCAGTGTCTATCAATCTGGTTGGGGCTTACATTTTAAAGCCGCAGACGTGGGGCGCGCTTTACAAATACGTTGGGGAAGCGCTTGCATACGTAAGTAAAGCCTGTAAAGGATTGAGGGAAGGCTGCTAACAAACTGCCTGAAAGTTAGTGTCATTCCTGTAAGTTTGGCCCATGTTTTTTTAATGTGATGCTAAGGTATCCTTTTCATCTTTTTCTTTTCATTGATTTCTGAATTGAGAAGTTCGCTAAGGGACTGTGTCTGCAGATTTCTCACAAAAGGACGTGACAGAACGATACCTACTTAAGTATTTACTTAAAATTCTCAATTCAGGCCTTAGTGATAGAACCAATGCTTTTCCAACACTAAAACCTTTGGGATAATTTGATATAGTTTTATTGCTTCCCTCGCCAGAAATTCTATTTAGTTTTAAGCCTATAGCCTCCCAGAAAATAGGTACACACTGAAGTTGGGTAGGTACAGTATTCTTCAGGTAACAGTCTCAGCCAAATCAGTTACAAGAAGAATTAGACGTCTAAGCTTCATCTCACGACGGGAAAGTTTCTAATTCCTATAAGCACGACAAATAAGGCACTTTCTCAGTCGCAAATTCATCCGGGATCACCCAACTTTGGCCTGAACAAAATGTTTGTTTTTAGGCGCGGGTCCCGAAGATAAAAAGTTTGAGAAACTCAGGGGCTTTGCCTGTCTGTGGGAAAACGGATAGCTGCAGAAAAGACGGATGAAGCCGGCTTAGCTAGCTACGGGGACTCGAAGGGTGTAAAGTTATACGAGATTTGGCTAATATTAGCAATCCATTACCCTACCCTCTATCGACTGGCAAGTGCTTTCAAAACGCTTATTGATTGGCTTTGTAGAGACGAAAGTTTTGAATGTTTATAGTTAAGCATCAGAACTCCTACCGTGGGAAAAAAAACCTGAGAATATTTTATCAATATCCCAGACACACTCCAGCTGTATTAAGGGTAGACGATAGCAAGGTGGCGGGAAATTCAAAATTTTCACAGACTTTTACATTTTGTAGCTAAACTGAACTATTTTTGTTCAGCGATTTTTCGTTCGCGAGAATAAAACCGTATTCTTTTCATTATTGTAAACAACAGAACAACAATAATTCAGCCGATTATGTGTTCTGGTCTACGAAGCAGTGGTAGTGTCCAAAAAACTTGTCGTAGACCAGAACACATAATCGGCTGAATTATTGTTGTTCTGTTGTTTACAATAATGAAAAGAATACGGTTTTATTATCGCGAACGAAAAATCGCTGAACAAAAATAGTTCAGTTTAGCTACAAAATGTGAAAGTCTGTGAAAATTTTGAATTTCGCGCCACACTACTATCTTCCAGCCTTAAGCATCAGAACTCCTACCGTGGGAAAAAAAACCCTGAGAATATTTTATCAATATCCCAGACACACTCCAGCTATTAATGCGGTCATTGTGAACCTTGAAATAAGTATTATACGACAGCACGTCGACGCTTACATGCTAGCACTCTACTTGGTTACATTAGGGGCGACTTTACAACAAAAGTGTACAGTCTGACGTGCTGTCGTGTGTACGTAAATTATAATATCTAAGTACTATTTGTCGAAAAAGAAGATTGTTTATTTCGATAGAGCTATAGCTATTTTCCCCCAAATAAACCGGTTTTGAGGACAAGCAACTGTGCGTTTTTTATTTACAGAAAACCTACACGTCTTGGTCTTACTTACTCTGAGTTCTTATATCGATTGAATTGGCCGCGCTTAATAGCACTCAAAATCCAAAGACTAATTTCACTTAAAATATAGTATTCAATAAAAATCTCCTTGAGACGTTTTGAGACGACGAAGGCACAAATTGCCCTCTATTGAATCGAGGATTGTCTCGAGTTCGAACATCGAGCGGCAATCGAAAAGCACAATCTGAGAATATTGGAGCGCTCGTGGATATCGAACGTATATGGAACAATCAAGGTTCAAGAAACGCTTTAGATGTGCCAATAAATTGCGGTTCCTTCGCTCAGTCAGGCTCTTGGTTGTAGGTATAGTGAGCGACACGATAGGATACCTCAGGATAGCCCTTATAGAGGACGGCATAAGGGCGTCAATCTAACTAAAATGGGTATCCAGCCGTGTCGCTGACCGTATAGGGAAAACTAATAACGGCGGCGACACAAACAAATGTGCATTGATCCATTACGGGGCCGCTGTATCTGAAAATTAAATTACTTAGGTTGGGTGGAAACAAACTACCCGAGTGCTGTTATATTTGCGACAACCCAGGTGAGTTTTCAAACATCGAATATTTAGTTGAAAATTACTACACAAATTGCTTATTCATACGGTTTCTTGCATCCAAACTGGGCAAGATAACGAGTGGGGAATGTCATTCTAAACAATAAACCTAGAGAGAGGTTACGTCTGTTTTTTTTAAGTCTTCGAATCTTCAGCAGAGCAAACGTGAATTATTGAATTATGCGAATGGGAGTGAGCTGGATTCACGAGTGATGTCCAACTATTTCGTATCGCAAGAAAAAAACTCTATTTTGATTTGGAACAAATTTTGTTGACTTGACAGCCAACTTTTGCTGAGTCGGAGAGGCTCTTCCGTTCGCTGGGCCCAAATAATAGACTCATTATTACGGACGCCCTGTATAATTTATAAATCAAGCATAGCTTCATCTTTGATGAAAAAGTTTATAGAAATGCGTGTCCATTAAATTATTTCCTAAAAAGCCTTCCTTTATCATCAAAGACAGCGTAAACAACAGAGAAAATCAACTCAATTACTCATGCAAATTTCAATAAAGGAGAGAAAAAAGATAGGCAGGCGAAAGGCAAAAGCAACACACGACAGAAGACGCGACTTAATTAATAAATCAAGCATTCATTTATGCAGGCTGTCCCGACGACTCAGAGCACCGGGGGGTCTCGTCAGAAAAAATGCAGGAAAAACTCTAGATTACACGCCGAAATATCAGTCTTCATTCCGTGAAAAAACCTGGCCCCGCGACACCTGCTCAACGGCGGCTACGAATACCTACTCCATCTCGACTCAATTTTTTTACTTATTTGGGCTGGAGAAGGGTAGTAAGACTCAGAACTCGCACTGCATTCAGTTGGCTACAGTTTGCGACGGGCAAGATTACCACTGCATCGTTCATCAATCAACGTTGTGACAGAAATCACGATTATCACGCCTTATAAAGTGGCATGTGCAAAGCCTGTTTGCCCATCGGGTCTAGCATGATAAACAATAACGAGCTAAAAAGCACGCGTTACAGCTCTTTTTTTTATGTTAGGCTTAGGCAGGGGCGATGGGTTGTCAAAGCTCGATATGGTCCCAGTGGCGTAGCTAGGTAACCGGGGGCCCTGGGGCAAAAAACAAACTGGGGCCCCAACTAAACTGTTTAGGTTTTATCAAGTCAAAATATAGATAAAAAATAAACTTAAGGGGCCGGAAATTTTTAACCTAAAACGGAGAAATCTCTGTAATAATAATTTTATTTCAAACCTATTTATTTGTTCTCAGTAAAAAAGATGCTCGCAGCGCGCCCCAAAATTCACCGATTTATCGTTTTTTCTAAGCTATCATTTCTGGCTGAGGTTTTCATTCAACACTGGGCAGCGCGCCCTAAAATTTACCGATTTTTTCCATAAATATATCAATCGAGATGCCCTCACTTTGTACAAAGGACATTCGTCATTTTCGAAAATTATCAAACGCGCGCGCCCGACAATTCACCAGTGTCAGGGTCCGAGGGGGGCCCCTGAGCTTGGGGGCCCCGGGACATCTACGTGATGGTCCATGATCAGTTCTACAATGTGTCCAGGGTGTAATGAAAACTAAGGGAAGGAAGATATTTTTTAATCAGGAATGAACCACGAAAAGCTCGCGTAATAACTCCGAAGGGACGAGGCAGCCCACGGCCAATTGTGAGGTGCTTTCAGAGTTTCAGCCGTACGTAATACTGGTGACACATTAGCAGGCGAACGCGGGCGGTCTTTTTGCAATACGGAGTGTACAAACCGATTAGCGCTGACGAGGGTGCGGGTAGATGAATGGGGAATGAACCAGTGGATGAACGAGTCGCATCAGACGAGAATTAAATCGAGTTTGCGTTTCAGCGGTTGGAACGCTACTAATGAACGTATTAGTTTTTTATTTTCAAGAGTCGTCGAACCTCAAGCGTTGATTTTAGTAAATGGGAATGGGAAAGGTTCTTATTGAGGGTTCAATAGCGACTCATCTTCTCTGAACATGATTGTTTATTCATAAGTATCTAGATATACCCATACCTATGTAGATATGTATAGAGATCTTACGAATGGATTTTGTTTCCAAGAATAATCTACCCAAAGCAATTTAGTCACAAAACATGGCTTAGGAACATAATTTATTTATAATGAATACTTTCAAACATAGATATCCGATTTCAAGAAGATGATTTTCTTGAGGTTTGTAGTACGACCACGCGAACGAAAAGGTTTTCCAAGAATTACTACCTAAACAAAAAAGGGTAAGTACCCAAATATTAACTTTTAATCGCGAACCTTGGACACGCCCACAGCACTACCTACTGTCTACATTTCAGCACAAATAGACTTCGCAGACGACATGCTGGCTGCACTGCAATGAGGCCTACACACATACGCAGCACTGCATACGTGTGCGTACATTCAGCCCTGTTTGAATGAGCCCGTAGTTTCAAAACCGACGCTTTGAAAAGAATTTGTGAAGGCAGGAAGAGTGAAAAATGCAAGCGGCAGGCTGCAGCGCGTCAAATGAGCGGCAATTGTAAGATGCAGGCTTAAAGTGCCCGTCTACGATGCGCCTGCCGGTTTTGGTGCCAGTTTTGGCTTTTATTTTTCGTCTGCTGCTCCGCAATTTTATTTAACAAAACATATGGATCTTCCTTATATTGTCAATGTTAGTGTACCTTTATTGACAGCACTCGAACACGCCTATAAAACCAACGACCTGTGCATAACACGTGATCCCACCCCTCACACGCCCACGTGGCTCCCGAAATAGCCGATAGCAATTAAGGATCAATCTCGCAGAATCAATTGTCCCAGAAAAGCCTGCCATAAATCGTTAAAACCGATCCGGACACGCTCTAAATAGAGAAGGCAACCCTTCGGAAGGCCGCAGCAACCTCGCACAGGGGCAGTAGGCTATCGAACTGCGGACCGCTCATTTGTTACCGAGAGAGATGCAACGCCGGATGAGATATTGCCACCACGTGCCAAAAATAAACCTCACTTGAAAAAACTACGTTGTAAATCGCAAGGTTGTACACAAGTCTATGTAAAAGTAATAAAAAATATGTTTACTCACAGGGGCGCGCGGTGTTTGTCAGAGAAATAAAGCGTCAGCGGTGCGTATGGCGCTCGCATCCCGCGCGTGTGATGACGACGCGCTTCGGGCGCCGACTGCCGCCCCACGCACGCGCGTCCGCCCGCCCTCCGTAGCGCTACGAAGCTCTACGTAGCCGTAGCGCCGTAGCTTAGCTACGCCGTAGGCCGTGTTTATACAGAGCCGATGTGGCCATTGAATTAATATAAGTGAGGACTGGATTGTTTGTTTGGGTTACGTTATGTTTGGTAGGATTTTGTGTCCACTTTTGGCTATTGATAGAAAATACAAAGGGATGGTAACATGGTAACAGATATAAAGGTAACCAGATTTATTTGGTACCAATGTTCTAACATCATATTACGTGCATAAGGTTGACAAATTAAACATGAAATTCTATCGAATTGATATCTACAGTCTAGGTACTTTATTAATATTGGTTCTGGCACCATGCATCAGCAAAATCTGAAATTGAAACGTATTTTTCTTTCGTTCAAAATTCGCACTTACGTCAGGCGCTCGTTTCCACATATACCAATTTAATTATTTACCCAGATAGGACTAAGTTCACCAAAAACGATCAGTGTGAACACACCCAAGGGCCGTCGCTCAAACCTCGTGGCTGCTATTACGTTAATGTCCGGGTAGATCTGAACAATAAAAATAAATGTTCGCCGTTCACCCGCCCGGCGACTGAACTCCTAAACGACCCAACTTTGTTATTCGCGTGGCATTATTAAAAATAACAGATTTGTTTGCTTGCTTACCGCGCGTTTTGTTTCGTGCCGGGTTATTTGACTTGCTTTTCGCTAGGAGTGTGTTAATTATCCCTCCGGCAACTTGGATCCCATGATTTCAATCCCATGAGTTAAAGTTTATCTGTGTGCTTATTCTGTAAAAAAAACTGCGTAGTTGCTAGTTCTCAAAACCGGTTTAATACTGGCGGGAAATTACTTAGCTCTTCTTTATTTCTCCAGTTAATTCGTTTTATTTGTCCAATAACATTTTTATTTATATTTTCCCGCAAATAAAGCTGTTAGGGCGAGACCCCATTGGTGCGTTGCGCTGCGTTGCGTTGCGTCGTCGCATCGGATCGAGACGCATTGTATGCCACATCTCCGTTGCGAAGACGCACGACGACGTCGACTCGCGACGCAAGAGGGTATACACGGCGTCGCATCTACGTCTCAGTTCAGCCTTCGCAATGGACAGATACAAACGTGTCCATAACGACGACGCAACGCAGCGCAACGCACCAATAGGCCTCGCCCTTAGAGGACTAGCGACTATGCGGTTTTTTTTACAGAATAAGCACACTGGAAGATAGATAATATGATGGCACTAACGCTAGACGGGTGTTAAAGCAATATAGAATTACATAGAAGGTACGGTCAGCGACACGACGTGCTACCCCACGGTAGACGATAGAAACGTGGCGGGAAATTCAAAATTTTCACAGACTTTTACATTTTGTAGCTAAACTGTACTATTTTGGTTTAGCGATTTTTCGTTCGTGAGAATAAAAACGTATTCTTTTCATTATTGTAAACAACAGAACAACAATAATTCAGCCGATTATGTGTTCTGGTCTACGAAGCAGTGGTACTGCCCAAAAAACTTGTCGTAGACCAGAACACATAATCGGCTGAATTATTGTTGTTCTGTTGTTTACAATAATGAAAAGAATACGGTTTTATTCTCGCGAACGAAAAATCGCTGAACAAAAATAGTTCAGTTTAGCTACAAAATGTAAAAAAACTGTGAAAAATTTGAATTTCCCGCCACACTATTATCTTCCAGCCTTAAATGCGAGTAGGTACCTATCAAACAAAAAGGGATAGCGCGTAGTGTCGTCGTGTGTACACAAGACAGCACGTCGACCCTAACACGCTACTCGGTTACGTTACGGGCAACTCTACAACAAAAGTGTACTTACACTCTGGCTCTGATTCAAGGTCAGCGCTCATAACTCGTGACTCGTGACGCTACCTGTATGCTTAGCATGGTCGTTTTGACATTCTCGAACTCGAGTGACAGACGTGCCATGTCTATTGTGCGAGCATGGCAGGCGGGACTCGAGATGGCAATAGATTAGGGTCATGTCGAGCAGAAAGTAAACATTGCCATTTTTAATAAAAATGTTGTATTTTTGTCTCCATCGCCATGTTGGCGTAGAGCTAACTCGAGCCCGACCGACAAGTTGACAGTTTTGCATAGAGAAGGGCCTATCTCGGGCTTACCATGCTGCACGTACTGTACCTGTAACTGCATGCAGTTGTACAGCCGGCCTCACCCAAAGATAACCGATCGATTATTTCGATTCTTTTTGTTCGATTGGCGAGCTTATGCGGTGCGCGGTAAGAGCTACCATGGGGTATCCTAGACTGTGGCCTGCACGCGGTCGGCTGCAGTCGTGTGAAGTCAACCTGAACTTCGCGCGGTCGGCTACAGTTGAAGGCACGACTGCATGCAGTTAATATTGACTTCACACGACTGCAGCCAACCGCGTGCAGTTGATATCATGCATGAGTTCACACGACTGCAGCCGACCGCGTGCAGTTACTGTTGTGTTGATATTATGACTGCACTAAGTCGAACGTACACACGACAGCACGTCAGAGTGTACATTTTTGTTGTGAAGTCGCCGGTAACCTAACCGAGTAGAGTGCTAGCGTGTAAAGGTCGACGTGCTGTCGTGTATACAACTGCATGTTGCATGCCGGTTAATACGTCGCTGCGATGCAGTCCGTCTGTATGCTTAGCATGGTCGTTTTGAAACTCTCTCGAACTCGAGTGACATAAGTGCCATGTCTATTAGCCGTTTTCAGAAAAAAAAAACGTAGTTCTTTTTTTCTCCACTGATGGCGCTTATAATACGGCACTATAACGGCAGTCAGTTGAAATTTCATCAGTGTTGCCAACGGTACGACAAATTACCGTAAGCTGTAATAATCATAACCAGAAACACAATTCATTGCTTGCAAATTTCATCGCATTACGTAGTTGATGTCAGTATCCTACCTACCTATTCTATATTTATCCAAAACCATTTATGTTTTTGCTTTTAAGAATAAAAATTCCAAATATATGACACGGCATTTTTACCGATTGAACATGGCAAGCCTGATTCTTATCTGTGGTGTTTGTGTATCTTTAATATTAGTACTTTCTAATCTGTGAATCTGTGGGAAAAAGCGTTATTTGACTGCCGTTATGTAGCCGTATTTTCTCTGCCATCTAGCGAGCATTTTAAAATCAGCTTTTAACTGTCAGTTGAAAACGGCTCGAGATGGCAATAGATTAGGGTCATGTCGAGCAAAAAGTAGTTTTTGCTATTTTAATAAAAATGTTGTATTTTTGTCTCCATCGCCATGTAGGCGTAGAGCCAACTCGAGCCCGACCGACAAGTTGACAGTTTTGCATAGAGAAGGGCCTATTTCGGGCTTACCATGCTGCCCGTACTGATGTCAGCCTCGGTGATCTTCTCTGGGATGCCTGATGCCTGCCTTCAAGGTGAGGTGAGAGAACTTGAGAGGTCAGCGTAAATTCTTATTTCGAATTTATTTTCCGCCGCCTTATTTTTTTTTTTCTTTGGGATTATTTCACAATGCAACAGAATTTTCCTTAACTGCCAACAAAGCTGCAACACTTTCTTTATGTTGGTAATACTGGGTAGCCGTTATCTGTGGCAGCTGTCAGTCGGCCCAACTTTTTTTGTCTGTGAGTTTAGTTTTGTTTGTCACTTGCTGCATTTCGCTGCATATTTTGTGCTTTGTATTTTTGAAGAATCTCACTTATCTTGTGGTTTCAAGTTATAATTTACGGTCGAATGAAACATTCCAGCTGTGCGACGTGAAATAATCTCGGCACAATCGGCGTGCGACAAAAGTATATATCCACCCATTATCTCGCGTCGAAGTCGATCGAAACCAGCCATCGGGTGTTCGTGATCGCGAATAGATGATTTGAGTCATAATGAAAGCGCATTAAAACATAGCTGCGAGGTGGCGGAGTGTGAAAAATACTACATGCGCTCGGGATAGGGGCGATTCAGTGGTTGTGTCGAGATGGCGGACGGCGGTTTCGTCGCTAAGCCTCCGCGGGGGTGGCTACACCCTGATTCCGTGCTGGCCAGCGAAGGCGTCACATATTCCGTCAGAGTAAGATACTATTCTTCTTTTATTATTGTTCAAATAGAGACAAGATGATGGCAGGATCGCCATGCAATGTTGAACTATTACCTATTTTGACCCACCAACCCTGTCCTATATTATATCTGGCTCACATACATGTCGGAGGTTCGTGTCACCACACTACAAAGTAAGTCTTGACCCCTGGCACTATAATGTCCAGAGTGAGCACTCTTCACCACTGGGATGCCACTAGAGGGTGCACTCTAAGTCAATAGCGGAACTTAAAGTAGGCTGTCTACTGATCAATACAAACGACTTGTACTAGGTGGCGACAAAAATGGAGCGAAAAAAATATTAGCTGTTTCATACATTTGGCGCAGTACTGAGTCGACCTTTTGTATGGAACAGCTGATATTTTTTTAGCTCCATTTTTGTCGCCACATAGTACAAGTTGTTTGTATTGATCAGTAGACAGCCTCCTTCAAGTTCCGCTGTCGACTTAGAGTGCACCCCGTAGATACTTAAATCATATGCAATGATTGTTGATGTATGCCCCCTTATCCATGCCTTGGACTAAAAATATACATTAGTATCAAAATTATACTTTCAAACTTACTATTGCTTTAAAAGTTAAATAGGTATCCTCTTCCTTAATTGTAAGCAGCAGCTAAGTTTTCGTCTTTGTTTTTCACAGTACATAGGATGCATGGAAGTGCTGACTTCTATGAAGAAGCTGGATTTTGACACCAGATCACAAGTTGCCAAGTAAGTAACATTCTCGCCAACCATTTCAACCATCTTTCCCTCAATGTTCACCATTTGATGACAAACCAGCTAATGTTAACTTTAGGATTGAGCTAACATTGAAAATAGCAAATATATTTCTTTATAAAGCTCTGAATATTAACCCACAAAATCTCTTACAGAGAATGCATAGCAAGAGTTTGCGCAGCAGCTGGCCTGCGATCCGCAGACAAGAAACGCCGCATATGCCAAGCGGCCGCCTGTGCACTCGCGGCAAGACCGAGAATGGCTCACTCCGGTTCCAACGTCGCTTTAACTGTCTCCTCCAGAGCTATAGCCCTCTCCGAGATAGAAGGTGGGGAGATTGTAGCCCGTCATGACATGCCACGAGTCTCATTTGCCTCTGGTGGTGATGCGGATTCTCTAGACTTTGTAGCCTATGTGGCCAAAACAGCCCCACCAAATGAATGGCGAGCTTGCTATGTGCTAGAGTGCGGCGGACGGCTTGCGCAAGATGTCATTGCGACGATCGGACAAGCCTTTGAGCTTCGCTTCAAGGAATTCCTGACAAAGCCCTCATCGTAAGTAATTTTTGATTAGCTAAAAAGAAACCACTCACACTACATAAGTGAAGTGACCCTCAGACACTGCTTCATGACCTAATACTTCACATATTTAGGCGTACCCACTGCTTTGTCTTATCAGTTTCGTCACACACATCCCTGCCAATATTTTCCTACATGTGACTAGGTGCTTTAGTAATATTTGGTAATAATAACACTAACTAGCTATCAATAAATTGGGTGTGTTTTGTGATGGTGATTCAGCCTTGGATGTGTTAATTATATGGAAACACGAGCTTGTGTGTAGCCGTCAGGAGATAAATTGCTATGACTCACTCTTAGAAAATCTGGTCAGTTGAGATTAGAGATGGGATTCTTCCCGGGAATCAACCCATTTTGGGAAGAAACGCGGAAAGTTTCCGGGAAGATTCCCAAAATGGGTATTTATGTGGGTAGAAACGTTTTCATTGCAGTTATTGAACAAAATGAATCCTTTTACAGTTGTGTGCACTTATAAACAATAGACTGCCAATAATTTTTACAATTCTTGTGCAAAACAGGCGTACTTTCGATTTTATGTGATGATTTCTTTAACTTCGCCGAAAATCGGAATTAAAATACGAATTCTTCACGAATTCTTCATGAATTCTTCAATAATTCATAATCACAAGACTCATTTCATCAAAATTATTTGAATTGCTACTAACTAGAACATAAATTATACAAGGTGGCAACATGGAACTCTTTTTTTTGGGCTGATTCTCAAAGTGCCGTCCAAACAAAAACATTTTTATATTCCATTGGAGTACATAACCGTTGCTGGCCAGTAATCGATCGGAATTTTTTGCATAAACTGGTAAAATCGCGTCTTTAACTTAACTTCTCAAAACAAAATACTGAGTAGGTAGGTATAGGAGCTTTAAAAAATCCGGAGAAGTGCAAGTTGAACTTGGAGAGGGTTTCGTACATTCGAAGTTCATTTACGCACAAATGTTGAGAAACCATACCAAACCATAGATGTAGGACTGTAGAACGCCAGAGTTGAGGAACTAATGCTACAAAAATAATGTTAATATTTTACTTTGTTACAATTCATGTTCACATTCTAAGTTCACATTCACACCTCACACCAGTTCACTTGAGTTTGCTGACCTTACATTTTGTAATATCTTGATTTTTCCAGAAGCTGAATCATAATCATGTAGGTAGATAGTTCTCATAGTTGTTCTACACAATGTAATACGTCATGTAATATGTTAAATAAAATGAAATAGTGTTTTAACGATTATAATTACACTCTAACGGAATGTAAAAAAGTTTTTGTTCGGTAGCACTTTGAAAAGCAGCCCAAAAAAAAGATATCCATGGTGCCACCTTGTATAATTATTAATAATAAAGTTCAAGTTAGTAGCAAGTAGGAGGTAATAAGTCTTGTGATTATGAATTTTAGAATTCATAAAGAATTCGTATGTTATTTCCAATTTTCGGCGAAGTTAAAGAAATCATCACAAAAAAACCGAAATTTCGCCTGTTTTACAAAATAATTGTGAAAATTATTGGATTTCTATTGTTTATAAGTTCACATAACTGTAATCAACCCATCAATCAACCAATTTTGGAAAGAAACACGGAAATGCAGAAACGTTTTTCAATGTTTTTGTTGAACAAAATGAATCCTATTACAATTGTGTGCAATAGACTGCCAATAATTGTTACAATTCTTTCGTAAAACAGGCGGACTTTAGATTTATTTGTAACGATTTCTTTAAAATCGCCAAAACATTGAAAATTTTACTTACAATGTCAAAATTATTTGACAGCGAGTCAAATCATTTTCACATTGTAAGTAAATAACTAGAACATGAATTATAAATAATTATTCAAGGTGGCACCATAGATCTCTTTTTTTTTTGGCCTAATAGTTTAAATAACAGCGACAATTTAGTCCATACAAACAATATCCATCTCATTTAAGATGATTAAGAAAATTTACAATTGTAAAAAATATTACCAGTCTATTGTTTATAAGTGCACACAACTGTAAAAGGTTTCTTCCTGTTTGGCTACAGGCTAAATATAAATTAAATCTTAGACATGAATTGTATTAAATAATCAGAAAAATTAACACATCCTCATCATAATCAAACTAAAACGCTACGTCTTAAATATTATATTACATTTAAATCTCTATTTCTACTAACAAATCACGAAAGGCACTGATCCGTATGGTTATTCATTTCATCCTGCTCAATAATAGTCAGACAGATCCTCCTCCTTGCATCGGTATCCTCATCACTGAGGGTTGTGGTCATTCAAACGGAGCAATTCGTGTCGTACGACGCGTTCGCCAGTTGTTCCTATCTGCGGCTAAGTGTATGGATCCTAGACTGAGGTGTTGAGTGTGGAGCGGATTTGGTCGGTCCAACGGGTCGGGCATCTTCCCCTTCCCGTCGATCTTCCTAGTAAAAATCTGTTTTTCCAGGTTGTCACTGTCTTTCTTGGCAATGTGATCAAAGTATTTGAGGATCCTACATGTGCAGATAGTCGCTCTTGCTCATCGCTCATCCAATGCTCATCCAATATCGACACGTTGGTACGGTGTTCAGCTCATTCAATATCGACACGTTGGTACGGCGTTCTGACCAATGTATGTCCAGCATCCTCCCCCGTTTTGTTAACTTTGCTTATGAATGCTGTAGAATCGATCAATTGTTGAGGTTTGGCTATTAATTTTCTGTAGAATCAATAATATCTAACCTAACCAGATCATAGATAAGAAAAAGATAAAACATAATTTATTGCCAAAACCAAAACAACACGCACAAAAAACACTATAACCGAAAACCGAAAGGTAGGTAGGGATAGGTTTTACAGGAAAACCTATAAAAAGTCCATGGTGTAGAAAATAACATAGGAAAATATTGACATTATTTTTGTAGCATTAGTTCCTCAACTATGGCGTGGAAGACTGTAGAAGTCCTACATCTATAGTTTGGTATGGTTTCTCAACTTTTGTGCGTAAATGAACTTCAAATGAACGGAACCCTCTCCAAGTTTAACTTGCACTTGTCCGGATTTTTTAAAGCTCCTATACCTACCTACTCAGTATTTTGTTTTGAGAAGTTAAGTTAAAGACGCGATTTTACACGTTTATGCAAAAATTTCAGATCGATTACTGGCCAACTATTGTTTAGATATGCACACCACTTTTCATTTTGTTTAATTTTATTACAACAATGAAACCCGCATAAAAACCAATTTCGCTATTAAAAAACCTTGTACCCCATAATTATGTTAAATAAAACAAAATGATTTTGTAATGGTTATGTACTCCAATGGAATGTAAAAATGTTTTTGTTTGGACGGCACTTTGAGAATCAGCCCAAAAAAAAAAGAGTTCCATGTTGCCACCTTGTATAATTTATGTTCTAGTTAGTAGCAATTCAATTAATTTTGATGTAATAAGTCTTGTGATTATGAATTATTGAAGAATTCATGAAGAATTCGTGAAGAATTCGTATTTTAATTCCGATTTTCAGCGAAGTTAAAGAAATCATCACATAAAATCGAAAGTACGCCTGTTTTGCACAAGAATTGTAAAAATTATTGGCAGTCTATTGTTTATAAGTGCACACAACTGTAAAAGGATTTATTTTGTTCAATAACTGCAATGAAAAACGTTTCTACCCACATAAATACCCATTTTGGGAATCTTCCCGGATATTTTCCCATTTTGGAAACTTTCCGGAAACTTTCCGGCGGAAACTTTCCACGCCGCCCATCTCTAGTTGAGATGGATGTTTTAGGTCCACTACAGTTGCAGTTACTCAATGGTGGGTCTTATTGTGTTTAACATAAGGGCTGATATCAAACAAACAAGGACTATCTCTGACTGTGCTTGCTATGTGGTATATTTCCTGGACTTCATTGATTTGCATTTTATACCAGTAACTTGTAACCGGTAAAGACAAAGATCAATATTTTACACTGCAGATAAAATTAACTGCATTCCGTCAGTCAGGCAGAACATAATATCAGATGGTTGCAAACTTTCTTTTAAACTATTTAGTGATAGGCTAGTATTTTATCAATGTATGTAGTCTCAAGTACAATGGCTCATCTTTTGTGCTACACACATTGTTGCATTTTAATTAATTGCCTGTTTTAGCAGTATGACTGCAAAAAGTTAAATACCTTCCCATGGCTTGTTTATTATTCTTTGCGCTAGACCCGACTCTGACTATCACATTCATAGATCGTACAATACATAACAAGCTGGCATTGTTTCGACATAAAATACGGCGTTGCTGTTAGATAAGAACTCAAGTGCACAAAATTTAATACACTTTTTTTTCTGATTCTTTTATTTATTAGCATTACTAAAAGGACTGCTACATGCATTGCATCTAAGATTTTAATGGGATTTAGTAATTATGCATTCTCACAATGCAACATTACGAATATGAATCATGTTTTCAAATTAGCATTAGAATCTAAAGCATAGTTAAGTACGGTCGGCCACAGACTAGGATACCCCATGGTAGCTCTTACGGCGCGCGGCATAAAGGCGCCAATCGAACGAAAAGGGGTATCCTAGCGTGTGGCCGACTGTACCTAGTTAAATCATTGACTACATAATTAATGCAGATTGAGTCCACGTGCCGCCGGGTGTTTGGCATTAACAAGACAGTGACAATCCTCTCGCCATAATCCGGGCAGGTTTCCTTTTTCTGTGTAGTGCGATTTGCTACTCACACACGATGCTTTCGTCCCAATCCGTCCCAACTAAACAGATCATCCATAGAGTGTCCCAGTCTCTGCAGCGCCGAGTGGTCTCTTCACCCATCTAGTGTGAGTGAAGGTATCACTGGACGCTGTATAAATCATCTCATTACGTAGATGCAAAAGGCTTTTTTCTTAGGTACTACAGTTCCCTTTTCCTCCTCCACAGTTTAAACGTGAACGGTTCCCGAGTCGGGTGCGCGGCCGACAACGGCGCCGTCGCCGACGATCGGGAGTACTACAACGACTTGCCAGGGAAAATGCCGCCGGAGCATGCGCCCGCGCCGCGGCACCCGCCGCCGCCGCCGCTGGCGCCGCTCGCGCCTCTCAACTCGTAAGTGAAAATGAAATTAATAAAAAAACATTTATTTACACCAGTAAAAAAATCTGTTACATTATGTTGTAGAAAGGTAATGTATTAAGGTGGCAGTTATTATTTTACAGGAAATAAAAATTTAAGGTTAAATGCTAAGTTTCGTTCATTTTAAAACAACAAACACAACCTCGTACCTAGGTACTTAAATTTATTTCACTCTTTCGTCTCTGGTGGTCCACGTATCCAGATTTTTTGGCGTTAAATGGATGAGGAAGGTTTGCTGCCTTCCTCATCCATTTAACTAGGTATGGAAGAGATAGATGGGAATTTTCAGAAGTTAACACAATGCAACACCTTCTGGTGAATGGACTAAATATAATTATAATATCTAAGAGAATTCTTTGATAAAACTAAGACCTGAAAACACGTTGATATTCGTCAAGCCGTTAGAGTTATATGAATAGAAGCATAAAGAGCACAAACATACACACAGTACCTCTTTTTTTGTTAAACGACTTCAATAAAGGAGGTACTCGGTTCGACCTTGTGTTTATGTTTGTTACCTCAGAACTTTTTTCTACATTGATCATTCTTTTTTCCCATTCCCATGTGGTCCCATAAAAAAATGGTGACAATCTGATCAAGAACTTCAGATACGGAGAATAGAACTCCTCAACGCACAGCAGCGAATCACTCGGAATCAGTGCAAAAGCTTAATAACAGTATCTTTTCTTTCTTTTTAATCTTTTCACCAGTGAAGTCGTTCTTTTTTCAATGTTAATTTTGTATTTATACAAATTGGCTTCTAACCTAACTAGATTCATAAATTTAGTCTAAACGTCGATATCAAAAGTTGTGTTTCAAATTACAGCTGCGAGGAGAGTGTAAGACACTACGTGAACCAGACGCCGCCGCCGCGCACGCCGCCCACCGCTCTGCTGCCGAGCCACCAGAATGACATCTTCGATATGCGTAAGTGTTCTTTAATCTGCCATTCTAGGCTAATCGAAGTTCAGAATGGTTCTGCCTCTGTTGTACTGTACGAAGTCATTAAACTATGACCTTTTGAGATGATTTATGCAGCGTCCGGTGGCACGATCACTCACACTAGATGTGTGAAGAGACCACTCGGCGCTGCAGTGCCTGGGACATTGTTTTAAATCTAAAATTTAGATGGAGTAGGCTTGCCCAGCACCTATACCATCCTGACGGTATAAGTTAGAGCCATCTTGCTTTTTCCCTATGTCAACTACATAGCACGATAAAAAGGGGTTAAACTGTCGTAAGGACTGCATGTTTTTTTATTGATTTACTTTTACTGACGTCTCGATAGTTGACTAGTTTCGACCTGAATAAAATAAATGAAACAAAATTTATTGCACAACCAGTGTCACTAATATTAAATCCCTGGTATCTGAAGAAGGGTAACCTGTGTTTCAGGAACCAGTGCCTTCCTTAAAATACACGAGGTAGGTAGAACAATAATAATTACTGACCTCGTCCGGAAGTTTTAATCATGTATGAATGTTACCGTATAAAGTGTGAAATTTGCGAATGTTTATGTTGTACCATCAGCGGGGCCGAAGGCCAATCGCTGTTTAACGAGTCCGATCAAAGTTCTGCTTAACCAGGCCGAAGGCCGAGTCCCGCTTCGAGTGAAGCTCAGTCAGAGCGGCACATGACCACGCTCCCACCCAACACCAACACCCCATAGTCTTTAAAGTTTAAGCAATCTTCGTGAGACCAAGTCTTAACTCCTTCCCACTTTCTCAGTTCTCACTTCTTCAGTTCCCATTTAAAATTTTAATTAAATTGTATTGGATGTCTTTTATGTATTTTTTGAACAACTTGTACATGTATGTTTTGTTACCAATAAATAATTTTAAATTTGAATTTTTTTATTTGACTTGCAGAGCCATTCACGGCGGCTCCAGTGTCGGCGCCGTGTGTGACGTCACCGGCGTGCCCGGCGACCGCAGAGGCCGGCGCGGCGGCGAGCGCGCCTGCGCTGTCTGCGCCCGCGCAGGCGGCGCTGCTAGCCCGCGAGCCCTGGTACCACGGGCCCATCTCAAGAGAACATGCCGAAAAGGTATCATAACTCTCAATCTAGCACATCAGTACAGCTCTGCTGGACATAAGGCTCTTCCTTTCGCGCCAAATGAAACCAACCAGAAGAAACTCAAGCGTAAAATAGCCTACTTCGGTTACTTTTACAATGACGCGGAAAGAGGCTGCGTGGCGCGGGCGTGTGCATGCCTTCGTTCCTTGATTTTGTATGAAAACTAGGCTGTTTCACAAAAGTTGAACAAAAATAGTCCCTATCACATCAACATAAGAAGGTAACTCTGGAATCTAACTGCAGTGGTTTTGATGCAGTGGCTATAGAGCCTTGGTATCATCGGACCCGTCACCAGGGAAAACGCTGAGAAAGTATTGCCAACGGTTTTTCAGCTAGGGTCTAAGATAATGATTTCGCACCCCCAAGACTTATTTTCTAGGAAGGGAAACATCACATCGGATCGGCGTGTCCAGGAGAATAGAAAAACGGCCATTACGATTGTCACGGCCGGATCTAGATTCTGTGAGCTCTAGATTCTGTGAGCACCAAGGCTGCACTTGCAATAGTACAAACAACTTGCAAACTCTTGTAAAGAAAGGCACACAACAAATATTCTGAACTTACGCGCTCCACTCCATCGCGGCTTAAACCTAAAGAAAACAAACTTTTTGGCACCCTTTTTAAGATATTATCGTAAAACAACGGCATTGGTTTGCCAACATCCTTAGTTCACTCACAACAAGGTTCGTTTTCCCCTTCCAGCTGGTGGTGGAAGATGGAGAATTCCTGGTCCGCCAGTCGGCCACGGGCCCCGGACAGTTCGTGCTGACCGGCGCTAGGCGGCGCCAGCACAAGCATCTGCTGTTGGTGGACCCTAATGGAGTGGTAAGAATAAAAATAAGATCAAGATTTTATTTTTCTCGCCACAAATTTCTTAAACATGATGAACAAGCACATAGATGAGACAAAATCTGTGGAAAGACTGGAGCCTAAACTAGGCCAAAAGATCTAAATAAACAACAGGCTTATACATACAACCCTATGAGGAATAGGTGCACTAAAATCGGCATGATTTCGAGCAATGCCTATACAATTTGTATTCGAAATCGGTCGAAGTGCAGTTGATTTTGTTTTTATTTTTTATTTATATTATTAGTGTGCCTAGCCACTAATAGAGATTAGCCGTCGGCTCTCCATACTTCTCTATTTCTAGCGAAACAGATCACCAACGTTGCCATGGCATCCAATACATTCACTAATGTTTCTGATCAACGACTTCCTTCTTCTACTAACACGCCTCTTCCCCTTAATCCGGAATCTCTTGGATTCTAATTTCTTGATAATAATAACCGCATTGTGATCTTTCCTTTCTAGAAAAAAGTAAGTTTTGTACATCGACGTAATGAGATGATTTATACAGAGTCCAATGGCACCGTCACTCACATTATATGGGTGCAATAACCACTTCTAACGCTGCAGGATATGTTAGATGAAGTAGGCTTGCCCAGCAACAATACAATCCACGGAACCTCCTTCTGGAAAAACACTTCTTATGTTTTGTATTTAGTAAACGGTTTCACTTACTTTTATTTATGTCGGTTACTTATTATAACCCGTGCCATACGCTTGGCTAATAAAACACGCCAAAATACGTTCGCCTCTTATTGATTTTTAATGTTTGTCGATTTATTTCAATATTGTAGTTTACGTTAAGTGTTGTTAATTGTTGAGGTTTGTATTATTTACTACGTTTTAATATTTTTGATCTTATTTTCATAAAGATTGTTGTTTAATCACAAACCAAACGTAGAACAATTACCTAATCAATAAAGAAAGCATCGTAAAACAATATTTCCTAACCAAAAATGTAAGAAAGTTTTAGGTATGAACCGAAATCGTATTTTCGTAACCTCTTTTTCCGAACTTACCATAGGTACCCGCCGCCATTTTCATATCGTTTCTCTATTGGCACGGCTTATACGTCATCTCATCTCTTCTCACTCCAGGTCCGCACAAAGGACCGGATCTTCGACAGCGTGCCTCACCTCATCAAGTACCACTGCAGCAACGAGCTGCCGATCGTCTCGGCAGACTCCGCGCTGCTGCTGCGCAAGCCGGTCCCGCGCACCGATGCGCCGGCGCAGCGCGCGTGACACAGGGAGACCAAGCAGGGACCCAGCACGAGGAAACACCGAAGGGACAACTGAAAGATAGCTACATGAAGAGAGAATGAGGGTGAAGACAGCCGATTGTCTTCGCGTGACGTAAGCAGGAAAACAACTGAAAGTACACCGGAGCGAGATGAATTTTAAGCTTGAGGAAGAATTCAGTCATTCAGTCGATCGTGACATAGAGAGACCAAAAAGAGATATTCTGCTCGCTGGACATAGCACGGACATAGCAGAGGAATCACCGACGCGACAACTGAAAGCGCTAGTTTTAGTAAGCAGTATTGATTGAATGGGAGACTTGAGATGAAAGTAGTGGCTAGATTCTAGCCAATGTCAACTGAAAGCTAGATGAATAGACAAAATGCGGATGAATTTAGCTGTTTTAACAATCGCTATTTAGTCTCGTGAGAAACAAAGAAAAATATGCGGAGCTGACCGCCAACCTTCGCTGTGTCGGAAAGGCACCCTTAGTGTATAACCACACTAAGCAGAAAATATGCGACCGAAGTTCAGCGGCTGATTTTACGTCCCGACGTATTCTGCTGATATGACACACCACAAGCGCGGAAATTACGCGAAGGAAATTTGGTCCGAACTTATATTTCTAAAGAAATCGAACTGAACTTCCGTCGCGTATAATGTGTTCTTTTTTTTTATAAGACGTTTTTGTAACCGCTTGTAAAACAAGAATGAAACTCGTCGTATATTATGCGATTGACGGACGAATGAGGCTGAAACTCGCAAATAGAATCGCGTGACTCCACTGTACTTCTAAAACCAGTACATTTAAGTGATGCTAAACTACATTATAGTAATAATAATAATAGGGATGCTGACTGCATCAACAAATAAATATAAAAAAATCCTTTACGAAAACCAATATCGCAAAACATCTAAAACCTAACACATCAGGTTTCTACAAATAGTAATCAATCATTTTGAATCTATGAAACATTTAAAAACTACACTAGCTCGTGACGTCACAAGCTAGTATTTTCATTCAAATATCCTTTTAAAAGTTAACTCATTTACTAATCTGTCAACATCCTTTGTAATGATTACATTTTAGGTAGGTAATGTACTGTACTTATCGAAAGCTTGTACCTATGTATCTGTAGATTAATTATTGTAGATAGCTAATTCAACGTCGAAAGGGATTGATTAGTCGTATTTAAAACGCGTCATACTACGCGAATGACGTCATTATGCTATAGTGTGACGGAGAAATGTCGTCATTCATACAGAACTATAAAAGTCTCGCTTTCACCAAGTCGCGCCGCGTGCAGTTTTAGTGACTACACCCTTGCACTCGGTCCGAGCGCAATAAGACCATGGAAAGGTGGCTTAAACTAGTGAACAAATAAGTGTAATCACGAAATAGATACCTACAATGTATTATTAATAATGCTTTTTTTATATTTTTGCATTTAAAAATGTAACTATGTATTCCAATTGAAACTAAATTACAAGACTCAAACTTCTTCGCTGCATTTGACCAAAAGTTTTATTTGGCTAAATATGTATGTTGCTGTGCAATTTTTAAGCCAAATTTATGTTTTAAGTTGTAGATAAATATTAAATCATGTCGTTTAAGATTAGAAGCTGAAGTTAGATAGTGAACGTAGATATCCGTTAGAATTAACGAAGTATAATATAGGTGCTATTATTCTTCCATATTGCAGTTGCAGCAATGTGTACATAAACACACTTGATTTGCCATGACTAGGTGCTAAAATATTGTTTGTATGGAAATACAGAATGGATGGAATTTTTGGAAGATGGACAATGTCATGGAACCTTTTTCCTATTAAATGATTCTTTAATTATTTTGGTTCAAAATGGGCTAAATCGCGGTTATTTTGGTAGCTAAATGCCTTTATATGACTACCGCCACTGCCGAAACGTCGGGATGTCATCGTGGTGACCGCGATTCGAACAGCTTCGAAGCAAATTGTGCGAATATCGCAATTTTAGTATTCTATGGTTCTTAGAAGAAATTCTGTTGACGACCTTCTAAAATCATCCCTTCTGACTACCTATAGAACTGTTTGTTTGGCTATACAGATTTAACAGAACCATGCTTCCAGACTTGTTGAAATGTAATTATTAAAATATATTTATCTTGGTACTTACCCACTGTAGTTCTTCCGGTTAAGGACTCGTTCATGCATGGTCCTTATCAATCACTGAGATATAGTTTTTAATGTTTAAAAATGTATTTGAATATTCATATATTAACGTGATCGAATAAAATACTATTTTGTAAAAAAAAAACTTGTGTATTTTACTTATTGTTTTTTCTAAAGCACTAACCCGTGCTAGGGAATAATATAAACATTTATAATAAGTTGAATAAATTCACTCGGGACAGGACTTGAACCCGCAACCTCTTGTCCTGTCCCCAGTGAATTTTTTCAAGTTATTATAAATGTTTATACCTATTTTACTTATGATTTTATTTAATTTATTTCATTTTCAGATGAAAACTTACGGCTAAGATACATACAAGATAGCAAATACATAGTTAATAAAAAGCCAATTAAAAGTTTTCACAGATAGAAAATGATACGGCACCTATCCTAATATTTGGAAAGAAAAGAGAGAAGTTGCATATTTCAATTATTTAATTATAAAATTATGTTTTTAATATTATTACAGTACATAAACAGTAAGGTCATAAATGGCAGTGATGTTGTATTATTATCACTTAGCTTATCGGTATTATTTTACAAATAAATCTACCACGTCCATTCTATCGCAACACGAGGCACTCCCCGTGCCGAGGGAAGGTACATTCAACATAAAAATCTCACTAACACATCAATAAAACTTCGAGAAACAACAAACTGATCGGCAGCAGGGAGTGCCGTGCCCATGTTCGTAAACAAAGCCCATAAACAGGGTCTAAAGTCTGTGAGGTAGTTCTTTTTTACCCGACTGTCCAAAGGACATAGGTCCCGGCACTCGGTTTCGATCGTTTGTTGGACTTAGTGTGCCCTTTTCATGACCTAAGCTGTCGGTAAAAGGGCCACTATAATAAAAAAAAAGGTAGTCTGGAGAGGGAAGTGTCCAAAGGAGGGTTACGTTTTTCTATTTAATCTGAGTCGCAAAAATGACTGTTTCCTTTGCACAAATAGAATGATACTTGAAAGACGAGCCATTTTTATTCGTCTAAAGTAATGCTATAATGCAATGGAAACAGCCGCTTTCATACTATCAATCAACAATAGGTACCTTTTACAGAGTTCACAGACTTGAGTCCCTGGCCCAATTCTGCAAGCGTAACACAAAGATGGGTTAGAGCGTATCTATGGGTTTATAACCTAATCTATTCCACTCAAGACAAACAAGAGTGAGACACATAGTTATAACCCCCTTATGTACTGCCTAACCCATTCTTATGCTACGCTTGCAGACGTGTTCTAAGCCATGTATCCAATAAGTAAATTATGTTTCAGATAATTATTATAAGTTACACCAATGTATCACAGGTTTCCGAAACTCATAAATTTTTATTTTTGATACTGCATTACAATAGATATTTATCGTGCCCGGAGGCTTTACCACGAGTTATGTCTTCGTAATTCCGTTCAGTTATGCCATAGGGCTTTGCGGGTGCCGTAGGTTTGCCGGACGGAACTCGTGGTAGACTCGGCTAGTGGGACCTATATGGGTTTTCTTACTTATATTGCATAGATACATGGCTTGCGGGCTATTTACAAACAAGAGCTATCCGTCTTTACTGCCAACACTGAGCTTACACCCTTCTAAGAAACATCGATCCATAATGTGAACATTTCCAAGGAAAACTTATTCACTAAACAATACAGTCCGATTCGAAAATGAGAGCGAGAATATGCCTAAATAAGATTTAAAGGTGCTTCCTCACTTGGAGCATTCGCGTGTAATGTAACATTTATGATTATATTTCGAGCATCACATTACAAAACTGCCTCCCTGACTGACGAGCACTGTTCTCCTCCCTCACCAATGTAATGCTCGAATCTGTAACATTACAGGTTGCGCACTGTAATGTAATGCTCGGTTCTCCTCCCTCACTGATGTAATGCTCGACTCTGTAACGTTACATTACAGGCGATTGGTCCAAGTGATAGCACCTTAACACTAACTTTCGATAAGAACATAAATTATCAGACCCAAAACGTTTGGAAGTGCGCCTAAAGAAACTACGAAATGCGAAACATAGGCAGAGAAAGATCCGTCTCATTTGTTAATTCCGCTACGACTTTCCTACGCCTACGAGTATAAACATTCTTTGGAACATTGCAGCACTATACACCGGGCCCTCCTAGAACGCAGGGCCCCTCTCCGTGCGATTACAACTTAACCCTACTATTTCCTACGAGACTGCACTCGAAAATCAAGCTAAATCCTCACTGTATAATAAATAAATATGCCTCTATACAAAATAACACATTTAAATCGCGGTGAACACCTGAGAACTCAATTATCCTGCGCGCGTGACCCCTCTTTGCCTACTGCCAATGCCTCCTCCTAACTACGCTACTTTCTGCTAGATAACACGCGCCGGGGCCGCCGCCTCTCTACACTATTATAATAAGTATTTAAATCGAATCCTATATTTTGTCACTGTCAATTGACTTTACTCTTATAATGTACAAAATTGAAGGCTGTGTAGTGTATAAACATTTCATAATTCCAAAATTACATTTTCACTAATTTTTACACCAAAAATATTTCATCCGTGTCGTACAGTTCTGTAATCCTAGCGCGAAGTAATAAAAATAGATCCGTGATTATCTTCGTTACAAAACTTGGTCAAAAACGACAAGTGATTATTACCTAGCGAGAGACACAATTTGACTTCCGAACACATGACCAACAACAGCGACCGAACGACCGTAGCGGCCGTCGATGAATGAAGCGACAACGCTAGCTAACGATAGAACCTATCACCACTCTCACACAATAAATACAGGTACGTCGACCTCGCGGGGCCCGCTTCTGCGGACCTCGGTCGAAGGGACTCGCAACCGGAACCTACTGACTAACCACCGAGGGTTGTAGCTCAGTCGGGCGTGGCCACGGGCGCTGGGGGCGGGGCTAGGAGAGCCGGCGGCGCGGGCGCGGGCGGCGGCCGGTGTAGCGTGAACGCGTCATACACCTGCGCGAGCTCGTCCATATGATGCTCCTCGAGGCACAGGAATCCCTGTAGGTTGGGCGCGGCGCGGCGCGCGCACGGCAGGCAGTGGACCACGTGCCGCCGCTCGTGCTCGCGCACTAACAGCGCGTGCCACACCTCTCGCTCGCACACGCCGCAGTAGTGCGACGCCTCGCCCCGCGCTCGACCGTGGAAGCGCACAGGGACATCGCGCGCGCGGACCGTCGCCAGCGCGCCCGCCGCCGCTCGCAACGTCTGCATTAGACACGTCCGCATGGCTCTGTGCAGCCGCGGGTCAGACACGCGGATGTTCCGCGCGAGATTCCACGTCAGATGCACCATGGGGACGATCGACTTGAAGTTCTGCACCTTGTTCCACTCGTAACGCTCCAGCGCGAGCGCGTACTGGCGCGCGGTGAGAGGGCCGACGTTCCACGCGATGTTGTTGCACCAGCCGGTCGCTTGGACCCAGTGCACGCAGCCCGCGTTGACCCAGACTAGGTCGCCCGGGCGCTGCGTGAAGCGGTAGACAGGGACGCCGTGCGCGCGCAGTTCAGCCGGATCGGGCCACCAGGACCCGTGCAGATAAGACAACCCGTGTCGGTCGCACAACTCGCGTACGCCGCCCCAGTAAGCGTCCGGCACGCCGAACCACTCGCAGTCGCCGGGGCCGATGTTGATATTGATGGAGCAGAAGTTGTTATTCTCCTGATGGCCAGGCGTGCGGCTGCCGGGCACCTTCATGTACAGCTGGACCGTATTCATGCCGAGGATCACGTGTCCGACGTGCGAGAGCATGTTAGCGGCGGACGCGACGCGCGCGAAGGCTGGTAACTTCTGTAGTTCGGTGAGCTGGGCTTTCCACTTGCGCTCGTCGGAGAGATCGACGTTCGTGCCGAAGCGGAGCATGCGTTGGCCCTTGCGGCGGCGCATGGGGCCCCCGCCGGACTCGCGGCCGTCCGAGTCTGACAGCGCGCCGGCGGCGTTGGCTGGCGTCGACGGAGTCGCGCCGCGCTCCTCGCGTAGCGACTCTTGGAACGAGCCGGCTTGGTACTGCGCATATTTCCTGACTGTCGTGTGCGAGCGATGGGAGGCGCACGCCCACACGCGCCTGCGGCCGCTCGGGTCCCAGTTCTCATCGGCGGACTGCATCAGTTGCGTCCGGACCTCGACCGCGTGCTCGGGCCAGGCCTCCACTAGTGTTTTGGTGGAGAACAAGCCAAGGTCGAGCTTGAGGGCGGCGGTGAGACCGCGCACCACGGCGATGGGATGCTTCAGGCAGAAGTCCTGTAGTTGAGGCGAGAATGCGTCGCGTTTGGACTCGACGTAGACGAAGGGCGCCGCTGGGGACAGCTGCTCCTCTGTGAGCCTCGGTTGCGGCACTGATGGCGACTCCGGTGGTCCGCAGCCATCTCCGATCACGGACCAGGCGGTAGGAGGTCCTGGGCTGTCCCTGTGGAAACAGACAGTGTGAGAACGAGGCTTGGTGTCGAGACGTCTTATACTGTCTTGACATCTTGGTGCATAGTGTGGCACCGCCAAAGAGCAGTGCACTCTCCGTCATCCCGGCTCCACTAAGGACTTACAAGTTCGTACATGTTAGATAATAATACACATAATATAGGATGACTAGTGTGCTACTAGGATAAATAAATATTTTAATACAAATATAAAGGTTTTTTGTTAGTATTCTAAACATAGCTACTATCGACTACATGTTAATAAATAATAATGTTAATGTTCACTCTACTAAAGAATGAATTCTTGTAACTACCAACTGAGCCATTATTGTCATTCTCATAGTTTATCCGCCGAAAAAAACTAACCCCTGACGTGATTGTTTTAATATTTTTACTTTAAAAACAAAGTTCAAGCACCAAATAAAAAAATAGAATTCGTCAAGGGTTCATCATTTTGGCCGGGGCTAAAGTTCCAGTGGGCTGCTCAAGCGGAAACGTAACAAAAAAAGTCTAGTAACAGCATAGAAAAATTACCCGCTCTTCGCTTCCCACTAAAAACATAGCCTTTCGTTCACACTCTTAAGACTGTATGACAGAACCAAACTCAAGTTTTAACCTCTGTTCAAAACTATGGCCTAGGCACCATTAAAGACTGCATAATATTCTTGAACAGGGACCAGACCTTGATATTGTTCCTGTAACAACAGCCCAACCACCGACCAGGGCCTTAGCCTGTAACGCAATGGTGCCAAAATGGGCTCCCGGTTGACGGCTTCAATCACTACAGGGTGCACTCTAAGTCAATAGCGGAACTTTAAGTAGGCTGTCTACCGATCACTACAAACAACTTGTACCAGGTGGCGAAAAAAATGGAGCGAAAAAAATATCTGCTGTTCCATACAAAAGGTCGACTCAGTACTGCGCCAAATGTATGAAACAGCTGATATTTTTTTCGCTCCATTTTTTTCGCCACCTAGTACAAGTTGTTTGTAGTGATCAGTAGACAGCCTACTTAAAGTTTCGCTATCGACTTAGAGTGCACCCTGTATTTATTAATGCACTCGTTGTGTTTGTAGTTCAGCAAATAATATTCTTATCCTAGAGGATTAGTTCACCGGTTGTAGGAGAAAAACGAGGAAATCCCGGTTCTGTCCTTCTGCTGGGACGCCATCGACACGCCATAGCGTTACAGGCTAAGGGCCCAGTTCACATTGACACTTACTTGCAAGCGTCCATTATCTGCTTGGAGCTCATGCCGATGTGGAAGGCGACTGGCTTCAGCGGGTCCGTCTTGAGAGGCTCGAGCTTGACGACGGGCTGCCGGCCCATGACGGCTTCGTTGACGGCTGAGACGCCTGTGCCCGCGCTCTCGACTGCAGAGGGAAGGACACGGCTGGTTAGGGTGAGGCCGCGGTAAGAAAAAAATATCTAATAAGGGCTACTCTGTGCTCATATTGTTTATTGCTATACAAGGTGTTATAAAAGTACCTTACTCTTTTTACAGGGTAATAGCACCCGGTGATAGGGATCACAACCTAAATTTTTTTTTTGCTCTATGACGTTCCGTCAATTTTTAAATTAATAAAATGTGAACGATGTGGCGGGAGAAAAGTATTTTTTAAGTATTGTTTTCATTGAGTTTCGCAATATTTTAAAAACTCAAAGCTATGTAAATGCACCTACACGCACAAACATATTTTTAAATTTGAGCTAATAATAAAAACAAAAAAGTTATGATTTTTTTTCAATTTTGAGGTTATAAACAGATTTTAAATCCTGTTGACCAGTAGGTTACACCTTGTAAAAAGAGTTAGGTAATTTTGTAACACCTTGTATACGTAACACAGTATTAGGGCGAATAGAGGTGTGAGAAAGGTGCCACTGGACGCTGTATACATCATCTCATTACGGAGATGCAAAGGCCTTAGTTAGTATTAGGGCACAGAGCTTTTCCTTTGGCCAGAATCGTAAATTCTCAAACTTCAATAAATTATACCAGTAAGTTTCGAAGTATGGGAGATATCATTATTTAAAAACACCAACGATTAAACCTCATAACCCTCTTTCTCATAGTAACATAACACAAAATGGTTTCGATCAGCTAGCCTATCAGCTAAAGAACCACATCGATGTGACATCGAGCTCTGACCACGCTTTGTAAAGAAGATAAGCTTATTTCGTTTTCCCGGTGCTACATAGTAGGGTTGTTTAAACGCGTCTTCGTCCATGGAATCACTTAAAAATCAATCCAATCATTTATGCAACTAACTCAGAAGATTCCACTAACGCCGATAAATAAATAATTGTTTTACTGGAAAAACAATGGTTGTGGGAAATTAAACATCAACACATATGTCAAATTGGCATTCATAAATCCATAGTGAACGTTACTGACAAATTTGAAACTTCATGATAAGATAACTTTTGCCCCAAAGACAAAGCGAGGTCTGGACAGGGTAACAATGAAAAAAAATGGAAGCTCATTGCAGTTTCCTTCTTACTACTTACGAGGATTATAAAAACTCACGAATCAAGCTATCATCATCATAGACCTCTATACAGTGTTGTTTTTAGCACTTTTTTGCTGTGGCTAAATAAGCGGCAGTCATCCACTGAAAGATCACACTGAAATGCTCCGTAAACAATACACAAAATCAAAACACTCACTAGGCATTGGCTCCTTCTTGATATCCGTCTGCGTATCGGAGAATCTCTTCAGCAAGTCCTCAGCTAACGACTCTGCGCTGTCGCCGCCGGCACTCGAGTTGCTACCTTCGCTTTTGGTCACCTGAAAACACACCGAAAACCCAGGAGTTAAGCCACAGTTTTGCATGAACATTCGGTGGGGTGAAACCTGCCGTCATAGTAAGAGTGTCCCTACGTCTTAATGCTAGTTACAAGGCCTAACAGACATCTGTGAAGGTAGAGAGGACGTCGATACCGACGTTTATGAGAGATCCAGTCTAGACAGCGGCTTTAGAGATTCAGTCATACTTTATGCCAGGCCAAGATGGCAGTCGTATGTTCGGAATTTGCCTAAACTTGCATCAGTTATCTGTACGAAAAGCCTTGACGAAATCCAAGTATAAAGCACAGAAACGGATGAACGATTAAAGTATGACTGAACCTCTTCATAGAAACTGTAATTCGGTCGACTACATACGCCGTCAGTTTCGAGTATTTCTTTTTTCGTCAGATGTTAATGCGACCGAATTCTACGTGTGTTTTCTACAAACCGCTCGAGCTCTCGCCGCCTGGGCCAGTCGGTATTGCGTTAGCAGCGTCTGCATTAGTGCCTGAAACAAAAATAAAGACATGTTAGAATTAGCTGGTTGATTATGGACTTTATTTGGAGGAGATAGTGAAAACTTCTCATCGCCTCCGTCATTAAGACCGCTTTTAGGTTTCAATTCAATTCAATTCGCATCGACAGTTACGCCGGCAAGGTATGGCTGAGGGTGCGGGTTTAAGTCCTGTCCCGAGCGTTTTTATTTAGGTTTTCTCTATTGTGTGGTGATCTGTATTGTGTAACAAAATTTTCCCGACTTCTATGCTTAAACAAGCAAGAGCAACAAACAAAGGACGAAACAACGTTTCACAAATTAAGAAAGAGGGGAAACAATGTTTTTATTACGTAGGTAAGTTTGGCAAGCAATCATCCAGTTCTATTTTCGAGTCTTCGGGTTGTAACGTAACTTTGCGGAAAAGGGCAACTTCAAAGGTCATGTATTATGTAACAAAGTTCTTTCGCTTATGAATGAAAGCGCGAAATAAACCATGTCGCTCGCGCATTGTTACTCGTGACTTAGGCAGCAGAGGGTTAAATAATACACAGTAATAATAACCCTGAAACTACTCAATGGTCTTAAGATGAAAACATAGGCACAACTAGCGGCGCCAATGGAAAAAAAATCATATCATCTTTTTGGATGCCTTTTTGCTAAAAACTCTTCATTAGGTTATCAACGCGAGGCTTAACAATTTTTAGGACCTAAGGTTTAGATTCCACATCCTAGAACCTACGAATAAAATCTTTTATCGCCAAAATTAGCCGAAAAAGAAGATATGATTTTTTTTTTCATTGGCGGCGCTAGTTGCCTGGGTTTGGGCCTTAAATCCTCCTCCTAAACATCTCTATTTTGAATTCGTTCCCTTCGAAATCAGTTGTGTAAAGTACAGAAGATATGCAAAAATAAAAGACTTACGAAAGTGCAGAACACATGTGACTTGCTTTTTTTTTTATAACTCCCTATGCAACGTCCCGTGAATAACGGTTATGGACGTTTTTGTGGGAGGAAAAAAATGGGACACGGCCTTCGCATATCTTTGGGAAACATATGGCATTTGAGATCATCTATTTTGTGCAGATGGACCGAAGGTTATTTGGGTACAATTACCGACAGTCGCAGCTATGCAACGGTTTCTCAGATGAGTCTTACCAGCAAGAAGGTGGAAAATGTAGGTTGTCTCTCACACGTAAAAAGAAGTTTTGACCGTGTTTTTAATCTGTGGCGCGTCATATCTCAAGGTAAAAGTCCTTCCTACCTCACCTATACTAGAATTCACAAATGACTGGGAAACCTTTGTCAGGTCGATCTGTCATTTTGGAATAAATCTGGCCACATTATTCAGGAAAATTACAGATCGACCTGTCAAACGTTTCCAGTCATTTGTGAATTCTATAGTGATACGAGATTTTTCCTTTTTTGGACAGCGAACGAGCAAGTTAGTCGAGCTCCGCTGCAAGAATTCAAGTGTCTGGTATGAGTAATTTTGGTCTTTCTGTTGTTTTTGTTTGAGTGGGTGTGTGTGTGTGTTTGTCTAGTAACAAATCTCTCCTCCCCCATACTTGCTGCTGAGCAGAGAGGTTGTGCTCGTTCCGCTGCAAGTAGTGCAGCGTCTGCAGCTGCTGCTGGGTCAGCGAGGGGGGCTCCTCGGGGGCGCGGGGGCCGGGGTACGGGGGCGGGGCAGCCTTCGGGTGTCGCGGGGACATCTCCGCTCAGTGAGGGAGGACTGATGTAGCTGGCTTGTGGTGATGACCGGGAGTGTGTGAACGAGTGTCTTGAGGCTTGAGCGGAAAGTTGATAAACCTAGCCACTTTTAGTACAATCTATCCTCCAAGCAGGAATAAAAAAATATTTTTGACAGTTATTTTACATTTTTAATCTGTGAAATCAAGCGGAGACACGCCACAAATAAAAATCGCTGTCAAAATTTAGTCTCTAAATCCAGCGTTTTTTAGTCTGTGGCGCGTCATATCCCGCACATTTCACCAGTTCCCACAGATAAAACAAATGTAAAACAATCTTTCCTACCTCACCTAGTGATTGGAATATACGAGATTTTTCCTTTTCTGGACTGCGAACGGGCGAGTTAGTCGAGCTACGCTGCATGCGAGTAATTTTGGTCTTTCTGTTGTTGTTGTTGTTGTTTGAGGTGTGTATGTATCTGTCTGTCTAGTAACAAATCTCTCCTCCCCCATACTTGCTGCTGAGCGGAGAGGTTGTGCTCGTTCCGCTGCAAGTAGTGCAGCGTCTGCAGCTGCTGCTGGGTCAGCGAGGGGGGCTCCTCGGGGGCGCGGGGGCCGGGGTACGGGGGCGGGGCCGCCTTCGGGTGTCGCGAGGACATCTCCGCGGAGATCGGCAGGTTCCACGCCTCCTCGATCGAGGGCAACTGCCGGCGTCTGCGAAAGAGTTAGCCGGTTAGACTTATAAGGATAGAAACAATCGGCCCTAATCAACGATCTAGTGTGAGTGGAGGTGCCACTGGACGCTGCTGTATAAAATAATCATCTCATTACGTAGTTGCAATTAGGCCTTAAGAACGACCTGAAGCAGCGATTTCCCATACAAACGTAGTTCCAGTTTAATTTCTAAACTACAGGCTGGATTTTACTGAAACTTGGTTTATATCAGTAGATGACCAATACGGAGGTTTGCAAATAGTTCTACAGTACTGTGAGAGATTAGCGCAAACTGATCACACCAGATGGCGCCCCTCGTCCATTAGACGGAGACCAGTTGAAGAAATATTAGTCCGTAAGCTTTAGTTATTGATAATTTTTATGTCTAGTCCGTAAGCTGATTACTTTTTTATCTGTGTGCTTTGGCCAATAATAAACGTCTTTTCTTTCTTTCTGAAATTCGCATCGACAGATACTAGACTCGCTAGCTCAATTGGTAGAGCACCTGCGCGGTATGCAAGAGTTTGCGGGTTCAAGAAATGTCCCGAGTGAAAATTTTCAACTTATTATAAATGTTTAAAAATATGAGAGATTGAACGATTGGAATTGGAAGCGCCACCATATGAATTAATTAGCGTCTCAATCCACGAAATTCTACCTCACATGGATTCCAACTTTTCGAGACTCTCGTAGTGTTATTTTGATGCGACATTTTAGTGGAATCGATTACGGAATCGCCGATGACGGATAGAGTCTCGGTGAAAATGAGGGATAAAGCTTTTAGAATAGCTAGGATTTCGGAGTTCCGAGTTTTCTATGCGATGGCTTGGATCTCTACTTTAGACTTAAATAGCTACAAACACAAAGCTGCAGAACTTCTAACTCTTGAGTGCCCGCCGCGTTTCTGACAAAAAAAAAAGGTAAACACTCACTTCCCAGTAACGGAAGGCAGTGGCGCGTGGGCCAAATGTGCCTTCAGGAATGCCAATCGCTGCCTTAAAGCGGCATGACTGGCTGGCCCGCCGTTCGTATAGCAGGCGAAGGCGTCCCGCGGCATCTGGCAGCTCTCGTAGAGACTGCCCAGGTTGGTCCAGGCGGCTGAGTGACCCTTGTCTAGTTGGACAGCGCAGATGTACGCTTGGAGCGCGTCCATTGGCTGGTTTTGTTGCTGGTAGAGGACGCTGGAACAAAGGGGGTCTCGTTGGATTTTGGATGGTGTTTGAAAGAGTTTTTAATTATGCCTTCGGGCTGCTAGGGGCTAATTCTCGGGATTCTCGCATTCGACACATCTCGAAGGAAAAAGCTCATGTCATTTCGATCTCCCGACCACTCCAGCCATGTCGAGCAAAAAAGGCAAACAACTCGCAGAAATCTCGTGCCTTATGTCGAGGATGACTTCGTGAGAATAGATATGAAATTTGCAGCAAAATTAGATTTTTCCTACGAAATGTGTCGAATGCGAGATTCCCGTGAATTCCCCCTGTTCCTTCACCCTACATCGTCTGAGTGGTGACCTGGCCGCTGCGGCCTGGCCTCTAGTGCGCTATTGGCCTTAGTGTTTCTCGTATCTAACTCACCCGATAGAGCACCACGTGTCCGCATTCCCCTCGGACTTCTCCACCGAGTTCCTATACGCGATGAACGCGTCGTGCACCTGTAACAAACAACCAACGTGCAACATGTTATGTAGTTGAACTATACAGGGTGTTGTTTTGGTCAGTGACACCCGACACAGGGACGATAGTTTTAGTAACGCCTGAAACTGAAAGTAGGTCTAATTTTTTATATTTTTTTCTTGCTTTACAAATTACCCTGTTCAATTTGTTCTATAATAACTGTGCCGCGAAGCAGCGCCCAGCTTTCAAGCTCTGCAGTAGCAGCTCGTTGGAGGCATCAGACGGCGGGACTGCGGCTCGAAACAGCTCAATGTTGCTAATGAACAAACTGTCAAACCATACCTTGCCCTGTGCCGCGAAGCAGCGCCCGAGCAGATAGAGGCCTGCCCCGCTCTCAGGCTCCGCAGTAACAGCTCGTTGGAGGCAGCAGACGGCGGTACTGCTGCGGCTCGAAACAGCTCAATGTGGCTGTTGAACAAACTGTCAAACCATACCTTGCCCAGTGCCCCGAAGCAGCGCCCGAGCAGGTAGAGGCCTGCCCTGCTCTCAGGCTCTGCAGTAACTGCTCGTTGGAGGCACCAGGCGGCGGGACTGCGGCTCGAAACAGTTCAATGTGGCTGTTGAACAAACTGTCAAACCATACCTTGCCCTGTGCCGCGAAGCAGCGCCCGAGCAGGTAGAGGCCTGCCCCGCTCTCAGGCTCCGCAGTAACTGCTCGTTGGAGGCACCAGACAGCAGCTCGAGCGCGGGACTGCGGCTCGCCCAAAGATGCGCAGCGGTGGAACAGCCAGCCTGGTGAGGAGACGAGTTTTAGACTGGGCTTTTGTTATAAATTTAACTAAAGTAGCGCGGCGGCTTTTGTAGCTAAACTGAGATACTTTTGTTCAGCGATTTTTGTTTCACGAAAATAAAATAGTATTCTTCTCATTATTCTAATCAACATATTTTAAACAACAATAATTAAACTTGATTAGACGATTGCTGGTTATTTTTTATTCACAAAACTAAGGTTTTCTTAAAATTACACAAAATTATTACTTCGTCGCTATATTATACCATTCAATCGTATTAATGTCAGTGGAAGTGTCAGAGTTTCTTTTAACACACATAGCGAGATGGATTCATACAAGTCAATACCAATTTGTTAGGAAAATCCAGGTTGCGTAACAAGCCGTCACCATCATGAAAACTGAGAACTGGAAATTCTAAGAACGTACATACTGGACATGGGAAAATCCTCGGTCTCAAAGTGATTCCCATTATAAAGTGTATAGCTGTTAAATGGCTGGTGTTACGTGTGACCGAGACTAATTGACAATGGTGCTCGAAAAGCGATATGTAAACCAGAGTTGCAAATTAATAATAAATTGCTATGAGGAAACCCGCGACTTATTTGCCTCATGTTTTTTCCCTAGGCTAGGCGTACCCCTGAGAAGGTGGTATAGGTGCTGGGCAAGCCTTCTCCATCTACACAATGTCCCAGACACTGCAGCGAACAAGTGGTCACTTCACTTATCTATTGTGAGAGAAGATGCCACTAAACGCTGTATAAACCATCTCATTGAGTAGATACAAAGGTCTAAGTTTTATCAGGATCTCAGCTAGGGGAGCACAATGTCACGATTAAAGTTTTATCCCATTATCGGCTATCGCTATCTTGCTTTATTTCACCGCATGATGCGAGATGCCGCTACCCGATAGTGGGATGAAACTTTTATATTAAAGTTGTGCTCCCCTACCTGGTAGACCAGTTATGAAACTCTTTGCCTTGCAAGTGGATATTGCACCAGCCTATACTTTGCTTACAAAACAGACGAAAGCTGTCCTTCTTGAGAAGGGGTTTGTGCTTTGTCCCATAATATCCGTGAGTTGCATTGTTTTGCACGGACAAAAAAACTGTATTGTTCTGCTGCGGTCCTGCCTTCGATTTTATCGGTGGGCGAAGGGCGAAAGCAATGGCAAAGATGGAATTACTGAAGACATATATTTACATCTTATTTTAAACCGAAATAACAGCTGTACTAAATGGTCACAGAATAATATGCTATGCTGGACGTATAATCGTAATCTTTCATCTATCATTTAGTTTTTGCCATCATATAATAAACTTTTTAAAACTTAAACTTTCGTGAGCACTGCACATTTTTTCTATTAAGTCACGGTTTTACTCACTAGTAATTTGTCGGTGTAGCCGACTAGTTTCGGTTCTCATTCGGAGACCTTCTTCATGGAGAACGAGACGGCCCTCGCGACGCCACGGCTAGTCTCGAACTGCGTTTGAGTAGCCGCTGCGCGCGCGCCGAGAGCTGCGGTGCGGGGGGTGGTGGGGGCGCGGGGGGACGCGGTGGCGCGCCCGCCCGCCCACGCATAGCTGGACTAGGATCTTCTTCGTCGTTGACACTATTTGGAATTGTCATACAGGCGAAACTCACAATGTCGTCCTTTTGAGTATTCTGGCTCTCTTCTCTTGACTCACGGTGTAAAACTGGTTTCCAAGCCGGTGATAGAGCCCAGCCAGAGTCTCTGTTGTAGTTCGGGTGTCTACTTATTTCAATTGCCTCCCGCACTTTCCGCGGCACGTAGAACTTTTCCCTTACTAGTACTTTAGTCTTATCAAAACGTATGAAATGCTGGGTATCTGACGTTAGGGCATGCTCTGCCACCGCTGATCCCTCACTGTTTAGTTTTTTCACACATCGGATGTGTTCCGTGAGTCTCGTAGAGACGTTTCGGAGAGTTTCGCCTATGTAACTTTTCCCACAGTCACAAGGAATCATGTAAACACCGGGGACGTTCAGGGGATCGCTGTCTTTGGGCGAACGAAGAAGCTGCTTCAGTTGAGATGGAGGTCGATAGATCGTCTTCACGTCATATTGCTTGCGCAACATGTAGCCGATTCGATCTGTGATCCCCTTAACAAAGGGCAGGTAAGTTGGTATTCGTTCAGCCGTTGCGATTCGCCGCTGTGTAGAGATAGCAGTGGCCACACGCATGCTTTGCCTCCATTTATATCCATTCTCTTCTAGTACACTTCTCACATGTCGCAGCTCATCGTCCACGTATTGTGGATCGCATAGTCGGAGAGCTCTGTTAATGAGAGTGCGGGGCACGGAGTAGAGATGGGCCGGGTGGTGGTGGGAGTCTGCCCTCAAGTATCGATCTGTGTGTGTCGGTTTGCGATAGACCGTGTGGGAAAGTCGGCCTCCCGGTTCGCGCACTACTAACACGTCCAGAAAGGAGAGACGGCCATCTTTTTCCTTTTCAAGCGTGAATGATATTTTGGGATGTATGCTGTTTAGATGTTCTGCAAACTGCACGAGATTGTCTTGTCTGATCACCGAAAAGACATCATCAACATAACGCCACCAGTATCTAGGTCCGCACGGTGCTTCACTTAAAGCTTTATTCTCAAACCACTCCATGAAAATATTGGCCACGACTGGCGCTATCGGTGAGCCCATTGCTACCCCGTCAATCTGTGTGTAGAAGTCACCTCGCCATTTGAAGAAACCACTTCGTAGGCAGAACTCTGTGACATCTAAGTATATGGTAGGCATATTATTTTCCTTGAGCAGGTCAGCGATAATATGCAGCGTATCGTTCACAGGCACGTTGGTAAACAAAGACGTCACGTCAAAGCTCACCAAAAGCTCCTCCTCCTGCAGAGTCACATTATCCAGCAGTTCTATGAAATGGGTAGAGTCCTTAACATGGCTCGTCGTTTTACCAGTTAGAGGCTGAAGTTTATCTGACATTAGGCGGGAGAGGTAATAGGTGGGCGAGTCTATTTGACTCACGATAGGTCTAAGGGGCCAGTCGGGTTTATGGATTTTTGGTAAACCATATATCTTCGGTGGAGTTGGGTTTCGTGTGCGTACTGTCTTCTTCGTATCCTCTTCTGGTAGCAACTGCACTAGTTTGTTGACTTTGGAAGTGACTCTAGCTGTGGGGTTGTAAGCGACCTTCTTGTATGTTTGTGTATCACCCACTAAGCCAGTAAGCTTATCTTCGTACGCCGAAGTGTCAACAATCACCGTTGCGTTACCTTTATCGGCTGGCAAAACTAGTAACTTGGGATCTTTGCGTAAGTTACCTAATGCCCTCATCTCTACCTTCGTAATGTTGGGTTTAGGTAGTTTCGACTTCCGTAAGAGCGACGAAACATCTTGCCGTAGACATTCTGCACTGTGAGCTGGGATCCTGTTCCTTACTATAGTGTCTTCTATACTAGCAATGATTGTCTCTATCGGAGCTTTTTGTGGGACAGGGGCAAAATTAAGGCCGTGCGATAAGGCTTTGAGAGCGTTCTCGTCAATCTCCTGAGTGGACAGGTTGATTACTGTACCTTTGTCAACCCGAGAGCAATTTGTTGCAGGCTGAGACAATTGCTGTGTTTGTTTTGTCAGGCGCTTCAATTTGTTTTGATGCGTGTCACTGACCTGTTTTGTTTTTGTTTCGGCTCTACTGTAAGTCATTGCATCTATCGTTTCCCACAGATCTGGACTCAACTTACTTGATAACTCTAGGTGTAACTCAAAAAGCTCCGTAGTAATAAATGCTATTTTGCGACGGTAATCGCAGCTCTCGGCGCGCGCGCAGCGGCTACTCAAACGCAGTTCGAGACTAGCCGTGGCGTCGCGAGGGCCGTCTCGTTCTCCATGAAGAAGGTCTCCGAATGAGAACCGAAACTAGTCGGCTACACCGACAAATTACTAGTGAGTAAAACCGTGACTTAATAGAAAAAAATATAATAAACTTATTACTTTTAATTAATCCCGTCATTGGCTGCTTCGTAATCATACGAGCAATAATTATTGCACGGAATTGGAAAACAAAATTAAATTACGTTGGTTTGTTTCGTGCTAGCAAAGTGAGTAAGGAAGCTATAAGACTCAATGCAGAAATACCGACACGTATTGTTGCCTGATAGGCACAAGAATTGCTTCCTCACTACTTTTAGCAATCTACCAAGAAGGAAAACCATAAATCATTGTTCGGTGAAGATTTATGTGGAATGTGAAACTTTTCTACGTGCTTGTAAGACTTCTAAGCACTAAAAGCAGAGATGGGCATCGAAGACATGTGTTTCATAAATTACAACTACCACCAACAAATATCAAATGTATGAAACACATCTATGTCAGCCAGCTTAAGTATCAACAATTGCCCGAAATATGGCGAAGTCTCATTAGCACGTAGACTAGCTTTAATATAACAAAGGAAATCAACTCACCAAGTTGCCTGCAGACGTCGGCCTTCAGCGACGAGGACAGTTGTGGCTCTTTCAGGAGCCTCTCATAGGCGTCCCTTGCGCCCTTTCTCAAGCCTTTGGCCTCGAGGAGATGCGCCGCGTGGAAGCTGAGCTCGAGTCGCGTGAAGGTGGCATCGAGGTGGGGCGCCAGGCGAGCCCTCCGGAAGTGCACCGCCGCCGCCGACCAGTGTCTTCGTGCCTTGAACATGAGCGCCAGACGCATATGTGCGTCCGGCGCGCGGGAGAACCCAGGCGCTACGTAGAGAGCCTTCTGAAGCGCTTTCGTAGCCCTGCATCAAAGCAAACAACATGCCACACACAAGCCCGAACGAATCGCAGAAAAAGTCCTACAATAGAGAAGCAGAACCCCCGGGTAAACATTGTAAAAGTTGAAAAAAAATATAGTTTCTGTTGATTGTTTGCTTGTTATTGCTAGCTCCGAATAGAGCGGAACAAACTCGAAGTTGCGCAGACTGCACTTGACCGGCGCAAGGTCAGCAGTTAATATTGTTTTCATCGCAATAAATGTGCACGAAGGACAACGCACCCATCATAAAAGTGCGAGCGCGATAATAAAAGTTCCCTCGGCTGTTAGTTTTTTTTTTGTGCTCGCGAGCATTTCTGTAGAAATCTTAACAAATATCTTGCGCTTTAGTCGAGGTACTGGGACTACAATGACGGTGCCTATTCTCAAAAAAATCTAAACCGGTCGGTCGTCTTTTGTGCATACTACGCAGACGAGACGGAGATTGCATTACGCGCTACGAGTTCATTTCTAAAGGCATATTTCTTGGTAAGTACTGTCAAAATAAGTTTTAAAAAACTCCGCTTTTTGTCCATAGCACCGCGTCGTATTGAGCTTCGTAAGGTGAAAGAGTCCTGGTCGAACCAAGGGCACGTCCAGCGAAGGATGCCTGATTGAAAGACATGAAAGTGTGCGGCGAAGGTTCGACAAAAGGTGCCTATAATTGGAATGTCCGTAATACCCGTAGAGTTATTGGGTTGGTTTGTTGGTTGGTTTGTTGGAGTGGGAGGCGGGTGCATCAACGGAGCGTAACGTCACCGATGCGCCTGGGGTCGACGACCGTCTGAGGCTTGGAGCGTTCGCTCGCGCAATCGATAGGACGATGCAACGCAACGTCTAGACTAGACGGTCAGAATCGACACGCACCAAACGCCTATAGGCCCCCTTTATTTAGACGACCTCCGATGACATTTGCGTACCGAGACAAAAGAGCGAGACAGGTGGAGGCATCCGGTCGCCGGCCTGCGAGAACTAAAATTAAATTGACGATTACCCGACATAGTTGCGGCCGGCCGCGGCCAAGGAGCTTTCACCGAGATCGCCGCCCAGCTATTCGCCCGCGGTACAGGTAGATATGTATACGTATATACACAAATGAAACACTCCACGTCCATTGTTCCACTCGGTAATGAGCCGAGATTGCCAGGTGTCACGCAACATTCAAAAGTTCGAAGCCGCCCCTCTATGTAATTTCACGTTCGGAATATCTGTTCGATAAATCGTGCGCGACAATTTGGTAAGGCAAATTTGTGGTTTCATATTTATTATCGTTGGTTCGTAGGCGGAGCTCTGTTGGCCTCGGTGTAGCATTGCAGGGAAACAACCGGTAAACTGATAAGGAGCCCTAACAATGTTTGATACGATATGATAACAAAGCACAGGGCAACATAACTCTCCTGCTGCCCGGACTCCATCCTGACAGTTTTATTAGGATACAAGTTTAGCCGTGTAGAACCGCAAAGGCCTAAACGTAACCTGGAGATGCAAATGAAAACGAGTTCACGGTGAACGCTTTTCCGTTCAAATTATCTTGTCTCCTCCCCGAGGATCTCGGCCGATCTCGGGCCAATTTTCGACTCGAATGCACGAAGGATATTTATACAGACTGGATACATATTAAATACGCTGGAAAAAAGATCCACAAAGACGAGGATCGATTATAATCCGGTTCGCTACCTGCCCGAAACCCCAGAGGTATTATCACATTATTTAGCCAGGTAAGAAGAGCTGTACACGCGAACCTATTTAAATGTTTACAACAAACCCAAATTGAAACGCTCTTTTGCCCCAAGGCAAACAAAATTCCTTGGCACGGTAGTCATCCAGACTTATTTATCGCATTCTCCTCGAAAACCAGAACAACATCATTATGAAGAAAGCATACATCAATATCCTATACTTAGACAATTTGAGTATGCAGAGACGAAGCGTCTACAAGTATCAACAAAGCTATTCACATCAGCCACCCCAAATTACATAATGTTGGGCTTTGACGATTTTTCCTAACTTCTGAACTAATTGAACCAAAACGAAAGTTGAATTGATTAAATAACTTTTTAGTTCTTTTACTTTTCCAACTTTCCTGCTACTAATACATTTTCGAGCGCCGCCACTTCACGACCACCCGTTACCAAAAAACAACCGAGCTCGTTCATAATACCAGTTACTTACATTAAAGTGCAGTATTATGACCAGAATCAGATCATCAGATACCGTAGCAGTTCGGCCGATGGCACATAAACAAACAAAGGCTCTCTCTGTGTGTGGTGTGGGATGAGCGCGAGATTTCACTCAGAAATGAGTGCGGAGGGTGGGGAAGGTGGGGGGCTACCGAGACCCAACTCGGCCTGACCTAGATCTGCACAGCGTCAGCTCAAGGACGGGCGCTATTTATAGCGGAGCCCGTCATACGCGAGCCGTGATCGCATCGTCATTTTACATAACTGAACGTTTGATCGTGTCACTAGGAAAGACTACAGAGCACGTGCTTCAAAACTAACAATGGCAACTATGTATGGTTGCAACTCTAGCTACATAATACTTACTAGTTTCTCACGGTCACCGTTTGAATAGCAAGGGAGGAGAGCAGGTGACATTGTTAAGAAGAGGATGCAAAGGAGTGGTCTCTATTGTCTTGTCTTGAACATTCCACGGTTTATCCGTGGAATGTTCAAGATCACGCTTTGGAGGCGATAAATGGGACAAGTTTAAATACAAGAGTATTCGAGGGCTACACAAAATGCAAAACGTATTTAGCACCTGAAGATCGTGAACCATAAATGCAACAATTTTTAAATGTGGATGAAGCGACTGAGTTTAATAAAGATGATGCACGGAACCATTACATTGGCATTGTTTCTGCCCACCTTTTATACGGGGGTGAGTTCATGGATGTCTATCGTTACCTAGCCGTGTAGTTAGATAAAGCTATACGATTCAAATATACCTATTTACAGCAGCATAATGACGCAATGGAGCGATGCACAACGCACAATTCACCTGGCCTTATTGCATCACGGCCTTGGATGCATAGTAACAACAGAGAATGCAAACGCAACGAATTCAGTATGCTGCAGCAACGATTGTTTGAATGCATGCGCCCACTACCTCGAGTAGGTACCTACTTCGTATCGTAAACTTAGTTTTATGGCTCACCAACTGGTTAGACGTAAACGTGGAGTCATTAAATTGATAATATAGTATAGCCGAGGGCTCGTTTATCGCAACTAGCGTCATTACCACTTGACCCAGTTTGGGAGGACCAATACCCACACGCTCATGATCTCATAGCGATATTATGTGGGATATAAACCAACCTATTTTTGGCAGCAGTGTTAGGAAGGAAAGAATTACAAACATTACGTGTAAAGTACTTCTTCCTCATGTGCGGAGATTCGCAAAGTAAAATAAAACGAACGAGGCAAAGTAACCGGCCTGTCCAAGTTTATAAATATGTAACTAGCTTTTTACCGCTGCCCACACACTTATATTTGATATTGACAGTATGTTTTATCAAAACTCAGAAGGCCATTATTGACTCCTGGTCAAAGATATTAATTTCAGGGACTGGCTCTGTTTGAACATAATAGTTTCCGAAGTATCCACGATTGAATCCCCAAACAATAAATTTTCGAAGCACAACTTCCAAGGGAAGTTAAATATTGATGTTAAACATTGATGGCAAGAGAACCTTTATACAGGCTGCATTACGGTACTTGAAACCTGCTTAGGCCTAGGCCGGTAACAAGATATGGCTCGAACAAGGCGATGCTGGTACTAGTACAACATCGAGACCTTGGTGCATGCGGAAGTGAGCGGTGCATGCCGCGGCGACAGCTGCACTCCGCATAATAAAAACTGATGAGCCCTGGCGGATTATGGAAACTTGCACAACATCTAAGGGTCTGCAAAAAGGCAATTTATGCGAATTGCATAATAGATGACCATTAAAGGACAAAGTTGTTTGAACTAGCCATTATAGATAGGTACACGTGCCGCACAGTCGCGTTCTTGAACTATTTATCGAGGTGCGGCTGCAAACAAGAGTTATAGCGACGAAAATGTCTACTAAAACTAAAAGCATTATCGTGTAGCCAGTTTAAAATACTTCATTTGAACGTGACAACTGCGCGGATGTTTCCCCCATTAGCGTAATAAAGGAAGCGGCACTCTGGTGTAATATTATTCCATTACAATTCGCAGTGCCCTTGATAACCTACCCCATTTCATTCAGCACACAAGTGCGGCAACAAGTCCAATACTTATTTACATGCAGCAGAATTAAAAACTCTGCCCCATCTCTTGTATTTCAAAGGGTTGAACCCCTCCCTGTGAACAATATTTCTAAGCTCCGATGTCGACGTCACACAATAGCGAGGGCACTAGCACAAGCATGCGAGCAAGTCACACGCATATCGTACGACCTTTTTAGCGCATTTTCTAAAGGGAAAATGATTTATTACTTTTAGCATGGCGATGGCGTAAGTCTTAGAAGCAGTTGTTGTGGAATCTTGCAAGTTAGCGTAGCCCTTTCGAATGCTCCCTTTTTGCGGCCACCAGGCGCTTTCTAATGGCCTTTGTGTGTATCCAGCCACGGCTGAGAAACTTCCGAGCTTTGGTAAGAGCAGCAGTCACGCAAAGTATGATGTTTAATGTTTGCAGGTAAATCGATTCGATTCACAGATTACAGAAGCGGAGAGATTTAATACTCGTACCAGTATTAAATCTCTTCTTACACTTTGTAATCATAAATTTAAGATTTTGGCCCCACTTCTAAGGAACTCGATCGTGTTCAGAAGCAGTTTGTCATTCTTATCTCTATTGTTTAAGTTGTGTTTGAGTTATATCTGTAGTTAGTTTAAGTTTGATCGACATGTTTTTATCGATTCGCGTAGTGAGCAAATACGTACTTACTGTGAATAACGTCTGATTCACAAGAATTATGCTAACCGATTACGTAAATGGGCGCAGCATGTGAAACGTGGCATTAATTGACTAGTATTAATACGTAGTTTGGCCTTAAACAGATGTATGAGTGGGTTCAAATCCAAGCGAAGATCATGCGACGACGAAATATTCTAGAACATAACATAATCCAGCTTATGTTCATTCCACTACTGGACATCTATCAGAATTTGTCACGTAGAGAGCGAAAATATGGGCTCAATCATCACGCGTTGCATGAGTAAGCTGGTAGGTACTTCAACAATAATAATTAACTTTCCTTCACAGTTAGCAAAATTATTCGAGAACGTTCCACCCAATTTAATCGCCGATGCACTGAAACTAATTAACACACGGAAAATGAATAGAAAAAATATAATCCTGGACGGCACAAATTCAGAGAATACAGGTTTTACCTAGAAGTTGTGCCAGAATTACACGCACCGAGCTGCCTAGTTGCAAATTAGGAGGTTTGCTCCTACGAGATATTATTGTTTCAGGGCATCCTACACAAGGCAAAACAGACTCACGGAATATGAATAGAAAAAAACAATCCTCGGGGAAGTCATTTCTGTTTCACGGGAAATACACGCACCGAAGCTGTTTATATCTAAATTAGGAGGTTTTCATTTATTCATCTCCTACAATGTTATTTTATTGCTTCAGTGCATCCTATACAAGGCGTGTCGCTAACAAGCTCGGCCTTGGCTGGCTGTGTCTGTGTGATGTGATTTCATGTGACGTCGCGTAATGCTGCCCAGCGACGGGTGACGTCACTCTGCGTGACGTAGCCGTAGTCGCTTTTTCGCGGAAATTCCAGCGAGATCGCGGATTCACCCTTCAATGGTGGTGGTTTGTTTAACATCAGTACTACGACAAATTTTTTAAGCACTTCGAGCGTTCAGCGAGGAATTGTTTGTTGAGCCTTAGATTAACTGTATATTGTCAACAACGTTATAGAATAGGGATGGGATACCTCAGCGTTCCATCATAGGTCCTATATTTTTCTAATTCCGAAGCATATACTCTGCTTTCTTATTACAAATCTCCTAATGTAGCGACCGGGGCGTGACATAGTCGCTTTTTCGCGGAAATTTCAGCGAAATTGCAGATTAACCGTTCCATGGTAACCTGAACGAACAGCTATCAGTGAGGTGTACAATGTTTCAAACACTTCAAGCGTTCAGCGAGAGGCATTACTTTTTTAATCAACTATGTACCCCAATTATCAACTTTTCTATACCAGTTCTATGCAACTACATAATAAGTCCATAAATGTTCGTATCTTTGAGATTAAAAGGTAGACTCCACAATCGTACATTCAGAATGTTACTTGAAACAGTGGGCAACCACTTCAACAAACTCTCAAGTTTCTTTGAAATACGAAGGTGTACCAAGATGGTCAACTTCGAAACCTCCGAGTTATAGAATACTGCGCAAACACTCTTGAGAATCCTTTCCAAAGAGAAAGAACACCAGCTCAAAGTTTCTGTTTGTAAATAAAAAAGTCATCTCTGTGTGCAGTTTCTAACGAGTACTAAAGAACTAGGGCAGCAAGCTTGACACAGTTCATGCCCTATGTGGGTGGCAGTTCTAGTTACGTAACTTGGGTCGGAGCAAAGCCAAAGGGCGCCGGCTTGCCTCACGACGGCGACTCTTTCGTAACCGACGCCAATTCACGGCTTTACTCAACGGATGGAACTTCTTACTACATCCTACTCGTACTACTACATCCCTCGCCTTGATTCGGATTGAAGTTGGATGAAAAATGTCATCAAGGATTCAATTAAGGAATGAATCTAGTCGCGATTGAAGGGGAGTTCAGCGAAAACTCATTCGATATGTGGAATGCGTTCGAACTCGAGAGAAGAATTAAGGAGTTCATTGACAGGGCTGCAGCGGGTTGCGGATGCAGCGAGTGCAGCGAGCGAGTTCCGGTGCAGTGCGACGTGGCAGGTATAAATAGAGGCCCGTTAGTGTCGATGACCGCGCGCGCGGTTGACTCTCGCGATGCCTCGCCTTGCCTCCCATCCCGACGACGCTGACCCACTTACAACTATCGCCATTCTATTATCCAATATGACTCTGCGTAACCTTAGAAAAGATGCTATCCATCGACCCGGGTTTTTGTCCGGGCGAGGGTGCAGAGAGTCGTAAATCGACGGCGAAGTTAGGGGATGGGGGAAGGACGCGGGCTAATAATGCATACGCCCTTTGCCGAAACTCGATAAAGGCAGAGGTGCGCGCGCGGCCCCTCTCGCTTCGCTCGATGCGTAAAGGGCCCAGCGCAGAGCGGTGCGTACTTACGTGACGAGCCACATGCAGGGAGGGCTGCGGGGGGAGGGCCCTGCGACGCCCGCACACCGTCTCACAATGCCGCGTTTAGACTGTGCCCAAGATCGCAAGGAAGCCTTATGGCTTCGAACGTCAATCGCGTTCCCAAGTGCTGCGGAGGTGTCTTTTGGCGTACATCAAAGGTAACATCAGCAAGATTTGTTTTGGGCCAGCTCCAGAACTGTTTCTCTTCAATGTGGCAACCCAATCTCGTCCCTTATTTTTTCTCACCAAAACGAGCAGACGTCGAGCAGGGTGGAGAGCAGAACGCGCAGCACAGTGGTCGATTTGTACGATTTAGGCGGCCAAAACTATTTTATGCTTTATTTCAGTAATAAATACGACAACAAATGCTAATCTGGTATTTTAGAGTGAATATATATGTTTATCCCTATTCGTTTCATTGAAAGCGTATTTTTCTATACAAAAAAACATTTCTGTGAAAATATTTTTGTAAATAGCGCCAATGTTTTTAAATTTTCTTTCAATCTCCCTTTGGTGTAAAATATATATTTTGAGTTCATTTGAATTATCAAAATCGGCTTAGTAGTTTTTGATATTTGGGTTAAGAATTATCACAATTTGTTAAGTAAAAGACGGCCGTACATAAAAAAAAATGTTTATTCTCTACAGTCTGCATGCCTATTTAAATTGAAAATAAAATATGGATGACAAAAAAATACAGTATACACTAAAATTAAATGGTCAACAGTTATTACCACATTATTATACTAAATGTTACTTACAATGTTAGGTACCGAATCATAAACAATAAGACAATATTTTATGAAAGTTTAACATACAAATTGTTATGTTACTCTTTAAAAGACAATTCTTCCTCACCGTCACTTTCCATGCATTTATCACAAGTGCCTTTTGTATTTGGTTCTGCAGGAAGCAAAAGCTCCAAAGTTTCCTGCAAAAATGGTTTTGATCGGATCTTCTTTTTTTTTCTCATTGAACTGATGAGTGGATCTGATGTCAAGAGTAACCTGTGATAAATATCAAGGTTACAGTCTTCGCGTGAAAACTTTCGAGCAAAGTTTAGACGGTATGAGCGAAAGTGCTTATTACGAGCTTCTGCAGCTTCCTCCGAAAGTTGACCAATAGGCACTAGAGAATTTTCTATAACTTTTCCACCATGTACCAAAATTTTATGCATGGTAGGAGTCATAGAATGCCAACCATATAACTCTACATACAGTTTTGCTGTCTCCATGGCGTATTCATCAAATTTCGGGACATCTATTTTGTGACCGCTTGATATGGCTTCCAAAATAACTTTAATTCTATAAATAAAATTAAAGTCTATTCCCGTTATTTCAGCAGCCAGATGTGGGTTTTCAAAAAATCTTCTACTAGTATTGCCGTCATTTGTGTTACCAAAATTACATTTTGGCATATCTACCAAGATACCTACTTCTTCTCTGAATCTTTGCTGAATCTCTTTTTTTTTTGTTGTTCTAGCATCTTTTCTGCTTTGGTTCTTTTTTCACGGTATTTCCCAACGGGCAATTTATAAGCTAAATGTAAAATACTCTCGAATAATCGAATTCTGGCATGTAAAGTTGATAGGCCAAATTCAAGCGATTCTGGGTGAATTTCGTTTTTTTTACTTAAGTCATTAAAGTTTTTTGAAGTGGCTCCGCATATGTAGCATCTACTCGTTGATTTGGTGTCAGTCGCCGCATTGCAAACTTTGCCGTCCACCATGGTCATTTTAAGACTGTGGCTAACCGAGAATTTTTGCCCATTCAGTTCCAATTCCGTGGCTTTTAGGGACTTCACACTGTCCCGAACGTAATTTATTTCATCTTTTGTAATGTCTGTAGACTCTTTTATAAATCTGAATCGTATCGGGCGGCAATATCGTGGTGAAGAAGGAGTCGGGTTTTGCCAAACCATTTTTGTTTTGTCTTCGCCGCAAACAATTTGTAGAGGCACGAATGAGCTCAAAAATATATTTGCATCCGAGTCGGCGTCATTCATTAACTTTTGTTTGTATTGAGCTTGTTGTGAACCATCACAACCCCATTTGCAGATAATCTGCAAGGAATTTCTCTCAGTTTCTGTAAGAGTCATTAGTACTTCTTCGAGGAAAATTGATAATCGCGTGACGGTGTGATCTAACAAAGATTGTAGATCACTTTCAGCACAGGAAGCGGTCACTCGTAGCGTCTCTTTGGGTGGGTAACATTCCTGTTTAGCCTTCAACACTAATTCGTAGCACGGGTAAAAGCTTCTGTTGGTTGCTCGCACAATTTCATATTGACTTCGTGTCAAATCAGCGTCCACGCACATTCGCAGTGCCTCCCGAGGCGTAAGGGGATCTTGTGCCTTTGATTTGGAATGTCTTTTTTTACATTCGTTTGCGGCTGCAGGCGAATTTGTAATATCTTTTAGGACTTGCGAGGCGTTTCTTTTTCCTTCTTTTTGTAAAATGACTTGCGCTGCGTGAACTATCACTTCTTTGCCTACAGAGGAGCGAACTTCTTCTGTTTTCCTCCTTTTAGTTCTTTCACTACATTCACTGAATGTTTGGTAGGTCGTCCTGACTTATTATGCGTTTTTATGGGCATCTCGAACGTTCCTGCTAACCATGCATCATTGCTTATAAGAAATTTTTCTAGCGTGTTGCGTGCTTTGGACCATCTCTTTTTTATTTCTGTTTTAAAATATGAAAAATTATGATTTATATACTTTTTGTCTTCGTCGGAGTCCCCGTAAGACACTAACAAATAATTTTGTAAGTATTCCAATTTGTCGTTTATTGATGGAGAGTTTTCCTCAATCATCTTATCAAAAAGATATCTGCGAGTTACTACCTCCATGCCCGAGTAACTTGATGAACCTAGAACAACGAAAAGGAATTTTAACGCAAAAGAAACAAAAAATGAATTTTTCTCACTTTCTGCCTAAGTTAATGAATTATTATTTTTCTCGCGAAGTGGTCAAAGGTGGTGGCTATTTTTTTTGTGGTTATCTGCTCAAAGAGCTATACTATTAGAAACCATAAGGAATTTAACTCGGACGGTCTCGGAAGTACAACATTTTTACTATTGAAAATAAAAAAATGATAATATTTTCTACGAAAAAGGGCGATCTTTGATACGTTGTAACTGCACTAAATATTGATATTCCTTATCTTAATTTAAATTATATTTGAAGGAGCTTACCTGAATTTTCGACTTCCATCACTTTCACTTGTAACTGAATAATATCCAATGAAATATTCACTTTAGAATATCGGTTGCGCTAAGAGTGTCGAGAACGAACGCGTACAGCTTGCGCGACGATCAAGTTCCGACTACCTGTGGGGGCGCGCACGCAGTTCTAGGAACTGGGGAGGGGTGGGGTTTGGGCAGTCGGGGTGTCTATTTTTCCGGGAATCAATTAGTTTTCTTATAAGTTAACTTTGAGAAATGGACTTTTGGCCGCCTAAATCGTACAAATCGACCACTGTGCGCAGTTGAGTCTAAATGCGGGGTCAAATGCAGTACACGACGATGAGGGTTAACTCGGTCGCCGCGTCCTCTAGTGCGCCTATTTGGGACCTCTAAAAGCTAATTTACATCACGAGGTTGGATGAGTTTGTACCGCTACTCAAACAGTTATAGGTAGCTCAACAACTTTTATAATAACTCGGTGCTATTATGATTTCTTTCTTTGCCCCGGTTGTTTCAAAACCAGTCTGGTAGTACACATCGTGGCACTTACATAACAACACCCATTGTGAGGTCCGACTTCGCATTGTACTGTTCCTTCTATTTATTTGCAAGATTAATGGGAATCGTAAAACAGGCCTCCAAGCTACAAATGACATCGTTCCGCGCATTGGCTTCGATTTCCTCCACCACCTTCGTGGAAGTTTAGGGAGATTGGTTTTAAGAGTGAAACGGCAAAAGCTTAAGCAAACAATAAGCAATAACTTCGAAATCATCTCGACTCTTTTGAATAAAAACAAGGCAGTCGAACAAAATCACTGTTTATGGTGTTTTTCTGGGCACAAGACTGCTGTAAATAATGTTTTATTAAAACGAATACATTGGCATTCTGAAATGTTGTGCCCGAATCCAGAACGAACTGTATCGTCCATGTTTAATTCAATACCTCCCTTCATAATTTGTTGCATATTTTCTACTATGAAAAGAGGTCGTGTGGTCGAAGGCAAGGTCAGTGGCGTTGCATCTGCAAGTCGATTGTGCGTGCGCGCAATATGTGGCACGCGCTACAAATGCAATACAGACTGCTGTCGGCATGAAAAAAACTCCATAAGGCCGACTGATCGAGTAACATTCTGCTACCATGCGATGAGGGTTCATGTCACGATTGAATTATGCACCTACGTGATACAAAATACTCGCCATGGAGTCATAAATGCAGTATGTGTCACGCAATCATATTCCAGGACTTGTTGCACCCGTTAGCCGTTCTGAGAACTTGCACGCCGAGTTGGAAATTGCCTACACAGAAACAAGTGAAATTGTTCAACCAGCTAGGCAGCAGTTTCTTCCATCGCTTAGTAAAACGGATGTGACGGCAGCACTCCGGTAATGGCGAAATTAACTATCGAATCAGGCGTGAGGTAATTACTGAGAGCAAGCAAACGCGAGCGGATGGTACCGCAGCTGGAAAATGTATCGCTTTCTACTCTCCACGTCATGCTTACTACATTACTACTGCACGGTAGTAGTAAACAAAGGAACTCCACTATTTAATGACGTCGCCAACCGCCACGCTAATGATAAGACGATTACACGAATTCGCAACGACCGAATAAGAAACTTGCCGCTTGAAAGCGAAGTAGGTCGGCGCGCTAAAGAGGCGGACCACTTGAACGAATTCATGGAGAGCACTTAGAAGAAATTGGAGAAATAAATCTTTCAATCCGATGCCTGCAAAGTTAATTCGAATTCATAGAGCAGATGTTTGAAGGGCAGTTACCCCGGGAATCACACGTTTCACACGATGCGATGGGGTTTCTAGAGGGGTTCAAACAAAGGGAGCTAGGAAGCTAGTCCAAGGAGGCGGGCAGCTGAAGACGTGACAGGTGTGTCAGCAGCCGGCAAGCACCTGCCACATGGCACGAGCCACAAGCTGCCACTGCACGTTGCCCACCAATTACATAGCATTCTTCATTACACATGACACTCCTCGTATTGGAAATTCGATTGGCGCCTAGTTATTGCCTCGCCAACGGCAGCTGGCTGACATGCAAATTGTGACAAAGGAAACGGGCGTTTCAATAGAAAAATAATAATCCCACCCAAGTGAATATTTTATGTGGTAGTCCGAAGACACACAGCGGATATAAGTCGCTTGGGAAGCTAAAGTTCACATCGTTACGATTCGAATAAATGGTAGTGATAAAAATATCAAACCTATTGGCTTTTACTGCGTTGTAAATTGCGTTTTATAACACAGGCACTTAGGTATTCTACGGGCCCGGAGATACAATTCGCTCCGGCAATATATTATTTTGCGGTGAGGCAATTTCGTCGGTCAAGATAGGAGTTGGCGATATGGTTAGGTTACAAAACGAGTTTGGAACTAGGAAGGTTCCTGACTCCTGGCTGAGGCAAGTACCGTTGCGGGCGGCGATTTATCGCTGTTCCGCCGAGATAAAGCCTGAGCTACGAACCGGTCCTGCTGATACCATTAGCAACTTGCTATGCGGTAATCCATTCTAGGTACAACTAAATCGACGAATCACGAACGATAGTCGATACTTTATCGCTGGATTCCGGCAAGCATACGTGATTATAATATGTATAACTGCTCGATTCCATGGAAACAACATTCGTATTTTAGTCGCGGAGAACGGTATCCTTTCCGAGTAATGCTCAATTTAAGAGACTGTTAGAAAGAAACGATGTTGTTAGGCCACTATTATGGGAACCAGCAGCGAGGTAAATGAAGATTGCTTAGTTACGGGGCTTTACGTTACGGTGTGATAACCAATAGAAACGGTTTTCCCCGAGTCACTGCGCGTCAGAAAAGTGGAACTGAGTGACGATCAGCAATCGTGAGTCTAGTCATACAACCTGCCTGTGCAGCCGTGTGTAGTGATGCAGTGCAGAAGTGATGCAGCCTACCGCTAATGTGACGTATCCGGAAAATGCGCGAAATATGTACACGTCAAGGTAGTGACTCATTGATATTATGATAGCATTCATTCATTACACTCAGTTCTCTTTGTCTGTTACTACATTATTTGCGCGAAATTTATGAGTAATCTGAAGCTATTGGGCAAGAGTGGGAGGAAGCAGAGCAGCACTTTCTCTTCCGAAAGGGTTACTTGATTGACGTTTATGGAGGCCGATTTAGATGCTGAGGAGTATTTTTGGAGTCGTAATGCTATGGTTTCTTCGTGAGGGAGTTTCTGTGGTATTGACATGTCACAATGCTTCAAAGAAAGAGACCATATTATTGGTTCGGTTTGGAGTTTGGACTACTAAAGCGCAATTACGTTCACCATCATTTCCCAGACCTCGACGAGAGCTCTCGAGTACCGTTAGTGGTCAGCAAGTTCGTGTACCTTTCTCGGCACAATAGAGCCCTTAACGGACCAACAACTGTGCAGTACAGGCAAGTGAAGTAACGTGTAGTTGCGATCGACTAGGCGTAGGGAGAGGCGGATATCGCGTGCGGCCTGTACTCCAGCGACCTACATTTTATGCGGCGACGGCTCATTGTTTACTAGACGCGCACGCACCGCCCTTACCGAGCCACCCCGGCCACCCCTGGACGAGGGACCCTTCAATCCCTGTTCCGGCCATTTGCTAAATATTCACCAGCGATGAATGGGGATGCGCCCGACCCGACCACCAGCTACACTGCAAAAAAGAGGCACACCAACAAAAACGCGACCTCTCCACAGGATCGGGCCCGATGCGGGCCGCGCCGTCGACGTAGGTGTCTGCTTTTTGGGAAACAAAACACAATAGAAAGAAATGCGTGTAACGGCGACAGGGGGATACGGACGGCAGGTTGTGCGAGAGAGAAGCGGCACGGGGCCGACGTAAACAAACCACGACTCGGGATCTTCGACCGCACTCACCATTTTGGGAATCGGGGGTCGCCGTCCGGTGTCGCACACGTAGTGGAGAGCGGAGTGGTTCACGGAGCTTCACACAAGCACTCAGGCACACAGGGTAGGTTCAGCACTCGGTACTCTAACAGAAGACGTTCCGTCCTACACTACGCTCGCGGCCCTCGCCGATGCAGTTTACGTCACCGCATCCCGCTCGCGACTGTGAGGCGCTCGGCTGGCGAGCGACGACCTCGCGGCTGCAGGCGTGCAGTCCCCGCGCGCTTCGCCCCGCGCAGCCCTACGCGCCTGCCGCCCGCCCCCCGCCGCCCCGCCGCCCCGCGCGCGCGTCCTACGTCCGTGCGGTGAATCACGAACACACGACGACTGTTCACGGCGAGCCTCTGCCTGTGTCACACGCACAGAGAGAGAGCGCTCCTTCTTATGTACAGTCGAAGGCAAAGCGACCTGTACACGCGTGCTCTTATGCCCTTAGGGTGCGGACGACTTTGCAACGAAAATAGGGACGTGGAACTCCTGGCGACTGTACGACTCTCTCTCTATCCTAAATAAATAATTGTGAGTTCCGTCCGGTGTCGAGAAAGGTTCGCGTCTAAATAAGGCGTTAGTTTTTTTTACATCCTTCTTTGAGATTGTTTTTTTGGTGAAAGAACTGTCTATAGTTTTAGACACTTTTGAATGTGTATACAGGGTTCTGCTTAGATAAGGACTTATATTATTTCTATGGAAAAGTAAATGGCCTCAAGGACTTATTTCCCACATTAGAATTTCCATAAATATACCTATATATTGTATGTAGACAAAGGAATCCAATTAGCTTCTATTTCTAAGCTAATTTATCACATGAGCGGAGCTTCCTATTTAGATATTGTATAACAGTTTCAGTAGAAACACCGACGAGAGATGGCGTTGATATCGTCACTTCAATGCCATCTAGTTGTTTGACTTGTCATCTCTTTATTAGTATTATTACTGTCTGTCTAGTAATATTCTAATTCGAGTTCTCTTTAGTGGAGAAATTAAAGTAGATCCAAAGGATAAATATATCTTCTGAATTTGATAAGCCAAAGAACGTTAAAAAAAACGATTTTTTTTTTGCTTTTACAGAGTAAGATGGCACCAAAAAAATCGAACTGTCTTGCAATACCTAGCATTTTAGGAGCAATATTTTGGTGGTTCATGGCACAGTAAGGTACTTACCATTCAAAGGCGTTATAGTGATAGTAGCACAGGCCTAGTCCATAAAGAAACAGTGGGTCCTTCCAGTTGTCTTGTTCTAGTGCGTAGAACTTTTGGTATGCTGACATAGCTGCAAAAGAGATACATTGTTTAGTTTATTTTACTAGTGATTTGAAGGGAGCCTGACGTAATTTAGTATAGGTTCGGGTGATTTATGCAATGGAGTCTTGAAACAGTCTGTTTTATCAGTTCACTTATATGGTGATGGTCAAGGCACACTAACGATGAAAAAAACATATCTTCTTTTTCGACGCGTTTTTTGCTAAAAACGAGCCGTCAAATAGGAATCTCTGGCTTAACAATTTTTAGGACCTTAGGCCTAGATTCCAGATCCTAGAACCTACGAATAAATCCCGCACAAGTCAAAAGTGCCCGTTTTTTCTAATACGGGATTTATTCGTAGGTTCTAGGATTTGGAATCTAGCCCTTAGGTCCTAAAAATAGATAAAATAGACATATTTTTTTCATTGGCGGCGTTAATGGACTGGGTACCCTCCTAAGCCCACTGCTAGGCTTTTCCCCCTTGTGTCGTCTCACACCTCCCTCTGTTTATTAAAATCGCAAAATATATCACAGCAGTTCCATAAATTGTGAATCTGCTTTATGTGCTACCACATGTAGTCATTAAACTCTACCCCTAATTTTGGAATCTGGGTGAAAATGGTTCACCAAGATTCTAATGCTTCAGGAAAAAATTGTGTATGATAAAATAAACAACCGGTAAAAAAGAATGTATGAATGAATTTCGAGAGAAATTACCATCTAACAAATCCTACAGTAAAGTTTATTTTTATTTTTTATGTAGCCCGTGTGATGTGATGTCCCACAGTAAAGTTTATGTTAAAAAAAAAAATATTTTATAAGAATATTTTATCTTTTATCTTTATCTTTATTTATTGGCAAGCCCACCTAGAGAGAGAGATTGCCAATTCATTATCCATAACAAAAGACAATCAAATTAATGTGCTACAGAAAGGTTTTGCCATGCAGAGGGCCATGAAGTTTCTAAAAAAGCTGCTCCACACATTTGGTAAGTATGTATAAAATGTTTGTATGCAACAGTGGACATTTTATTTCAAGATTTTACTGATATTCACAAGATCACTAGAACCACTCTAAAGTTGCTCAGGACCATTTTGTACCAATCAAAATAAAAAATATATATATTAACCCTTTGCATAGTCCTCTAGTAGCAAGTGGAAGTGTCCTAGCTTGCAGTAGGTCTTGGGGTCTATTGATATGTCCCGCCGGGTGCCTGGAGAACACGCCCTTTCTTCCTCCTGTAATACAAGTACATCAATTTAATTATTTAGCTGCTGCTTCATTACAAACGTAATCCAGAAATAAAGAAGAGGAGGAGTCTTTAATGGAAGACCGCGCCTCACACTCTATAACTACCGAAGAACACATCTGCTAATGGCTCAAGAAGCCAATCGCATGATCAAAATTGAAAAAAAAAAATTAGTTGCTTCTTGGACTAAATTATATCCAAGCAGGAATTTGTGACGATATTTCGTCAGTCTATTTACGATACATAATATTTAATTTCCTTCTACAGGGTTCACTCTAAGTCGATAGCGGAACTTTAAGTAGGCTGTCTACTGATCCCTACAAACAACTTGTACACAGGACAGCATGTCGACCTTTACACGCTAGCAATCTATTCGGTTGCGTTACGGGCGACTTTAGAACAAAAGTGTACAGTCTGACGTGCTGTCGTGTCGTGGCGACAAAAATGGAGCGAAAAAAATATCAGCTGTTTCATACATTTGGCGCAGTACTGAGGCGACCTTTTGTATGGAACAGCTGATATTTTTTTCACTCCATTTTTTTCGCCACCTAGTACAAGTTGTTTGTATTGATAATTAAATAGCCTACTTAAAGTTTCGCTATCGACTTAGAGTGCACCCTGTAGATTAAAAATGTAAAATGACAGTAAAAATCTCTAATTAATTGTTTGGAGTATTGGTGCCTGGCGAGCCTACTCCTTCAAAATATACCTCACACTGATCACTTCAATTTAATCCAGTGTCAGTGTTATCTTCTAGACTCAGGAAAAACATACAACAATCATAACATACACAAACAAACATATCCCAAGAGTTAAGTACATTAGAGCGTCAATTATACAAACTAATTGGGGGACATGGGTGTTCAGACAACGGGTTTGTTCTGATTATCAAATCCTATAATTTATTTACCAATTCGCCAATAATTCTTAGTCTTCTGAGGTCGGGTAAAAACCAAATCAGTGCTAATACTATTATCTTTTCTGTTGGAATAGCAAGTTTCAAAGTACACACAGCTTTTTAAAAAAACTATGTCCAACCAGTAGGTACTTAAAAAGGCTGAATATTCGTCTGAGGAGGTAAGCCTACCAGCTTATGAACAGCTGGGTTTGCATTTCCGACAACCAGTTGTTTGGTTAACCAACATTTGGATAATAAACATTCTACTTTACCAATATTGTAGTATTTACTTCTTGGTTAGCAGTGTCAGTTTTCAACCAAGATAAACTCTTTTCTCTAAAACTATACATCATCAGTCTATATAAGTAAGAACTTCGGCTTTACTATAATGCCATCCCGCCCCCACTTAACTCATAAACCATGGGTATACATAGTGGTAATCAATGTAATGACGGTAATGCACTAAATAGCTAATGAGCCTAGCCTTTTAATTATTATAGGTAGGAAATTTGTGTTACCTTAACTTGGACCAACATCCCTTCAAGGTATTTGACTGCTTTGAGCACCAACGCTCTGGTACGGCCATGTTCTGTTCCTCGCAACTTTAGAAAGCCAAACTGGCGACTGAAAAGTAAAAAATGGCACATTCAGTTTTGATACTTTGAATTACGTCAAGTGTAGCAATAACTGTTGATCTTGCAGAATTTGGACGAAACGAAAGATTATGTACCTAAGGATGTGATATTGTGATAAGACCATTATGGCTTGAAAGTTTGACAACATACAAACAACAATGTTTGCGCGTGAAACGCAAGTGGATACGGCGTAAGTTACGGCAATGGAATAGATCGAAGAGAAGGATAGTATCGTCAGCCAGGAAACTACCAGTGCCTTTTCCCTCTAAAATCGTTCTAGCCGATGCGGTGATTCGGTGAAGAAATACGAAGCATCCATTCCTTACCTGTCAAGTTCCGATAAAACTTGCAACTCTTGCGAGGTTAGATGCAGTTCTTCTTTATCGTCCATTTTGCTAATTATACTTCAGGACTCACGTTAAAACATTATTAAATCTATAAAACCGAAAGGTAACCAAATTACACTACAAGAAAACTTGGAAAAAAGTACAATTCCACCGCCATCTCTGACCGAATTTGACGTATAATATTTTTTTTTCGTCTAGCTCGGCAACAGAGTAAAGAACGGAGTCCACAGATAAAAAAAACGGAGTCATGCATGAGAGCCTTCCACGCCACAAACAGCGCAGTTTGAGCGTGTAGTGTAGCTAATGCATTTGCAGTGTTGCAAGTATACTCGTCCATTCCAATAGTAGCGATTCTGTCTAAAACTATTACTAATCTGACAGCACTAAAGTGACAGATAATCTGTCACTTTAGTACATTATCTGTCACTTTAGTGCTGTCAGATTAGTAATAGTTTTAGACAGAATCGCTACTATTGTCCTATCAATTCAAGGCCATAATGGCACATCACTAGCGTACTCCCCCATCCGTTGACATTATTCCACTGTAATGTTGGCGGAACTGATTATTTGTCAGTAAGAATTTCTTGAAGTCGAAGGTGGTTTGTCGTTCTTTGTGAAAATAATATTTTTTTTGAAATTGTTTTTCATAGGTCGTTTATTCTGTTTATAATAACTTACAAACGGAGGATATCAAGATGAGCTTCTACAGAGACACTTCGGTAAAGATTACATACATTTTTATAAATTTAAATTGTTATTTACATAGTTCTTCCAGGAAACTGAAGAATTGATTTTAGCCGTACCCTATTATTCTCTTAAGCAAACGACTCTTCGTCCTATACGGCTTTTACCTGAAGCAAATTAGTTTTGCTGTCGAAATTTTATTTTCAATCCTGAAATAAACATGACACTGGACTATTTATACAACAATGGTAGCACTCATCTCAAGGTTGCTGTGGTCCAGAATCAGAATGTAAACTTATTCGCCTCCGTATTATGTTTCACAAAACAATGGTGGGGATAATTTTACGGCCAGTAGGTAGGTACTTGTCTGTCTAAATATCCAATTATACTTTTTAGGAAACACAGCTTTTGTTTGATTTACATTTTATTCATTTTCTACCAACCTTGGGTCAAACATTGACAGATAATTTTTCGAGGAAGTAAGCAATAAAGATGACAATTATTTCATTCCCATCGCGATTGCATACCTACTGTTTGTAAATTCAAAACTATTGGTTGGTTATTAATATTTTTGAAATTGGTATTTTTTTATCTAAAACTTTCTTGATACATCACTAAATGGCAACAGGGCTTGCATGCATGAATAAGAAATGCTTGGCTATCTCCCAGATGATTTTCTAATGATCTAGCTGGCTTAAATCATAATTAACAATCTGCAAAGTTCTAGTGCCAAGGAAATAAGGACTAGATTAAACTTTCTAGATTTGCGATGGTCACTATTTAGCTACCTATAATCTTCATAATGTTATTGGCAGTATACATTGTTTCCGCGGTCCCATTCATACTGCGCTGCTAGTGAGCAGCGAGTCGGCTCATACCTCAGGACTCTGATGGTATTTATTATCAAGCAATGGCACGGGTTTTGTACTTTTCCATTAACTAACGATATATCATTGATATGTGTATTTTAACATGCTTTACACCTCACAACCCACATGCATTTGCCTTTGCCCCATATATTATGTAAATAGGTACCTAGTTACTTTGTTGTTTCCATCTAATTGTATTAATTATGATAACTATAGCTACAGGTGATAGACTTGGACAGGTGTGATGAAAAGTTTTGGTAAAGAAAAAAAAATTTTCATCGACAACAATATTTTTATTAAACTTTTGATTAATTCTGTAATTCAGACTAAGTTGCATTTTTTCTCTTACATAATATTTTATGTTACTTTTTTTATGGCACATTATACATATTTGACAAAGATGTATTGAATAATTAAAAGTTACTTATGTCCCTACATAATACTCTGTTTTACATTGTTTCTGTAGTATAAAAACATGGAGGGGTGAATGTATTCCTCGCACACTTATCTTGTACAGACATTCACAATTTTATCTATATTTATAAGCATTTGTTTGTAGAAAATTTTAATGTGTGTGTGACACCTCCACTCTACATAGTCTTTCTTTGTGTGGGGATTCAAGTAGTTTTGTCATAATAAATTCCTTTAAATCTTCTTACATCCATTCACCACTGCCCAACAACAAATTGATCAGGTTGTGAGACAACCACGGAGTATTCTACCCTATACCTCTAGTTGAAGGGATTTGCAAAAGTTTCCACCAGTATTTGAAGGGACTCCCCTACACCTGTATTTGAAGGGATTAGCAAAAAAAAGTTTTACCCTAAACCACCAGTTTATCTCCCCACTGACTAACACCGTGCAATGGGCCAGTACATCTGCGGTTGCCTAACATCTGTCTCCCGTACGCAGAGTTTCGGAGCCCCGTCGTCGATGCTGAGTTCGCTGTCGTCACTGCGGCGGGCCTACGCCCCTGAGCTGTCCTACAGCTCTCCGGACCTTAACGAGGTCTACCCGGGCCTCTATGTGGGCGATGCGTGAGTATTCATCATCACCTTATTATCATCATCACCATCATCAGCAGCCTATTGACACCCACTGCTGAGTAAATGCCTGTTCATGTTTATGTTCATGTGTGCTAAGTAAAGGTCTGTTCATCTATTACTTAGTAATGAGTAATTAAATTTATAGGTATATATTATTTATATTTCTTCACTTTTGATTAAAAATAAAGACCTTTGCTAAAGTCTAAAAAGTACTTAAAGCTTAGATGAAAATTTGTTTTCATCTAAGACATAAAGATAATTTCTATCACAAATTGTTGTGAAGCACTTTTGGCCTCGAATTTTCTTATTGCATCTCCCAAGCTACGACGTCGATCTTGGATTAGTCAGATGTAAACAAATGTACGAGTACTTCATTCCAATATCTGCGTAGCAAATTGAATTCTATGCTTCACTTCCCTACGAACTGTTCTCCTCGCGTGGTGGCGAACTAAGTGGCTTAACTGACCACCCACGTGACCCATGTGCAGTAAACTGCGACGCAAATTGTTTCTATGCACCTAGCTAGAATAGATCTACCTGCCTAGAGTGCCTTGCATAGTCTAGCTGCTAGATCTCTATCTTATTAGTTTGCGGTTTAGTCTAATTTTGCCCTACATCCCTTGAACAAAATCCAAACCTGCACGCAAGCAAAGTCGGTAGTTCTATTGCTTGAAGTCTTTGGTCTGTAAGTGGAAGGCACCGTAGCTCTGAAACTGATGAACCGATTCCAACGCTTTTTTTTTGCGCAATCGGCGAAAAAGTTCGTGGTCTCTAGTTATAAAGGGTGTTTTTGCTTAGGGAGGATGACGTCCTCCACGACATATCCGTCAACGTCTGTCCTTATAGCATGAGGTTTACTGTGGTCGGTCCTGACCAATGTGTTTTCAGACACATTAGACACAAGACAGCACGTAGACGCTTACACGCTAGTACTCTACTCGGTTACGTTACGGGCGACTTTAAAACAAAAGTGTACACTCTGACGTGCTGTCGTGTGTACCTTCGTACAACGCACGCGCGTACCATAAGTTACAGTCCACAGTCCGATTTGTAGCCTTCCCGCTGGAACGGAGCCCCACTGTTAAGACGCGGCATCGATTTTTTTACTAGCTATTCACATACGCGTTCTGAGTCAACTGCTTATTTTAAAATTGTGTGATTTTTGTATATCCTGCTACTATTATAAACGCGAAAGTTTGTAAGTGTGGATGGATGGATGGATGGATGGATGTTTGTTACTCTTTCACGCTGAAACGGCTGAACGGATTTGGATGAAATTTGGAATAGAGATAGCTTAGACATCAGAATAACACATAGGCTACATATTATCACGCTTTTACACTTAGGAGCAAAGTTAAGCATATATCCTTTTTCTGTAATCCACGCAGACGAAGTCGCGGGCAAAAGCTTCCTTTCTCTGTAATACTAATCTCTCAGAAACGTGATACAAATATTTCTGCACCATAGATTTTTTTATCGAAATAAGTGCCTTTTTCATGTTTTTTCGCTGTAATTGCGGGAGCTTTACTTACCTCTGAGATTTTAATATTCACAATAATAATAAAACCTAACGTCTCCTATCTCCCGCAGCGTCGCAGCCAAAGACAAGGCGTTCCTCCGCCGCATGCGCATCAACTACATCCTCAACACGGCCGAGGGTCGGTCCTACACTCAAGTGAACACCAACCACCTCTACTACAGCGACTGTCCGGGCATCCGCTACCGCGGCCTCCCCCTCATGGACCTGCCCACGACTGACATTTCGAGATACTTCAACACCGCTGCCAACTTCATCGAGGAGGGGCTGTCTAGGGGAGGTTCGTGCAAAAAGTTATTTTCTGTCTCTATTATCTCTTTTCTATAAGTATTTTTTCTTTGATATAGATATATCAAAACCGTGGAACGAATATTCGGGAAAGCCACGAATAAAGAACGATGCAAAGAGCTGACTGCCAACCTCCAATGATGAAGAGGCACTTCAAGAAGAATATATTCTATCTGTGGTAGAAATATTGATAAGTAGCCCAAGATAAAGTAAGTAAGGACTCACACGCTCACTTTTAACTTAAGCTGAGCTATCCGGGAAAAACATGCATCGCGCCAGCAAAACATTCTATCCTATCTAGCTATCAGCTTCGAAAAAACACCTGCTTGACATGTGATCATGGTCTTGAACTATGCCTCAAGGTTCATCGCCTTTCCTAAAGGGATCACCGCTCCTATAAACGCTTTAACTATGTATGTGTAGAGTTTGTCGTAGTGGCTACCTTGGCTGGGACTTAAGGATTGCCTCTGATCAGCAGTGGAACAATTCAGGCTAAAATAAACCTCGTCAACACAAGGGTTTCAGCCAGATTATTTTTCTCTGCGAATAACTGAAGTATTGTGACTAGAAACATAATGAGTTGGGTCCAGACGACCGACAATAACAAAATATATGTATGACATCAACGGATTGGCATGTAAGCAGAGACGAATCGCCTACAGAATGCATCGTTTTACTGCAGTGCCCTTGAATGAGCAGCCATCTGCTAATCCACCTCACAACAACCCGGATTCAGCGCCGCTTGATTACTTAGTTGAAGTGATTCAATAGCGTCTAATTTCCCGTGCAAACAAATAAACCTTGGCGAACCGTAAACACTCGGGAGACCCGCCTACACCAATCTATTTTCGGCGTTCAGGGAAACTGAGGCTCTCTTTGTATCAGAATTACGTTCCATGAGTTCGTTAGCAATGACACAATCCGTGCATTGAACCCACACGAATCAAAGTTCTAATTACAATGTAGCCTCTTATTCCCGGATTATTCATCGTCTTTTTTCATGCCAACTTTCGGCGGGCATTTTGAGGTAACCTACCTACACTAGTGCGCTACGATATTATCGCTCTGTGACTCAGCAGCTCAACTCAGTGAACTCAACGACAAAAATGGAAGTGTCTATCGATTCAAAATGTCGCTGTGGAATCAATATCTTTTTTTCCGGCCGCATCTTATTTTTAACCAGCACACGCCGCCGGTTGGAAATTCGAAATTCAAACTCCGTTATTCGTTTTCAGGCCACGTTTCCTCATCACACCGCAGATTCCAACGCCATATTCGAATTGCGAAATAACTGATGCCGTTCTTCTCTTTCAGGCCGCGTCCTTGTGCACTGCATGATGGGTGTTTCCCGCTCGGCAACCTGCGCCATTGCGTTCCTGATGATGAAGCGAGGTATGACCCTGACCGAGGCTTTAGGCCATGTCCGCGCCCGCCGTGATATCCATCCCAATGAGGGCTTCCTGCGCCAGCTACAGCAGCTCGACCGTGAATTGAGACTCTCCCGCGTCCGGCGCTGACCGAACCACACGTAGAACACAAGGACGCTTTTCACAGTTTTCTCCTCTAAAGGTTTGCGATGATGTCGTGTTTTTTTACCATCGTTGTCTTTTTTACCTTGGAAGAAAACTCTGAACTGTGAAAATGTAAAAGATCAATCCAAAACGACGTCTCCGTGCATTTGACTTGTCCTGTTTAAGACTCCAATAAACACTAAACTCATCGGGCAACTACATACAATATAGTTAGGGCATACTAAGATCAAACCAAAAAGGAGTTAAACGTTACTTGCTAACCAAATGGATCTACTTACATGGCTCTTGCTATTTTTTGGCTGCATAAGAACGTAAACTTCACCCTCCTTTTGGTAGAAACTAAGGGGTATGAATAGGTGTAGGATAGGTATTTATTTAACGACATTATTGTCACGTAACTTTAAACAACAGTTTCGAAACTTGTTAATCCACAATATATTTTATTGTTGTTACCTATATCGTGATTTCGAAGAATGTTTATTAGAGGGAAGGAATTTAGGAGTCTATTTTGGATAGACGTCGGCGATGGACCCGGTATGCAACTATGACTATTCCATTTTAGATCTTATCCATTTGAGAGACAGCTCTAGTCGCGTTGACAAATCAATGTGGCCCAGATTCGAATGTTGTCACTAATTGCATACCTTTGGTTGGCCGAATGTAAAATATGTAGGAATGAAACAAGAGTACAAAAAGATCTACTCTAAGAAACATACTGTGAGAGTATTATTGTGATTCTAAAGAGATGTATTATTCTCGAGTGCCATTTTATTTTAATTATAGGGAAGAACTACTGTGGTTATTTTTATAACACCTATTTTATGAATGAATGAATAACTTACATAATACATACAAACATATTATAACATAACTATTAACCACACTATAATAGAAGTTAGTGTTGTAGTATCTAAAATTGCATATGACTACAGTACAATCTCTAGCCTTACATAAATCATTATTTGAGTCATCCTTTTACTGCGTTATACACCGTGTTACGGAAAGGTATTATGTTGGTACTTTATGATGGACTACTTTATTCTAATTACTTTTTAGGTTCAATCAGCATAGGAAAAACTATTTTCATGTTTGGCCCTAAATGTTGATTAATTTTTTATTACTAGAATATACCCTAAAAGTATGATAGAACCTTTTAGTAACACGTTGTAGAATTGTCTATCATGTAGTGATTTATTTAAAACATTACAAATGTTATTTGCGGGCTCTTAGAGAGATGAAGCTTGATATATTCTATAGATATAGGATTATAGTATTAAGTTTCGTTTGAAGACTGCTGTATCTACCTATAGTCTGTAGGTAAAATTGCTTGTAAAAAACCATGTCTATGTATTATACGGGTTTTGTAAAAAGTTACCTGTCATACATATTAAGGCCCTAAAATTAATTTGATTGATGAGAAGGGGGTCCTTGGTGGGTTAATTTAATCACCAATAAAAACAACTTTTGTTATGAGGCTTAAATATTAAGTAATACCACGAAGGAGATTGTGAAACTAATCTCAGGACACCTACAAATGTATGTCGATTTCACAGTGAAAGTTGTTGTGCAGAATGAACCTCCAAATTATGACAATAGGTACCTTTTTGTAACACCCCTTAGATGACAAATTCCATCATACAGATATAGTCCAACTACTCTCACTCTCATGGCCATGAAAAGTTCTTGTCAAAACGCCAAATGAAATGTCTAAAACTTATGCAAGAAAAAGGGTTCTTGTAAAGCCAAGTTCAAATTATTGTAATGTTGGCCTTCTAGTTGGCACATGAATGATGTATAGTACCCCAATTATTACCGAGAGTACTACTGCATTCTGGTATTCAGGATATCTGTGTCATTGCCTCTAGCCCAGTCTGTTACAGAGTCTGGGCACTTTGTGTGGGGCCTGCTCTGGCTCTCCTGCCAGATACATTTGGCTGCACATTTGTGTCACTGTACAATTTATTGTCTAGCTATATTTTGCTTTCTGTCTTTGAATTAAGTGCTTGTTAATTTGTCATTTGGAGCTGTCAATCAGGTTGTGTAATGTTTAGTTGAGACAGCAATGTGTTATTATTAGGTATTTTATTTGTATTGTATTCTATAATACAAGTAGGTAATTTATTGCTAGCCCAGTTTTATTAGGCAGTCGCAGAATGCAATACCTTCGTCCAAAACTTAGCTACTGCCTTCTAAAGGGTTATTCATAATGGGCCATTGCTATAACTTCTCTATAATGTTTTTACAACATTGAGGAAATTCTCAGTTCAGTATTGATAAAAATAGAAAATGATAAATGAAAAAAAAAAGTCAACCATTGGCCCAAGTTTAGTTTTGTCTCTAAGAAATTAAGTTATGTTTGAATACTGTATGAACTTTTATGTCCTAAGGTTTGATTATTGTCAAAACATTGTGATTTTTATAGTCTATTTTCCGAGTTCAAATAAAATACCAAAGGATACAACTTTTTGTGATATCAAAAAAAATATTACTGAAGAGATAATTTTATATTTTTAACAAAGTAATATTATTGAAATTTTACATAGCTAGGGACAGAGTTTTAAAATAAATGCAAGATTACACTGAAATTGTACTTTGGTACAGGCTGAACATTGTCTATTTTTATTGTTTTAGAGCCTTATTTATGTTGCCTGATAATCATCCAAAGTATGCATATCTCTCTAATATTTATTGAAATTAAACAATTTAAGATCACTGTTTTCTTTTTATTTGCTTATGCAACAGTTTACCAACTTGAGATTTGATGAACTCAAATAAAAGGGTTTGTTTATTGTGAGATACAACTGGTGAAAAAATAATCAAACCCTTGTAGAGCCAACTAAGGTATTGAGGTTACAGTTAAAGAAACACTGAGTTACAGAAAGTCTGCAAATATCTACGCATGAGGACATGAAAATGAAATAAACCTATATTTCTAGTTAGCATTTAATTCACTAAAGACTATTACAAAGGTATATGGTATGTATAATTATAATTCTGACTAAACTATCTTAGAAAACTACAAGTAGGGTCTGTTCATCTCTGTTTTCTTGGCTTTCTTATCACGAGCTCTGGGGAACCATCGGTGCTTTGTAGTTAGTGTAAGGCTGCACAATTGCTGCCGCGCCATTTCTGGTGACATCTCCTTGAACACCCTCTTCACCTCTTTGATATTATTCATTTTGAGCACAGAATTATCTTCCTTAGCCTCCAAGGGAAGAGGTTTTGAGAACTCATAAGAGAACTCTTCACGATCCTGATGTAGGGAGACTATTGTAGTCCCGTCGTCAGTTATAACAATCTTGTTGTAGCATCTCACTAGTGCGGCTCGAGGCCTGAAGGCTATCGAGCGCAACAAATGGGCCATTTTCTGGTTTTACAAGATAGAAACTGTATCTTTATTTCGTCTAATCGAAAACATAACCTCAAATACGAATCCACAGATTAAAATCTGTGGATTATTCTATCTGTCAAACAAAATTAGTCACAGAATAAGGCAAAGTAGTGTTGGGACAGAGAAATGTATGAAAATGGAAACATTTTATTTGATCATCAAACCGGGTATCTTGAAGAACCTAAAAGCCCAATACACATTGGGCCAACATGGGCCAAGCCAATCATCACCATTTTATTGGCACATGTTGGTCCAATGTGTAATGGGTTGCGACATGCGTTTCGTTCGTTTAAAATATTCGCAAAGATTTCGTGTTTTTTTGGTGTATTGAATGACCATCTGATTTGGGTTGGCGAATGTTGTAAACAAAACGTTTTTTAAAACGTCAAATAAAAAAAACAAACGTCAAACAAAATTAAATGGGAAGAGGATTGCGCTGTGTTGTGTTTTTGTTGTATTATTAATTTCAGTCTTATTTCATCATAGACGTCGACTTTTCGCTTCAAACGCTCGTACAATGGAGTTCCCCGCTACACCATCTAACGCATCAGACAGCAACGACTATTCCGGTGCATTACCTTCACCTCTGGACAGCATACACGATCCAAAGCGTCGCAGGTATAATTTGGTTTAATTCCTCAATTTCCTGTCGTAATTTTAGTTCCAAGCGCTCTAATGTCTAACCCTTGATTGCAGCTCCTCGAGATCGATAAAGCGCCGTCGCTTCGACGATGAACTGGTGGAATACAGCCTCGGTTTGCCGGGCGCCTCGCTCGGGAAAGACAATAAGCGGATTCGTACACAATCGTACACTAGCAACTTGCCAGACGTGGTGGTTGGCGGTGGCCTGCCCCTGACGCCTGCGCCGCCGCCCCCGGAGCGCCGTAGGGCGTCAGCGAAGCCCTCCATCACGAGTGCCATGGCCATGGTGAAAAAGATTCGTCGCAAAGGGCAACTCAGCCAGATGTCGACGAAGGATCTGGGACGCTGGAAGCCTACGGACGACTTGGCTCTGATACTTGGAGTGCAACAGGTTAGTGTTAGGTGTGATTTAAAGATAACTTATTTACAAACTAGCTTCTTGTAGAAAAGCATAGATTCAGTGCTCCGACAAAACTTGCTAAAGATTCATCTTACCAACTTCACAGACCAATGACTTGCGCATCGTCCATCGGGGCATCAAGTTCTCCTGCCGCTTCACACTGGGAGAGCTTCAGTCACGCTGGTACACGCTCCTGTACAATGCGGAGGTCTCCCGTGTCGCTATAGCGGCGATGAGGAACTTGCACCCAGATCTGGTGGCTGCGGTCCAGCAGCAGGCCTTGTATTCAAATGCTGAAGAGGATCTGCTCGGGACATTCGCTAGCGTGAGTTTTGTTATTTTTTGCAAAATAGGTTGAGGTAATTAATTTTGCCTAATAAACCATAGCTATTCTACCTGTTTTGAATTAAAATACCGAATGCCCCTAATGACTAGATTTTGAATGTTGACCATGTAATCAATGACACCTGTAACTACACTCAAAAGAATCTGTGTTAAGGGCTAGACTCGCATTGACTTCGCATTACATTCCCCACACAGGTATGATAAATGCCCAATTTCGCCTCAGACTCCTTCCGCTCAAGGTCTAACCGTCTTTTCAGCGACGAAAGAATCATCCGGTGTAGATCCTGTCTCAAAACCTGTCCACCATTCTTCTCCACAGAACTCGCACCCCACCGTGGAGAAGTTCCAAGAGCTCCTCGAGGCAAACCCGCATGTGTTCTACCAGTCGCGCACCGCCAAGACTATCATGAGCCACTGGCAGCTGCTCAAGCAATACCAGTTGCTGCCCGATCAAAGTGTGCAACCACTTCCTAAAGGTTAGTATCTAAAGCCTCTCTAGTCTGAGTGAGTTACAAGAGCTACATGAGTCTACAAGACCCTTAAAAGCCACTGGGCCAGGCAGGCCTTGACCCTCATGAGTCACTGACAGTCCAAGACCCTCATGAGTCACTGACAGGGTCTTGGCCCTAATGATTCACTGATAGGCCAAGACCCATAGGCATTCTTACTTAACTGATTGGCAAAGTTAAGCAACATCGGGGCATGGTCAGTCTTATGTGGCAATATCACAATGAGTGCCTCTGTGCTTCAGAAGCACATTAAATTGTCGGTTTCGGTCTCTGTAAAGGACTCTGCTGGTAGTCACTATCTAATACAAAACAAGATTTTTATACTTTTTGCCTAAAATATCATAAGAAAACTCTTAATTCCCAAGAAACAAATGTTTATTTTTGCACCACTACAAAAACACCTTGTTCTCTTACAAAGCTAATTTCCATACAAAGCCAATACCTATTTTGACCTTCCGATTTTGGCTTCTTTGTTATGTAAGTACCTATTGTGTCACGTCGTTATTTATTTAGTAATTTAGCTTGCTCCACCGCAGCTGGTGACGACGTGCTGACATTCTCTGACGCAGAGGAGACAATCAATGACAGTGAGCTGACAGATCTCAGGGAGGATGGCATCGATGTCGAGTTGCATTTGGCTGACAGGTATTAAAATCACTAATGCTTTATTTATAGCAGCATAAGGCCCATATTCCACCAAAGCGGAGACGAGGCGAGATGAGAAAAATCTGTTAGTTTGGAACCTGCATTTGAAATGTATGAAATCACTTCTCCCGCCTCATATCTGCTTTGATGGCATCAATGACGATAGCCAAATAGATACACATTTCGCATCGTCGGGTACCTACTTACTCGATAGCTCAGTTGTTTAGAGTGCTGGCTAGGTCGCCAGAAGTCGCCGGTTCAAATCAAGAGACACAAGAGCAAAAGTTTTGGTCTTTCACTCAATACATCTTTTTACTTTGCATTTTTGCTAGTGCAGGGAAACCATGCATCAATGATAATATTTTCACTCGATCCTTAGTAATAAAATATACTAGTGTAAACCACGCTTTACTATTAATAATAACCACGGAAAGAATAAAAAAAACTTAAGCCTTTTTAGAATGTTGATTGATGATTTATCCATTTTAGTGTTACTTAAGTCCGCAACTAGCTTCACCTTCACTGTCAGCTAGTCAACATGTGTATAATTTGTAAAGTATTAGTGGAAAAATAATATCAATCTTGATTAAAAACAGTATGTGACGAAGACAGCTTAAATCAGAGAGGCACTGGACCCTGTTTAAATCTTCTAACTAAGACTTGAAGGCGCTAATACTGAGAACGATCGAATGTAGCATGTAGAAAAAGAAGAAACAAAAGACGGAGAAGAGAAAGATATTTTGCCAGAGCCAGCTAGCTACAGCCCCGTAAAGCGTAAATATTCCCAATTAAATGTCACAAAAAAGATTGTTCATCATAATGAGAGCTATTTTTCCGCAAATAAACTTTGACGGCGAGAGTGTTTTTTTTTGTTTTGAGAATAGCCGCGCTGGACTCACACTAATTGAGTAACGCCCGCCCGTTTTTGGCCGTCATCTTGTGTTCTTCTGTTATTTACAAACTAAAACTACTATTGCTCTATCGGCTAATGACAATGAATTATTAAAGGCCAAAGTTTCTAAAAGCCACATCTCTCCGCAGAGTCGACAAGAAGGAAATCCGCCTTCTGGAGAACTCGCTCCAACGCTGGCAGGTCCTGGTGCAATCGGTAGCGGGCGGCAATTCCGACCTAGACAAGAACACGCTCGCTGTGCTGCGTGGACGACTCGTGCGGTACCTCATGAGGTCCCGAGAGGTCAGTTTTACTGTTTTTGTCATCATCATCACCCCTTCTCTGCCCACTGTTGGGTATAGGCCCTTTTCCCCCTTGCGCCAGCTTCCGCATCCATGGACCATGGACCCTCTACCGACACAACTGCCGAAAATCTCCTATGTGACGGACACTTCAGCCGAGGTCGGCCAAAAAGACGATTTCAACAAGTGACTCAATACCGAAAGAGTTTATATGATAATATAAAAGAGTAGGACAACCTACAGGCTACAAAAAAATAATTAAGGGTATACTGAATATCAAAGCATGAAAAGAAGGCCATCAATCCACTCCGTCACATCCACGTCTGTTTCGTGGATCTTCTGAATGCCTATGGACCACTGCGGTCAGGAATCCGGGATTGATGTACTTTTCCGCACCAGCAGTATGTCTTGAAAACCAACTGTTACATTCAGGATTTTTACTAGTGTTATCTGCCGCTTCCGAAGTTAATGACAGTGAAATATTCCTGAATGGCAGACACAAAAATTTCAACCTAGTAAATATTTGCTTTGATCTTAACTTTCTTCCGGAAAATTACGACCGAAACGAGCGACCTTGCCAAACTCAGCTTCGTTGTAGAGTCGTAATACCTACATAATAGGAAATTATGCAGATTCAAGTACGTCAAGATTGTGTGAATATCCGCGTAAGTACATGAATGAGCAATTTTGTTCTTCTTGGGTCATTTGACTTCGCTGTGAGCAAGGTGAGTGGTCCTGCCTGAAGTCTGCAAAGTCTGTTATTGTTCGATATGTTGGAAGTTGTACGAAAAACGCGTATTTCATTGCGTTACAAGTAACATTTTGCGCCCTTTCGACCAAGCACATTCATTACATAACTTCCGATTACTGAATTGAGAAATTCACTAAGCAAATATGTAACGTTCTGTCTTTGCAGATTTCTCACAAAAGAGCGTGACAGAACGATACTTAAGTATTTACTTAGTAAAACTCTCAATTCAGAAACCGGGCCTCACTCTAGCGTGAACTTGAATGAAACAAAACTCAATTTTTATTATACCGTGCTAATACGGAACCCTGGGTGTGCAGTCCGATTCGAACTTGGCCAGTTTCTGCAAACCATTTATTGCTTAAGTAATCAAACAATTTGTTCTTCAAAATAGTCTCCATTTATCGCGCCACTGACCTCATTATCAAACATTTGAGCAAATATTGCTGTTTTAATATTTTATTTACTTTAAAAATTACTCAATCTATAGTAACATTTGCTAAGGCCGAAGCCTTAGGCCCGGTTTCTGAATTGAGAATTTTTACTAAGCAAATACTTAACTGTCGTTCTGTCACACTCTTTTGTAAGAAATCTGCAGAGACAGAAGGATACTTACCCATTTGCTTAGCGAATTTCTCAATTCAGAAATGGGCAGTTAGTGTAACATAAATAAGTAAAGGTGTGTAACCTGTTTGATAATGAGTTACTCTTTGAAGCCGAGAGGTGTGTCAAGGCTACCTTCTCCATCTCACATAATCCAGGCTTTGCAACGACTGAGTCATAATACAGATGGCGTCATTGGAAGCTGGATAATCTTACCAAAGGTCTAAGTTTTACCCTTATCAATAAATTAAAGCACGGTCAAGTGCAAGTGGACACGCTGGGTGAGAGTTCCGTTCTATGAATCCGTATCACTTACTACGATTTTCTTTCCCCGAAACTTTAGGTAAAGTTCAGGTTAAAGTAACGACTTGTGAAGCACTTGACAGTTGGGTTTTATTTTGGTCCACAAAATGAGTACTTTTTCATTTATGTCCGTTACCTCCGTGATTGAAATCTGCAAGCGTCATCATCATCATCATCATCATCATCAGCCTGTTAACGTCACGTCTCCTCTGGCAAGTGTACATGGTGAAGTACCTACCAACTTTTGTAGCAGTTTCGGGAAAATTAACCTGTGACAGACGGCCAGACGGACATATAAGAGAGTGATCCTATAAGGCATGGCTCCGAATTTCATCAGATGTACCTACGGAACCCTTATAAATCTAACTATAATACTTACTTGTTTTCTATTCTAACTTTATCAATAGAATCCATTTACATTTATTTTGACGAAGTTGAGCGGTCGCGCCATGCCTGTCTTACCAACATAAATAACATAAAAGTAATAAGGTCGCGTTGTATGTTCGTCCGTAGCCATAGTTACCTTATTGGAAAGCAATAAAGTTCCATTCTATCATCATTAATTATACTATGTAGAGTGACATACTGGATTATACAAGGTGTTAAAAATTTCCTCTTTTTACAGGGCAATAGCACCCGTTGATTGATAGGGATCACATATTCACATCCCAAATAATTATATTTTTTGCTCTATCTATGACGTCCCGTTTGTTTTTATATTATAAAATGAAGCGGGAGAAGGTATTTTTAAAATATGGTTTTAACTGATTTTCAGAACGTTTCATCAACTTGAAACTACGCACCTATGCACACAATCATTTTGAATGTGAACTAAATTAAACAAAAACTTTTAAAAAAAATCGCTCGTTTGTCGTAAAGTTTTCTCCAATACCCTCAGGGCGTCTATGAGCCGAAATCGAACCAATCAATAAAAAAATGCAAAATGTAAAGTGTTTTGTTTAAACTTTTTTACAGAAATGTCATCCTGTAGACCCGTAGGTTACACCCTGCGAAAAGAGGACCTTTAGTAACACGTTGTATTATCCGTACGGGACAAAGCGTACTGAATGTACGCAATACGCAATTTGGATCGGATGGATTTGGATAATTTGAGGTCAACTTAATTAAGTTTTGTTGGCAATGAACTGTTTTTTAGCATATGAAACAAACATGCAGAACATACCCTTGAATGAACTTTTGTCTTACGTTTTTTTTTATTATTTACTAGTGACCCGCTTCGGCTTCGCACGGGTGCAAAGAGTAAAATAAACCTACCGTGAAAAATATCTAACTGACGGTGAAAATCGCATCAAAATCCGTTGCGTTGTTTAATCAATCACAGTTTAATACAAACCAAAAAGGCTACTTTATATCCTATCTGTCGAATAATTTTCATACAAAATGCGAGGTTTAATCTATGGTCAGAGTTTAAACTGTGATTGATATAACGGCATTTTCGCGGAAAGAGACTTTGTTTTATACTATGTTGAGATAGAGAAGAGGATGTAGAGATTTCGTTTCACTGCGTGACAAGCTAGAAAAAACGTGAATATTCGATATTCGCTGCTTGCAAAATAATTTACAATAACCAAAAAATTAGGACTTTATTTCGTAAAAATAGAACTGTGACGAATTTACACATAATTATGTACTTTTTTCTGTGACGAATTAACTTCAAAAACCCTTTCCCGTCGACAGATGCGTGTTGTCGCCGTTCTCCGGACACAATTTGCCTTCCTCACATTAGAACATAAAATTATAAAATTATTGTCCGCCGGTTAATAGATTATTCATACATAATTAGTTGAGGACTTCTAGTAAGTACTTAATTACAGAAACAGCGTTCTGACTATTACTAAAGGTACATACTAATACCTACCTATATAAATTCTTATTTCACAAATATTACTATTTTTATTTAAACCTTCGCAATTAATTTCTGATTCATTAACCAAATACCTATTCGTAAAAAAATACAGACTCTAGGTAATTAGAATTTGTTGTGATTAAGACAGGAAACTTTCGGACAAAAATAGTCCTAATACTATGAGAGAGAACGAAATTACCGAATATTCAGACCTGATTAAAATTAATCAGCTTCTTTTTCGCTACTTATGCTTATACAAATCACAAATAATTAAGAAGATTAAGAAAGAATCGAAAAAACATAAGCGCATTTCAGCACGATGGGCCTCACAAAGGGACGGGATCACGGGACAAGTGACTGTATTGTGTGCTCAATTGAGCAACCTACTTTACCTACTCCACTTTAGGTACTCCACTTCCACACAGTCCACAGGTGATGTTTCCATGTCAGGCCTTGGCACAATGTAGGTTTTATTCAAGGACGCAGTCAGTAATGACATGCGATGACGGCCGGGTCGGGCTGCCGGCAATGAAAACCACCCTTCGAAGCAGCGGTACCCAAAGTTTTATTTATTTGTTTAGATAAGCACTTACCCGCTCCTGCTAGGTGCATAAAAATATTTATACGTATACAAAATGTAGAGCTTTTTAGAAAATTGTTTTTTTCTTGAGATATTATCTATTTAAGGTGGGACGATAGCAACGTGGCGGGTAATTCAAAATATTCACATTTTTTCATTTTGTAGCTAAACTTAGCTATTTTTGTTCAGCGATTTTTCGTTCGCGGCAATGACATTTCAGCCGATTATGTGTTCTGGTCTACGAAGCAGTGGCACTGCCCAAAAAACTTGTTGTTGACCAGAACACATAATCGGCTGAATTATTGTTGTTCTGTTGTTTACAATAATGAAAAGAATACTATGTTATTGCCGCGAACGGTAAACCGCTGAACAAAAATAGCACAGTTTAGCTACAAAATGTAAAAACCGGTGAAAATTTATAATTTTCCACCACGTTGCTATCGGCCAAACTTAATTAGATATTTTTTTATAGTTGATTACGGGAAAACTGTGTGGGAAAACTCCCTTGGATTAGTCCAAGTTGTATTGTAGGTTTGTGTTCAGACTTCAGGGTAAAAATAAAATTATTTTACCACATTTATTTATTCAATTCAATTTGGAAATCTAACTGTTTATTTAACAGTTCTATTGGTTCGTTGCGCTAGAAACTGTTGCGAACGCCTCAACTATTAACCAATACCAATTTAGATACACGTAGGTTTGGAACCACTGTTCTATTGGAACATACTGCAGTATGTACTGTACATGTACTGTGCCTCCGTTCTATAAGTTCAACATCAGTAGGCACTGTCGGATATCGATTGGTTGACCCTATTTCTATCTATAAAATGACCGCTATCTATCTCACTTTACATAACGTATCTAATATTGTATTGAAAAGATGCCACCCCGGCCAGTGGTTTGTTAGAAAATACGACGAATCGTTTTTCGTTCACTTCTTCGAGAGGTAGACTTGAAAAAATGATTTTATTTCATTTACCTACCTACCCCCTGATATTATTGCTTTTAATCATACATTGGAATTTGTGGTCACTAGTACGATATAGATGCTATTGGATGGTAGGTACTCAAACTAAAGGTTTCAAAACGTAAAGCAAACCCAGCATTAAATGGTCCCCATTGGCTACGTGGGCAGCTTATAGCGCAGGTCCGAATTAACAAAGGTCAATTAAGATCATTGATTAACGAGGCGGTTTATAACTATTTTTAACAAAGTAGCAATGAAACTGTTTGCTTACTCTTCATCCAAATTTCAATTCCGTAGGAAGCCTACTTACTAACTGAGGCAACCATAGGGTAGAAAACGTTTGCCTCGCGGGTGAAAACTCCGCCCGGTAGTACCTACCGTCAGTAGAGATTCAATTCAATTTCAATTTATTATTTACCAAAAATACTTTTAAAAAATCACATAGTTTGCGGTGGTTACCACACTAGACTGTAAGTCTGTGCGGTGATAGCCAAAGAGAGAGTTAACAGTACAAGTAACATACAGTAAGATTAATGGTATACTACTGGCTACCACGCTGCAACCGCGCGGTCGCTGGCGCGCTCTGGCGCTCTGAGGGGTAATTCTCGGCAATCTCGAATGTGACTTGTTACTAAGGTTTTCTTCATAGAATCTCGAATGTGACATACACGAGAATTTGCCCCCTGGCCGCGCGGCAGCCGCACGACCATTTTCATTTCGTTTTTCTGCGCTCTAAGGATTTTCCAAGTTTTGGAGTTAGAGGAGACCAAAGAGCGTATGGAATGAGCCGTTTTCAAAGAAGAAATTAAAAGCAGTTCATAGTTACAGGTGTGGCCATAGAAAAACCGGAATACGGCTGCCTAATCTGTGCTAAGCGAAATTTGACAGCCGTATTCCGGTTCTTCTATGGCTACGCCTGTAAACGCCATAACAGGGTGTTAAAAGACCGCCAACAGACCCGAAAGGTACGCATACTAGACACCAAAATAAAGTATCTTTTCGATAAATTATTGCTGGGAAATGATTTTGGTTTTTTAGATTATAATTGTGGAAAATATTTTATCACGCAATGGAAGTGTAACACACAGAAGTCATATTACACAAGCGTTGACATAAATTTGTGTTACTTAAGTTCGCGATGCCGATGTTTAGAATACATTGCGGGTTGCAATTTTGACGTCGTTTTATACAAGATTAATTCAAAATTTTGATACGGCTTCTGGAAAAGAAATGTTAAGTACTTGAAACTGAGCAGATTTCTGCAAAAAATTTGAAATGTCCTACTTTGAACCTCATTATCTCGGAAACCGTTGATTTCCCAGGCATAGTTCCTTGGGCAAAAATTTTCAGTATGATGAGGACAATACGTGATTTCCCGCTTTTAGGTCTTTTAACACCCTGTATGAACTGGTTTGAATTTGTTCTTTGAAAACGGCTCATTGATTTGAGAACGCGACGTATTGCTGAGCCAAAGCAGTACATACTACCTGAGAACGGACTCAATGCTTGCTTCTGCCAACGAAAACACGGCGCCCGAACAATGCTGTTTTGGAAAACATGTTGCGTTAACGGCTGCATTGTTTTGCATTCACAAGGCGAATTAATTAATAACAATAACGTGCATTGGAGGATGTCATGCGAACTGACTGACTGATGGATCCCGGTCAATGTCCGGTTCGCTAACACTCTTAGCAACTTCGCGGAATTCTCTCGCGGCCTTATTTCTTTCAAAGGTAAGGCTGACAGCCCACCAGTGTGTTTTTATTTTGTCTCCGCTAATGTTTTGTGTCTCTTATAATTTCTATGCACCGTCGCGTTACTTCGGTTTTTCAGCGCGTCTATTCTCTAAGAAGTCCACTCACCCCTCGCCCGTCAAAACACTCAAATATAACCCTTATTGAAATTAACATTTTTTATGTTTAAAAACGAAAAATTTACGGTGTTTTTTTTTTAGAGAATACAGGTATAGATCAAAAAGTCGCTAGTGCGCGCCTAGTCTAAACCTTTTAGCACAAGAAGTGTCCTACTGCACATTTTATATTAAACTTAGTTTTGATGCACCATTCTGCTTTGCTAAGTCGGTACTCACGCGGTATGCTAAATGCCTGTTTCATATGAGCTAATAAAAAAAAAGCTTATTTAAATAACATAAGTACATAATATTTAATAAGCATGTGATGGCCATGTTTCTTCGCCACCAGATGGCGCTGGGGTCGCCGAAGGTATTCCAAACTTTATAATCTTTCATTCAATCACGCACCATGCTATCTATGCTGATTACCGACAACTTTGAACATTGTCTTATTTACTTACATAGGTACTAGTGACAAGGCTATAATGTCGTGGTTTTGCAATTTATTTTTAGCTTTATGGCATAAACATTGACTTTTATTAAAGTCATAAACTAAGAATAGTCGATAGCACCGCGATTTGAAACATATTTATAATATTTCATAGTTAAACAAGTACGAAAGAAATTGAGGGTTTAAAATAGCTTGCTTACAGATTGGGTCAACAACGGGCTATAACAGACTTGATTTGTTTCCGTGGTATTTACAGGTATCGTCACGAGTTATGAGCGCTCGACGAAACTGGTGGGGATTTCTGCGCAAGTGTGTACAATCGCGCGCAAAATGTCTAATATCCACGCGGGATCTAAGACTGACGGACGCTGAGCTGAACTATAGTTGAGTGAGATACTATAAAAATCGGAGAAACTGACTAAACTTAACGATTTAAAGTATTCTTTGCGGACGTTATATTTTAAATGGTATTCTATACAATAATCCTGACATTACGATAAAACGGGTGTACAATCAATGAAAAATAATCTCAATCCAATATTATTGTACTCAATAACTTTTTTGAATCTTTCTGAACCGTCTTTTTAAAACATTTTGTTTCGGCATTCTTTCTGCGAGGAAATAAAAAAACGTTGTGTACGACTGTACCCCGAGGCTGGAACGACTGATCTACCAATCACGCGCCCGCGCTCGCCGGCGACCGCGCCTCTCCGTCGCCCCCCGCGTACCCCACCAAACAGACCGAAAAAATGAGTTCTGCGCATTCAAGGTCAGCGCTCATAACTCGTGACGCGACCTGTACGTCTATAGCTCGCATACATTCATTCGACGTTTATCCTACTCAGCACAGAACAATTAGACCAATAGAAGAAACAATGATCACGTGACACCGTACTACCTTAGTTGTCAAAGTTTTTTTTTTAATCTTATTTACTAACTGAATACCCATCAAATTAAGATGGTCACCGTAGCCTACAAAGTGTCAGCACTTGGGATCCTTTCATATTTAGTCGGGTCACCATTTGAGTCAAAGTTCTGCAGCCGGTCGGACGAAGTATTTTCATAAATCTGTTCTAAACGTTTTAGTGATAAAACAAACAATAGTTGGCGAATCTGTAATAAATGCACAATGACGTGTATAGTGCGTAAGTGCCCATCGAGTGCGAAATCCAAAGAAAACGGAGGTGAAAATTTGAGCTTCCTTAAGTGAGTACCTAATACCTATATTTTCTCGTCTAAAAGAACCGTGAGATGATCTATCAGCAATGAAAATAAACTTCCCCGACAGCTTATTATCCAACATAGCCGTAATTATTGCGTTTAGATCAAAACTGGGCACTAAAATGTGATAAATAAACAAATCCATTTGTAGGCTATACTAGTGATGTTTAAAGCATGGTCGATAAAATTTTTCGATAAATGATAGTCACAATATCATACACATTGTTTTTCTGTTAAAGTTTTCCCAAAACCGAAATCCGGGCGCAATGGTTTGCCGCCATTGGCAGAAATGAGAAGCAGTACCGGAAACACTGGAAACTATGCTCAAGACACTTCAGACCCGAGTGCTTTATACGAGGGAATTTATTGCGAGTACGTCTCAAGGAAAGTGCGGTGCCCACCTTGAACTTAACAGAAAAAATGGAAGTGACGGTAAGGGTTGGGCTGTAATTTTAGGGATGCTATGGGCCGAGACCTAAAAATAAAATTTTGTCCCATAAGTACATGATGTCTTTTTTGGTGAATTTTTTCTACTTTTTGTGCCTTAAGCAGCCCCCTTTTCTGAACCATTCTTGAAAGTTTTTTTTTTTTCAGGGCTTATTGAGACGCCGTATTGAGACGCTCAACGTAGAAAGTAACGCTAATGTGTCCTTTCAGCCTATGCCACAGGCTACGACAGGCACCGTTAGTTTTTAATAAATTTTATATCACGCATTACAATCATTCTGTTTTTTCATAATTCCTAAAAACAAACGAAATAGTGGAACAATTTTGTTCCTCTTTTGTGTACCATCCTTAAAAGTTTTCTCTTGTTTACAGGGCGATTCAATGCTTAATATGGACAATGCCACGGGCTACCACAAGCACTGAAAGTTTTTGATGAATATCGTATAACATACACTCACCGGCGGTTTCTCAATAATAATATGAGTCATACAATTTTATTCTGTGTATTAAAGGTAGGTCTTAAAAAAAAACGAGATAGTGTAAGAACTTTATCACATAAGCGTACCATTTTTGAAGGCTTCGTTTTGTTTTCAGAGTGACTCAATTCCAAACATGGGCAGTAACACAATCACGATTATGTATTTACTTCAATAATACATTTTTTATCTCCCAGGCTCGGAAAGTATGCTGATAACAAGACAATCCAGAAGAAAATCCAATTTTACACGATGCAATTTTGTGTGATTCGAAATTAAAATTTGAACGCTGTAAGGTGTAGAAAACAAAAACGTAGTCATCTGTCAAAGCAATGAAGAACGAAACTTATTTCACTAACCTCTATGTCGTTGTCTTTTGTTTTTCTTACCTAGCATTTCCTCGCTCTGTGAGATGAAAAGTTGTGTGTTACGCACGGATGCAATATTTTTTACGTCTCGTGCTTCTGAATACCTCGCTACGCTCAGGTTTATTTTTTTAAACCACTCGCTACGCTCGTGGCTTAATCTTAGAAACCTTCGCTAGCTCGGTATTCAACACTAGCACTCGCCGCAAACAATATCTTTGCATCCTTGCATAACAAATAACTATTATCTAATGCGTCATACAGTTTCATTACAGCTTTGTGTACTTACTACATTTCTATCGATATCGATGAAGTGGCAGTCTGAGGGTTGGCCCATCCCTAGCGGCTAGCGTCTGACAGCAGGGGCTGTACGCACTATCAAATCGCTGTACTGTTAAACATTATGCCGTCTCTTTTTTTCTAATGGAAGTTTGGTTGACGAAAGCAGGACAGTATTACCGTCGAAAGTTTCTGCTAAGTATGGTTTCTTCTATTGATGTAATTGTTCTGTGCTACTCAGTTATTATTGTCGATGAATATGCCGTTTAAGTTAGCTGTCAAGGTTTTGCAAAACCTCTGGCTTCTATTGTTAAAAAAAGAAAAAAAAACGAATCCGAGGGGTTACCCTTAATTAAATTATCTTTGAATTCGCATAGTCATGCTTTGATTTTATATAATTTGTAATGCGTATTCAAAGGTTAAGCTATTTTGTACAATAAAAATATAAATTGCGTCTTATTTAATGAAATATTGAATTTTGTAAATTGCGCCAAAATGCATCAAGGGTAGAGGGACTGGACGAAATTTGAAACTGCTAATATAGACTGAAGTTCAAAGTGTTCACTTGCTGAATATTTCGCGTACCTAGTTGACTATACGTGTTGTATTTTATTTCAAACTAGCTTTTGCCCGCGACTCCGTCCGCGCAGACTCATTTTTTTCTCGTGAGTTTTTCCGTTGTTTTAAAAGTTATTCTGCTATTCGGGGCGGAGAGAAATCCAACAAATCAAAAATCATAAAAATCGACACGACTTTGTTTTATATATTAAGATAATTAGTACGGTCGGCCACAATCTCAGATATCCCATGGCAGCTCTTACCGCGCGCGGCATAAGGGTGCCAATCGAACAAAAAGGGGTATCTGAGACTGTGGCCGACTGTACGTAAGTATACTATACTAGCTTTTTAACGCTACTCTGCTTGCAACACTATGGGCCTCATTCTCGTTTATGCGCCAACAAGAGTTTTAATTAAAATATCGTCTTCTACAGGGTGCACTGGAATTAATACAAATAACCTTTACTATGTCACCAGAAACGGGGAAAAATATCAGCTGTTCAATACATAAGGTAGAGTCGGTACTGCACCAAATGTATAATAGCCTGGAGACTGCCTAAAGTTCCGCTATGGAATTCGAGTGCACCCTGTAGGTACCCATACAAATATTGAAAAAAGAAACCTTAAAACACAGTGAATACAACCCCTGTAACAGAGCACTATAATTTAGTGGGCATCATGTTGTGGATTGACCTTGGATTCTTGGCCTCTACAAAGTAAAAATATTTCGTATTTTATCTGATGTTCAACGTATGGAAACTGACATTATTGGTACTGATACCATCTGCATTATAAGTATTTTTGTAATTTGTGTTCGACACATACTAATTTAATGGTTCGTTAGGTTTATTTATGTAAGTGGCATAAAAATATGGTAAGGTATTCAAATTCTATAAATTCGTAAAGTCCACGTTTTTTCAGATACAAGATAATAAGTATAATACGGATGATTTAAAAAAACTGGTCAAGTGCGAGTCGGACTCACGCACCGAGGGTTCCATGCTGACGTGTAAGGGGGAAATGATCTATGTATTTTTTTTTTCATAAATAGAAAACATACATCATACATCGTAAAATGTATTTAACGTTTTAGCTTGTGCTAATGAAGCTCTTTCATACGATACCCCACATGATATGATCGTCTCACTTTGAAATTTGCACCCCACAATTTTTTGTATTTTTACCCCATTTTTTGTGAAGTAATTAAAATTTTACGGTTTTTGCATTTTTCCCTTTATTTGTTCTATAAACACTTCTTCTTGCCAAATTTCATGATTCTAGGTCAACGGGAATTACCCTGTAGGTTTTGATTCCTTGAAACATGCGGCAAAATGTTGCATAAAAGGCCGTATCTTTTGATTGCGTAAATGTAGAAGCTTGATTTTTTCACAGCTTCAAGGGACGGCAGGCCTAAGTATAGATAATATAATAGATAATATTTGATACCTCTACGCGTTCTTGAGAAAAGGATCTTAACAGACGGACAACAATGTGATCCTATAATGGTTTAGATTTTCATTTTGAGGTACGGAACCCAAAAAATTACCAACTTGGAGCGACTCGATAAATTAAAAACACATTTAGATAAAAAAATATATGTTAACTAGGTACATATCGTAAGTACGCTAATATAATTTGCGAGAAAAGGTAACACACACTCAGAGTATCAAGTCATCGAGTTACAAAAGTATTCATCCATATCCATCCATAGCTAAACCGTTTCTATATAACATATAAGTAAGTGCAATCATAATACTGGGAGTATATTATTATCGTGGTGGAATAGTAGACGAGGAGGTAGCATTATAACGCAATGGCGGGCGTCCCAGTAGAAGGACAAAACCGGGGTTTCCTCGTTTTTCTCCTACAACCAACAAACTAATCATCTAGAGTTAGAATATTCTTTGCTGTACTACAAAAACATTAAAAGGACCGACAGTATTAATAAATCGTAATTGAAGCCGTCAACTAGGAGCCCATTTTAGCACCATTGCGTTACAGACTCAGGCCCCTGGTCTACTATTCCAAGAGTACTTTACTAATATGCAAGCTAAGTTGCAGTGCCAACATAACTTACTTACGCAAAGTCCCCGAAGCCCGAAGTGATATGCAGAGAACTAGATGATTGGGTATTTTCCAGTATTCAAGAAAAATATTTGATGCTAGCCTGATATAAATACGTACTTTTGCGCCCTGGAGCCAATTTCATAAATGTACAATTCATAGTTTATTATGACAATTTGATTTAAATTGAGTAGCTGATTAGCTGATTAGACATGAAAGAGGGAGGTAACAAAAAAGGTTACCTTTCTATCCAACTACTCAATATAGGTACATTCGAATAATCGTAATAATCTATGAATTGTAATTTTATGAAACTGACACCGGTTGTTATTTGAACCAAACCAAAAATAGTAACTTCTAACAATTTAATTGATAGCAGAAATAATTGACGTCATCAATTACACATTCTTTCACAAAAATAATTCCAAACAAGGTTGTTATTGCTGTCGCATTTTTGAACGGATAATGGCTCCACCGGTGACTCTGAGCAACTTTTGGAAATGCGCAAAAAAGGAATCAATTCGTACACAATGCGAACATAATTTTTCGCGCATTTCCGATCGAAACTATCAAAGAAAAGTGGTTCAGAATCACTAATATTACAAAAGTTTGACTGGTATTTCTCATGACATTAACCCCAACTCTGTTTTCGCAGAACAAAATGTTATAAATTATAATACAATTCCAAAAATAACATCATTGCATTATATCTGTGCACCAAATAACTTTAGTGAAGTTTGCACTGTGTTATCAACTCATTGTGTGCATTATATTACAGAAATTTATATAATAGTGGTGGTGGTGTGGCAAACATAGGACTAAGTACCTACCTATTCCTGTAGCTATAGGTATTTGTTATTGGTGCCCAAACTAAAACTTTTTTTTAATACACCTCCGGAAAACTGCAACGAGCCACCACGACCAAATATAATAATTTCAAATGCCGCCTATTAAAAATACACTCTAAGTAGGTAGAGTTTCTTTTCTTCTTTCGCCCTTTTATTGCTTGCTAGAATTTAGACTATATTATACAGGGTATTTTCTAATACCATTTCAACTCTGATATTCAATATGATTTTTGGCCCTTTAAAATGTAGAGTAGAAAATGGTTATTTTTTATCTGTATTAGAAGTTATCTGTAAGATTTTTTCTGTTGTGCAATAAAGAGTTCTCTATCTATCCATCTAAAGATTTCAGTCTAGAAAAAGTATTTACAATTCAGAAATAGAATGTAGTACCTACAAAGCTGTAAAATCGAAATAGATTTTTCATTATCGTCGATCGTCTCTACTTATAGAGTTGTAATTAAAACCCGATAGTCTGATTATGGCGTATGGATCTAGTGGAAAATCATATACGTAATGAGGATTTTTCCAAGCATCAAATACAAGTTAGAATAACTATCAAAATCAGTCTATTAATCTGTGGTTACCATATAAACCACAGATTTAGTTGCGCGATTTAGACAGTACGAATCGTTGTCAAATTTTAGACTTGGAAAAATCCCTATTACAATAACAATACACGCCAGCAAATGATAAACATTTTGGACGCTATTATTGTGAAGATAAACATCAATGACTCATCCGTTTTGGGCCATATCAGGCATCATGATCGATTCACGATTACTTATTTCACTTTTAATTTCGATTGCATTTTTTATTTTGGTAGATAATCTTTCGATTTAGCGTTTCACTTCAGGGTCGGAGAGTAGTATAAAATTGACATGCCATAAAAACAGTTTACCTACAGAAGAGGTAGGTACAGTCGGCCACAGTCTCAGATACCCCTTTTTGTTCGATTGGCGCCCTTATGCCGCGTGCGATAAGAGCTGCCATGGGGTATCTGAGATTGTGGCCGACCGTACCTACTTGACGTAAGAATTAACCGGTTCTTAATTTTATTTTGTTTTATTATCCTCACAATAAAATAAGATCCAAGATATTTTATTAATTAGTTTGATATTTTTACTTATCTACAATGAAGGGCTATTATAGAGCTTGATAGCGGACGATACAGAGGTTAGTCTACCTTGAATGGCATACAGTGGATTGTGTCGAGCTGTCAATGCTCTATATATTAATTATGCAGTTTAAACGAATAGGGCACCCTTAATTAGGTAGATAAGATAATTTTATAAGTACCTATCGCTAATGGTGTTCTAATCCGGTCGAAGGGCAATGCGATTAAATTATTTAATCAGGTAACTTATCTAAGAGCTCCGAAAGACCCACCAATTTATATATTTTAGTAAATTACTTATTACTCGTACATAACATAAGTAAATCACTACGTTATTGTCCGGTTGGGTACATAATGATATCAAGGCCCACATACTTACAAACAGTGTCAACAATCACATCATCGATGCACTGCTATCAATCACTAAAGAAGCAGTACAATAAATAATAATAATACAAGCTTTTCTTGCGGAAAACCAGGTAAGATATCACAAAAAATAATTGAACGAGCGAGCGAAGCGAGCGAAGTTCTCCGAGTCTACTGGAACAATCCGGCGTTTGTATGTATGTATGTATGTATGTATGTATGTATGTATGAATGTTCGTTCGACGATAACTTGAGTAAAGGTGTCGTTTCTCGATAGTATGGGGCTCAGGCTAAGACTGAAATTTAAATGAGGACTTGATTTAACAGACTATAGTTTACTGCTAAACCACCTTTTAACGACCACTCCTCAATATCTTCATTAGTTCCCATGTATAAAAATATTTTCATTTGCTCGCAATGCAACACGCAGTCAACACCAACACTGACAAAATGGCGAACTCTGTGGTGGTGTGTGCACAGAATAGTGGAGCTGTCAAAGCCACAGAATTAATTCAGCTCGCGTAGCATGAGGTGGTGTTAGATAGGTGTTAGAATGATAGGACTCTGTCCATCCCGCTCTACTTCAAACAAAAGAGTGAGATAGGTACATATAGTTTTAAACCCATAGATACTCTCTAACACCACCTCATGCTACGCGAGCAGTGAAACAAACAAAACCAAAACACTTTTGAAACGCACCGGTCACCAACACAGAACAAACAACGAACACAATAAGGGCGATTCTGTCTAAAACTATTACTAATCTGTCACTTTAGTACATTATCTGTCACTTTTAGTGCTGTCAGATTAGTATAGTTTTAGACAGAATCGCCCTTATTATCACACAGCACACACAAAAAAACTCATTTTTTGTAATCTGTGAAACAAACTTCAAAAACACCCCTCCCCACGCAACGAACGAAACACCACAGAATATAAAATTCGCGACGGAGGGAAACGTTCCAAAACCAGAACATAAAGGTTGGTAGAAAATCGATTTTAAGAAATGATGGCATTTAAAATGTTTGATAATAAATAATGAGGGTCTATATCTCGAATGGCAAGTTTTACGTTTTATTTGAATATTGTAATGTTTGTATTTCGAGTAAAAATATTGTGTTTCAAAATCAAAAGCATTTACCTCGCTCGTGTAAAGCAGTATCTGAACGCCTATAATGGAACTTTCATGAAAACAGAAACTGTTCGTACATGAAAATAACACTGAAATAGAATCTTTTAGGCAGCAGATACTGTTCAGGGGATTTTTCTCTTTGATATAGAGGGGTCATCGAAAACTTTAAATCGACAGCAAAATTAAAAAAAAAATGGCCCAGAAAGAAACAAAACCTTTAGTCGGATCGTCATGAAATTTGGTAGGCAGGTAAATGAGGCCAATAGAATTTTTAAGTTCGAACATGAGCCAAATCGGTCGAGGGGTTGCTGAGATATGGGGTCGCGAGTTTATAGTTCGGGGCGAACCACTAGTGTAATAGAACTGGTACCTATAGCCGTATACATACACTACTACGTATAATAATAATTACCATTAAGTATGAAGGAAATTTTTAAATAGCTTTATTCCTGAAACACACCAACTTCTAAATTATGTTATTTCCAACAACTTTAGTTCGACGACTTTTCCTATGGCTCGACACTTTTTATTTACTGAACATTTCTTATCCTTTAAGAGGGTGCAGAAGCATGATTTTCCCATACAAACGTAGTTCCGGTTTAATTTCCTAACTACAGGGTGGATTTTGCTGAAACTTGGTTTATATCAGTAGATGACCAGTACGGAGGTTTGCGAATAGTTTTTATAATAAAAAAAATAGCCTGAAAGAAATTAGAGCGATGCGTTTTTCGCGCCGAAAAAGGGGTTACTTTCAGCTGTTATTTACTTACATTATTACACTGCCTATTGGAGTCTAACTACCTTGGGAACATCAATAATGTATTGTACTTTTTTTTTTTTTTTTTTAAATAGCTAATAAAATGTAGAAATGGCAGCGGAACTACGAAAAAATTTGGGAAAATAGATCTATTACATTACCACTACAACTACATACTCGCGAAAGGATACGAACACACGTAGACTCATACAGCCGCATTGCCTCTCACTTTTCTCGCGCCCCGTCTCGCTCTGAGTGAAACAGCTATAGAAAACAGTGTTTGGCCGTCACTGAGTTCCCACGGTCCTGAAGGGGTCTCTTAATTAAAAGTTTGCATTGTACCGTTTCAGCACTGCCTTCGCGGCGCGCTTTCGTGCCCCATCACTCTCTCTGTACCTACCAACTTTCCAGCAACTTCTGTTCCTACTTGTTATTAAGAGCCACAAATAAAAATAAATGTATGGAAAAAAAATGCGCTTTCACCAAACTCGTAGAACAAAAGTTTTTAAAGTTGACGTGTTAATTGAAAAATTGCCCTGTGTATCTATCTAAAAATTTATTAAAACTTACCTGATTTTCAAACTATGGTGTAACTTGTGTTAATTTAATACCTGGGTATCTACCTTTACATACCTAAGTAAAAAGTAATTAGGAAATTATTCCGAATTAAGTATTACGCGAAGAAATAAAAATAGAGTTATTATTTTAGCAGCGGGTGAGAATGTAGAGTATTGGTAGAAAAAGAAACTATGTATCTCTATCGATTTGGCGATTTATTAAAACCTTAGGATCATTCAGGCTTAGGATCCAACAATCGTTGGATTGTTGGATCCTAAGCCTCATGTTGATGTGGACCACTTTTATTACCTCCTAATCTAATAACATCGTGATAAGTTAGCTTACTTATCCTACATAAAAATAAAAGCAAAAAAACATTCACATTTTTAAGAACTATTAGATTTAGCTTCAAACCTTTTTTGTAGGTTCTAGTTGTTAACTTTATTGTAGTAAAAATATTGTGGTGAGGTCCAGTCCACTAGGATTGACTGCTATAAATCGTTCACTCGGTGGTAAAGTACCCTCGGTACCGACGAGTAGGTATATACTCCACAGTACTTTCTGATAACGCTATCTGCACAATATAAATTAACGTGTCAACAAAGTGTATCTGTTTCGAACATTTATATGCTAGATTATTGTGTTATTTGTTGTACAGTCGAAGACAAATGTGGCAGGAAGTACGATAAATTATATTTAGTTGTCAAAAAAACTAAGGCCTTAAGATTTATACAGGGTCCATTGGCACCTTCACTCACACTAGATGGTTGAAGATACCACTCGCCGCTGCAGTGCCCGGGACATTGTTTTAGATGGAGTAGGCTTGCCCAACACCTATACGAGTACCATTATCTACACCATCCTGATAGCTTAGTCGGCCTAGCTGGCCCACAGGAAAAACAAGTCAATAAGTGTGGAGCCAACTGAGCCGCGGGTTTCCTCACGATGTTTTCCTTCACAGTTATCTAGTAGTTCACAAATGTACGTAGGTTTTTTTAAAATAAACTTTTTTTTTGGGGTCATACGCCTCGAGGGAAGCCAGTCGCCATGCTGGTCTAGAATGGCAACCCTTTCAGACGCACCCATGTGGTGAAACAGGCAAACTAATATGATAAAAGAAACAAAGTCCTAAGTACATGCCTGCGCCGGGAATCGAACCTGGGTCCCTCGCTTCAGAGTCCAATGTCCTATCACTCTAGGCCACTACCGCTTCGTTGGCAATAGCACTAATAAAAAAGGCTAAACAAATAAAATTACAGATTTCTCGTTCGTAAATCTACTTACTTCACAATTTGTGAAATTGCACTTATTTCCTGTCGGCACAGCACTGCAGACAATCACTGTAAAATGTATCTATGCAAGCAGGAATATCTATCAGACTATTGCAAATATATTTTATAGTTTTAATACTACTCCTCCACGTACGGATTAACGCGTTAACTAGCGCCGCAAGTGGGGTATCATGCAGATATGGTTAAGCAAATTAGTGCGCTAAAGTTTAGCGCTACCTAGCGGTTTAGCGGCTAAACCATCACAATATGCGTGATGCGCGATTTAGCGCGTAGGTGGACTGGGAGCATTTATAAACATTAACCTTACTTATCCTTGATTTTAAAATGTGAATAATGATGACGGGCGCAAAGCAATTAATACCTACTGAATGCGTATATCCGATTAACTCCAACAATAGGTAAATACCTACTACATACCTACCTGTATTTTAATTGTGGTCGATTCGTTCGCCTTCACCGCGCATGTTTTAAGTTTTTCATTTAATCATTTACTGATTGCATTTTGTACTATTTACAATCGTGGTGTTACGTGAAGTTCTGCAAATAACTGTTGTACATACGCTGAAGTAGTTGTATGTACCTAAGTGTTTGTATTTGCGACCCGACTGTTGGTGGCACTTGGTATGTTCCTATTGACATAATAGGTACGATCAACGACACGATACCCCCTTTTGGTTTGGTTTTCGAACTTATGCCGCGCGGGGTAAGCGGCTCTACCAGGGATATCTAGCGTGTTACTAACTGTACTTACAGTGGATGGGGGCTGTCATTGTACAGTCAGTCACAAGTTAGGATAGGTACCCCTTTTTGTTCGATTCACGCCCTTATGTCGCGGAGGCATGAGCTGCTATGGGGTATTCTTTAGTATGGCTGACCGTACCATGGTGGCCTATATCGAGCTCTACATTGCCCCCTCTCAAGCTGTTAGCGTACGCAGTGGGACACACGCAGTGTCAAAGCTCGGATGTGTTCCTGCACAGCAGCCAGCTGGCGTAGCAACAACGCGGCTATTCTCTTAAAAATCCACTCAACCTTTGAGCGTCAAAAAACTGGAAATGGACGTTAGATATTAAAATTATCAATTTTCTTTTACATTTAAAAACTGAACTATTGACGGTGATTATTTTAGAGAATACAGGGGCAGAATGGAATATTGATATAGCGTAAATCTATCTAATCCCAATTCACGGTGCTCTACCTAGAGTTGGACGGACAACGGTCTGTAGCGTCCGGAATTCCGGATACTTGATCACCACCGGTCATAAACTCATAACACCGGCTGTCGAGGTACCGGGAGTCTACCTACCTACGTGGATCAACGGAGTAAGAGAGAGCCATGAATGGTGTCGCATGGTCCCCACGCTTGACAACTATCGCGCGATACATTGTGCTGTACCTACAGGGTAATTTTAAAATAGCTTTATTCCTGAAACACGTCTACATCTAAATGTGAATTTCGACAACTTTTGCTCTACCGCTTTGGTGAAAGCTTAAATTTTTCCATACAATAAATATAGGTTTTTCCAAAATATTTGTATGGCTTGTACCTACATTTAAATGATCGTTTAATTTTTTTCGCGGAGCACCAAATAGGGGCAGGAGAGGCTGGAAAGGTGGTAGAGAATGGAGGGGCACGAAAGCGCGTCGCGCAGGCAGCGCTGAATTGAAACAAAAGCAAACTTTTAAATAGTAAGAAACGTTCAATAAATAAAAAGTAGGTAGGTACCTATCGAGCTATTACAAAAGTCGTAGAACAAAAATTTGATGGAAATCACATTTAGAAGTTGACATATTTCATGAATAAAGCTATTTAAAAATGGCCCTGTATATGAAGAACCCTTCGTGCTGAAGACATTGGTAGATAATGGTAAGCGTCGCCGTCTGCCCGGGTGAAACGTCTTTCCTTCAAGTTCTAGTACGTTGCCACTTGTCTAGGTAGGTACTGATTGCGCGGCCGAAGTGTTTGTGTCGACTAATTAAGTGTATCAATTAACAGCTGTACACACGTCGGTGCTAATTACTATTCCAGTCGCCGTGCGACAACTGACGTGTGCTAAACTCTGCCGCTGCTGTTTAACGAATTGATTTCAGCCCAAAGTACGGTTACTTTCGTTAGCACCCACTTATTAGGTTCCACCGGTGGATGTTTCGGTTTCCCATTAGCAGCAATTCCCACTACGGCGTAAGGTCATACACTCCGGCTGACGCTCACGTTTCTGCCTACAGATCGCGGTTGGGCGCAGCACCCGGGACCATTCCATTGACGTGGACCTATGCCTCGAAGGCCCGTCGGCGAAGGTGTCCAGGCGACATGCGACCATACGACTACGCAATAGCGGCGACTTCTTCATGTCCTCGGAGGGCAAGCGGCCGGTATTCGTCGACGGCCGCCCAGTGCTTCAGGGGAACAAAGTGAAGCTCAACCACAATAGTGTGATCGAAGTAAATGTGCTCTGATAAGAACCGTTGTGTAATGTGAATTGTCAAAGCAAATGGCTGGGTTTAATTGGATAGATAGGCACCTAGTTTTATTAGTTTTTGCCAATGAGCGTAGGTTCCTACTAGAGCATGGAATACCGGAGCCTTTTCCCAATACCGGTATTCATTCGGTATCAAGATTTTAAATACCGGGATACCGGTTTTTCGGTATTTTCCGGTATTAAATTATTGTTACATAAAAAAATATTGAATTGTTATAAAATCGACAAATAGAAAATTTAAAATAAGTGAGTTTATTTAATTGAAAGATAATATTAATTTATACTAACTGTTGCCTGCGACTTCGTCCGCGTAGACTTTTTTTTCGGTTATCGACATTACCAGACGAATTTAGTTCGTAATTTATAGTCTATGTTAGTCTGGTTTCTAAGCTATCTCCATTCCTTCAGGCAAATTCGTCCTGCAGTTCTAGCGTGAAAACAAATACACACACTCACTCACTCACAAACTGTCCGCGCACTCGGAGAAAAAGTTGCAGAATCAGAATATTCTTTGCTGTACTACAAAAACATTAATAGAACCGTCCGCAATCCGCATTAATAAATCGTAATGGGCAATTTTCTGACAGCTCATGAGTTGCAGTTCCAAATTTGTAACTGGATGTCGCTGACGAGATATGTTTTTTATAAGCCAGTTTGCGCTCGTTGGGCTTCGTAGATACGTCTAAACACAATATTTAGGTATTGGTGATGGAGATGGAGCAAAATGTAGTGTTTCCGGTTCTACCATTCACTCATACAAGAACAATAACAAAGTCGTGAACTTTTTCATGTACCAAAATGGAATGAGGTGAAAGATGAAGTCACAGAGCAATGAAGTGAAAAAGTATTTTCGCTGTAGTAAGCACGAATTTACTTTGTGATGTCGCCATCTGTCACAGCTTTTATAACAATTTTTTATTTTTTAAAGCTGTCAGAAAATCCCCCATTGAAGCCGTCAACTGGGAGCCTATTTTGGCACCATTGCGTCACAGGCTAAACAGGCACAGGCCCCTGGACTGCAGTCCAAAATAAGAAAGTAATCGGTTTTAATTAATAAACAAAAACCGGCGTTTATACTTATAGGTTTTTACAAAAAACTTTTTTTGTAGGTTTAACAAGGTTTAAAACCGGTTCAGATCACTATTCCGCACAGCGCATCGCATGCGCGCGAAATTTTGATATTCCACACTTGTTTCAGAGTTTTATCTGTAATACCGAAAATACCGAAATTCCGGTATTAAGATAATACAATACCGGTTTTTCAAATGTAGATATTTAGCCCGGGATCCCGGTTTTTCGGTATTACCGAAAACCGGTATCCATGCTCTAGTTCCTACGTTGTGTGTAGAGTGCACACATTTTAGCCGATGTTGTGACCTGAACTTAATTATTTTTTAATGTTATTGGAACTTTTTCCCAGGAAAAATGATAACGTATATCTTACCTACTTATTCTCGGATTATTTGTTATCGTCCCAATGATAACTTTGTTTATAGAATATTTCTTTGAAATAACTTAATCTTTATCTCCATGTTCCTACGTCTTGGCAGTTTTCATAAATTATAATGTTCGTTTTGCCTAGAGAGGTGGGAATACACATTCCTCGTGGTCACACTGGTATGGCAAATCGGTGTGACCACGAGTCCGTGAAATTGCTCGTGAAATTAATGGCAGAAAACATCCTGAAGGGATTCTTTAAAACTATTAACCACCTTTAATTTCTACCCTGTTTTATTGCGGCATACCTACTTATCTACATAATATAAAGAGGAAAAGTTTGTAAGTATGTATTTAAGTAGACGGTAATCTCCAAAACTACTCATACGATTTTAAAAATTATTTCACTAATGGGAAGCTACGTTATCGCCGAGTGCTTAAGGCTATTTTTTATTTTGATATCGGGAAAAAAACGAAGTCTGCGCGGACGAAGCCGCGGCTAAAAGCCAGAACAAAGCCATATAAACATATTTTATGATATAGGTCCCACCAAGTGTCCAACCCCGGTTCTATGTGGTGTGTGTGATGTGTGATGCAGACGTTGTTGCTGGAAGTTTAACCCATTGGTGATAATTGTTACAGATCGCGGGCCTCCGCTTCGTCTTTCTCGTCAACCACAATCTCATCAGCGCCATCAGACAAGAAGCCGTCAAAGTTAACATCCCTGTTTAAACCCATAGACTAGCCAGTTAATATTTAAGAAGAAAATAATAAATATAACTTAAAATAATATACCTTTGCCGTTTTATTAGAACACATTTATTTGGTCAATTTTATAATATTTTCTATTTAGGTATTGCACGCACAAACATAAAATCCAAGTTTTATTTTTTCCTTTAAATGCGGTGCTAAAATACCGCTCTGTAGTTAGTACAGTTTGTATGTATGTGACATTTTGGTATAACATCTATCACGAAACACTATCACGTGCGTTACTGGCATTTAAAAGATATGCATTTATTAACAGTAATGAAATAACTTATCATATTAAAACTAATAATAACCAGAAATCCTTGACCCATCCTTAGAAATAAAACATCCTTCAACCACAAAAAAAAGTATTTTATCACGTTATACAACGACCAACAAAGTGCATGCAAATTAAAATTTCAAACAATCCACTCAAAAGTGCATTTTAACAAACAAACATACAAATAGTTAATGAAAACTTAACACAATGCGTTATCTTAGGTTTAAATATCAAATGAAAGATTGCTTAGTTAAACGAAATATACAAGTAAAGAAATTGTACCTATATAAAAATACTTACAGCATATTTATATCTAAATGTAAGTTCAGCCTCAAAATATATAGGATTCAAAGATCCCAAACCACCTATGGGCGATTAAAATTCTCACATTTTTGACAATAATATGTCTGTAATATTTTTCAATTGGATTTTACTTCACCATTAGGCATCGGCACGAAATCTTATGATTAGGTAGTTACTTTATACTACGTCAAAATATAATTTAAATTAATAAATAACATGTAAATCGCTCTACTTTTATTTACAGTAAATTCTATAGGTCAGAAGGAAATACTTTCAACACATCTGCAGGACTTATAAATAAAAGCACATATTTGGTATAATGTTTAACACCCTGTACATACACAAAATATATTATTATGGTTTAGGCACAATCAGGCAAATATACAGTTTACAAATGGCGCGTGCCCGGGCGATTATGAGATCAGTAGATATTTCTCAAATAGCTTGCAATAGTATCCAATACAAAATAGATAAATATGTTTTCTAAACATTAGCTCTGTTGAAAAGGCACTGTAGTGCAGTGTTACATTATAAACGGTATATAACACATCCTAGTCAGCAAATTCATTCATTAGTGACATGTAGGTAGGTACTCTTTTGCAAAATAAAAGAGTCGATGAGGCACTTTTATTTTTAATTTCTATGTTATAGCTCAATGTAGCAAGACATTGCATCAAATACGCAAAAAGAAACTTATATTTTTTGAGTGCATAAATTGGCTTTGGTTATTTCACGGTTGAATGTTATTGCACTAAAATATTTTTATGTGAATCTTGCGACATTCAGTAATACGATTACAAATATACACACAGCTTATCATATTTTAGGTACACTATCCTGAGGACAAGGGCAATCATAAATCTTTGTACTTTCGACAAAAGCCAAACTTTCATTCAATGACGTGAAGATCTCATGTATCAATTCAATGAGCATTCAGTTATCATTTGATATCCCAATCATGATCAATGATCACAATAAACAGCAACAACTCTACATTATAATAAAAGATAAATTAATTACAAAAATTTAGGTTCCTATACATAATATAACTAAAGTAGATATTGCTCTTAGTTAGAGCTTTAACATTTTATTTTATCACTTAAATAACGAAATCTTGAGCAACAACTTTGATGAATCATAATTTTAACTAGATATATTTATTTTATCTAAAAACAATATCAATAATTTCAAACCTAACAATTAAATACGATAATACTCATTATGGCTACATATTTTATGACGTGCGTAGCAGTGCAATATACTTAACTTAAAATATTAAGTTAAACCTAATTGTAGTTATTATTATTACGTAAAAATGGAATGATTTGGTATAAAACCCTTTGCGATAAACTTTGAAAACTATAACAAAAAATTAAAATAACTCAGATCAATGTTATTTATACATCATGGCTTATATTCTGGTAAATTTTGTGTTTTACTTCATATCACATTGAAACAATTTGGCTTTTACTACAATAAAACTTTGGGTTACATAGGTTTGTACCTACTACTAAATTATCTAGGATAGCAGCCAATTATAGGAATGTAGAGGTAAATATGCATATTATGGTGGGAATAATAATAAATAAACTACAATTTGTTGTAGATATTAAGATAAGTAAGAACCTAACCAAGGAACTGTTTGTCTAGTATACTTGCTTTAACTTGATAGTATATTTCAGGGGACCTGAAGGACTGTCAGCCTTTGGTTGGGAAATAATAAACTTATTACTTCCCATCGACCTATACTTCTTAAAATTTTCAGCCCAGATGTAGGTTCCCTTTCTGTGACAAAACACTGCCCTTGTCTTCCCACTCATAGCCATATTATCAATGAACTTGTGTTTTTCTAAGAACACCCATGGTTGCCACTTCCTTCCTGTCATGTCAGGATTGAAGATTTCTCTACCAGATGAACTAGCGTAGTGTGACCCATTGCCATTTTTCTTTATTATAACTTTAGGCACAGCCTTGTCAACTTTTTTACTCTTTTCTTTATGCATTTTAATCTGAATTTCGTCGATACTTTTAAGAACATCTTCGAATTTTGGTTTCACCTTTTTGTTACTCTCCATTTTGGTTATCTTAACAGTAGGTTTGGCTTTGATTTGCCTTTGCACATCCATCTTTGGTTGCTCTTTGGACATTTTAATTTCTTTCAGTTTTAAAAGACTCTGTTCAGGTAAAAATAGTTTGACTTTTAGATCGTTGATCGTTGTTTCCTTCAACGGGGGAATGTATTTTTGTGCAGCTTTAGTTATAAGCGGCCGAGAAGATGTTAGGTTGCTTCTGTAATCATTCTCTTCTGTAAACTTACACCTTATTTTTCTATTATTGTCTATATCAACGTTATTTATATGCGATATCCTAGACCCTTTATAGTTTGTAATTTTCAGTAATATCGCGGATTTCTTTTCTTCCGTTGTCGATGAAACCTCTGGCGACGAACTAGATCTTTTATACTTGCAACTATCGTCGGTTTGTTGGGAATGAAACGCTTCATCATTGCTTGACTCACATACTGGTGTTATATAATCTTGTGCTTTATTTAATATGTCTGGAGAAGTAAGGGCCTTATTAATGGCAAGCTCTTTAATTTCTTCAAATACACCGTCTTCTTTTGTAGCATTGTTACTTACGAGGGCATCATCCACGTTATTATCGTCTTGAATTCCTTGGATATCAGGTGCCAAATGATTTGGATCATAATTTGAAGCAGTGTCAGTATCGTCGACCTTAGAATCACAACTTGATTCGTCATATATCGTAGGAGTGGAATTCAAAGTTTCAACGTGATCGATTCGTTTTGTACTTTCCAAAATAAGAGATTCTGTGACGTTAAGTGTTTTATTGACATCCATCTGTGGCGTTGTGTACAGTGTTTTTATAAGATTTATTGATTGACTTGAGCACATTTCATTTCCATAGATGTGTTTTATTTTATCCGCGTGATCATTGGTGGTAAACATGTCAAGATCAGATTTGTCAGAATCGCAGGTCGTGTCATCATAATTCGGTGATATTATCGACGTACCTCCATACATGACATTACCATCATCCACAACATATTCACTAACAACTGTTTCTACACAAGCCACGTCTTCTACCCAACTTTCTTCTACAGTCTTTTCATCGATATTCTCTGGTGATAATGAAACTGCTACATTATCTTCGGGTACAAATTCTGTCCCTTCACCGTCCATGTCGCCCCGGTCTAAGGTTATAATGGTTCTACGTTCCTCATTGACTGCAAGTATGTGATTATCAACAACAGTGCTGAAATTCTCTTCTGGTATATCGGCAAAGCAGATTGCCTCTTGGTCGAATTCGTCTTGAGCTATTATGCAGTCATTATCAATTAGGATACAAAACGTACCGTTTTCATCGTGGTAAAAGGATGATATAGAATTTCGTCTGCTTTGCATTAAGTTAGAAAGGTTATCGCAAGTCAATAAGGGTGAATTTGTCTCTTGAATTATATTAGAGTCTACGAGCTTTTTTCGTTTACTCCAACAAAATTCTTCTAATTGGAAATTTTCTTTACCAGCGAGGTGACTGTTTGAATAGATGGCAGACTCTGAAAGAGATCTTTTAGTAGTCCGACGGTAACCGCGAGGATTATTTAAATCAAAATCGGAAATTCTATGCTTTTGTTCGATTTGTACAGAACATTTATCACAGTTTAGATTCTTAGTTTCTGCTTCAGGCTGGCAACGGTTGCTCGATCCTACTTGTACGTCATTGGGGTCATAAGTTGGTGGGCTGCTAAAATTCTTAACATAGTATGGGTTAGGGCTTCCAAAAACATCACAGTCTTCAAAATGTGTTTCACTATCGATATCATCGTGCATTTCTGACCCAGACTGGCAACAATCGCGTGTTTTTTCCAATTTATTTGTAAGTATTGGTAGCATAGTGGGATCTCCAGGTTGGCATAAACTGCTTTTATCGAGAACATCATCATCTTCAAGATTCTTTACTATGTCGAGATTTTTGTGCAATTCCGATTCGTCTACCTGAACTGTTACTGTACAGTTACTGTTGTCACAAGATGTTTCTTCCAAATTGTCTTTTACTGTCTGTGGAATACTACTATCATCGGATTGGCATAAAACACTACTTTTAATTATGCCGTCACCTTTAAAATGTGTTACATTTTCAATATTATTGCGCAGTTCCGATTCAGGTTGGCGATTGTCACAAATTGTTCCTTCGAAATTATTTTTTAACGTTCGCGGAATACAGATATCAAAAGTTTGACATGTCCCACTATATTCATAGGATGTTACATCGCCTTTACCATTGGGTAGTTCTAATTCAGGTTGGCATGTTTCCAAAGGTTCTTTTTGTAGCTTGTCTGTATTTGTTATAATAACTATGTTTTCGGGTTGAACTGATCTAATAGTCTTCAAAACATGATTTTCACATTGTTCTATATTGTCATCTTCATTGAGCATTTCTAATTTTAGTTGGCAATTGTCAGAAGATTCTGAGTTGTTCGTAAGAGTTAAGAGAGTGCATTTCTCAGGTTTTGATGTACTTCTTTCGCAAACGTTTTTATCTTCACTTTTTACTAGGTTTTCGTTTGCATGCGTATCTTCACTACGACTGTAAATAAGTTTTTCCGTCCCTAAAAGCTCATTTTCTTTTAATTGGTCACTGTTAAAAATTTCAGCACTTCTCTTTGTATCCGGCTCATCAGAACGAATTTCATTCACTGGGTCGGATTCATTTAAATCCATACCAAAATTTTCATCGGTACATTTCTCAGGTTTTGATGAACTTATTTCGCAAAAGTTTTTATCTTCACTTCTTACTAGGTTTTCGTTTGCTTGCTCCGGATCTTCACTAAGACTGCTAAATATACGTTTTTCTGTCCCAGTGAGCTCATTTTCTTTCAATTGTTCACTGTTAAACATTTCAGCATTCCTGTTTGTATCTGGATCATCAGAACCAATTTCATTTACGGGGTCAGATTCATTTAAGTCCATGCCAAAATTTTCGTTCGTACATTTCTCAGGTTTTGATGAACTTCTTTCACATTTTTTTTTATCTTCACTTCTTACTAGGTTTTTGTTTACATGTTGTGGATCTTCAAGACTGGAAATAAGTTTTTCCGTCCCAGCAAGCTCGTTTTCAGTATCTTCACTACAAAATTTTGAATTCTCGTTTTTTTCCGGCCCTTCAGAACCAATTTCATTGACTAGGTCTAATTCATTTAAATCCATGCCAACATTTTCCTCAGTTTCATCGGATGAGTCTTGAACTGAAGTGTCACTAGCATGTATCCTTTCAAGGTGTTCTTCAACAAGGTCTGTTGGAGTCTTTTGAGCTGTTCCTTGGAATCGAGAAGTTTTTTCTGTTTTATCTGTGTCGTAATTAGTGATTGAGTCACTTGTTACTAATTTGGAATCTGTTATATTATTGACACACCAACCTTCTTCTAAAATCAAATGTTGGAAAACTGCACAGAATAATTCCTTGTAGAAAGGAACTGATATTTTATGACACATTCCCCGATCAAGACCATTACATTTTTCTGACGTACAATCAGTTGGAATATTTATAGATACATCTATGTCGTTTCCACAAGGTATAGTTGATATGTCTGTATATGCACAGGATGAAAGCTGATCTTCACATTTTCGGGTATCAACGATAATATTTGATGCTGAAACATCAGCCGGAAGAAGATTATCAGCAGCGCAAGTAATTTCATTGACGTTAATTTTTAAAGTGTCGTCTTCAACGATTTTAGAAATTTCTGTTTTTGTGCATTGATCTCGCTCAGATTTATTAGCTGTATCGACCAATCTCAAATTTAACGATTCTGAATTGACATGCAGTTTTTCAGAATTTTTATTTTCTTCGTTTTCACTGGAAGGTTTTGACAACTCGCTTGGATCAACCGGGCTTGAAGATTCAAGATTATTCGACCCTAGTGACTTGGGGTCAGTTTTCAAATCACATGTTTTCACGGAGCTTTCATATTTTTCATCACATAAGTCTTCGTCATTATCTGAATTAGAGCATTGCTCTGTTTCAGATGTGGACTCAGACGAACTTGTTTCGGAATCGCTCAAAGAATCTGAATCATCAGATTCATGATCAAGTCTGACAGATCCTGAGATATTAGTGATTGGTCTCGTTAAAGGAGTTGACATATTTGGTTTCTGTTCATATGCTATCAATACAGTAGAGTCTTGACAAACATCATTCAAATTATTAAGTATCGTTGTCGTTTCAGATTTGGAAAGCTCCGAAATTGATTTGTGCGGCTCTTTAAAATCACAAATTGAATCTGATGGTTCTTTGGGTGAGTTATCTTTAGATGAGAGTTGTAGTTTAGGTTCCTTAACGGCAGTGGACAACTCATGTTTGGCGTCATTCTTATTCTCATCTTGAAAATTGTCTCCATCTTTGCAATCTGCTATCGTCAAAAACTCTTTGGTTTCAGCTATATCGAAAGTATTTTCTAACGTAGTTTTCGATAAGTCGAGCTCATCAGGGATATTAATTTTAGTTTCACTCGCATCATCAGTTTCAGAGTCAGAATCATCACTAGACGTATCCTCCGACATTGGAGTTAATTGGGCTTCTAATGAAAGCGATTGCCGACGTCTTTCTTGTTCTAAACTTAGAAGTTCTTCATCATCATCATGCTTGTCACGAAGCTCACTGTAGTTGCAGTCATTTTTAATCAATGGTCCATTATTTTTACTCTTTCCTATTGGTTCTTTTGTTTCGATCGAACTTTGGAGGTCAACTTTTTTATCTTTATTTGTAGATAAATCTGTAGCTAGAAAGTCTTCAGAGGTGTCTAATGATTCTGCTGGAAAATGTGTTTCAGGATGAACGTCTTTAGCTGGACTGATTTTACTACAGGAAGTTAGTATTAAGTTCAAAGCAGTATCAGCTGTTTCGCTGAATACAGAGTTCGCCTTTACTTTCATACCGTTACCTGATTTACCATAGGCACCGACGAGTGAATTTTCTTGCATAGCTAAATTCATAGGCGATAGTGTCGCTGCCAACCGGTCATTACACTGAGCAAATGTTTCCACTTCATTGACACAAAGATTTAGTTTTTCTTCGGCCATATTCATGTTTTCACTATTTTCGGGATTTTTTATAATAACACTGTCCGTTCGTATGGGCTTTGCTATTTTTTGTACTGTGTCATCTATCGATTCCTTAATAGTTCTGAGTTTCCTGTATTTACTCAGCTTTGAAAACTCCTCACTAGGGGAAAAAGGATAACTATGAGCATCTTTTCGTTCCGTGTTCTGTTTTGAAATAAGTGACCCAGAGTCATCGATGTCTAGTGATGGCAAATTGTTGCTAGATAGAGACGTTGTAGATTCAGCCTTATTGGCATTGATAAACTGCTGATTAACTTCTGGGAAGCTTAGTTCAATATCATTGTCAAGCCTCGGCAAAGACGCTAAACAAACGCCGGAATTGCTTTCCAAATCTTGAATACTGTAGCTTGACTTTTTACTTTCCATAGAAGTTTCAGGAGAGTATTGTGTCTTGACCATTTTACAGCTTGGGACATTCGGAGTGTTGTCCCTACTGAGCGATCTTCTTCTGTTTTGGCGGTTGACGATGTTGCAGTTTTCTTCAATGATGGGCAGCATGCTGGGTGATTTTACAATGAGCGGGTTCGCAAATTTTTCTATAACCCGTTCTCCAGACACATTTTGAACTGGTGCAGCCACTTCTACATTCATCATTTTGGGACTACAAGGCCGTAGTTCAAAGTTACAGCCAACCTCTTTATGGATTACTGATTGGCTAATCTTGGCCTCGACATCCAATGGCGACAGTGGCCGACTCGTTAAATTAGCTGGCATTTGCGCATTTGTCTTTATTGAAGGCTTGGCCACATTAGACTCGGGTGTTCTTGAAGGAAACCTGTTATTAATTTTAGAAGATTCAATAGCTTCCTCGAATTGATTGAGCAGGTCAATACTAGTGTATCCTTTTATGTTGTCTGGTAATTTTGACACCTTCTGAATGTGTTCATACTTATCAAGCTCTTCACTTGGCACATTGACCAGGCCCAACACATACAGCTGTTCTTGGTTGTTAACCACTTCATACTGTTTGGGATCAGAACTGTTTGGATGCAATATTTCTTTATTAGCATTACTCTCTCCATGTTCCTCATCTCCTTCATTCCATGATTGTAGAAATTGTCTTAGATCAATATTCTTCTTTTCTTTGCTACTCATAGTTTTTGAGTCAGATTCCATTCGAGATGCTAAGGGTGAACCCCGAGTGATAAGTCCATATCTAGGATCATACACTTTGTATCTATTCATGCTTGAATCAGTACTCCTAATGCTAGTGGTAGAAGATTGACTAACATAGCCACAATCTTCAGGAGAAACCGAAAATGCATGGTCGCTGGCATGTGACTCCATTGGTGAAATTATGTTGGGAGAAAATTGTGAAGGTATTCTTTGATACTGAGTATAGTTAAGGGGGTCTGCGTTTTTGTACTGTGTAGGAAAGTCGAAATTTTTATAAGGCATGGTATCTTTCCTGTAGTATGGGTAGGGTGGCACAGGATGCATGTTCATAGCCGGGTAATTAGGCATTGCCATTTGTGGCTTCATGTGATGAGAGCCTGCTAGTTCATTCAAATAGTAGTTATTTGGTGCTTGGTAGTGCTTTGATGGTAAGCCGTAAGATTTATTTGTTTCATATGTCGGTTTTGCATGAGGTTCGGCATGGGCACTTGCATCAGCTGGATAACTATAAACTTTGTTTTGCAAATAGTTCCCTGGGACCGGCCCATAGTTAGGATGCATTCCTTGATTGTGAAATGGAACACCATAATTTGGTTGTGGATTTGTAGATCTTTGGTAACCATCTCCCCTCATTTTCTCTAAATACTTGAGAGGGACTTGGGGGTATCCTGGATATGGATGGGTTGGCATGGCAGAGCTTGGTAGCTTCTGCAATTCATACTTTTGGGAAGGAAAGTGTGGTGGGTTGTATGGGCTTGAATAATTACCAGTGTAGTCATACCTTGGTGGCAGCTGGTAACGGTCCTTGGCCGTGGGGTATGGTTCAAACCTGATGTTTCCTCCCCTGTAGTAGGAGTCAGGATACATTGGAAGGGCTTCTTCGTGGCCAGTCCGATGGGGGCGGTTCATTGGTATGGTCCTGGGAGCCACACAACTGCTGTATTCCGGACAGTGGTAGAGTTCGGATGGACCGCAGCCTCGTGGAGGTTGTACATTGACCCCACTGGGTGGCCATGTGTGTGAAGCACTTCGCAACAACACTGAATCTACATTAGACACAGGCAGTTCAGTCTTCCTAACACTTTTATGTTCATTGGTTAACGGATTAACAGTATAAGGCACATCACAGTACTTTGGTTCAGACGGCATATTTAACTTTGATACATTTTTTGATGAAATGTTTTTATCAGTCGGAAAGGTTGGATCTTCGATGGCTTTGACCGGGTTGTACCGGACCGGTGGCACCATGATCCTGGGCATATTCTCCTGGAATGTCTGTCGGGGCGATATGTTTCTGGTGAGCTGCTGCTGGTAGTCGGGCAGTTTGTGAGGGTACTCGGGCATCTTGTGAGGGTACTCGGGCATCTTGTGAGGGTACTCGGGCATCTTGTGAGGGTACTCAGGCGGGCGCGTGAACTGCCAGGGCTCAACGAGCCCACGCTTCACGAAGGAATCAGCGGCGGGCAGCGGCGGCGGCAAGATGCGGTCGGGGCCTATGACGGCGCATGGTCGCGTCGTCGGTACATCCACTTTGGGCAATGAGTTCGATCCAATATCGTGATAAGACTTATTTTTGTCGGCGCTTTGAAACGTGGGCACGCTCGACGCGAAATTAGTATTGCCATCGCTGCTGCGCTCGCTGTGGGCAGTCTCGGTCCGAAGGTCTTTAGCGTCCATGGCTACAACGGAATGAAACCATACTGTCACTTGCTACCATTTTTTTACGTATGTAAGTAACGGTCCACTGTGCCCAAGAAATAGTGCGAGCATCGAATGCTTCGTCCTGAAAATATAAACAAATTGATAGAATTCAATCAATATCGTGTTATCATGGACAACTGTCAAAACACTGGCTCTGCCACATAGACCTTCGGGTAAAAACACAAATCTGGTCGGAGTACAGGAACACAAACTAGTAACAACGATTGCTTACCTTATTTACTCACTAAAATTTGTAAAAGAACAATGCTTTTTGAAGTTTATGATTTATTTTTGCGTTTTACGTTTTTGTCCAATCCTTCATTCCGTCCATTGCAAGGTGTTTGTCAGTGTTGCCATTAATGCGAAAAGTATTTTCCCCAATACTTGTATTCAAATTAGGTCGAAAGGGTCGAATCGCGGTTCTTTTTGATACGATTCGACCCGTTTTGAATGCTGTGTCTGTGTGAATGTCGCAAATAACTAAAAAATAATATTTACTCCGATAGTATTAACGTTTTGATTGTTTTTATCAAAGGATGGTTTTTTTTGTTGGAGGAAAGCCGTTTTACGATACACAGTTGAAATGTAAACGTAAAATCACGTTGAAATCACACTTGCTTGGCCGAATCGATATGATGGAGGAAAGCCGTTCGTTATCGATACTTTTTATTAGTTTGTGTGTGTGTGTGTGTGTGTGACTGCTTTACCTCGGCTACTTGATCAATCATATTTCTGATCTGTGACTTGAAATCAAATTAAAACTTGTATTGTCAAACAAACGTCAGTGTCAAAGTTGACTGTCAAAAAAAAAGTGAAAAAAATCTTTCGTCCGGCAAAATTTTCCTAAAATTATTAATTTATATCCGAAAGTAAACCTAAACAACTGAAATGAAATATATATCGTTTAGTTTAATCTTAACATTAATTTTTGCTGGCTATGTCATCAATACAATATGGACTTTAGCTGAAATCTTCATACCGCCAGAATGCAGTCGTGGCGAGAAATGTTACTCCTCGTATTTAGCTAAAAAACCAGTGCAGCATCTTGTTCTTTACGCTTCAGTGAATGAGATGCCGTATACAGATGACTATTCTACTGAGTCGGTGAAGAGAATACACACATCATTGAACTTTGACTATGAAAAACCTGTGACTTTGTAAGGAACTTCTTCCATTGTTTTTGTGTTGTGTTTTGTTCTTTTAAGCTATTTCAACGTTTTTTTACAGCGATGTGAAGCTTGCGTTACCTTCAAGGACGCGCAAAAATGGTACACTATTTCTGCATGCTGTGCTGTTGGATGAGGGGCATCTTTACAAAGATTTTTCGGACCTACAGCGCACTGAGGCAATGCACACATTGCCACTGATCACGCACACGGAGCCCCAGGCAGCTACATTCAATTTACTTCAGCAACAAGTAAGCAAAAGTTTTTGTTCAATTACTGTAATTTGGAAGAATACAATTTTATTCAGAAATAATGCATGCCTGGTTTCCATAGTACAGAGTATCTTGGTTTGATACCAGGACAGTGAGGGTTGATTGTAGTCATTTATTGAATTTGAATCTAGGTACTTTGTAACAGATACAACTACTCATAGAAGAATTTAATTATTACAAAAAAACAAAAAATATACTAGACTAATAATTGAGTCATCTAATATCAAAGGCGGCAATATCCATTTCGTTGTATTTTGTGTAAAGTGATGATTTAGATTTGTTTAGATTTAGACAGTATGGAATAATGCTGGGTTTGTTACGAACTCGAAACTTTGAGCTCGATTTTCTGTGGGTTACTGCAGCAATTGATACGAAATGTAGATTTCCTTAGAAAGCTACGTCCACAGACAATAAACCTACATTTATAGATTAATTTTGACTTTTAGTGGACATTGCCGCCTTTGTTATTATATGAATCAATTGTTTACTAATGTTACCTGTAATTTTGTTCCAGGATGAAAAACCAAAAAGAAATGCTAATAGTTATGTGAGGCCATTTGCTCACATACACAGTATTGTACCATTATCAATTCTGCAAGACAAACTAAATCTACCATTAAAAAAGATTCCTGGAGAACTATACCCCTACATAAGGTAACAGAACACTTGATACACTAGATACCTTGTAATGTATAGGACTGATAAAGTTAATTAACTGCCATTCAGTTTAACATAACAATTGCTAACATACCATCCTGACAGCTTAGTCGGCCTAGCCCACAGGAAAGACGGGTCAATATGTGTGGAACCAACTAAGCCACGGCTGGGCAAGCCTACTCCATCTAAAACAATGTCCCAGGCACTGCAGCGCCGAGTGGTCTTTTCAACCATCAACTGTGATTGTAGGTACCACTGGACGCTGTATAAATCATCTCATTACGTAGATGCAAAGGCCTTTATTTGCTAGGATATCCCCAAAGGTGTAAGCATAGCTTCCATCTCATTCAATGGTCCAGAACTCCAGACTAATATGATGGGAAAAACTGTATTTGGGCACACTCCTTAGCTCTCTTTAATTATGTAGCAAAGCCTTTGCTTTTCTCCTGTTAACTATTGTTAATAACATTGTTTATTACTCTAGTAAAAATTACATTGCATCAACATTTATTCCAGAATACGCCATGGAAAATTCCTTCCCATCATCCAGCACAATGTACTCAAATCGCGCCTGTCTAACCTACAACTCATAAACAGTACCATGAAGGAAACCAACATCACCATATCTATTGCGCCAACATCCTATGGTTCCCTACGGCTAGCCCTCCATGTGAGGTTAGCCTTAGATCACTTGAAATCGCTGGGCTTCAGTGAAAAAGATGTGGACGATGTCAAAGGGATATTCGCCGATACGAATCTGTATTTGCTGTCGGCGACGGTGTTGATTGCTAGTTGTCATGTGAGTTACTTAAATCTGTTTGTCTAGAATTCTAGATTGTCTAAGGTGCCTTACATGCAGCTTTTCCTCTATTGAAAACAATCTACATAAATGTATAGCTTCCATAATAGGTGAAGTGATCACAAAGGCTTAAAAAAGTAAGATGTAGCCTGTACAATTCGGAACGCAAAGTTTTTTGTTCGAAAGTCCGTTATTGGCTTAATCTTATCTTTAGACAATATTGAGAAACAATTTTATTTTTATTTTTATTTTGGTCCATTAGTTTTGTTTTTATGCGCTAAAATGTTTTGTTCCTATGACCGCCAACAGTATGCAGACCGTCGCGTGACGTCATAAAACCGTATCTTTGAAACGTTGTAAAATCCAAACTACTGAACCAAAATAAAAAATATTGAAATTAGTTTCTCAATATTGTCTAAACATAAGATTAAGCCAATAACGGACTTTCGAACAAAAAACTTTGCGTTCCGAATTGTACATGTCCCACTAGCTGGGCCAAGGCCTTCTCTCAGAGAGAGAGTGCGAGCTTAATCACCACGCGTGCTACATGCGGATTGAGTACGCTTAGGTTTCCTCACGAGGTTTTCCTTCACCGTAAGAGAGTGGTATTGCTACTACAAATTCACAAATGCACGTAACTTTAAAATAAATTAAAGTCATAGGTACATGCCCGCACAGGGAATCGAACCTGGGTCTCTCGCTTCCGAGTCCATTGTTCTTACCACTAGGCCACCACCGCTCCTTACTGTGCCTGAAAAAAATTAAAATCCTTTTAGCATGTTTAAAATGTCATTCAAGTCAATGCTGCATCATTTATCGCCTTCTGTGCTGTTGCCCCAATCCCTCAAGTAATCCAATTGTTTATTGTGTACCTACCTAAATGATGATATTGCATTTCAAAGTGACACCTTTTATCTCTGTTACAATACTTAAATGCATTGCTCTCAAACTGCTAAGACTTTGAAATTGCGCATATTGGTGGGAACAGAGTCGGATAACATTAAAAGTTCTTTATGTAATAAATTAATAGTATAGTAAGCTGCAATGCCACGAATTTTTTCGCCTTCGTCCAAACGTTCTGATTACAGTTGTTTAACAAAAACAAAACCCATCAAGTGCCTTGTTCATATACAGAGCTACAATACGTGGTTTGTACTGTGGTTTCGAACGTTTTCTGGATGTAGTGTGCCCGTTTATGACCATAGCTGTCGATAAAAGGGTCAATATAATAAAACCGCCTTCGGTCTTTCTCATCCTCAACCGATAACCTTCCCTTCCCAGTTGCTGTTCGACTTCCTCGCATTCAAAAATGACGTCTCGTTCTGGCGTCGCAAGCGCTCGCTCGCGGGGCTCTCCGCGCGCACCATTCTCTGGCGCGCGTTCTCGCAGTTCGTGATATTCCTGTACCTGATGGATGAACAGACTTCGCTGCTGGTGCTCGTGCCCGCTGGAGTCAGCTCTGTCATTGAGGTGAGTGGAGGGAGACTGACTGGGGAGGACTGACTAGCAGTGGGACACTGCTATGCTTTGAGAGAGAATGAAATACAGACATTCTGAAAAACTCAGGTGTTGGTTTTTTGCGATAATTTGATTGCGTTTTCGTCAGATAATCCTCAGACTTCTGAATTGAAATGTTCACAAAGGAAATACTAAACATGTCTCAAAAAAGAACTAGTATTTTCTTACTCATTCTTCACGCAGAAATGAAGGCAAGCAGGCGCAATAAACTCACAAGAAAAATAGTGTGGCCACACACGCTATTTTCCGATATTGCATAGTCGCACTGACGCAAAGAGGGATATGCAGAGCTGACCGCCAACTTTCGCCGAGTCGGAGAGGCACCCTAAGAAGAAGAAGAAGACTGACGCAAAATCGAGAGATTAGTAATAATAGTAAAATATTTCAGAATAAAATTGTACAAACCTAAAAGTTACGGGTTTTTCGCCTATTAAGGCAAGGGTGCCCTGCTTCCTAAGAAGGTAAAACCTGTAGTATAGGGTAAGCAGTTCTCTCCAAAATCTTCACAAAACAAAGCTATTGCGCCTGCCTTTACATGTTTGGCGCACTACCATTTGCAGGGCCGACTGTTTTGAAAGTGGAAACTCATCGATTTCTCAATAAAAAGTTTTTCTCATTACTAACGCTACACCTGTTGCTATTCCAGCTGTGGAAAGCGAAGAAAGTCCTCCACCTGCGCGTGGGTCGCGTCGGGTGGCGTGTGCGCGTGTGGCGCGACTCGAGTGCGGACGAGAACGAAGCGTCCACCGCGAAGGCCGACGCCGAAGCCATGCGCTATCTGTCCATGCTTCTGTACCCACTGTGTATCGCCGGCGCGATATATTCCCTCCTGTATGAGCCGCATAAGAGGTGACTATTTGTTATTCGGTCAATTTGTAGGGTCCAGTTTTGAGCGAAAGACAATAAGGACCTTAATGGCTCTGGAGTGAAAATCCCAGGACCGACCGACTGAAGCAGATAGAGTACCTACTATCTGAGGATAATAAAATAGGGCATCACGGTCAGAGATCACAGTGCTTAGAAAGAACAACGCCTTCACTGTAGTGGAGCTAAGCGCGTCACGGGAATGGAACCCGCTATCTCCGCAATTTAATGGCGTAATACACTTTCACACAAAATGAGACAAAACTGTACATAATATTCGGACCCCTTCAAATATAGCAGGGCCGTGCCATAATATAGTATAGTTCTATAATAGTACACTTTCCATAACATAGTATAGCATAAGGCTGGATTAGAGCGTATCTTTGGCTTTATAATGTAGGTATCTCACTCTTTTGTTTGACGTATAGCGGGATAGACATAGTTATAAACGGACCATAAACCCATAGATAAGCTCTAACCCAGCCTTATGCTAAGCTTGCTGGGGTGGTCACTACCACAAAAATCTATCAATGGATCTTTTCAATGGATTTTTGTGGACAAAGGGTACCTAAAACGATAATCTACCATATTATAGAAAAATCTACAACTGGACGAAAAAGATGATTAAAAAAACTTGTTTGCTTCCAGCTGGTACTCGTGGGGCCTCCACAGTATCGTCAACGGCGTCTACGCTTTCGGCTTCCTCTTCATGCTACCCCAACTCTTCGTGAACTACCGCCTACAGTCCGTGGCGGCGCTGCCGTGGCGCGCGTTCATGTACAAGGCTTTCAACACGTTCATTGATGACATATTCGCCTTCATCATCACGATGCCGACGGCGCACCGCGTCGCCTGCTTCAGAGATGATCTGGTGTTTCTGGTCTACTTGTACCAGAGATGGTGAGTGTCATTTTAGTTTGTCTAAATCTCAATTTGCCTTAGTCCCAAAATGCCTGAAATTCAAAATGGCTTTACAGTATTATGCCTGAAAAACAACTGATGAATGATGTACAGGGGTTACCCTTGACGCTATTGCGGTCATATTGACAAAGTTTGAAAATGAATTTCTCTTTGAATTTGCATAATCATGCTTTGATTTTATATACTTCGTAATGTTTATTCAAAGGTAAGGCTATTTTGTACAATAAAAGTATAAAATGCGTCTTAATTGGTGAAATATTGAATTTTGTAAATTGCGCCATATTGAAAACAAGGCGTCAAGGGTAGAGAGGCAGTTGCCATTAAAACAATTTTATAAAATAACAAAACAAAAAAACCAAGTGCGATTCGGACCAATGCGGTTTTCTAAAATTGTTTTCCAATATTTTCACAACAACTGTACCATATTCACGAGACAATTTGTAATTCAGTTATTAAAGTGTATAGGCATTTTTAATTCGACATCAAGACGTTTTGACATTCAGTCGTTACGGACCGGAGGGCCTTTATTATCCCGACTTTAACAACAACTTTTACTATAGAATTTATCTAGAGCTAAACCCTTATTTGATTGTTTCTAGGCTTTACCCAGTGGATAAATCCCGAGTGGACACCGGCGCTAATATGGACGAAAACTCCGTGGAACCAGCGTCCGGTGACACTTTGAAGAAGAAAGAAGAATAGGCGAAGGCGTCTGGTAAGTAGGCCAAGTTATAATGGTTATTCAGCTTATTTGTACTAAGGGTACAATATTGCTTAAAATTGTTGAAGTCAATTATTCTTCAAGGTGAAATAGGCCTTATGGTAAAATAAAAAACGTAATGCACGGGGTGACCCGTAATAGCAAGATAAACTGAACTGATAACAAAATAAAAATGTATAAAATAATAAACAATATTGTTTGTGTTATTCTTGGCAGGATATTTTAAGATTTCATGTATGTGTAGAAAGCAACATTTTAGTGACTTGATAGCTGAAAGGGTTGCGTTGTACTAGTTAACATTTGTTTTAAAACTCTTATAATACGAAAAAATACTGATAAATAATTATATGTGATGATATGCTACTTACGGGTCACTGTACAGGTAGGTACATTTATAACCTTTCGGTGTTTTAGGAGATTTATGCAATATTTAATTGATAAAGTCTATATGATAATAATTACAACGAGGCTTCAGGGTGTTAATTAAGTAGGGCCGCGCGAAAATTTATTGTTATTTTGTATTAACGTTTACTCAAACTCATACCTAATGATAGGGTATTTAACTACACATTCCAAAAACGTTTTCGCGTTTTTTTTATCGTACTAGGGTTGGCAACATAAGGTTGAGGCGCGCCAGTTTAATTTGTTCCAAAATTAAGAGCTCTGATTGGCTAACTGATGCGCCATATTGTTTAAATTGCTTTCTGATTGGCCGGCACAAGCAGCGGTGATGCAAGAGTCTGATCAGTTGCCTTCCTCGTCATATTCTTGCTAGACTTGCCGATACTTTATATGACTGTAGATAATAACTTAAGGTTGGACGATAGCAACGTGGCGGGAAATTCAAAATTTTCACAGTGTTTTACATTTTGTAGCTAAACTGAGCTATTTTTGTTCAGCGATTTTTCGTTCGCGACAATAGCATAGTATTCTTTTCATTATTGTAAACAACAGAACAACAATAATTCAGCCGATTATGTGTTCTGGTCGACAAAGCAGTGGCACTGCCCAAAAAACTCGTTGAAGACCAGAACACATAATCGACTGAATTATTGTTGTTCTGTTGTTCACAATAATGAAATAGTAATAAGAAAAGAATAAGAATACTATGTTATTGCCGCGAACGAAACATCACTGAACAAAGATAGCTCAGTTTAGCTACAAAATGTAAAAAACTGTGAACATTTTGAATTTCCCGCCACGTTGCTAACGTCCAACCTTAAATAAGACACCGCGGTTAACAACACCTCCAGATCGCCTGAATTTTAAAACTTGTTCGTCTTCCTTGCGGGCATATAGTGTAAAAATAAGGCTACCTGCGGCGGATATATTTTCATAAGTATTATACTATGGCGATGTATGTATTGTAACCTACTACATTAAATATTAAATCGACCGACATAAACGCTTAAACTAAGTCACAAAATATAAAAACAATGGGCAAGAATAAATAATGCAATAGTTTTTACATAGTATAAAATTATAGTATACCTAGTTGTAAAATTGTTAAACATGTGCTAAATTTAGTCGTGACTAGATATATTGACTGACTGTTCCTGTAGTAGTTTGTCCATTTTGTATAAGAAATAATATAATATTGTGGAAATAAGTTTTTATAAAATAATTGCTTTTTAATTGCATTTTTAAGGACACATCACATCTAGGACGCTAGATTTTTAACTATTATACATACATAGATTGACTTTTTAAATGTTATTTGATGCGGAAATTGGAAATGAAACTGACTGCAAATTTCGTTAATACGTTTTTAGACGAAATTATGTTATTTATAATATTTGTTTATTTGAGACAATAATAAATGTTTCCAAAGATAATTAATAATGTTTTAGTTTAAACCGAATTCTGAGAAGTACATTTATTAAAACAAAAAAAAATCGTCAAAAATATAACCCTTCCGGACCATCAGGTTGAATTCTCAAAATGTTGAATTCTTATAATGTTGAACTCTCATTTAGTTGAATCCCAGAATGTTGAATAACAGTACAAAACAAAACACAAACGTCAAAAACCAAAATATCCACCAAATAATTTAAAATGATTCCCAAAACCTTGAGAGCCGTCAACTTTTGGCGAAAGTTTAAAACGCAAAACCTCGCTCGCCCTAAACACCACCACCTAAAGTCTCTATGCGCTCTTGGAAGCAGCGTTAGACGCGGGCGCGAGCACAAGGAGCTCAAAGCACCTGAAGGCGAACGGCCAACTGAAGACGACCATGTGGCAGCGATACGTGGGGGCGTGCACCGCGCCCACTAGTTGGTTCCCTACGCTTTAATATTCAATGAAAGAGTTCTATAAAAATAACACAATTTATTAAAACAAAAACAATAACGACAAAAAACAAAACAAAACACAAACGTCAAAACAAAATACAAACGTCATAAAGTAAAATGTTCACCACAGAATTTCAATAGATCCACTAGATTTTGCTGAGCACACTCCAAGACCTTAGCGGGCTATTTATCTAAGAGCCGTTAACTTTTTCCTGAAAGTTTCAAACGTAAAACCTCGCTCGCGAGCAATTTATCCAAAATCGTCCAAAACACCACAACCTAAGGCCTAAACTCCCTCTACGCGCTCTTGGAAGCAGCGTTGGACGAGCCCGCCTTCGTGGACGCGGGCGCGACCACAAGGAGCTCAAAGCAGCTGAAGGCGAACGGCCGACTGAAGATGACCACGTGGCAGCGGTACGTGGGGGGCTGCACCGCGCCCACTAGGTGGTTCCCGCGGTAGAGCACGCGCCCGATGTAGATGTCTGTTGCTACGCGGATGGCGGCCGAACGCATCGAGCCAGCCCGCCACGGGACCCACGCCACTTCGGCGTTGCACATCACCTGGTGGACATACATGGAAACATTAAAGACACCCCAAATATAGTTGTGAACTTCTTCTAAATCGGTCCGTCAATTCCATTTACAATGGTTCTCCACTCATCACGGTCGATCGGTCATAGGCGCGATTGGATGCGTGCTGGATGGATACCTCCCTGCTGCCTTCTTTCATCGGATGGATGAATGAGCCTAAAAACAGGATTAAAATTGGTCCATCCGATCAGGAGCTACGAAGCCACCTTATGTAGGTATATGGTGGTGATGGTGACTGGTGTCGATGGGTAAAAAAAAATCGGATTCTGCAGTCCCTGTGACATGGATGGAGTAGGTTTATACAATCCTCAGCGAATCCGCGCGACCCATTACACTATGTAGGCCTTCCCTTTTCCAAGATCTTTCCCCGGTTTCATAACGTCTTTCCCGGAATGTTCCCTGTTGAACCTAGTTATTTATTACACACCTGGTACTTGGTATAGTAGTGTATCTTGCCGTCCGCGTAAAGCCAGCAGCAATGCTTAGCCGGCAGGAGTGCGGCCGGTAGCACCCTGTTCCTGTGGGTGGTCCGCGTGACCCAGCACACTTGGCCGTCGTGGACCCCCGCGGCGACAGCCCCGCTAGGTACGGCCCCGCAGGCGCTCACCACCCAGAGGGGGCCGGCTTGCTGCCGCGGTGGCAGCCAGTCTGGAATGGATAACTATAGCGGCGATATAGGCCTAGCGAAAGGGGTTCCGAAACTTTTTATTGAGCGACGCGCGCTGGGACAGGAATAGCCAAATCAGAAAGTTATATTGTAAATCGAAAGGAAAACGATATGGAATAGATCCAGTTAGATAAGATGCGAAACTTAGGAGTTACTCCAGTAGGTTATCGAGTGTTCTCCCGCAATTTGTAAATAGTTGAAAAGAGCGAGCTGATTTTGTTGCGCTTTAGAATGCCTTCTCCAACATAGCAGGGGGACTTACCTGCAATAGAAGCCCAGTACTTGTCTTGCCAGCAAGTTTTCAAATGTTCGTTGTACTTCAACCATTCTTTGGAACATCCTTCCACTTTTTCCTTGAAGTAGTTCCAACGCCTGAAAACCAATGGTTCTTCGCTCGCATACATTCTTCTTCCAATAGGGGAGATATCACATCAATTAATTATTAATAGTACCGAAAGTAAGATTAGTAGCTAATTAAAACACGGAACCTGTCGCTCATCAATTCCTTGTTGTTTGGCGGTATATTCAGTGCGTCCGTTTTATTCACCTGCAAAAAAGCGGTAACATCGGTTTAGTTAGAGACCAAAAATAAAGAGTAAGAAAAATAAAACTACAATAAGAGACTTGATATACAAAGCGGACGGACGCGCCCAACTCTCGCCCTGTAAAATGTGAATTTTGTCTCTACATCGGACGTTTTGGCGCGCCTCGCCACCCGCTTTGTATGAAAACACCTCTCTTCACCGACCATTTCCGCCATTGTGGGCCTTATGGGCATGTTCTATTGATCTTCCTAAAGTTTCTCACCGTTTTCGCCATCCACCTGGTCCACCGGTTAAAAATCTCTATAATCTGCAGCATTTCCTCTTGGGAGAACAAGAATTCTCTCGTCCTTTCCGCAGCACTCGTCGGGGAAATGATCTGAAGAATTTAAATCAATCAGATTTTGAACTGAATTTTCGAGATACGCTTTACGCCAAAAACAGTGGCATGGGTAGAGGCATGGGAATCAAAGGAACTTTCAGGTGTTTGCGAAGTTTTGGTTACATTTTTACCTGAAATTGGTAACTAAGTACGACTAAGTGACTAGGTGGCTTCGCCCTCGGCACGATACGCTTGCCAACCCCTGACTCCGCCTGCCTTAACAATATTAACATTGAGTTGGGAATATACGGAAAGTTAATTTCCGAAATTCCTCAAGAATAAAGGGAGCAAGGTCTATTATTGCTCAAAAGGAGGAGGCAGTATAGAAAGAGCCATACGTACAACCTTGTCTTGGTATCTCAGCGCGATGCGGACCAGCAGCTCGCGGCTGAAAACGTTGTAGTGCCTCCACTGGACTGTCTCCGTCGTCACGCGATTGCGGAACGCCAACCAGTGTTCCTCCTCTTTTGCTGCAGATGAACAATTGATTAGATTAGGCGAGACTCGTGAAGAACCTTCAAACACAGTCATCAACGATAATGTTAGTGAATATCGCGACAATGTATACCAAACTGTTGAGTTAGTGACATTTTTGGGGAATTCTCTTGCTAAAACGTACGGGCAATGTCCATGTAGTGTATATTGACCGCAATCGGTATTAAAAGTGACAAGAAGTCGTGGTGGGACTGTCAGAGTTACGTTACACATGGTAACATTTTAACTTTGTATCAGAGAACTGAAAGCACGTGCCAGTCCGCCATCTAGTCCTACAACCTGACCCTAAGAGAGTTTTAAAACTTAAACTTTCGTAAGCACTGCACATTTTAAGAGAAAGAGAAAAAAAGAAAAAAAAGAGAGAGAAAGAGAGAGAAAAAAGAGAGTCAGAGAGAGAGTTTGTTATAAAGAGAAGGGCTCACCGGCCGGCATGGAGCGGTGCTGCAGGCCGCGGTCCATGGTCTCCTGGAGCCAGTCGCGCCACGCCTGGATGTTCCACACGAAGCTGACCATCAGCGCATGCCAGTCCGCCATCTGGTCCGTCGACACCACGCCCGAGACCGGACACGAGGCTGTAGGATAAGCTGAGAGGCTGAAAGGCCATGTTAGACACGAGGGCAGTTTTTTCAGGCAAAGACAGCAAGCTTTAAACTGCTGGCTAAACGAGGCCAGTGAATTTCAAAGTTAACCAGCAATAAGGCAGGAAGCCCAGCAGTGGGCAAATAGGCTGATATAATGATGGTGATCGGTTACTGTCTTCGGCAGCCGCAAAATTTTGGAAAATAGGACCCAATGTCGTGACTTGAGTCACTGGCTGGCGGCCCTACTTATTTTGCCTGAAAATGGAGCCAGTGTCACCGACTTGGTTGAATTTGCTGTCCTGGCTCAAAAAGCGTGTAAATCGGCCAAAAGTCGGTGAACATAAAGGGCAAAATCAGAAGAGACAAAGACGAACTTACTAAGGCCCGAAGTGCTCGCGCTTGTGGGAACGGGAGAGTGCGTGGGTGTGGCAGACGAGTTGCACGACGTTCTCGCCGAGTAGAAAGACGAATCCGAGGTTTGCACTTTTGGAGCAGACCACCAGGCCCGCGGCGGCCCTTGTTCGGCCTCTAGTCGCGCGCACAGTACAGTATTCTTCGAATGTGGTCCCAGAGCCATCGAGTCCTCTGGCATCAACGATTCGTTAGACCCAAACGGAGTCATGTCGTTCTCTGGCAATGGCTCTACGGTCCCAAGCGTGGGGAGGTAGTCGTAAGAAGCGGAGTACATTAGGTAAGTTGTTGCATTCATGATCGCGGGGCAGGGATTTTGTTCGTCCATGCCTTCTGAGCACTTGGTGGCTGGGCAGTCCTTGAAGATCAAGGGGCAGGGATCCGGGACCAAGGGTCGGGCGGCGCGTTCACTAGGCTTCATAGGGCGCCCGTGACCGTGACACTCTGTCATTTGGGCGGCGGTGTGGCGTGCGCAAGAGCAGATAGGCCGCGTGATCTTGCGGAGTATTTCGTCGCACCACAGCTCGCATTGGACGAATACGCTGTTCATGCATTTGCACACTCTGATTGTGTCTGTTGAAAGGAACATTTTGATTGTATGTCACTGATATCCTATGCTAAATATTTTCATAGGTAAACTAAGAAGCGAAAGCTTACGTGGCTCCAAAAGTTCCACAGCAAGATAATTCGTCGTTATCTCGAGGGCATCTGCAATATCATAACAGTTTTGTCACTAGTTTATTTGATACAATAGTCAGTAGTTTGTGATATTTGTTGCACCAATCAGAGAAGAGCACCCCTTATTGGGTTAGCTTTGGGGAAAATCAGAGATTACAAAAAGTCGTATTTCGCGCAGTATGAGCGGCTGAAGAGTGGGACAGGGAGAGCATTGATGCCACTAAAGCAAGCACGAGATACCTAGCATTTATTTTGCACAGTCTTACCTTGCAAGTGCTCCTTGAGCGCGGCCGGTATCCAGACATCTTTGACGAGGTTGTCCATTTTGATCTGCACCTTTCGCGCGACCACGGGGTCGATCATCCGCGTGATCTGGTTGATCTGGTCAGTGTTCTTGTTTCGTAACCTCGTGGATAAAAACGAGAAATAGTTGGTAGCGACTAGTAACCTTTTTGTTTTTTCTGAAGCACTAGGGAAACATTTAAAGATAAGTATGTTTACCAACTTAATTCGTTAGAGCGACGCCGGCGCCGTTTGCCTGAAAGTCCTGTCCCGCCCGACCGAATTTTGTAACTTTCGCATTCGTGACTGTTAAAGATTTCGGCAACTCTCCTACTTACTGATGAACCTATTTTGCGTGAAAGTTACTGAGTACCATTTTGTTACAGGGAAAGTTGATTTGATAAGCAATCTCAGATTGCCAATATGTTTGAATACAAAAATACATACAAGTTAGCAGCATCCCGGTAGGTCTTCCTTAGTTCGCCGTGGTTCAGTATGACGCCGCACTTTGCTCTGTCTAGCAGCGTCACAAGGTACTTGAGTACTTCAGTGAGCTCCTCTGGAAAAGGAATTGGGTCAGCTTAGGGTGTGGATGCTGTACAAAAAGGCACAAATATCATAGGGAAGGTAAATTTCTGCCTACGGCTTAGCCATCGCGTTTGCCCAACTAGCGGTCTCATCAAAACTTTGTTTCATGATCGGCTTAGCAGTAGACGTGAAAAGGTCACACAAACCTATTGTGATGGAAAATCTAATCAAATAGTTACTACATGATAATTGTTTAGCTATTGTAATTTATTTACTTTGCAGCCTGATGTACGAGACGAGGAGTTTCGTTACTTTTGTGATCACGTCTGAAACATAGAAAATCGGTTACTAATCATAATTGAAACCCTTTTGAAACAAACATTTATCATAACGAAAACAAAAAATCGCTTGGAACAGGACTTGGATCCCCAACTTCAGACAAACCGCACCGACGACGCTCTAACCATTAGCTACTGTAGGTAACCATCCAAATAAGCAACCAGTTGAGCTACCGACTAACTGAGCCAAGTAACTTGTCGATGCGATTTTTTCAATCTTCATCATCATCAGCCTGTTAACACCCACTGCTGAGTAAAGGCCTTTTCATGCTCACGCCACCTCTCACGATCCTGTGCCAGACGTGACGTAACCACTGTTTTCCGGTTACTGCGGCTATGTCATCGGACCATCTGGCTGGTGGTCTGCCAACCGATCTCTTCCCCTCTCGAGGTCGCCATTCCGCAATGGACCTCGTCCATCTGCCATCGGTGCGTTTAGCCAGGTGTCCTGCCCACGTCCACTTCAAAGACGTTATGCGTTATTTTAAATTTTTGTCACGTCTTACGGACTATACCTAAATAGGTATCTCCTAACTTTTGGATTTAATCATCGTTAGTTGGTTACCTATACCTATGTTTTTAAATGCCAATGTTTCGGATCTTTGAAGGCCTCAAATAAATAATTGAGTAAATGCAAAAAGCACTCACTGCACACAGAATCGTTCTTCTTGTCTGCGTCTCTCATCATCATCATCAGTTTGAGCGGGATGGCAGAGTTCAGGAACAAGTCGCACTTTCTTATCTGATCCTCGTACGACGGCAGGCCGCGGAGACTGAGGTAAATACAGCGTGTTATAAAAAGGTCCTGTCATACTGAAGAGGGCCGTCGAAGTCATCAATACGAGCAACTTTTAGGGCAAATTCGAAGTCACGAAAAAAATATCAGCTAGGCTGTTCCATACTAAAATTCGATACTGTCTGCACCAAATGTATGAAGCAGATGATAGTTTTTGCTGTGATTTCGCACTTGGGCCCATAGTTAAAGATGCTTAATAGTGATGAGTTAAGCGACCCCCTTTGGTATGACAGGACGTTACTTTAACACCCTATATACCATCCTGGCTTGTATCCGTCACTTTGGATACCAGCCATGTTTTAGGTAGCTGTCCTCAGGCCGAATTTACTATAATTCCACTTAAAAAGTATTTGTAGTTTCTAGATGTATCGAATAATGTTAGTCTACTTACTAAGTGGCGCAATCCTTGTAAGACTTAGGTATTTGGTCACGGAATAGCAACTTGCTGCCGGTATTCTCCATCTCATCCAATATAGACACGTAGGCTTCGATCCATACATCTGTAGAGTAGAATAAAGCTCTTAATACCTATCATACAAGCTTGAGTCAGTCAGATGGTGGACTTACCTGGTTTTGTGACTTGGGCGGACAGATAATCGCTCGCTACTTTAGCGTGCTCTGAAAGAGAAATAATCAACACATCATCGCTCAATACAAAAATAATGGCAGTGGCGGGAGGTAACTAAGTGGACCGCACTGCGGTGAAATAGGTGGATACAGGAAGGGTGCTCGCTGGCTGCACAAATGCAAAATAAGTTATGATTATAATTTTAATTAGTGGCGTGGCGTCAGTTCTTCGTATCTTATTTAGGCAATGGAGACCACCAAAATAAGAGCTTACCCTTCATGGTTCCCATGAGTTTGCGCGGCATCTGCCGGCACCGGATCATTTCTTCCAATTTCTTCGAGATGTAGTAGAACATTTTTGTGCATGGCTCTTTGACTTCGTATGACTTGGCTTTCTTCAGCCTGAAGGTAATGATAATGTGAATATCATGTGCATGAAATTTTTTAATTGTTTGCTTAAGTAAAGCGCTGGCTACGCGATAGAACCATCCTTAAGCGAGATGTCCTATCCTATGTTTTGATCGCGGTTTTCTAAATCAAGTAACGTAAGCACATCGGTTAAAATACCACTGGCATCGGCCAGTGTAAACATACTGAGGACACCCGCGGCTTAGTTGGCTCCGCACTTTTTGACCTTGTTTTTCCAGTTAACTAAACCGACTAGGCTGAGATCATGGTTTATGTCCTGGACAAGCTTACTTTATTTTAACTTGTCTCAAGCACTGTAGCGTCCAAGTGTTCACTTTACCCATGTAGTTACGATTTATGCAGAAATCATCTAAGATGCAAAGGCCTGACCTTTGCGCAGCGAAAAAGTAAGTCTCGGCGGCGCCGTCGACTTCAATCAGTATCTCGTTGCCTTTCTTCTGCATTTCAGTTATCAGAGCATCACGGACTAGTCTCATGTAATCTGCAAGCCGATGGAATGTAAAAGCAAGCATGTCAGTAAATCTTTGTCCTGCTTTAGGTGGGACCATGTTACTTACTCGTAGCTACAAAGTACTCTGACAGTACGCGTGAACTTTCAATGATGACATCTGGAAGTAAAAGGTACCCTGTGTAACGCATTAGGTATCAGGAAAAAGCGTTAACAACTGGCAAAGGATGATTGTTGATTATAGTAAATAAAATAAAAAAACCTATATACGTACACAGTCGACAAAGTGGATTTTTAACACCAGCGATCATCTGAATCATTGATTTTTTTGTGCGGAAAGTGTTGTCAGTCTATTTCGACCTTTACCTTGCATAGGTTCTTTGATAAGGTCTGGAGAAGAGCCAGGCGCGCTGACTAGTATACTCAGCTTCCTTTCGAATTTCTTGCTAAGGCGCGCGGAATCGCTCGAGTGTTTCACTGACTTGTCTATCGGCAGCGGAGGCTCTTCCATTTGCAACCTAAAATATCGGGAACATAAAGCGTATATTAGCGTCCATCGTAGGATTCGTAGGTAGGTGTCACTGCGCCAAAATGGGATGACACAAATCACGAACTACTGGATAAAAGATAGCGTTGGCTTATGACGGACGACCTTGAGATAGCAAAAGATTAGTTGACAGACCATCAACCAGCCCCTGTATTCTCCAAAAAATAAGCAGCGTGCATCTCCCATTATTAATTTATTGTAAAAAATATGTAATTTCGATAAGACCTATTTTGTAGTAAATAAACCGGTTTTGATGGTTCACGGCGACATAGCGCGAGTAGATAGCAAACAGTATTTGCGTGTGGTGTCGTGAAAACTGGCTTGATCGTGAAGAAGCCTTTACTCAGCAGGAGGTACATACAAATACAAATTCATTTAGACAGGCAGGCTGCTGATGATGATGACGAATATCTGTAAGTAACTAACCAGCTAGCAGCCTTCGAGTGCGTGAGACTGGTAAGTGGTTGCTCGTAGAAGACTTGGCCACCCTTAGAGCTCAGCTTTCTGATGAGAAGCTGCTGCGCGCGCTCATTTTCTTCTATCTCCGCTGAAATACAGACAAGCATTAGTGATGGAAGAGAGACAAACTCAGTATTTACGTTATTGTGTGATATGTTGAGGATTGTAAAACAAGTTTATTTATTAAGTGCTTCTCATGGTGACTGTAATTCATGCTGGACATACTGTCCTGATAGCTCATTATGTTAAAAAATCCGCACGAAACGAACAATCATTTTATGACAATTAATAAATTGGTTATTTACGGCGACTCCTTGCTTTCGGCTGTGCGGAATAAGAATATTATAAATATAGGTGTAGTGTAGCTAATTTTATAGTAGCAAGAGTTTCTTGTATTGATTCTAACAAGCAGGAAGCAGGAAAGAAAAACGCCGACCTTAGATGAAAAAAAAAATAACTTGTCTGATTGGATGAGATCACCTTTTAAATCCCCGGCCGATTTGGGGGAGCCACGGCCGGCTGCACTCCCTGCTCGCAAAGATGCGCCCTCCCCGCCAGCGCCGCTTTTATCTCGCCCAATCTACAGTCAAAACATCATCATAAAATATTTAATCAAAAGTTCATTTCAGCGCTTGATTCAGATATCAGCATTGTAGTTCATTAGATCACAAACAAAATATACACACACGTGTCTTAGCGTAAAAATATCTTAGAGTGTGGCTTAGAGTCTACCGAAACTAGAACAAAAAATAACTTACCAGCCCACTCACTAGTCCACTTAGTCCTCCTATCTTACTTCCAGGACCTCCTGGTCCACTTGGGCTTCCCGGTCCACCTAGCCCACCAATCCCATTTCCAGGACCACCAATCCCACTTCCAGGGCCACCCGGGCTTCCCGGTCCACCTTTATAACCCTGGCTGCCCGGTCCACCCTGATAACCCGGGCTTCCCGGTCCACCTTGATAACCTGGACTTCCGGGTATGCCTCCTTGATCTGACTGTCCCCGTATGTCACTGCCTCCTGGTCCACCTTGAAATGCTGAGCTCCCCGGTCCTTCAAAAGCAGCCCTTCCCGGCCCGCCTTGAAATCCTGCGCTTCCAGGTCTACCTTGAAAACCTGCGCTTCCCGGTCCACCTTGAAACCCTGGGCTGCCCGGTCCTTGATAATCTGGGCTTCCGGGTCTACCTTGAAATCCTGCGCTTACAGGTCCTCCTAGAAAACCTGCGCTTCCGGTTCCACCTTGGAATCCTGGACTGCCCGGACCTTGATAGCCTGGGCTTCCTGGAACACCTTGAAACTCTGGGCTTCCCGGTCCTTGATAACCTGGGCTACCCGGTATACCGACTTGACCTGACGGTCCTAGTATCCCACCGCCTCCGGTTCCACCTTGATAGGCAGGGGTCCCAGGTCCACCTTGATACCCGTGGCTTCCCGGCCCTTGATAACCTGGGCTTCCGGGTCCACCTTTAGCCCCTGGACTTTCTGGTTTTCCACCATCAGGGCTGCCTGGCCCCTGGGCTCCGATGCCACTACCTGCGGCCCCCGCTCCACCCTGCCCCCCCGTTCCGCTACCAGCCCCCCCCGGCCCATCGCCTGGGCGACCTGGACCGCCTCTCCCGTCTCGAGATGGAATCTTCTTTATACCGAAAGCACTGAAAGATTAAAGAAAATAATGATTTGCAGTTGCGTGATACTTTAGTAAGGGGGGTGATTAAGGTTTTTACTTTTTTATATTATTCTCGGTTTCTACTTTAATACTAATATACAGTGAATAATTTAGTACCAACGAATAGTTAAATTATATTGGTTTCACTCACCTTCCTACTTTGGATAACAGTGAACCTGTTGAGAGATACAAACTTCAATAAAACAAAAGCAATAAAACTAATACAGACTTCAAATTATTATCTATAGAATAGAATATAATAGAAAAAGTTTATTTACTTGCCACGACACAAAGATAAATTAGCATACATCATAAATAGGGTAGGTACAATGTGTGCAATGGCCGTAAAAAGGTTGTGGCTCAGCATAATGCTACGGTTGCCCGTGTCTACAATAATTACTCACCATCTTTCCCCAAGGGACACCTATGCGTAGGCAAACAAAGAATAATTAGAATTAATTTGTAGAATTTATACAAAACCAGAACAATGAACTTGAAGCTAAAGTTACTAAAAATGCAAGTTACTTACTTCAGGAATAGACCTACAACAATAACAAAATATGAGATTATAAATAAAGCACTTAACCTTCGAAGTCAGTTTAATTGATAACGTTCAAAATACATATTGTTTTTTTTTTGTCTTTTTATAAATATAATACGAACCGTTAAAGCTTTTATTGCTTTCACCGCTGAAAAAATAAATGATAAGCATTATGACAGAATTCCATCCATAGGACAATGAGAACTACCGGGACATAATAATTATTATGGAAGAGAGTTTATTGTTGCAATGTTGGATACGGGCGACGCGCGACGCTCGCGAAATAAGGCTTGTTTCAAGGACCGGTGACATGACGCATACTGAAAGGGACTGTTACCCCATGTAACTTACCCAGACGCACTCCATGCTGCTAGCTGACTAGCTGACAATCCGGCTGGAATAAATCAAAGTATATAAATCAGATGAAATTATATTCTATCACGTTGGAGTCCAAATAAAGTTCATTCTTGCAACAAAATTACTGTGTCCGTGACTGACCTTCATCAGCAGCGACGTGGGCAATGTGTTTCGAGACTTGATTAGTCGTGTCTGCAATAATTAAATAACAATAATGTGAAATATGCAAACACAACGGAATAGTAAAGTTTTGGTTCTTCATACAAAAGACATCAACGGGGGACTTAGAACTTACAAGACCAATTTTTTTTAAATACCAACACGCACCTCGAGCTGGACAGAAAATCATCATGCCCCACCGCCGCTGCCCTCGCCAGCTAAGTTTCATAGAATACGCATCATAATTCCTAACCCTGTGCAGCCCGTGGGCACTAACGGTGTCCGTTGTCCACCTAGCCCGCCCGCAATACAGCCCACCTAATTCTCGTTCGCCGCCGTCTCAGATTTACTCTATAACTTACCTCCCATGTGCGTTTCAGCTAACGCCCCAAGATTTGCTTTCTGTAGATTCTTTATTTTATCCGACACAACACCGTATAAGCTCGGATTTGCTTTGTCGCTAAAATACGGCGCTGTTTTTATTCTGTAACAAATTAATTATCCTTATAGTTTTGTAATTCACCTCTTTTTTCTCGCACTTCACCTCACATCACATCACATTAATGTTAGGGAATGAGGTAGTGAGTGAGTGAGTGAATGAGTGTGTGACTGTGTGTACTCTTACTCATTCACGCTGAAATGGCTGGGAAGATTTGGCTGTTTGGAATGGATAGGATATAGCTTAGATATCAGAATAACAAAAAAATACTAGCAATTTCCCGCGACTTCGTCTGTTCATCAGCACTTATAGCATAAGTCCGCACCGATGAAGTCGCGAGCAAAAACTAGTATAACAAGATAGAAATAAACGTACATATCGGCTACTTCTTGGTGAGTCCTCGTGAAACGTCCGACAGTCAAAAAGGGCTTGTTGCCTTGACTCACCAAAGCGTCGTGTATAGCTTTCAATGCCAATGCTGTGACAACATAATAAAATTTATTAAGACAAATAAAAACCCAATTGAATCCATCTTGGCACTGATCAATAATAAAATATTTTGTGCCAAATGCGTTACAGTATACAAGGTGTTACAGTATACAAGGTGTTACAAAAGTACCTAACTCTTTTTACAGAGTGTAACCTACTGGTCAACAGGATGTCAAATCTGTAAGAAAAAGTTGAAAAAAACAATTTTTATTTTATAACCTCAAAATTGAAAAAAAATCATAACTTTTTTGTTTTTGTTATTAGCTCAAATTTAAAAATATGTTTATTCGTGTAGGTGCATTTAAAAAATACTTTTCTCCCGCCACATCGCCACATCTCCCGCACATTTTATTAATTAAAAAATTAACGGAACGTCATAGAACAAAAAAATATTTAGGTTGTGATCCCTATCACCGGGTGCTATTACCCTGTAAAAAGAGTTAGGTACTTTTGTAACACCTTGTATTTTAATCCTACCTCGTCCTGAGATGGTGTCAGCTAAATATGCTGCGCCCTCAGAAATTACTTCTGTGAAGAAATCAAGTGTTTTAATTTTGTTTTATTCCATTCACAAAGTTCCTAATTATATTTATGTCCTATAGTCTGTTTTAATGTCATTACCTTGTAGAAGTAACGTTGTTTTCGGTTCCGATATAACACTCTTCATATGATCAAGTATTTCGTCACGCAGTTTTTCGTTTGCTGCCGTCGTTTTACCAAACTTAGCGTTCGCTAGACTATGAAGTGATAGAAAATATTAAATTACACTTTAGATTTAAATATCAACTTTGACTTTGTCCATGTCAATGTAGGCTTGAAGTGTATTTAGCAATCAGATTTATGCATGGTTGTTTTTTTATGGGGGAGTAAAGGCACTACCTAACGTTGTAGTTCATGCATAGTTTCCAAAGGCCATTTTATCTGAAACTATGATGAACTGCTGATAATCATATAAATCATTGTTTATACTCGTAACTAACACTGATAAGAAAGAAACCTAGGTATGTCCAACGGTAGGATTCATAACTTACTCTTGGCTACCGATCTTGAAGGTCATCTTGTAGAGCCCATCGTGCGCTAATATTTTGTCACCCTTCATTGCCAGCAGGCGCGCTAACATGGCTCGCTTGTCAGCGTGCGCTATAAGCAAATAACACCAATAAAATTGTAAAACCATTGCATAGAGTACAGTATTTAACCAAACAACTTACTTTGCGGCAACTGTTTAGCTAGGAACCTCGAGGCTTCGTCGACGATACCTGAAAAGATTTATCTGATGTACCTCATCATCAATCATCATTCATCATTTGCATGTAATGTAAACCACAATTTGTACGCCTTTTGGCAAGAGCATAGAGCTCAATTTATTTATGACCATCTTGTTTCTGTATCACCTATGTTTAACAAATAAACTATTCTATTCTATCAATAAATTCATCATTAACAGTCCACATTTGTCCACTGCTGGCCGCTGGTACAGGCCTTTCCATCCTCCTTGGTCAGTTGCCGCAAGCATTCACAGGCCCTCAGTCGCCTTAGAGATGTGTGCTGCTGGTTAGCCTACTGACCATAATCCCGTTCTTGGCCGCCACTCCGTCACAGCCCTGGTCTAACTGCTATCTCCCCTCCAGGTGCCCTGCCCATCTCCGCCTAAGTGTCTTAACTCGATGTAGATACTTAATTAAAACAAACCCCTTGCTGATTTGGCGTGGTCGTGGAGGTGATAAAGCCCGATAAAGCCCGTCTGAAAACTTGTACAAGGCTCCATCTTACTCATGTTACTAACACAATACGTATGTAGTTTTACCAGGCATATGGGGCTCAAGCTCGGGATGAGGCTTGTCCTTAGTGAGCTGCGTGAGTTTCTGCCGCGCCATGTCGTACGTCGGCCTATCCACCGAATCGTTGTGGAGGGTGGGCGACTGTTCTATGCTGAAACATGTTATAGAACCCTTAAAAACCCTTTATCTCTGCTAGTTAGTCGATTTCAACATAACAAAAGGTGTTTTTCAAAACTTTACGATTCTAAAAACGAATTTTCAAATGACACCTTGTATACGCGGTGTTATTTTAGATAAAAGCTTGCGTTATAGGAATAATGATACTCCTCAAGGCTTCATACTCTCATCAAACTTTAACAATTTCAAATTCCTCGTAATTACCTCGTAACAGTAAGGAATAGCATTTTATTTTGTGCAATTTAAAGGTTGACTTTTGTAACGCATGCATGCTGCTGACTAAAATAACGTCTTGTATTATGTGGGTCTAACTTTATCTAGATTCCATACAGTACTAACGCTCTAGCTCCACTTTCGTAGGTTTCCGGTAGACCCTGGATGTAAACGAAATCGCCAGCGCCCTTCTCCTTCATAGATTGTACCAAATGCTCCATGGCGAGGCCTACAATAAAAAGTTTTAACAAATAACATCCCCTGATTGTATACCGCGTATGTTTAACGGCATTAGAACCTTAGAGCTTTGATCGACAAAGTGGGTTCCATTACTATACAGCGGGGTATAAGTGTATCTCACGCTTTTTTGCGTTAAAAAAGAAAAAACTCCCTCTTAATTTTTAGTAATTCGGTTATTAGGACCTAGAAATCGTCTCTAAAACTAATACTGCGCGGCAATTCACGCCTCGTATTTCTCATCGTGTGATTATGTGACGGAGGCGCGCACAGTTTAGTTTAGATTTTAGACAATCTCATGCTTACCTTTTTGTTTTCCGTAATATGCCAAGTGTTTGGATGCATCGTGTATCGTATCTAAAACAAAATATGTAAAAAAAATGCATCCGTAACCACGCTGCGGCCGACTGTGCTACGGACTCGCTACGCGCTGCTACGGCGTAGCGTGACAAATAGCTACGCGGCGTAGCTTAGTAGTAATTTTGTAGACAAAAAGTATTGTCTCGCGCCAAAAGTTGATGATTTGGTTATTTAACCATTTATACGGGTACAATAATTTGAATTTTATTGCTTTGGAATAGAATCCAAAACCAATGAAAAATTCGGACTGGCACTGCTTGAGAAGGATAAAACTTCATATTTTACTATATGAGCCGGTACGAAAACTCTATTAATGGATTTTTATGGCCGTAGCAGCGTGTCCTTAGCAGACTTAATTGGTTACGACCATTTTCTGTAGAAACAATACCATATAAGTACCAATCTCTTTACTACATCGAGGAAAAGTTGGCTAACCTTTCAGATCTTTGACCACTGTAGGCGCGATGCGCAAGGGCATGCCCAGATGCATCTCTCCCTTTATCTCCGCATGCAAGTCAGGGGCTGCGTCGCCGCGCTCCAGTGGGCCCGCGAATTTCAACCTGTAGTTTGCAATCAGACAAATATATTATAATAATCAGGCAAATATATTCTGACAGAAAAGTCACCTAATTATTGTAATATTCCTTCGCTAGCAGCTATTGGTTTCGGAAGATTTCTTCTTTGTGACCAAAATTTCTTTGCTTCAACTTAGCGCATCTCTCAGATGTGGCCAAACGTTTTTGGCCATAGCAGCGTGATGCCCGACTTAGTGCGCTAATTATCGCGATAACACACAGTGTTAATTAAAAGTCCCTTTTTTTGCCTATCCCATAGTTTGTGTAGATTTGCTCCTTTTCATCCCTTAGAATATTGTCCAGCCTTCCCCCATGACAACTAGACTGACTGACAGCTAGGTACCTACATATAGCACCGCATTGGCTCTGCGAGGGAGATTCGCGGGGCCCCCCACACCCGGCGCCCGAACGCGGTCGTGTGCGCACGTATATTTTGTGCTAAATAACCATAAAACTTTCCCTGAGCTTTCCTGGACCCTTACCAGCCTACAAACGCTTCCACTGTGTGTGTGTGCCCGTATTGTGCCTGTGAATCTGGTGCCCGTTGGATAATCTGGTCCCCCTTGGATTTGCGCTTATGCGCGCTGGTGAACCTGGACACGCGGTAAGTACCTAGCTACTTCCATACCTAAACCTCATTTTGAGGAACCTCCCTCGTGCCCATTTGTAAAACCCTGGTAGCAGAGATTTAGTGCCCCTGCCTTACCCCTTTCTCTAACATTTTGGTACACAGAGCGTGGTTTGCGGTTCCTCTGGTTGAGGAAAGCCTCTCATATAGTCTGTTGGTGCATTCCCCCTTTTTTTTGCGGTCTTATTTTCCCAAATATCTCTTTTTATATCGATAGTCCCTTTCATACCTAAAGTAATCTATTACGCATCAATTCAAATCTATATATATAAAAGGCTTAGGTTGACTGACTCATCACGCTACAGCCCAAACGGCTGAACCTATAAGTATGAAATTTGGACAAAAGTTGCGTTATATAGTGGAGGGTTCATTTAAGAAGCGATTTTTTTTTATTTAACCCTTAAGTGGGTCAAAATAGGGCTGAAAGTGTGTATGGGAAAAATTTTTTTTTTGGTGTTTTGTTCTTAAATCTTAATTTTTTGTACTTTTTTTTTAAAATGACTCGACACCTATTTCAGATTTTTTCTCATTTCTATGTTCTTAAGGGTTAAAATGGGTGCCAAAGTTTTTCGATTTTTTTCACCAGTTACGATCGATGCTGGAACAAAACCGCTAATGCCACAACAGTGAAAATTTGACAATAGTTGTAATTTGTAGACACGCTACGGGTTAAGACAGATTTACTTCAAGTTTAACCCTTAAGGCGGTAAAAATGGGGTCCAAAGTTTGTATGAAAAAAAAAATTTTTTTGTCCGGATTTACTTGCAACTAAGAATTCGTATATTAAATCAAAAATAATTTAACACCTGTTTTAGCTTTTTTCTAATTTTAGCCGTTTAAGGGTTAAACGAGGTCGAAATGTATGATTATTTTTCGTGATGTAGTGTCAACGTCGGGCCCAAACCATTTAAGCTACAACTATGAAATTGAAACTGCAGTAGCGTTTTGTAGCAAAACTACCCACCATGAAGAAAAAAATATAATTTTAACCCGTCAAATGCCCAAACCGAGGTTCAAAGTTTGTATGAAATAAAATTTTTTTTTGGTCCGATTTACTTGAAATTTAGTATTTGTATATTTAATAAGAAACAATTAAATACGTGTTTCAGCGTTTTTCAAAATTCTGCCCACCAAAGGGTTAAAAGGGGTAGAAAAGTTTGAAGATTTTTCCTGATTTAGTATCAATGCCAGGCCTAAACCATTAAAGCTACAACTATGAAATTGAAACTGCAGTAGTGTTTTGTGGCAAAACTACCTACCATGAAGAAAAAAATATAATTTTAACCCTTCAAATGCCCAAACCAGGGTTCAAAGTTTGTATGAAATAAAAATTTTTTTTGGTCCGATTTACTTGAAATTAAGTATTAGTATACTAAATCAGAAAAAATCAAACACGTGTTTCAGCGTTTTTCTCATTTCAGCCAATGAAGGGTTAAAATGGGTGGAAACGTTGAAGTTTTTTTCCTGATGTAGTAGCAATGCTGGGCCCAAACCATTGAAACTACAACTTTGAAATTGAATGTGCAGTTGCATTTTATAGCATTACTACCCACCATCAAGAAAAAAATATAATTTTAACCCTTCAAATGCCCAAACCGGGGTTCAAAGTTTGTATGAAATAAAAAATTTTTTTGGTCCGATTTACTTGAAACTTAGTATTTGTATATTAAATAAGAAACCATTAAATACGTGTTTCAGCGTTTTTAAAAATTCTGCCCACCAAAGGGTTAAAAGGGGTAGAAAAGTTTGAAGATTTTTCCTGATGTAGTATCAATGCCAGGCCTAAACCATTAAAGTTACAACTATGAAATTGAAGCTGCAGTAGTGTTTTGTGGCAAAACTACCTACCATGAAAAAAAGCATATAATTTTAACCCTTCAAATGCCCAAACCGGGGTTCAAAGTTTGTATGAAATAAAATTTTTTTTTGGTCCGATTTACTTCAAACTAAGTATTCGTATACTAAATCAGAAATAATTAAACACGTGTTTCAGCATTTTTCTCATTTCAGCGAATGAAGGGTTAAGATGGGTGGAAACGTTGAAGTTTTTTCCCTGATATAGTAGCAATGCTGGGTCCAAACCATTCAAGTTAGAACTTTGAAATTTGAACTACAGTTGCGTTTTATAGCAAAACTACCAACCATGACGAAAAAAGTAATAATGTTAACCCTTGAAATGCCCAAACCGGGGTTAAAAGTTTGTATGAAATACATTTTTTTTTTGTCTGATAGACTTGAAACTAAGTATTCGTATGCTAAATCAGAAATAATCAAACACGTGTTTCAGCAATTTTCTCATTTCAGCGAATGAAGGGTTAAAATGGGTGGAAACGTTGAATATTTTTCTCTGATGTAGTAGCAATGCTGTACGTGCAGCATGGTAAGCCCGAGATAGGCCCTTCTCTATGCAAAACTGTCAACTTGTCGGTCGGGCTCGAGTTGGCTCTACGCCAACATGGCGATGGAGACAAAAATACAACATTTTTATAAAAAATTGCAATATCTACTTTCTGCTCGACATGACCCTAATCTATTGCCATCTCGAGTCCCGCCTGCCATGCCCGCACAATAGACATGGCACGTCTGTCACTCGAGTTCGAGAGAGTGTCAAAACGACCATGCTAAGCATACTGGGCCCAACCCATTTAAGTTACAACTTTGAAAAACTACAGTTGCGTTTTATAGCAAAACTACCAACCATGAAGAAAAAAGTAATAATGTTAACTCTAAAACGGCCAAAACGGGGTTCAACATTTGTATGAAATTATCATTTTATTGGGTCAGATTAACTTGAAACTAAGAAGTTGTGTATTAACTCAGAAATAATAATTAAACTCATGTTTCATCATCAAAAAGGGTGAAAACATTTTAACAGTTTTCCTGATGTAGTATCAATAACAATGCCGGAACCTTTAAAGCTACAACTATTCAATGAACATTTAACTACAGTTGCGTTTTATTAGCAAATCTACTAATAATGATAAACCTAAAAGCGGCCAAAAAGGTTCAAAGTATGTTTTTTTTTTGTTGGATTCATTTGATCTTTACCAATTTGGTCACACACATACACTTCCACGCTGAAACTGCACGACGGATTTGGATGACATTTGGAATAGAGATAGCTTACAAAAATACACACCCATGACTCTATTCATGCTAATTTGATAATGGTGAAAGATGTACCCAGGCAACTTCTTATAAGTCTTCGCGGACGAAGTCGCGGGCGAAAAGCTAGTCGTCTATAATTTAACACCGTCGACGGTCAGCCAACCGGTTCCCTTTGTATTCGCCAAGCGAGCGAGCCGTGTTTTTTCTTTATTGACTTTGTCCTATGCCTATTTTGCAAGTTGTTTACGAGTTGATAATTAGATAGTAATAATAAAAGCCTACTTCCGTAAATTCCTTCCTGTTGTTGGGTGATTGACCAGTTGCCATAACAATGCCTGATTACGAAACAGTATTGTATACTGAGACAGAGGAGTACAGATCGTCCTTGGGGTCGGTTAAGTTTTTTGTGAACTGGATAACAGCTACCTACGAAACCCTAGGTGCGGTGTCTCCTGCTAGACTCGTGTTTAGGCTGCGAGACCTAGAGCCCAACTTCGTGAAATTTGTAGACTGTACTTCCCGACTGTTGGGTGGTCTCGACCCCACCACGGATGCCGACGAATATAGATATGTTCAAGACCAGTTGCGGCCCATGTACGACATGGTAGATGACCTGCGATTGAAGTACTCGGAGATCAAGCCTACGGAGTATGTCGCACCTGTCCCTCCTCCTTCGATATATACCAATATGTCCCGCATTTCTGATGGGCAAATAAGCAAAAATTACCCGACTTGCCTATCCCAAAGTTCAGTGGCGTGCCCGATTCGTGGATTAGCTTCATGGACCAGTTTGATAGCATCGTTGATTGCCAGCCAGACCTCTCCCCTACCCAAAAACTGCATTACTTGGTAGGCGCCCTCAGTGACGAGCCCCGCCGCCTGGTACAGCACCTGCGCATAGAGGCTGGCAACTACGAGGTCGCGCGTGATTTACTGAAAAGGCGTTATCACAACACGCGCGTCCTTGCCGACACCCACATTGCCCAAATCCTCAATCTCCAAGAGGTCAGCCATAAATTGAGTGGATTACGCGCCGCCTTCCTTAATCCACTCCTAACTGCATATAGGTGCCTCGAGCGGCTCGGATTACCAGTGAAAGAGTGGTCTTATATCTTGGTCCACGTTATCATGACCAAACTTCCCTCCGAGCTTAAATCCCGATTTGAGCGGACCTATGGGGGCGAGAAGAGAAGCCTCCCCACCTTCGATCAGTTGATCGACTTCCTTGAGGAAGAATGTAGGCACCACGATAATGTTGGTAACGCGGCCCTTATTGACAATAATCGTACCGTGTCTGTGCCCGTGCCTACTTCATATTCCCCACCTCCAAGGCAACAGCGCCCGCCACCTTTTTATCGTCGCGTGTATGCGACCGCAGTGTCTCCACCCGAGCCTCAACCGATAGCTTCGAGTAGGTGCTACATGTGCTCCTCCTCCTCCCACTACCTGCGTCAATGTGACGAGTTTATTGGCCTTTCCCCTCGCGAACGATCCTCCTTTGTACGACAAGCCGGCCTGTGCTATCGCTGTCTAGACAAGCATTCAATAGCTGCCTGCCCACGTGAATATTGTTGCCGTACTTGTCGCCGATCGACCCATCACACCATGCTGTGCTTTAATGACCCTAACAACCCCGAGTTTCCTCGCCGCAACAATGTTAGTTTCCGTGAGTCTCCGCCTCGTCGTTTCTCTCCAGTAACGTCACCTCGTTCTTCACCTCCGCGTACTGGCGGGGACGCTCGCCGCACGGGCGGGGGCACTCGCCGCACGGGCGGGGGCGCCCATTACTATAGTGACACATCTCGTCCCTCAAGCCGTCCCTCATCGCATTCACCTTTTACCACAAGGGATCACAATCCCCGTCGTTCACAGACCCCGCCGCGTGAGCGACGCCCTTACCAATCGCCGTCTCCCCCTCGTGATTATAACGGGCCTTCGTCCTCTTCTAGGTCTAGGACTTATAATCGCTCCTACTCATCTGACCGTCAGCCTCAATAACTAGCCTGCCCTCCAAACCGACCTCCCTCCAGTGTTACGATACCTGCCTCGTTAGTGCTTCTTCCCACCGCTGTCATACATGTGCGTTCCGCTTCCGGTTATTATGTCGAAGCGCGTGCACTCTGTGACACCGGCGCCCAAGGCTGTTTACTAACTACTGATCTAGTAGTAGACAAATTAAACATGTCTTTGTGCCCTACTTCCTCCCCCGTGCGAGGTATCGGCAATGTACAGTCTGTACAGGTTCGCGGCAGTGTTTCCTTTACATTTAGACCTGCGGATTCATCCTACCCTGAGATCACTGCCTCGGCCATGGTCCTCGACGTTATTGCCGGTACACATCCTGAGCTAGAGTTACCTTCAAGTTTAGTGTCATGTGTCTCCTCCTTGCCCTTAGCGGACCCTTCCTTTTATATGCCTGGCCCTATAGATGTGCTCCTTGGTGCTGACGTGTTTGGATCCTTGTTGTGCCCTAATATGCCCATAGTTTGCCCTTCCGGCCTAACTGCGGTCCCAACTGTCCTGGGACATATTTTGTCTGGTCCCATACCAACTTTAACTCCCCCCGAGGCCCCTATGACCGGTGTTAGCCTATCAAAAATTGTGGAACGATTCTGGAAGTTAGAAGAACCGCCAGAATCCCCTATAGACCCAGTAGATGACGAGTGTGAGCTCATCTTCAAGTCCACTACCCTACGTGAACCAGACGGCCGCTTTACGGTTCGTCTCCCTTTCCTACCGGACCGTCCTCAACTTGGAGACTCTAGGTCTACTGCTCTTGGACGGTTTTTTAGCCTTGAGAAGCGCCTACATGCTACTCCTGGGCTGAAGGAAAAGTACGTGAGTTTTATGCGAGAGTACATTGAACTCGGCCATATGTGTCCCTCCTCATTTAAACCCACCTCAAGCGTGTGATTGGAGAGACCACCCTAACATTCGAGGAGTTGACTACAGTGTTCGCAAAGATCGAAGCCGTCCTCAATTCACGTCCCCTGTGCCCATTAGCTTCCAGTCCAGACCTTGAGGTCCTAACACCGGGCCATTTCTTGATTGGGCAACCCTTAGTTGCTGTGCCTGAATACCCCTTCAACGAAGTTAAAGTTAGTCGTCTCACCCGGTTTCAGTTGATACAACAGGTGACCCAACATTTTTGGTCCCGTTGGCACGCGGAATATTTATCAACCTTGCAGAGTAGGCATAAGTGGACCACTTCCTCGGATCCTCCCTTTGTTGGTGAACTCGTCCTTCTCAAGGAAGATAATACCCCTCCATTACAGTGGCGACGTGGTCGCATCCTTCATATTTACCCCGGCCAGGATAGTGTCGTTCGCGTTGTCGATGTGCAGACGCCCTCCGGTGTTAAGAAGCGCTCTCTCACCAAGCTCGTTCGCCTACCCGTAGACACCACCCCCTCTATCCCTTCGTCGTAAACATTTGTGATGTTTAGGGCGGGGGTTATGTTAATTAAAAGTCCCTTTTTTTGCCTATCCCATAGTTTGTGTAGATTTGCCCCTTTTCATCCCTTAGAATATTGTCCAGCCTTCCCCCATGACAACTAGACTGACTGACAGCTAGGTACCTACATATAGCACCGCATTGGCTCTGCGAGGGAGATTCGCGGGGCCCCCCACACCCGGCGCCCGAACGCGGTCGTGTGCGCACGTATATTTTGTGCTAAATAACCATAAAACTTTCCCTGAGCTTTCCTGGACCCTTACCAGCCTACAAACGCTTCCACTGTGTGTGTGTGCCCGTATTGTGCCTGTGAATCTGGTGCCCGTTGGATAATCTGGTCCCCCTTGGATTTGCGCTTATGCGCGCTGGTGAACCTGGACACGCGGTAAGTACCTAGCTACTTCCATACCTAAACCTCATTTTGAGGAACCTCCCTCGTGCCCATTTGTAAAACCCTGGTAGCAGAGATTTAGTGCCCCTGCCTTACCCCTTTCTCTAACACACAGGTTGAGCAGTAGGATGAGACACTAATAAAGCGAGACGACGGCTATGCTGATTACCGACAATTTAGGGACTCATTTGATACTATGATAATATAATGTAAGTACTTATATTTTGCTTACGTCTTAGCACATTCGGCGTAGGTATGTCCGTACGCCTTGTATTTGTAGAGGGGCCGAGTTCCCAAAGTCTGCTTCACGGCTATCAAGAACTCTAGGTTGTACCTGCTGCTGCCCGCTACACCGCCTGCAATGAAACATTTTTGTATAGAATCAACTTTTTACGAATACCTAAGAAATTATAAAACACAAAACGCACTTTTAACGCCCATCAGTTGTGAGAGATACCCCGACGCATCTTTGATTGCGGCTGTAATTTTAGTTATTTTAAGTTAGTAAAATTTTACGCAGGCACGGAAAAACCCTGTATTGCAAATTTTAATATGCACACGACAAAGCAGGTACTTAGGTACACAGTTTCAACCTTTATTGTCCCATAGAATAGACAGCAACACAAACCGATTTTTTTTCCTTTAGAAGTATGAAATAGCAAACAATTACGTAGGAAAAGTTTAACTTACTTTGCATAGAGACTTTTAGTTCATAGGGAGTAATATCTTTCATATCTTCCGTGAGTTTGTTCTTTATTTCAACAGCGATGTCTTTGACGGGCAAGAATGGGATCAAAAACGGTGCTTGCTGTATTCTGTAATAATGGATATGTCAGCCTGTGCCATATTTCAAAACGGATTACAAAGATGTTTGCATGTTGCAAAATCTATTATGCGCGCAATCTCCTCGATTCATATTGAAGCAAGGCCGTGTATAGAAATGTAAATTACGGTATAAATAAGTAGTTTTTTGTATTCACATACTCGGTAGCGCCTTCGCCATAGGTAATTTTTTTTCTCTTCCGCTCCACGAGACCCACTGCCTTTCGTCCATACATCATTTGCAAGAGCAACCTGATAGTCAGATCTGGAAAACACAGGAACAGTTTCATAATCAGAAATAAAAACTGTTGTTTTGTAAGTTACCTGTACCAAAGAGCATATAATACAATAGAGGGTCAACGCCATACAAGAAAAATTTCCAGCCTTATTCGCGCAAGTACAGCGCCAGTGGTGAGTATTGGGTACTAATACGACACTTAGCGAGGTCTATTTCTCAGATAGATCGCTAGATGGCGATATATTCGAGGGCGCTCACCGGCGCTCTAGCACAATACAGTGCCACAAACTTTTCTTGGCTGGCGGCTGAAATTGGTACTACTTGAAAAGTCATACTGTCATTGTCAGTTAGCTCTCAAATACATAGACGACAGCGACGCTCTTACCGGCCAAGAAAAGTTTGTGGCACTGTATCTCTTCCGCAGACATAACTTAATGAGAGTTTGTATGTGTGTGTTATGTAGAAGTGATTTATCTAGCTTTTGCCCGCGACTTCGTCCGCGCAGACTTTTTTTTTCTCGTGACTTTTTCCGTTGTTTTAATGGTTATTCTGCTAGGTATTCGGGGCGGAGATAAATCCAACAAATGAAAAATCATAAAAATCGGTCCATCCGTTCTCGAGTTATAAATGGTGTAACTAACACGACTCTTTCTTTGTTTTATACTCGTATATTAAGATATTTTTAGTCATAAAATCTAACTGCAAAAGATCATTTCCGGCTTCCGGCACACGTAACCGCAGTCCGCAAGAAATGAAAGTATTTTTTCTCGAGCACAAGACTTATTTTCTCATTGCATTGCTGCCTTTATTGCTTTAAGATAAAGTTCAAGGGAATGTCTGCGAGATAGACGAGTTTGTGTGTGTGTGTCCACGCTCCACGCGACGCCAGGCTGCCCCTCTACCCTTGACGCATTTTTCCAATACGGCCGCAATATGGCGCAATTTACAAAATGTATATCTTACAAATTAAGACGCATTTTGTGTTTTTATTGAATAAACCAGCCTTACCTTTGAATAAACATTACAAAGTATTTATCAAAGCATCAAAGCATTACTATGCGAATTCAAAGAGAAATTAATTTCAAAACTTTTTCAATTTGATCGCAATAGCGTCAAGGGTAACCCCTCTGCTCGTATTGGCGTCTTTATTTTAATTAAGGTAACGGTCATATTTGCATGAAGTCGTGTACAGTGCCGAAACGTACGTGAGAGTGTATGTGAAATATATGATATACGATTGTGTTGTGTGTGTGTGTGTGTGCTACGCGAGGCTTCTCTCTCGCTTTCACGTCACGCACGTCAAGAACGAGTTATGAATTTATGATGACTTTAGGAGCGCTCGACGAAACTGGCGGGGATTTCTGCGCAAGTGTACAATCGCGCACAAAATGTCTAATAGCCACGCACGCGGGATCTAAGACTGACGCTGATCTAATAGTTGAGGTAATGTACGCTTGGAAACATTGCCACTCTGAACTGGAAAGTTTCCGAAAGTTTCCCAATGTTCCCATAAATTCCCAGTAGTTTTTTTGTTTATTATTCATGCTTATTCTTGAAATATCGCGTTCGTTAATCACGTGACAATGCATAAGAGTCTTTCCTTACAGTGTTGCCATATAGAAACTGCATAAAATCGGTATTTTCTTTTAAAATTCCATGAAATCCCTACTTATTGCCAATAAAAGTGAATTATTCTTATGATTTACATGATTTACAAGGTGTTACAAAAGATGCTAACTCTTTTTACAGGGTAATAGCACCCAGTGATAGGAATCACAACCAAAATTTTTTTTTTGCTCTATGACGTTCTGTTGATTTTTAAATTAATAAAATGTGAACGCTGTGGCGGGAGAATTTTTTTTAAATATTGTTTTCATTGACTTTCACATTGTTTTAACAACTCAAATAGTTTTTTACAACTTTTTTTTACAGAATTCACATCCTGTTGACCAGTAGGTTACACCCTGTACAAAGAGTTAGGATGTTTTGTAACACGTTGTATTAGTGAAGTCAATCATTCTGATTCTTGAAATATCGCGTTCGTTAATCACGTGACAATTCATAAGCGTCTTTCCTTACAGTGTTGCCATATAGAAACTGCATAAAATCGGTATTTTCTTTAACAATTCCATGAAATCCCTACTTATCTATACTTATAATAAAACTCTAGCGAAGTCAATTCTGTACATTGAATATTTTTAGAAAAAAACTATCAGGGGTTACTAAGTAAACTATACTGAATACAAAAATGCAAAAAAATCGGTCTATGTCTGTCTGTCTGTCTGTCTTTCTGTCTGTCTGTCTTTCTGTCTGTCTGTCTCTCTGTCACGCGAATACCGCTGAATAGTTTTCAGTCAAATTTAGGACCGTGATAAGTCCTGGTTCCAGGCACAATCTAGGCTATCCGATGTTCAGAATACATTGCGGGTTGCAATTTTAACTTAATTTTTTGTAAGAAATATTCATTATTTTGATATAGCTTCTTGAGAAGATATGTTAATAACGTGATACTGAACACATTTCTGAAAAAAAAAACGCAAAAAAAAAGTCCGACTTGGAACCTCATTATCTCGGAAACCGTTGATTTCCTAGGCATAGTTCCTTGGGGAAAAATGTTGGTTATGATAAGGACTATATGTGGTCTCCCACTTTGATGGCGGGCTTTTAACACCGCTCGGTATTCAATATAAGCACTCGCCGCAAACAATAATTTTGCATTCTTGCATAACAAATAACTATTGTTTACCGTTGAGCGGGATATACAGAGTTATTAACCGTATGCTTTGTTTGCTGGCTTAGCATGAGAATGAGTAAGACCTTATCTATGGGCTTATAACTTTATCTAACCCACTATACGTCGAGGGAGATACATATAAACCCCTTTACTTCCTAAGCAATTCTTATGCTAAGCTTCCTGCTCGCGTAGCATGAGGCGGTGTTAGATACTATCTATGGGTTTAAAACTATATGTATCTCACTCTTCTGTTTGAAATAGAGCGGGTTGGACAGAGTCCTAACACCTCTCTAACACCGCCTCATGCTAGCTGGTATCTTATCACGGGCGATACCTTAATGTAAACAATACATAGGTATTTATTATTAAATTTATAAATGTATTGTTTAGATTAGGGTTTCTATTATATTTTATTCTATTGCTTTCTTTTGAGCCCTGCTACCGCAAGTTAAGAAATAATAACTATTGAATTAAAATACCCCCGACATTTTAGCTTCAAATAAGCATATTTAATAAATAGCTAAACCAATTTTGACAAAACATAACTAAGAACATTCGCTAGAAAACCTGCTTTCAAATTTAAAAAAAACCTAAAGCTTCAAAATCGTTCACCCATTTAAGAGCTCCGGTGCCACAGACCGACACACCCTCATAAACAAATACCTATACAGACATACTCACAAAGCTGTCAAACTTATAACACCCCTCTTTTTTGGGGGTTAAAAAAAACCTTCCTTTTGAGTTTTCCTCCACAGTCAAATTTAAATTAAATGTCAAATGTGTAAAAACGCATACGAAGTCGCGGGCACAACTAGTTATCAATAAAAGTGAATTATTCATATGATTTACATACCTATATTAGTGAAGTCAATCTTCAATGAAACTCCGAGTTATTGTGTTTTTTTGTCTTCAACCATTGGCTACCGATGTTATGCTCCTTGACAATGGTCAACAGTGGGCTGAATTGATTGACTGATCGCGGGTTTCTATAATATTCCAAATTATTAATACTAGTAGTTCGCCCCGAACTGTAAATTTGGGATGTATAGGTAGATACATTTCCCCAGGTAAGCCATGAAACTTGGTAGATGAATGAATTAGACGACGGGGTACTCTAAGAAAAGGGCTCGACGAGATCTACCCGATAAAAGTATCAAAACTTTAACTGCCCATATCTCCTAAACGGCTAATGCTAGACCCATGTTCATGGTACTCTAAGAAAAGGGCTTGACGAGATCTACCCAATAAATGTATCAAACCTTTAACTGTCCATATCTCCTAAACGGCTAATGCTAGACCCATGTTCATGGTACTCTAAGAAAAGGGCTCGACGAGATCTACCCGATAAAAGTATCAAAACTGTAACTGTCCATATCTCCTAAACGGCTAAGGCTAACCCATGTTCATGGTACTCTAATAAAAGGGCGCGACGAGATGTACCCGATGAAAGTAGGTAGATCTCGTCGAGCCCTTTGATTAGAGTACCATGAACATGGGTCTCGCATTAGCCGTTTAGGAGATATGGGCAGTTAAAGTTTTGGTACTTTTATCGGGTAGATCTCGTGGAGCCCTTTTCTTAGAGTACCATGAACATGGGTCTAGCATTAGCCGTTTAGGAGATATGGATAGTTACAGTTTTGATACTTTTATCAGGTAGATCTCGTCGAGCCCTTTTCTTAGATTACCATGAACATGGGTCTAGCATTAGCCGTTTAGGAGATATGATATGAGCAATTAAAGTTTTGATACTTTTATCGGGTAGATCTCATTGAGCGAGCATCATGATCACTTTCACTGATTTGATTAGCCTAATAAAGGAATCTCTAAGATTAATGAATAAGCTCTACTAAACTGTTAGTGAGAAGAGTTTAAACCATGTTTAAACTCCGACTGTGCGGGAAGAGTTTAAACTGAGTTATCAATGAGCGTTCTGTAATACCACCGTGAAACCCTCATTTCTTAGAAACGACATAAAATGGCTGAACACACATGCCACCTGTATAATTTTCGATTTATGAGGAAAAATAAAAAGTAAAACGTTTTTTTTTTCTTCTTAGTTCATGTTATGCATGTATGCTACGGAACCAACGCTGCGCGAATCCGACTCGACCTTGGCAGGTTATGGTAGTGTGTGGTTGGTTAGGATTTTAAGTATTAGCTGTTTAAATCCAGAATTTCGTACTTTATGTTATGTATGACATATCATAAAGGGAAACTGTAACCTTTTTAGTTGTTTAAAACGTTGCGGGCGACTGTTCCATTATCTTTATCATAAAATTCATCACAGCACTATACAAGATCATCGATATTTGCATAAATAATGGTAAAGTTTACCAACAAATATCCCGAGAAAGATTGCTTGGAAACTTTGCCGGAAATAAACTGGAAACATTGCCAGGAACATTGCCGGGAACATTCCCAATGGGAAACATTGCCGGAAATAAACTGGAAACATTGCCGGAAACATTCCCAATGGGCTGGCAGTTTTCAAAGTTATGGGATTTTTATTGATAATTCATTACCTGGTGTATAGAGAATCCAAAATCATGTACAATTCAGCAAACAAATATTGGAATATCTCAAGATTTGAGCAAAGTTCACAGTAAATTCCCAGTTGGGGAACAATCGCTGGAAACATTGCCGGCAACGTTCCCGGGAACGGTACATTGACACTGTACAAATCAGAGAAACTGACTAAACTTAAAGATTGAAAGTATTCTTTGCGAATTCTGCACTCGGTATATTTGAAATGGTTTTACAAATTATTTTAACGGACATTACAATAAAACGGGTGTGCAATCAATTAAAAATTATCTCAATCCAATATGCATTGTTCTCAATAACTTTTTCAATCTTTCTGAACTGTCCTTTTAAAACATTTTGTTTCGGCATTCTTTCTGCCACGAAACAAAAAAACGATGTGCACGACTGTACTTAGAGGCTAGTGCGACTGATCTACCTACCAATCTTAAATCATAACCGGCGCTCGCCGCCGCCGCCGGGGCGATCGCTCGCTTCCTCTCCGTCGCCCCTCCCTCACGTACCCCGCCAAACAGACCCAAAAAATGATTTCAAGGTCAGCGCTCATAAATCGTGACGCTACTTGTACTCACGACGGCAAGTCAGACTGTACACTTTTTTTTTAAAGTCGCCCCTAACGTAACCGAGTAGAGCGCTACCGTGTAAGCGTCGACGACGTGCTGTCGTGTGTACACACGACAGCATGTCAGAGTGTACACTTCTGTTGTAAAGTCACCCGTAATGTAACCGAGTAGGATGCTAGCGTGTAAAGGTCGACGTGCTGTCGTGTGTACACATGAAGCACGGCAGAGTGTACAGTTTTGTTGTAAAGTCGCCCGTAACGTAATCGAGTAGAGTGCTATATAGCGTGTAAGGGTCGACGTTCTGTCGTGTGTACATGCCATTGCATTGCCGTCTTTTCTTTTTTGTAATAATAATGGCTACTTGTGGCGGGCTGTTGGTGAACTATCGACACCACGAACCCGAGATGCTCGAAGAGTCGATCAGGCCCCTCGTCTTTGGCTTACCTTTACCTGGTTGTCCGAAGCGGACTTCAAGAGGGGCCGCCAAGACTCTCACCTCTGGCTTGCCTTAGCCGGCCGTCCAGAGTGGCGCGTTAGAGCTATACATGCTCGCAGGGTGGAAGTGAAAGATGCATAGGACGCGAGTTGGCACTGTGGCTGTGGCTACCACACTACAGTCACTGGGTAGAAATCGGCGCACACCTCTCGACACCCTGATCACCTGCTTACAACCATGTTGCGGCTTTGCTGTTCAGGGCTAGTATAGGCCCCTAAGCGGCGGCATATTTAGTTTAGGTGGCTCATTTAGTGAGCAGCAAGTTATACGTTTGCCAATGATGAACCCCTTGAGATATTATCCGTATCTGAGTACTTTTTAACATGGAGCGTACTGTACGTTGAAACGGAATGTAATTTCAAGCAGTTGTAGGTGCCTGAAGGTACGCCATCTATGTAAAATTCGCAGTATTAATATGTCAGTCACGTTATCACGTAGCTTCGCGGTCGAATTAAAACTATATTCGTATTTTTCTAAAATATGCATGTTATTAATTTATTCCTTATAAAAGCAGAATTAATAAATGTAAAAAAAATATTTAAAATAAGCGGAAAGGACTAAATAGCATTTACTATAAGATTTATCTTTCAATACGTGCATGCCCTCTGAGGGACCACATTGGATTTTTTAGTTTCCAGACCTATGACGATTTAGTAAAAGATCCCAAACAATTGTAGAAGAGAAGCTTGATTTTGTAAAAGTTACCGTTCAATATTTATTACTTGATAAATGTGGTCCCTCAGTCCGCACATGTAGATTGTCGAATCTCTGAATGTGGTAAAGATATCCTCATAAGGTAAACGATAATATTTAGCAAAGAATTTCTTAAAACTAATTAGTTTGATAAAAACACTTCTTGCAGTCAGAAAAACACTACAAAAACGAATTGAAGGTGGTCCCTCAGAGGACCGTTAGCACATATTTGTTATTGTTTTAACTTTTAATCTATAACGCATAAAGCTACATGTCTTCGATAAGTTTTACTTAAAATATTAAACTCTATAATCGCATGACTCATTAGTTTGTATCTTATGGTATCGTGAAACAGAGACGGTTGAGAGGTGGTCCCTCATACGGCACGTTTTGCTATCGTTAATCGCTATTTTCATGTAATAGAATGCACTTACTCAAGTAAATTAAACACTATCTTTTACTTAAAAGTTTCTGCTAAAAAATTGCCTTAATTTTTTTACGCTACATACACATTTTCATTTACAAATTAATATTTATAAGTCTTACGTGGAAATCATGCGTAGGGTGACCACATGATCAACCTGATGTTAAGGCCTTTGCATCTACGTAATGAGATAATTTATACAGCGTCCAGTGGCACCTTCAAACTAGATGAGTGAAGAATGGCACCTTCATATATAAAACCAAATATTTTCTCAATGTTCTATGTACTTATATGTATAGCTTGGCAATAAATCGTTTTCACTTTCACTTTCACTTTCACTTTCACTTTCACTTTCATCTACTCAGATTTAGATATTTATTTTTTTCCTAAGTAATGTAACATTATATCAGCGAAACACCATATAATGAGCCGTTTTCAACACAAATTCACAAAAGCATTTCATACATGGCGCCTACAGGGTGTGACCATAAAAGAACCGGAAAACGGCTGTCAAAATTAATCTGTGCTAAGCGAAATTTGACAACCGTATTCCGGTTCTTCTATGGCCAAACCTGTAAGCGCCCATCTATGAACTGCTTTTAATTTGTTCTTTGAAAACGGCTCATTATAATCCGTGCGGAATCAGAATGGGATAATACCTTTTGGAACTGAATCGAATATGACAGTTCTCGAGTAGCGTCAGTAAAAAATATTTTAGTTCTACGTTCTATCATAGGGTTATGAAATTGGAAATACACAAAAATGTTTAATGTTTGTAATCTAAAAGGATTCAATGTTATTGCATTAATTGAATAAAACGTGATAAAACTCGAGCAGACACCCACACGCACAGAAAACACAAGCAAGTTTCGACGCGAGTTTGCCATAGACAAATAGAGTTTGCCGAAATGCTGACGCTACAAGACCGCGAGCTTCTCGGTTCCAAAAGGTATTATCCCATTCTGATCCCGCACGGATTATACCTTACACTACCGAAAAACAGTATCCAACATTAACCACTTTTTTATACAGGGTGTCCCAAAAATAGTGTCAAGCGGAAGTCCAGATATAGAGCACCCCTAGGGCTACCCGAATCACCGCCATGTATGTTCAGCGATTTTTTGATGTTTAGAAGTTATGAGGCTTTTAAAGTTTTTTTGGGAATAATTACCTAGCATTGGTTTTTATTTTTTTTACTTTTTTTGTATTTAACTTTTTAAATATTTTTTTTCTTTATTGGGGTTTTACATAACGAGTCTGTCACAAAAAAAAATTACTTCAAACTTGTAAAAGATACCGCAATTTTGATCCAAAGTTAAAAAATGCCGTTTTAGAGAAAACGTCATCGAATAATAAATAAAAAATAATTAAAAAGTTAAGAAATTAAAACTAATGCTAGGTAATTCTTCCCCTAAAAAACCTTAAAAGCCTCATAACTTCTAAACGTCAATAAATCACTGAACATACATGGGGGTGATTCGGGTACCCCTAGGGTGTTCTATCTCTGGACTTCCGCTTGACACAATTTTTTGGGACACCCTGTATGCTGGAGTCAGCAAAAAAAAACTGTAGAATTTTACTTATTATCGAGTGAGAGAGGAGAGCCCTGTCAACCAGAGAGAACGCGATTGCCCGCAGGTTCTCTCCGTGTTCGAGGGAGGTGAAAGTGACACTGTTTAGAGCTTACACTTCCTTCTAGACGAAGAGCCTGTGGGTAAACTATACTTAAGGGTCGTACAAGGCTCTTCGCATCCAATACCACAACGCGTTCAGGGCGTTGATGCGGCTGTCTCGTCACTGCATCGCCTGGGGCATGTTCGTGGAGGCGCGGGTGGATTGTTTCTACACCATCATGTGGAAGCGCAGGGCATCACTGATGAGCAGAGTGCGGGCCAGCTCCAACAGCTTCCTGGCGATGATCGCGAGCCGTGTTGACTCCGCGTACATCAACCACTGCTGTGTAGGCTCCAGGTGGTGCGTAACAAACTGTATTAATACCCAAACTATCGTATTCTAGCTATAGGTTTTTAATAACAAAGATAATAAGCAAAACAAAATGAATCTTGTTATTTGAAATAACTTAATTATTGAACGAGCGAGCGAAGCGAGAGAAGTTCTCCGAGTCTACTGGAACAATCCGTTGTTTGTATGTTTGTATGTATGATTGTATGTATTGTTTGTATGAATAATATGATCGTTCGACGATAACTTGAGTAAAGGTCGGATCGTCGAACGAACTTTCATACATACATACAAACATACATACATACAAACATACAAACGCCGGATTGTTCCAGTAGACTCGGAGAACTTCGCTCGCTCGTTCAAAAATCAGGTTGATAGTGTGGTCACCCTACACATGATTTCCACGTACGACTTATAAATATTTATTTTTTATACGAAAATGTGTAATTAGCGTTAAACAATAAACGTAATGTTTTAGCAGAAACTTTTAAGTAAAAGATAGTGTTGAATTTACTTGAGTAAGTGCATTCTATTACATGAAAATAGCGATTAATGATAGCAAAACGTGCCGTATGAGGGACCACCTCTCAACCGTCTCTGTTTCACGATACCATAAGATACAAACTAATGAGTCATGCGATTATAGAGTTTAATATTTTAAGTAAAACTTATCGAAGACATGTAGCTCTAAGCGTTATAGATTAAAAGTTAAAACAATAACAAATATGTGCTAACGGTCCTCTGAGGGACCACCTTCAATTCGTTTTTGTAGTGTTTTTCTGACTGCAAGAAGTGTTTTTATCGAACTAATTAGTTTTAAGAAATTCTTTGCTAAATATTATCGTTTACCTTATGAGGATATCTTTACCACATTCAGAGATTCGACAATCTACATGTGCGGACTGAGGGACCACATTTATCAAGTAATAAATATTGAACGGTAACTTTTACAAAATCAAGCTTCTCTTCTACAATTGTTTGGGATCTTTTACTAAATCGTCATAGGTCTGGAAACTAAAAAATCCAATGTGGTCCCTCAGAGGGCATGCACGTCTTTCAATCAATTCCAATGAGACTTGCAGCGACATCTGTTTTTTCATAGATTGCACTAAATCTAAAATGTATGTAGTTGACCAGACATGCCTGTACAAATAAAGACACGATTTGAAGCAAAACGCGTCATCTCCTCTTAATTGTACTTTAGAGCCAGAGAGCCCACGTCAGGTCGCCATTTCACCGTCCACATTAATCACACTTTCGGGAAGTTTGATACACCTACCTCTGTCCCTAACAAAGCCTGCTAGATAGCCAGAACACCTATCCACCAACTCTGTAAAAACAAAAAAGATAATCTTGAGTGTTCGTTCATAAAAGGAAAATTAAGGAAATTTTGGGCTTAGCCGCAATCTGGAACACTTCAGCTTCATTTGATACGCACCATTCATCTCTTTAGCCATGTGCAAGGGAGTCTCAGAGTCCACGGCATGGTGCAGCGCTTCGCTAAATATCTCCGCGGACTCGGGCACTGGGCCCATGGTCGCTATCAGATGCGACGACTTCGCATCAGCTACCGCACTCTTCGCCGACCTGGCACTTCCAACCGGTTTTACGGCCTCTTGTTGACTCTTAGCAGACTTTATACTGCCAACAGGCTGAACAGTCGCAGAGGGTGGCTTAGACGCCTGCCCCATTTCCTGGGGTCTTATCATGGTTTTTAGACTGCCGCCGCCGTCTGGCGCTAGCATAGTTTTCACGCTGCCAGTGGTTGGCACCGGGCTTTTTGTGGACTTTAAACTGGTCGTGACTTCCGGTGGTAAGGGGTCCTTTGACGTTTGGACGGGGACTATTTTGAGGGTAGGCTGCTCGTGGGTCGACGCCTGTACAGGGACTCCTGTTGCCGAGCCCAGCGGCGGGGTCTTTGGTCTCTCCATGGAATGTATGCTGGTTGGAGTCACTGCTGTAGCAGGCGCTGGCGCCCGCGGCCTTAGGGCCGGGGCGGATTGTAAACTGAAAATAAACGCTATGTTAGTCGGAATGATGACATGTTGTCCAACTTGTTCAATGGTTCATAGTACAGTTTAGAGTCGTCGGCGATCGACAGTGATGGGCCATATTGTTCCGTGGCATTATTTATAGATGGCTTTTGCATTGCAAAAGAGACAGTTTTTTTTATCGGTATATCGTTCATATCTCTATTGCGTTAGACTAAAGTCCACCATGATGACTCCAAGACTCATAGTCATACAGGCAGATAGACTGACCGAAGTGGAGTAAAAAAATTAAATATTGCGTTTCTCACACATAGGCTGCAGCAAAGCGCAAAGCTAATGGAGGATATTCAGGCGTAAACGGCATATTTCCATGTTTTTCCAACGACTTTATTAGATGATCGAAAGCTGGACCTCGCTCGTCTGAAATGGGTCAATTCTTCGTATACTGAGCGACTGTGAGAGTTATAAAAGATATGTAAATAAAATAACAATAATAATAATCTTGCCTTCGTCAATAGCCTTCTTTGATAAGTATCTCGAACACATGTCGAGGGTTTCTGAAAATATGTACAAGTTAATTCTTTCATGATGAATTTCTGCGAGTTGCCGGTTTTTACCCGACTGCCTAAAGGAGGGTTATTTATATTATTGTTTGTGCAAAGTCCATACCTAGCATCTCTGCTAACAGATAGTCGGACGTTTTCGGCTCCACTAGAGTACTAAGGGCTGTACTGATCACTTCGGTCAACACTGGGTCATCGCTGTCGATCTCCAAGCTCTTTGCGCTGACTAAACTGTGAAAGAAATGTTAGGCTCTTCACCACTATTACAAGCATGATCGCTCGAAAAGGTAACTACCTAACATCGCAACAAAAGGTTCGTAGATGCTGAGGTGAGCCGCGATTTCTCAAGGATACCTATTAGGAACAGCTTATTTTAGCAGAGCACATTATGACTGTATGTTTATTTTCATTATGTATTGACTATTGTTTTATATTTTGACGAAACTTTTGTGAATGTTTGTGATTTGTAATCATCGAACTTTTGTAATTGATAATTTTTTCTGATTTTTTTGCATGAATAAATGAAATTTATTTATATCCGACTAGGTACGGTCGGCCACAATCTCAGATACCCCATGGCAGCTCTTATCGCGCGCGGCATAAGGGCGCCAATCGAACAAAAAGGGGTATCTGAGACTGTGGCCGACTGTACCTAGTTTTACCTCGTACGTAAGTTTTGCTCAAGAATATGAATTCAATCTTTAGATTCACGACTGAGACGCCACTGAGACCAGCCTTACTATGTGATTCCGCAAGTAGGAATGTATAGGTTCAGGTGCAGTGAAGAAGTCTAAATACTTAGTTCTTACATGTCCCAGGCACTAAAGCGAGTGAAGTACCACTTTATTTAACCATCTCTTTTTAGTATACAAGAAAACAAGAAGCTGTGTAAAGCCTTAGTTTTCCATATCTTAGGAAGTCACTGGTAACTTACTCATCAGCAGCTTGTGCGTAGGTACGTCGGGACTTCCCCTGGGAGTAGAGCAGGCACGGGCCTCTACTGTACATCGCCTCGAGCAGCAGTTGGAACGCTTCTCCTTTGTCCTCTAGAGAAGATTACAACATTTGAGGGGGGCATTTTAAATATATCGTCGTATACCGGGCAGGCCCACCCATCGAAAAATGACCCAGAAACTGCAACGTCCAAGTAGTCGCTTCATCCATTGGACGTGCCACTAGATAGATTGGACGTGCTGTATAAATCATCTCATCACGTAAAGGCAAGGCCAAAAGGTCTAGCACCGCACTTCTAGTTATTTATGAGCGGCCTTGAAGTTGGCTACTGTATACGATTTTGGAGCTAAAGCGAGTAGAGGAAGCTACGTTTGATTAAAGCTCACAAGTTACTTACTCTGATATTCGGCGTTTTGGGCAAGGTATTTTGCACAGATATCTACCATTTCTGAAACCGAACGATGTAATAGGTATAAGTGGCGACAGTGTGACTTAGCTTAGGTAGGCAGAATATTCTTTATAGTACCATTAACACACAAAGAAAAACCAACTTTATACAATAAAAATAGTACAATAGGCTTAGACTGGCCGCTCACCTTTCATGGCTGGTTTGAGTTTCCTAGGCGTGTCCTTGGAAGCGCAGTTCGTCAGGTCTACGTTCAGTATCTGTGCCAGCGTGCAATCGAACTCTGTCGCGTGGAAGTCGCGGGCCTGTCTCAATCTGGAATTTGAAGTGTTATTTATTTGTCTCGAAGAGGTCGCTGTTAGCGATGAAACCGTGAATTGTATGTAGTCAGATACACGCTAAGATAGGCTGGTACCCCTTTTTGCCGATTGAAGCACTTATGCGGCGCGCGAAAAGAGCTAGCAGGTGCATCCTAGTGTGTCGTTTGGTTAGTTTCTTCACCACCTTTTGCAGATACCTACCTAGGTGGTTTGTTGACGGGCTTGGTTATTTTGTTACGGTAGCTAGCTCTGTAATATGGACTTAATTACTAAGAAATTGACTCAACTCACGCCTCGGCCCCCTCCTTGTAGGTCTGATTAAATTTCCCATGCGATAGCAGTCTCGCCGTCCCTTTCTTATCCATCGCCATGTTCAATATCTTGAAAGCTTCCAACATATCGCCTAGGTGGTAAAGGTGAATTTATATGGGAAAATTAAGTTGTTCACTGTGTGATATTTATGTTAATCAATCTATCTCAAGATCTATCTATAAAAATATATAGGAAAGGGGCGAGGTTTCCTGCATAAAAGTTCTCCCAAGTATAGGCAAGTAGGGTAGGTAATCGTATGAGGTAATGGCCACCCCTGGTGTCAGAGTTTTTAGGCCACCCAAAGGGCAAGTATAGGCACCATCTCCCACAATAATAAGGTAATTACAGTATCTGATACTACCGAACATATATATACCTGTACTGTGTATTCAGGATGTATTCAGGATTCAAAACTTACCACTGAACTTGGTAAAGGCTGGTTTTTCTTAAGAATATGAAATAGAACATAACGGAATCAGTTGCAGGTAGATTGCGTGCTGCGTAGCTTGAGGCATCATTTGTATGAACACTTACCACCGAAGCTATCCTGTAAAAGATACAAATACCTACTTGATTACTTATTTTAAATATGTCATTGATGTGCATAAAATATTTTTTTTTTCGGTGCCATCCTTCATTCTCGACTCGTTTAGACAATTACCTACTAATGAACACGTTTGAAAACATTAAGTTTACATTAATATTTTTTTCTAAGAGAAATAACATTTCTATCAATGTTACAGAATAAGTCAAATGCTTATACAAAATGAAGAATGGCTCTGAAATCATCAAAATAAGATGTGATTTACTTGCCTTGTTCAGCCGTGTTCATGGATCGTAGATCAAACCCCGGGGAAATGACCGACTTTTTATATTCGTACGAGTATGTTAGAAGAATTGAGAGCAAGATGTGAAATTATGAATTTGCGTAGTGTGGAGAGCAGTGTAAAATGTGGCGTTGTGAATTTGCGCTAGCCGTTCCGTCATTTCTCTTAGGAAGACGAGTGGAGAATAAAAGAGGCCTTTGGATTTAGACGTTTTACTATATTTTTCAATGTTTTCAAACAAATATTTATGAAAAAAATCACTGCAATCAAATCAACCCAAACTTTCAGTTTCACAATATTCAATAGTGAGCCTGCATGCGGAATTTCGAAGGTTTCATCTCGTGTGAAGATTTTTATTGTCAGCTTGTTCTCGATATATTTTTGTTCCGACACCTAGCATATGAAATAAAATTTATTTCCTAGGTATGAATAGGCACCTACTTACAGTCAACGACACGCTGAAATACGCCATGGTAGCTGACAGCCCGACTTATATACGTCAATGAAACAAAAAGCGGTAGTTCAGTGTGTCACTGATCTGAAACAAGCTCTATGGTTACTGTGAAATCACTCTTTCAAGGGCAAAACTCGAAAAAAAAAAGTCGGCTACTTAGCCAAATGGGCGTGAAAGCAGCATAATGCACAGACACTATTGAGATGAAATATGATACTATACGTATGACTTACACCCATCATGTTGAGGAAGCTGTCGGCGAAATCGCCTCCGCCGCTTGAATCGGACGCCAGTAACAACATATCTGGAAGAAATAACTTTCTTAAGTATACGTTCTATTAAGTTAAGGTTAGCTCTTTCTACAGGTAACTTTGAATGTCAAACGTTCTGCTCATCACTATAAAAAAAACTTAGGAAGGACCAAAAATATCAGGGCAAAAATTTATCAACATACTCGTAACGTTGTTGACTGCACCTAACATATTATTATCATGGAGCATCTGATATTTTTTTCTGGGTTGCTTAATAAGAAGGTAATCATGTCAGTTCCATACCTAAGAAACACGCAGCGGAGGCATTCCTTTCAGACCGGGCTCTAAGACTTTTTGCTAGTATTGGAAGCATCTTTCGGGTCGGCGCCCGTCGTTGAGCCGGCTGGAGCCGTGGGCGATCCAGCAGGCGGTGCTGTTGTTGACCCAGTAGCTGGTACTGTTGCTGAACCGGTATTCGGCGCCGCTGCCGAACCGGTAACTGGAACCGTTGCTGAACCGGTGGAGCCGACAGCCTCCGGCATTGCGGCGGCGGACGACGGGGCAGTGTGGCCCTTGGAGGTCTTGGAAGGGGACTTCGTAGAGCAGGAACAGACGTGACACTTGCTTGAAGAAGGCTTGCCAATGCTGCTGGGCTTGGCCACTAGGTCGGAGGACGGCCGTGCGGCCGAACACTCGCACACGTCACAGAAGTCCGAAGACGGAACGTTGCAAATGTCCGCGATGAGATCCTCCGGCGGGTAGTCCATAGTCATTGTAACTTCTTGAATGAAAAAGAAAAGAAAGACCTTGCTCTCGGTCCGCACTCGAGAAAAGTGGGACGCGCACCGACGATAATGTTTGGCGAATGTTTGAATTTGTTGACAATTGTTCTCGCAGTCGCGCCCCACGTTTTTCAAAGTTAGACATAAAGCAAGCAATCAGATAGGTATTAATGAGTACGGTTAGTAGAACAATTGCCACAATCTCAAACATATTGCAGTAAGCATGTGAAATTTCTTTACATACCTCAACAAAGTTATACCCGACCGCCGTATCTCGAAACTGATGACAATTGTTCCCTAAACGATTGCCGAAATGAAAAAAAAAATAGTAGAAAAGCAGTCATACCGTCGTCTTCATCGAAATCCATCATTAACATCCTGTCGTCAGATTCTGCCAGAATATCGTCGATCCAAATCGCGATCTGTGGTAATCACGAAACACTTTTAAGGCCCAGCAGTAGGCACAACTAGCGACGCCTATGAAAAAAAGCATATCTTCTTTTTTTATGCGTTTGCTAAAAACTCTCCTTCAAAATCTCAACGCGAGGCTTAACTATTTTTAGGACCTAAGGTTTGGATTCCAGGTCCTAGAACCTACGAATGCAATCATTTATCGCCAAAAGTCGCCAATCGTACACTGTTAAAGGGTAGAGTCGTTTGTCGCCGTGAATGGTTACCTTATCGGACATCTCCATCATGAACCGCGCCTCGCGACTGTTGGAGCAGCGCGCCGGCACCCGCACGCTCATGTACCCGCACAGCTCTTCCAGGATTATGTCGGACAGACGCAGCATCCTGGAACAACGATTTATATGAACAGTCGACTGCATTAATAAAACAAGTTTGCCTATAACACAACGCCAATCCGCCATTGAAAGTGAAGCATTCAGGCTTCGTGACCTGGGAGAGTTGTGTCCTCCAATAGATGGACATTGAGTTGATGGTGATATCATAATCAAGTAGTAAAAAAAAAAGTACAAACCAGCCAGTGTCAGTGAAGCAAAGAGGCTTGCAGAGGCGTTCAGAGGATTGTCAATGTAGCGTGTGTTGAGAGTTGTGTCCTACAATGGATATACTCGTAAAAGTGACTGAGGTAATATAAACTTTATACAAACCTGCCATTGAGGGTGAAGCAGCCAAGCTTCCAAAGACGCTCCTGTATGCCACGATCAAACGCTACGGTCACGTAGCGCGTCCATAACCGCTTGTGAATGTTGCTAACTGTGTAGATACCTATGATGTGTGTGGATGGATGGCAGTTGAGATGATGATTTATTTTTTTACGTAGCCTGTTTCTGTGTCTCACTGCTGGGCAAAGGCCTCCCCCCTTTCAGACCAGGTCTTTCGCTCCTGAGCAACCTCTAACCACTCCGGCAGATATTGGTCGAGTTCGTCCCGCCATCGTCTTTTTGGGCGACCTCGGCCGCGGCGACCGCCACATGGTATCCACTCGGTGGCGAGTTTCGCCCACCTATCCGGTTGCATGCGGCGGACATGGCCGGCCGAGCTCCATTTAAGCTTTGCCGTCTGAACACCTACGTCGGCTATGCGCGTTTTTGAGCGCAAGGTGGTGTTTCGGACACGGTCGATCCTGCAGACACCCAATATGCTGCGCTCCATCGCTCTCTGGCAAACCTTGAGTTTGGTCTTTTGCTGGTTTGTCAATGACCAAGTCTGTGAGCCGTAGGTAAGGACGGGCAGGACACACATATCGACGAGCTTCCGTTTTAAGGAAAGTGGAAAGTTGCCCTTCATGAGATCTTTCATGGACCAGTAGCACTTCCGGGCGTTCTCGATACGGCGATCGATTTCTTTGCCTTGCCTGAGTTGATGATGATAATGTGTGTAAAATGATACTAACCCGCCATTGAGGGTGAAGCAGCCAGGCTTGCAGAGGCGCTCCTGTATGCCGCGAGCGAACGCTACGGTCGCGTTGCGCGCCCACGTGAATCGCTTGTCGCCGCAGATCGCCTGCATCTCGCGCTTGCTCAGCTTCTTCTGTTGGCTGAAACCGTGCAAATACTGCGTGTTACAAAAACGTCCATACACACCACGTTTACTAAGTAAGCCCGCCTGCACCAAATGTAAGTATGGATTAGCTGATATTTTTTTTCGACATTCGCAGTTGGACACATAATAAAAGTTGTTTGCTTTGATTTTAGCGACCCCGTCAACCAAATAAGCATAATAACAAAATTACAATTTTTACATCAAATTATTGTAAGTCATGATCGTCACGCAGTTATCATGATAGCCTCTCTTCGTCTTTGTCTCTCGTAGGATCGCAGCATAGGCAAAATACGTATAAAGTGGGATCTTCAACTAGGTATGTGATATCTACTAGAAAATTTAAGTAATCGATGCGCGCTCTACCAAAGGACTATGAAGTAAGTAACTAACCAGGGTGTCTTGCGCCTAGTACGACGCATGTTGAGGAAGAACTGATACGCCTGGTCCGAGCTCCAGGGGTCGTCGGCGTCCAGCAAGGTGCGGTATCGGACGATCTGAACACAAAACTCATGTCAGAAAAATCGTCTCTATTAGTCAAACATCGAGTAGGTACCTCACTTATAATATCGTGATTTTTCTACTCTATCGAGTAGAATGGGCAAACAAGATAATTTTCATGAGGGACAAGTTCATTAGGTTTCAGAGTTGTTTCAAATCGGCGATGCAAATCATCTTGCTTTTTGCAATATTTTTTCAAGCACGTACCTACCTACTTAATTATGCATTACTTGCCAGGATATAATGAAAGAGGAGGATTTAGCCCAGCAATAGAAGTAGAAGTATTTGCAAAAATAACATGAAAGAGTTAGAAATACCGGTAATTCTAGCAGCACTAACTAGCAAAGAAACAAGTCCCATCATTTTTAACTTTAGGAAGTGTTCGCAATAATGAGGGTCATAAGACTTACAATCTCCGGCGCCAAAATCTCCGCGTTCTCGCGCCACTTGCTGAGCACGGTGCGGCGCGACGGCTTGGCGATCTGCGTTAGTCGGTCGGTGAGCACCACGCCGTGCCGCTTGAGACACTTCAGATGCGCTAGCAGTTGGCGGCGCGTCATCGGAGCGCTTCCCGCCGCGCAACCCCTGTAGGAGACCGTACAAGTCAGCAGAGGCAAAAGCAATGTTAGTAAATGGTTTTTTAGCCCAATCTACAGTGCAATAAGCAAGGAGCTGTCGTTAGAGGGAGCGGAGAGGCGCCAGAGGCCTAATAGGGCCTTTTTGAGACCCATCTAACAGTGCGACTAGCAAGGAGGTTGAGCGCTCGTTGTAGGCTTGGCGATATGCGTTAGCCGGTCGGTGAGCACTAAGCCATGCAGGCGCGTCATCGCGGCGCTGCCTACCGCGTGCCCCTGTGGAGACCCATATACAATTTAAAACCAAACTCCCCCATCGAAGCGAATTGCCTTGGAATTGGAAACTAACAGCAAGAAAATAGAACACGCTGCTTTTCAGTAGGCGGAAATTAGCACCCCGGTCATTGGCTTCATGTGACTGAGGCTTTAGTGGGTGCGGGACCAACAGGAGTGCGTATCATTATCGGTATTTTATTCTAGAAGGTCCAGGGCACAGGTTTTCTACCGGGGGAAGTTAGCACGATTATTGGCTGCCGTCCCGGATGTTGATCCATCAAAGCGGAGGAGAGCTGAACCGGCATGTCTTTTTATACCTTCAAATCAAATAAACCTTTGTACAAGTAATCGTATGAACAGTCGCTTTTGGTCGGGCCTTAGAGCGAGACGAACAGCTGCGTAACGCGTTGGGCCTTCGTTCTTGACTAATCGAACAGTTAACCTGCAAATAAGCCTTCCATTGTTTGACCGAATTTTGGCGGCGCCATCGCTTTCCCCCAGCGTCGCGTTCCGCCTGCGTCGCGTTTCCATGGCGACGCCTTTTGTCTGCGCCGCTCGAGGTACGGTCTGAGAAAAGGTCAAGTAATCGGAAATTTACGGATACAAATCAAATGAGAATAGAAAAAAAATTTTTTTTACCATTCTTTTGCAAAGAGAATTTTTTTTTTTCTCCTTTGCAGATGCGCCACAGTTAGCCTCCTACGACTCTATGTTCTCCTAGTACATTTTCATCAAATATGTAGGGGAAAAAAAAGTATGTTTTTTCTCCTCTACACCTGCAGACAAGGGATTTTTTTTTCTTTTCTTTGCAAGCGAATGGTAAAAAAAATATTTTTTCTTTTCTCTTTTGATTTGTATCTGTAAATTTCCGATTTCTTGACCTTTTCTCAGACTGTACCTCGAGCGGCGCAGACAGAAGGCGTCGCCATTAAAACGCGACGCAGGCGGAACGCGACGCTGGGGGAAAGCGATGGCGCCGCCAAAATTCGTTTGACGAATCCGGCCTAGGATAGGGCTCGGCGGGCTAGTTAGGCTTGGACTTGTGCTCGCGGCGCATGTCGTTGCCATGGTCGACCACATCGGCCTTTTCGTTTATGGATGTCGCCGGTGGACCTTTTGCTTTCTATGGGTGTATCTGCTACGTCGTAGCGCGTAGCCCGTAGACCTTTTAATTTTTATGGATGTGTCTGCTACGGCTTAACGGCGTAGGCTGCAAACTTACATTTCAATGGATGTAGCCTGCTAGGATGTAGCGCGTAGCGGCGTAAGACGTTTTGACCGAGTTTTCAGGAATAAAATTAATTAAAAATGACCATGTAGACTCCCATGTAGACCATCGTCGGTAACCATCCTATAGAGATTGTGGATGCGTACATATATCTTGGCCAACGTTTGTCTTTTGACCAAGGCTCTCAGAGTAAGGAGATCGCACGGCGGATTCAGCTCGGATGGGCTGCTTTTGGAAAACTTGCCGACGTCTTCAAGTCTAAGATCCCCCAATGTCTGAAGACAAAAACTTTTAACCAGTGCGTTTTGCCCATCCTCACTTACGGGGCAGAAACATGGACACTCACAAAGCAGAACGTGCACCAAATTAAAGTAGCACAAAGAGCAATGGAGCGTGCCATGTTAGGCCTCCGACTCATAGATCGAGTACCGAATGAAGTCATCCGACGTCAGACGAAGGTCGATGATGTTGGTGACAGAGTTTCGAAGCTTAGGTGGAGATGGGCGGGGCACTTGGCGAGGCGAGAGGATGGCAGGTGGACCAGGGCAGTGACGGAGTGGCGGCCAAGAACGGGTCGAAGGTCAGTGGGCAGACCAGCAGCCCGGTGGATAGACGACATCTCTAAGGCGACAGAGGGTCCGTGGATGCGTGCCGCTAGAGACCGAGGAGGATGGCGTGAGGGGGAAAAGGCCTATACCCAGCAGTGGGCAAATGTGGGCTGAAAATGATGATGATGATGATGTAGACTAGTCTTATCGAACAGTCAATCCTGTACCTAGCAGCCTACCATGGTTTGGCCGGCCTGGGATAGGGCTTGACGCGCTGCTTCGGCTTGGACTTGTGCTCGCGGCGCATCTCGTTGCCATGGTCGACCACATCGGCCACGCACAGCGGCGCAGGCTCCGGCACGTAGGGCGGATAGGGCGGGAATGAGGGCGGCTGCGGCTCGTTCTCCTGCTCCTCTGCGAGAAAGAGAACTAACCTCTTCCTTAGGTGTTGCGAGAGAGGGGTTAGGTTAGCTGATTAAGAGGAAACGCGGGTAGCCGCTGCTTCATACAAAAAGGGAGACCTGTTTCCTCCCTGGATAGTTATTTTAGAAAAAAATATGTTTATGCCATTCAATTTATATGTACCTCTGCCATATCCCTATGTTTTCCTTTTTTTTATTATTTTAATCATTTTTATTAAAATAATTAAAATCAGAAGAACCTAAGAATTTTATTAAAATAAGTTCAGCGGCCATTACATTATCCAACTTGCCGATTGCTAAATTAGCGCTCTAGTTAGACATGAACAAGAACTTCCAAATTACACTGTAGGTACAACCGGTGATGCTACATAGTTATTCACACACTTCTTCATTTCGGTAGCGACCGTCATAAAATTTTACCATCTTCCGTAGAGAGTCAAAGAACTGCTAACTGACATTACATCATCAAATTGAAGCATGCTAACTCACTTAACATACGGCAAATTGGATAATGTAATGGCTAAAGATCTGGCCGAATGAGGCCGAAGTCTGTAGACAAAAACTACACTGCTGAGTAAATAGCCAAACGCTCCACTGCTTTCCGGCTACTTGTGCTATGTCGGAAGGTGTATAAGTAAACTTTTCCAAGATTCGTAAGCATCTGAAATCCCAATTTTTGAGGAGAATACTTTTTCGTATTTAACTGTCCCCATTTGCGAAACAAATCAAAATAAACCGGACCCTATTTAGGAATGTTCATAATTTGCATGAACAAAATTGTAAAGACCCATGGCGCGGCAGCGGCGGTGAGGCGTAGCGCGTAGAACTATCTATTGAAATGTAGGCGTAGCGCGTAGCTGCGTAGACCTTTTGATTGTTATGGATGTAGCCTGCTACGCCGTAGCGGTCTGTAAACTTTTTAGATTTCGGTGGGTGTAGCTTGCTACGCCGTAGCGGTCTGTAAACGTTTTAGATTTCTGTGGATGTCGCTTGCTACGCCATAGCGGTCTGTAAACGTTTTAGATTTCTGTGGATGTAGCTTGCTACGCCGTAGCGGTCTGTAAACGTTTTAGATATCTGTGGATGTAGCTTGCCAAGCCGTAGCGGTCTGTAAACGTTTTAGATTTATATGGATGTAGCTTGCTACGCCTTTGTGGTCTGTAAACTTTTTTGATTTCTATGGATGTAGGTTGCTACGCCGTAGCGGTCTGTAAATGTTTTAGATTTCTATGGCTGTAGCTTGCTACGCCGTAGCGGTCTGAAAACTTTTTACATTTCTATGGATGTAGCTTGCTACCCCGTAGCGAACTGTAAACGTTTTAGATTTCTATGGATGTAGCTTGCTACGCCGTAGCAACAAGTACGTTGTAGTCCTAAGAACTTTTGAATTATATCTATGATATTATTCTACATCGAGCTGCTACGCTAAATCAAAAGGTTTACGGGTTGCCCGTAAACCTTTGGATTTCCTATGGATGTAGTTCGTTACACCGTATAGCGTAGCGGCGTATACCTTTTATTTCTATGGATGTATCTACTACGTCGTAGCGCGTAGATCTTCTGATTTCATTCAACCTTTTTGTATGCGTCGTGCCTCGCTGGCGCGCTTTAGTATGAAGATTATGCTAACCTAGGCCTTCGCCATCGACGGTTGCAACAGTTTCGATCTCGGCGGTACCCACGGCCGAAGGATCGCTAGCGAGGGGCGGAGTCCCCGGCGCCTCCGCCTTTGAGTTCCTCTTCGACATCTTGAGCACCGGTCAACGAACAAACTAATGACAAAACTGTTTATATTGTCTACTTTTAAAATTCGGTTGTGATTTCATTTTGCTTCAGTTGTTCTTTCATTTTAAAGATTGACGTTGATTTGTGCGTTGATTGTTTTTCTAGCAGTGACCAAAGAGAATATAACACTACGTTTATGACTGAATGGTGTTTGTTTAGCCAGTCCTTGCAGAAGGTAGCAAAAAGTTGTTAGTTCTTGTTATTCATGCAAGAAACGAGTTTACAGTCCCAAACAAAATGTCATTGGCTGCATTGGTCCCAAAGGTTATCCTATCCCTGTCCACATAGACTAGCGCGTGTAATTAGCTCATAAATTATTAGATAGGTGTAAAGCCTAGTTCACTATAATAATGAGAGCGAGCGCAAGTCCGGGCGGTACCGAGCGCTAGCAGATGTAGCGAGTTAGCAGAACTTATTTTCGAGTTTTTCACACTAGTCCCTTTCCTGCCCCACTAAAGCTCTTGTGAAAGTTGTTGGCATTCTATGATCTTCCGACCTTTCGGTAAAACCAAATGTGTAGATGTAGGTAGTAGGTACCTACGTACCTATGCAGGAAAAACCAGGAAGCTCGATTAAGAGGACGGTTCACTAAGTTCAATAATGTACAAGTTTTTTTTTTTGTAGAGATTTAATCTGTACCTTTCTTTTTCTAGTGATAGAGGTCGAAAGTGAACCGTCTGAGAAAGCAAAACGACTCAAACGTCGTCTTTAGCTGCAAATTAATACCTACGAAAATAATAGACTTACCAGATATCAATTAATTCCTTGACCAAGCTTGCTTAGTACTAATTAGTTCCTCCATTCTCGACAATTACTGGGTACACTTAATTATAGAGGAGTTCGTTAGTGAACTTAGTGACTACCAATTATTATTAGTACCTATATAATTTAATTGAAATTCGCGTCACCGCTTCAATACTGCCGGAGTACCTGACTAACACGCTCATGCAGTTAGTAGGACCTAACTAGCGAAGCGACAGCTAACTAAGATGGAGCATAAAACTAGCAAGTACTTGCACACAATCTGCAAGTACCTTTATTTGTGCAGTGTGCCGAATTTCTGGACGGGGACCCTAGGCTGGCCCGAAAGAATAACCAAACTGGGCCCTTAGCCTGTAAGACAATGGTGCCAAAATGGGCTGTCAGGTGACGACTTCAATTACGATTTGCTAACGCTGTCTGTCCTTTTAATGTTTTTGTAGTACAGTAAAGAATATTTTGATTCTAATTCTAGAGGATTAGTTCTCTAGTTGTAGGAGAAAAACGAGGAGAGCCCGGTTTTGTCCTTCTGCCGGGAAGCCATTGACCCGCCATTGTCTTACAGGCTAAGGCCCCTGGTGGACCGGTTTTACCTGCCCAACAGCATTGTTTTGAGCATCTTCGTATGCTCGGAGTACGCGGCGATTTTCACCCAAAAACACTTAACTGAGAGGCAATTTTCAGATAACATACTGTTCATCGTAGCACATACTTTACTCTACGGCTGCTACCTAGGATCTGTTGTAATGTACAGGGATAAGTTAGCTAGCGTTGTCTTCAGCCTCGCGGTCTCTCTGAAAGAAGTCTATAATGACGTTACTGTTGAGAAGAAAATGATAAAGGCGTGCAAAGTCTATGGGGTCCTTTATGTTATGTACGTGGTTATGGTTTCCGGGTCTTACGGGATAGCCGGTATTATACAATCGACTACAACAGGTACGCATAGATCTCTAGGTGAGATTTAATTGAGTCCTCTAGTTTCTTCTATAAAACGCGCGGAAACGGTCGTAGAAGGGGTGTCCGCAAGCCTAGCATACCCGCCAAATCTATATCTATCGCAAAAGAAAATTGTTTGATAGAGGAGGTCATATACCCCATTATTATGGTGTACCAAGGTAATCTAATTAAAACCAATTGTGATTTCCAGAGGCCACTTTTACAACGGTTATCCCGGCCTGGCCAGACACTACGGACATCAGCATGCTAGCCGGCGTTGCCCGCGTCATCATCTACTTTATCTTCATCATATTCCTATTCAGGACTTCAGCCATATACTTCCTGGTCTTGGTACTATCCATCTGCCTCAGTCACCAATACCAGAACTTGCAGAGCTATTTCTACAATTTGAACCAGATTTTCGAGCGAGATTTGGAGCAGGCTGCAAAGGAGGCAATCTACGAGAGATCCCTGAAGATCGGATTACAATTGCATGCTAACACTTTGAGGCGAGTACCGCAGAGTAGCAGTGTTTTGTTTTTCAGACAGGGGTAAATTCTGGGGAATGTCGAAAACGCAATTTCCTAAGAAAGTTGTTCCATTTCATCGAGATGTCTTTCGACAGTTGCATGTCTCACATCCTGAAGAATTGGCCCTCAGAGGTCGCAAACCCTCCTCAAAAAGGGCATCTATTTTATTATATTCAGTAAACTAACTGATGCATATAAATTTGAAAAATTAAACACATTTAAGAGGCTCATAAAAAAAAAACTTCTGTCAAAGGGTTTCTACTCTGTAAAAGAATAATATTTAGAATTTATAAGGATTAGACCAGTTTTTGTTATGATACCTACCTAGGTGTGAACTCTGATTATAGACTTAAAATAATTAGGTAGGTAGGTATCTAATTTAGTGTTTAAGGTGGGAGGATAACAACTTGGCGGGAAATTCAAAATTTTCAGTTTTTAACATTTTCTAGCTTTGTTCCGGTCTACGAAGCAGTGGCACTGCCCAAAAAACTTGTTGATGACCAGAACACATAATCGGCTGAATTATTGTTTTTGTTTACAATAATGAAAATAATATTATGTTATTGCCGGGAACGAAAAATCGCTGAACAAAAATAGCTCAGTAAAAAAAAAAGTGATAATTTTGAATTTCCTGCCACGTTGCTATCGTCCAATCTTAAGTTACATAGGTATGTGTTTATTCCTGAAAAGAAAGAATTACTTATTTTAAAAACTAAATGTAAACCAAAATTCAAACACAATAAATATCTATTTATATTTTTTTATTCGCAGATGCACAAAAGAAGCTGGAAAGGCGTTTCAGACAGTTTACTGCTGCCAAATTGTTATTAGCATTATACTGCTGACGCTGAATATGATACAAATAACGGTAATATCTACCTACATGTTGTTTATTTTTGTTTTAACGCATTAGCGTATTTTTTTTTTAAGAAGGGCTAGACAGCAAATGAGTGTTTGTATGTACCTACCTTATCAAATTGCAGGCACCAGAACGTTCCTTCATCAATACACTGACTACCCTGTTCTCAGCGGGCTCCGTCCTGTTCATCACAGGCATGTTCATGTGGAACGCAGGGAATATAACAGTAGAGGTGTGAACCTACCTACCTACTCAACCCCCACTACCTATTATAATAGCTCGAACTGAGGTAAATCTTAGTATTTACCGATATATCCAATAGATCCTAAGATTTACAAAGCCTCATCGGTAAAATAATCATGTTTAATTTCCGAATTCTTCTATGGTAACAATATGGTAATGATGTTCAATTTCGTAATTTTACGAACTTCTGTCGGTAAATCTTAGGTTTTACCGCAGAAACTGGTAAATGTTGGTTTGGATAACAAAACAAAAACAATGTTCTTATGACAAGTCCTGTACATAGAGCCCGGGATCAGAGCATAAAACTTAATTTGTTTGTTTCCACTGATCCCGGTATCGGTGGAGACAACTCGGCGGGATAGGTACATCCATCAGATCCCGGGATTGGTGGATTAAACCCTTTTTCTTAACCTGACCCATTTTGCTAATATTATTGCCACAGGCGTCGCTTTTGCCCAGTGCGATGTTCCTCTCCGGCTGGAACAACTGCCATGGCGCAGCAGGCTACCGTGTTAGGAGACTATTAGTCACGGCTATGACACAGGGACAGGTAAGTGTCTAATCATGATTATCCGCCCAACTACCTTCTTCGGGTATGGACAGGCCTTTCCTCCCTCAATCCCTCATGGTCCCTCGCAATCCGCATCCGGACCCTCAGTCGACGGACCATGGGGCTGCTGGGCGTTGCAGTTCCTGGGACATGTTTAGGTATCTTAGTAAAATGCTATACGAAAAAAATTGTAACCTAGGCTTGCCCACCCCTACATTGGGTATTGGTAGTAGCAATAAAATATATCACATCGCGAGGAAGGAAACTCGCGCCTTAGTAAACTCCGGACTCCGGACGTTATTTATTATGGCGGAGGGAGACGGAGCTAATGATTCTCGAATGCTCGAATGCGACACGCCGACCGACATTCTGGCGGAAGCAGAGTGGAATGATAGTGTACCCACAGAGTGTACCTACCCAAGGGCGTCGCCAAGGGGGGGCAGGGAGGGGCAGCTGCCCCCCCCCTAGAGATTCTAAAAAAGTTGCCAAATACATATAATGCAACCAAAGTCCTAAGTCTTTGAGTTAATTTGCTTGAAGTTCAAGCCTTGAACAATCATTCCCGTACGTCGAAACTCGAATGAATTCACCAATTCCACTCCTAATATTCCGTACGCTCAACTACGCTCTGCTCTACTCTATCGTTGAAGCGGGAGAGGGGAAGTTATTACAATCGCTGTAGATGTAAGGCTCGTAGTACAAGTGAAAAGCTTCATGTGCTGTCGACTTTACCTACAATTCATACCTTCTTTTCTCATTCATAGAGAATGAGAAAAGTATGAATTGTAGTAGGTAAAGTCAACTTGCCCCCCCCCTGCGCCATCGGCTGGCGACGCCCTTGTACCTACCAGCTACCTACTACAGTTTATTTTAAACATTTATAATAAGTTGAAAAAACTCGCTCGGGACAGGACTTTATTTGTTTCTGGTTTCAGGTTCCAGTTCTTATGAAAGTACTTGGAGTCCTTGAGTTGTCTTATGCATCGTACGTTACGGTAAGGAATTATCAGAAGAGGCTAATGTCTGAAATGTGTTGTTAATACTTACACCCTAAGATCTATACGTATTATTTGACGCCAGTTTATTACTTACGCCCTCAGCAAATACCATGCTGCTAATAGAAAACAAATATTTGTTGAAACAAATATTACAAAGTTAAAACCTGCATTGTGTAATTTTCCTATCATCCAGTCAAACTATGGCAACTTATTCAAACTATCAAACTATTGCAGATCATCAAAACTTCGTATTCCGTGTTTTCGGTGATTTATTGAAGAAAAGTTGAAGAATTTAAGAAAACCAATCGGTAATGCTTTTATAAGTTTTTCTTTATTATATTCACTATGCTTAGAACATTATTCTGATTATTCTTCTTAATTTTATTTTAAAGACTGTAAGTATATTATTACAAAATAAATAATTCACTGTAAATAAGTACCTATTATTTATTGCAGGGGACGGGAGTTTTTCAGTGTGCATTATAGGTACAGTACTCCCCGAAATTTCAGTGGTTTTACAGCCGAAGGTAATTTGGTTACACTGGTGATTCTTAATAAATACTTTCGGCTTAAGGCCGGCCACATACAGACGGAATTCCGGACGGAAAAAAATCGCATCGGAATCCCAAACGCAGTGACTGCAAACAAGTCTATGAACCTACAACACATATACCTATGGTTTTTTTCCGTGCGGAATTTCCATAGATTTGTATGCAGTTGCTGCATTCGGAATCACCATCCGTTTTTCTGTTACGGAAAAAATCCGTCTATATGTGGTCAGCCTCCAGACCACTATTTCAGTGTTACACATCGGGACAAGGGTGTTTATAAATTTATTTTGAAGACTATTGATTCGTCAAAATTCGACACGAATCTTACGCCATGCGATCTTTAGGGGCAGACCCATGCCCAGCTCCTCCGCATGCCTAGCGACTAATATCTCGTACTTGTAGGCTTCAACCTCTCTTCCTTTGTATGGAAGGTAGCACGTTTTATAGAGGGTATGCACTTTTCCTGTGACGAGGTGGCCATCAACCCAGGCGCGGCCCACGTATAAAGGGGCGTGGTCCACTTCTGAGTAACCCGCTATGAAGGAGTTTTCTGGCACACGGTGACCATACGTCCAAACCCACTCTGCATTGTATCCGCACAGTATCTGAAAACGCAAAAGAATGCCGCCATTAAACACAGCCTTTGTAGTATTGTACCTACATAATGTATGCTTACAGGGTGACTTTGTATTTGTTGTGTTATACGTAGGTAGGTAGGATGTAGGTTTCAGTTTTCGTTTCTGGATTCTCGATGGAACTTGTGGACGAAGAGTAAAAAAAAACAGACTTGATTATTAATAGTACCTGGGCGACCGAGCTTCGCTCAAATTCTATGAGATGGCGCTACATGACTTGCTTTGCCCCTTTTTCTATTTCTATTTCTATTTCTATAAGTAAACCAGCGTGAATCAGCGTGATTAAATATAGGATATGTGTTTTTTTACATTTAGCTATCTCGCTCCCAAATTTCATCCAAATCGGGAAAGCCGTTTCCGAGATCCCCCGTTTAAATATATTATGTTTAGGAATATACAAGATAAGCTCGTTTAAAGTAATAGGATTCGAAGTGGGGATTTTTGGACAAAGTCCTGAAATTCCCAAGAGACACTCGAAAACACTTGACCGAGAAGAGAGGAATTGAGTCGCCTAATAAAATATGTACCTAGGTATAGGTAGACATGATAACTTTATTATAGACCTTTACAGGGTGTTTCAGAAAGGTCCACTGAAGCAACTTTTAGTTTGGGACGAAGTGCTAAATATCGAAAAAGATATCAGTTGCTCCATTGGATATACTCCGTGCAATTTTAGTGGTTTTAAAGCCGAAGGTATTTTGTTGCACTGGTGATTGTGAGCCAAATTACAAAATTTCATTCCAAAACGCGTGAAAAAAAAATTCACTTCTCCATACAAATGGTGTCGATTGGCGATAGCCGTTTGTATTAGGAAGTGTTTTTTTTTTCGCTCGTTTTGAAGTAAAATTTTGGAATTTGGCTCAGAATCACGAGTGCAACTAAATACCTTCGGCTTTAAAACCACTAAAATTCCACGGTGTATTTGGCGCAGTAGGAATCTCGGAATCGAATTTTAGTATGTACATTTTGGAGCGACCCCTTTCAGTGACAGGACGTTTCTGAAACATCCTGTAGAGTAGGTACTAACCTCAATGTTATCGTCCTTTCGATGCTCATCGCCACCCCACGCCACGAATGCAGCATTCTCTCCCGGCACATATTTCCCAGGGGCCAGCGAACCGTTATGGTGGGCTCGGGCGATATAGGTCACATTTGGCTCAATTCCACCTATCAATGCATCTTCGGGTAGCTGCCGGCCTGTCAAGGGCCTCCAGATGAGGGCCCCGCCCGTGACCTTCCTACTTATTGATCTCACGGGAGGCGGTGGTGCTAGAATTCAATAGATATACAAGGTGTTTTGTGAATCAGGGGTGATTATTTACACGATACTGAAGCAAAAAAAAAAAAACAACTACTTATTTTAAATTCAATATAGAATTAATAAAATTAAAAAAGGCGTTTACGTTTAGCAGATCTGCGAAAATTTTGCGAAGAAGTGCGAATAACATTTACGCGAATAATGCTACTGCGTATGAATTTTACTACCAATAACGGCACTCCGAATGTACATTACAGAGAAGCGAAAAGCTGAAAGTAGGTAGGTATTTAGCTCGTTTGAGGGGAGAGATGTGGTGTGTCTGAGAGGGCATTGACCATTTTTTATAATATTCGCATTGTAAAAATAATCAAAAATTACCTTCATATTTCCAGTGGTCCATATTTCCAATAAACGTGACAAAACCAATAATTTGGTTTTTTGGTCTTTCGCTTTGTAATAATGTGACAAGAGGTTCCTCACTGCCAGATAGTCCAAGTCTATATACGCTGTTGTTCCAACTAAACCAGAGTCCAACAAAGTCACGAGTGCCAAAATTGAAATTTCTACTCTGGTTCTTTTTATCCTCGAAGCAATACATAGAGCAACCTGCAGAGCCTATTTTTGCCTTAAAACAGTAACCATGATTAGGACTACATCGTTTAGGCGGCAGAATGTCGACCGAAAGAGGAAATTGAATACATGTTTATTTAAATATAGGTACATATTTAAATAAACATGTCCGGACAAAATATTTACACATTTTTTCTCTCTGAAATCGGCTGAAGTCAAGTTTATCTCAAGTTTGTTGTTTTGAAGTTTTTCAAAGGCAGGCATGTGTGTTAGTACCTAAATATAGAAAAGTCTCCTAGATTGCCGCATCCACCCTATACCATGCTATAGACTTATACCCGGCTTTTACATAGCGGAAGGGGCACTTCAGCAGAATGGTCTGTTTTCAACTGACAGAAGCTGAATTCAAAGCCCTTGGTAGATGGCGCTCATAGAATTGGCCATACAAGAACCGGGATTAATAATACTCGTAGGTATCTTCAGAAAAAGCTAAATTTGACAGCCGTGAAAACGGCTCATTGTGAACTTGTCTCTTATTTTAGAATACAAGTTAAATTGGGTACTCAAAATTAAGATAACGATAACTTTAAAATTCTAGTGACCTAGTACCTACAGAGTATGTAAATTTTTATGTTTTGTCAATAGCTACTTCATGAATTTTGGTCCAGTGAATGCACATGTCAAGGTACTTTTAGGGCTGATGAGTAAATTTCCTGTAAGTAGTTTTTTTTTTCCCACAGTTATTTGATAAAAATCAAAACTTATTATTGAAATCATACGGAAAGTTACAAAAATGTTAAAATAAAATGGACAGCCTATAAAGAAATGCAAGTTTGGGACATAGCAAGCAAGCTAGGTCACTTAGCTACTCATAAGCCAAATTTAATTCGATTCTATCAAATGGTTTTTACACTATGGTGGATTTTGTGACCAAAATTGGGGAAAATATCATAGCTCCTAAACTATACATTTTGGTAAAACATAAGTTTCATGTAAACGGTCAGTGACGATGCCCTCCATATAAAAAAATTGTTGGACCCCTAAAAATGGGGCCGCCTGTATACCACTTAAGAGGTTCCCCTGTGCGCGAGTCCAACACGCACTTGGCCAGTTTTTTCCTTTTGAGGAATGGAATCCTAAAAATACCACAATTATTAGGTATTATGAGTGCTTACCCCAATTAATTCATGATGTGGATGATCTTTCTCAGATAAGCTTAACATAACATTATCTTCACATTTTACTTTAAATGCTAGTGCTCCACTATCGGCTTTGTAAGTGACCCTCTGAACTTGAACTCCTGTGGGACAGTAAAAAATATATAATTAATTGAACGAGTGAGCGAAGCGAGAGAAGTTCTTCGAGTCTACTTGAACAATCCGGCATTTGTATGTGTGTATGTTATGAATGTTCGTTCAACGATAACTTGAGTTTTAGTCAGATCGTCTTGAAATTTGCTAGGCAGGTAAACAGGGTTGAAATTATCAAGATAAATATGCCCTTTGATAATGATCACAATATTTATCTTGATAATTATCCGATAATTATCAAACAGATATAAACCTAGCAATTATTTTTTAACTGATATCAGATAGGGATGAGGACTTTGCCCAGCAGTGGGACACCATAGAGGCTACATAAAAGAAAAAAATACATATCAACATTATTACAAGTGGCAAATATTTTCGATTACCTATACTTCTTTTTTTCCTCTGTGCCTATACCAAAGAGTAGTATAAATATACCAAAAGGACCTATATTTATCTTGATAATTATCAAAGATAAATATCAATGATAATTATCACTTCGCTACCCTGCAGGTAAATGAGGCAAAGATATTTTTTATCCGACTGCCCCAAAGGGACTTGACTTACTTAAATGTGTTGATCCCACCCGCTAAGACCGTGATGCAGTTGGGTTTTCTTTGTTCTTTAACAGATTTTTTATTTTTTTACGCAGTCGGATGTTTTGTTTATTTTAATAATTTTTTTGGCATTTTTTCCTGTGGGTAAATACCTAACATGATGGAACAAACTGTTAGAAATAATAATAATTAGATACTAACCCAACATGACGTGATGTCTTGGAAGGGGTCTTCGCAGAGAGTTTGTCACTCAAAGTTCATGGGGCAGATTCCAAAGTCCAAAAAGGGGCAGGTGCTAACCTACGATGTTCGCGTGAATCACGGTGAATCGTTTCCTTTTGTCTTCTTCTTTTACAAAGTCCAAAGAGAATATAACACTACGTTTACAAAGTCCATTAATTCCACTGACGATCTTTCCATAGTCCAAAAAGGGGCAGGTGCTAACCTACGATGTTTGCGTGAATCATGGTGAATGAATCGTTTCCTTTTGTCTTCTTCTTTTACAAAGTCCATTTAGTACATTGACGATCTCTATCTGTTTATTGCTTGATCCAAAGAGAATAAAACACTTGATTTTGAAAACAAAAAGAGCAAAAAGTTTTGTTGGACTTGTCAAAACAAACAACAAACAACTTTATGTTGTCTGTGAAAACAACCAAAAGAACAACCAGCCACACAGATTAGAATCGCCCAGCCTGTCATTTCGACTCAGCCTGGGCCCTTAGCCTGTAACACAATGGTGCCAAAATGGGCTGTCAGGTGACGACTTCAACGCTAAGGGCGATTCTGTCTAAAACTATTACTAATCTGACAGCACTAAAGTGACAGATAATGTACTAAAGTGACAGATAGCTGTCATCTTTAGTACATTATCTGTCACTTTAGTGCATTATCTGTCACTTTAGTGCTGTCAGATTAGTAATAGTTTTAGACAGAATCGCCCCTTCTGTCTGTCCTTTTAATGTTTTTGTAGTACAGCAAAGAATATTTTGATTCTATTTCTAGAGGATTAGTTCTCTGGTTGTAGGAGAAAAACGAGGAGAGCCCGGTTTTGTCCTTCTGCCGGGACGCCATTGACCCGCCATTGCGTTACAGGCTAAGGGCCCTGCCTTCTTTATAAAGAAGGCTGTGACTCAGCCTTTTCGGACAAAAATAAAATATTGCTCTGTGGTAAATTGGTAATCATAATCACAAACTTCAAAAGTTCAAAAGAATTTTGAAAATCTCATCGAATCGAGTCATCGTCGATCGAAATATTATATTTCACTGCTAAATAAAAGTGCTAAATGGTGGCTAAATGAGCGTTGAGTGTGTGAGTCAGAGCAGTCCAATTTGACCCACCAACCCAGCAGAGTCTAAAAAGCCAGATTCAGTGAAGATCGCAAACGTTTGCCTGTCCCTACTTTTGCCACTTATTCCGTTGTTCCGTTCAGTGTTTACGATGGGTGATTTAGTGGGTACGTATACAATTATATTTGTTTATTGTGTATTGTCTCATTTTTCTTATTAAAACACCAAGCCAACTAGGCACTCGGTTTGTATGCTGCTGCTTAGTTGACTGGTGCCTAGGTTGGCGGAGTATAGTATTTTGACGTAGAGCGGTATAGCTAGAGTTATAAACCCATGGATACGCTCTAACCCAGCCTCATGCTACGTGAGCAGCTACAGCTATGCTTATGTTGGAGTTTGAGCCCGGTTTACATTATTCCACGCATAGCATATATTCCGGTATAGCGCTGGAATGCTGGAATGCTACTGGAATAATGTAAACCGGTACTGGAATGCACTGGACTCATTCCAGTGCATTCCATTACCGGTTTACATTATTCCAGTAGCATTCCAGCGCTGGAATAATGTAAACCGGGCAATGTTCTTATTATTGCAGAAGTAACAACATGGCCGCACCACAAGTCTTTGTTCTACAAAGTAACAACTAACGCATTATGTGTTGAGTTAAAAGCACAGACCGCTGTAATTGTACTGGTAGAAGAACCATTTCCATTGGAAGGTAGAGTTGGATTTAAGGTATAATTTTTTTGACCCCCGACGCTTAACCAATTGGTATTACTTCGGCTCATAGACACCCTGAGGGTACTGGATTTTTTTTTACGCCAACCAAGCGGTTAAAAGGGTGTTAAAATTTTGACCGCTGTGTGTGTGTCTCTGACACCATAGCTCTGAAACGGGTGAATCAATTTGGATTCGGTTTTTTTATTTGAAAGCAAGTTTTCTAGCAATGGTTCAGAAATGTTTTATCAGAATTGATTGAGACATTTATGAGATACCTACCTACCTATTTTAATTTAAAATTAGAATGGCGGTGGTGTTTGAATTTTTTTAATTTAGTGTTTATTAGCATTCTACCTCAAAAGGAAAGAAAGAACCATTATAGGATCAATTTGTTGTCCATGTGTTTGTCAAGCCAGAAACTTTTTCTAAGGAGCACATGGAGGTATCAAGAAATTAGTAACAAATACTTAGGTCTGCAATCTCTTGCATTTGTGAAAATCTAACTTCTAAGTTAACTCAACAGCTATCAGCTGCCCCTCTACCCGCATTTTTCGTATACGGCTGCAATATGGCGCTATTTACAAAATTTTATATTTTACAAATTAAGACGCATTTCGTGAATGCGTGACCTTTGAATAAACATTACAAAGTATTTAAAATCAAAGCATTACTATGCGAATTCAAAGAGAAATTAATTTCAAAACTTTTTCAATTTGATCGCAATAGCGTCAAGGGTAACCCCCCTGTTTATGCTTCATATTTTAACACTCACAAGGGAATCAAAACCTAAATGGTGCCTACTTCTCGTTGATGAGAAATGAAAATTTGTCTGATAGTGTAAAGTGCGATTTTTGACTTTTTTGTAGTATCTATGTATAAAGTGACTGATAAAAATACAGGTGTAATAATTTATAATATTTGTTTTCAGATAATTCTGGGACTCCATGGCAAAAGTTTCATTCAAAGATGTGGCCCACCCATACCTTATTCAGAACCGACTGCACCAACTCCAACTCCAGAAATATTATCCAGTCATGAGTACAGAGGGTTATGGGTGACTTGGTATGGGGCAAACTTACGGATTGGGTTAGCCGGTCAGACTGAGCCGTTTATGACACATTCTTTGGAACCAAATCAGAGTCTAGCGCTCCAGTATTTTTCTCTCTCAATTGATCAAGATCATAGTAATCAACCTGTGAGCTGGAGGTTTGCTTGTGAGTAAATTTTTGAAATAGTATTTTGTGATCCTTAGATCTATTCAAATTATACAGGGTGGATTTTTGAGACGGGGCAGTAAGGGCAGGTACCTTAACCGTTATAGTTACAGGAAAACGTTCTTAAGAGACCTTCCATAACTTTTTGAGATATTATGAACTGCATTCACAGATTTTGGAAAAAAATTACGGTCAGCGAAAAAAATGCTAAAAGACCAAATTTTTTTTTTTGGATGCCAATCGATCCTCTGTCATCTATAGATCAAAAGACTCTGAGGAGCCAACTGGGGTTTGAGTACTAGAAATGTCAGAACAAAAACTTTTTCTATACATTTTCTATGGAAAAAAAAAACGTTTTTTTTATAATGCCATTCCATCCTCTTACGTGTAGGGATCAAAAGACTCTTTGGAGAGAACTGAGGTTTGAGTGCAACTGCATTCACAGATTTTGAATAAAAAGTACGGTCAGCGAAAAAAATGCTAAAATACAAAAAAAAAATTTAAGCCCATCAATCCTCTTTTATTTAGAGATCAAAAGATCTAAATCTCAGTTGGCTCCTAAGAGTCTTTTGATCCCTACACAAAAGAGGGTCGAAATAGATTTATTACATTACAACTACAACTACATACTCGCGAAAGGACACGAACACACGTAGACTCTTCAGCCACTTTGTCTCTCATTTTTCCCGGGCCCCTTCTCGCTCTGGCCGTTACAGCTATAGAAAACAGTGTTTCACGCGCTTGGCCATCGCCGAGTTCCCACGCTTGTACAGGGAATTCTTATTTGCCAGAATCCGTCCAGCCGCTTTGCCTCTAGCTGGTTGCCTTTTAATGAAGAAGAAACATACAACAGCTATAGAAAACAGTGTTTCACGCGCTTGGCCATCGCCGAGTTCCCACGCTTGTACAGGGAATTCTTATTTGCCAGAATCCGTCCAGCCGCTTTGCCTCTAGCTGGTTGAGAAACATACAACAGCTATAGAAAACAGTGTTTCACGCGCTTGGCCATCACCGAGTTCCCACGCTTGTACAGGGAATTCTTATTTGCCAGAATCCGTCCAGCCGCTTTGCCTCTAGCTGGTTGCCTTTTAATGGAGAAGAAACATACATACGAACGAAAAACACTCCCTCGTCGGGTGAAAGGGGTTTAAAGTTTCTTATTTTAATTTCAGTGTCTCCGGTGAAATTGAACCCCAAGCAAGTAAAGCCTGTGAAAGGAGGGAAGACCGAATGGATAAAAGTTGACGATCAACTCCCAGACAACGCGCTTATCGGGGGCTATTGTAAAACACAGCAGGAGAATTTATACATTATCCGGGCGGAGCACCGTGGATCAATCACACCTGGCAAGTTTGTCCCCTCTGAAGGAGTTGGTTACGTCCCCTGGGGCGGGGCGGCTAACGAAAAAGAGGAGTTTGAGGTGAGTAACTGTAGTAGGGTCTGCGACGTTTTTTGTTGGATTCCAGATCCTAGAACCCAAGAATGCAATCGAATTGCAATCGAATCGCCAAAAGTGGCCACGGTCAAGGTTCTAGGATCTGGAATCCAAACCTTAGGTCCTAAAAATAGTTAAGCCTAGCGTTGAGAAATCGCAGGAGAGTTTTTAGCAAAAAACGCATCCAAAAAGAACATATGTTTTTTTTTCATTGGCGGCGCTAGTAATGCGTCCTATTGTTCCTTTGGAGTCCCAGCAGATAATGACGTTTGGCGAAAAAAAAAATACATTCTACTTTGCATCGACTGGCACTCACTCAATAGCGTCTGGGACAGACAATGCCAGAGGCCGACTCAAGCGAAATGTTAAGTCTCTAAAAACTCTAGTAGCTACAGGTATCGTCACGAGTTATGAGCGCTCGACGAAACCGGTGGGGATTTCTGCGCAAGTGTGTACAATCGCGCGCAAAATGTCTTATATCCACGCGGGATCTAAGACTGACGCTGAGCTGAACTATAGTTGAGTGAGATACTATAAAAATCGGAGAAACTGACTAAACTTAACGATTTAAAGTATTCTTTGCGGATTTTGGACACGTTATATTTTAAATGGTTTTCTATACAACAATCCTAACATTACGATAAAACGGGTGTACAATCAATGAAAAATAATCTCAATCCAATATGTATTGTACTCAATAACTTTTTTGAATCTTTCTGAACCATCTTTTTAAAACATTTTGTTTCGGCATTCTTTCTGCGAGGAAATAAAAAAAACGTTGTGTGCGACTGTACCCCGAGGCTAGAGCGACTGATCGACCAATCACGCGCCCGCGCTCGCCGGCGACCGCGCCTCTCCGTCGCCCCCCGCGTACCCCACCAAACAGACCGAAAAAATTAGTTCTGCGCATTCAAGGTCAGCGCTCATAACTCGTGACGCGACCTGTACTTACTTATTTTCATGTTTCCCAGTAACTTCTCAGACAGACATAATACAAGGTGTTACAAAAGTACCTAACTCTTTTTACAGGGTAATAGCACCCGTTGATAGGGATCACAACCAAAATATTTTTTTTTGCTCTATGACGTTCCGTTAATTTTCAATAATAAAATCTGAACGATATGGCAGGAGAAAAGTATTTTTTATATTGTTTTCATTGACTTTCACAATGTTTTATCAACTCAAAGCTATGTAAATGCACCTACACGCACAAACATACAAAAAAGTTTAAAAAAAATTCAATTTTGAGGTTATAAAATAAAAAATGTTTTTTTCATCTTTTTTTACAGATTTGACATCCTGTTGACCAGTAGGTTACACCCTGTAAAAAGAGTTAGGTACTTTTGTAACACCTGTATAATAGGGTTTCCTTTCTGACAGGTTCTTTGCGGCTTCAATGCGCAGTGGGTACCAACGTCCCACCTATGGTTACCTGCCGGTGTCATCGTTGGGGGCAAGTCCGAGGATCGCGGCGAGATCCTATACATCGGCCGCGCTTACCACCAGGGCCATCTCATACCCGGCAAGGTGCAACCCTCCCACAAAGTCTGCTACATACCGTACGAGAATAAGGAAGTTGCGAAGAAGGAGTACGAGATCTTAGTCGACCCAGAGCATGCAAGGCGCGATGATGCTGTAATGTTGGAGCAGGCCAGATTTAGATAAGCTTCTTTCTAGGTAGGTACGTATTAATTTGTAATTTTGTAGTAGCAATACCACTCGCTAACAGTGAAGGAAAACATCGTGTGAAAACCCGAGCGTCTGAGGAATAATACCACTGAGGAATATTACCTGATAATAATACAACGCGAAAATGGCCAATCCACAACAGGCACGCAGGAAAACATCGTGAAACGAATTTTTTAGTTTGACAGTTTACGAAATACAATATGGATAGGAATCTTTGGTTACTGTATAAGTAAATAACGTGTGGTCCACTTTGAGCCTGCTGTAGCTTTGATAAAATGGAAAAGACATGAAGAGGCGTACGTCCAGCAGTGGACGATATAAATGCTGAAGAAGAAGAAGAAATAACGTGTGTTGTGTAGGTACTTGATAAATAAATGTTTGTAATATTAATTTAGAATAATTTAATATCAAAATATACAATGACTTCAATACAAATAGTATATATCTACTTACTGACGTAATAAGTAGGTGGGTAACCCACAACGTAAATACTTAGCAATAATAACATTTACAGTGCGATAAATCAAAAATAAAAACATTGCACCATGATGCAGATATAATCAACGACACTTTGAGATACCCCATGTAAGCTCTCATAAGCCGCGCGCAGCATGAGTCAGTAAAAGTCGATAAAACAAAAAGGGTAGCTCAGTGTATCTCTGATTGTACCTCAGGTACTTAATTGCAATAGAGTACAGACATAAACTTACATAAGAACCAAGTACAACCTATTAATAAAATTGATCGATTTCGGTTCGCTAATTTTATTCTAAGCGTAATTTCGTAAGCAGTTTTTCGTTTTATTTTAAGCGAGCTTACGTCATACGATGTAGGCTTTATCTAGGCTCTATGGTTTTCACATTGAGATTCTTCTGTAGCCTGAGGCTGTCCTAGGTTTGGAATGGTTGCTCTACAAGACCTACCGTATAGTATCGATCGACTAGCAGTTACGACGAAACGAACCATTAACCTTTACGTCAGTCCAAAAAGACATCGATGAAGACGTTCTGATGATCTTGTTTCGATATCACCAAGGGAATCCGTAGGCTCCTAGGCTTTCTCTGTCTGACTAACATCAATCACCATCCCTTTCAAAGGTAGATATCGTTATTGAAATCGCAATCACGATCACAATCGCTTGAAATTGTTCGTGACGCGACTGATGTTGAAGTTACACAATGAAGCGTTTTCCTCGACAGTTAAAAGTCGATTATAAGTGCTCGGCAGATGGCGCTGATACGCTTTGCCTTCCTATTCCTTTTCCTGAAGAAACTTCTACGTATGCTCCAATCACCAGTTATTGAGGAATTTTTGACAGCGTTTTTCATCTGTGGCCCATTGCACAGAAACAAAATGAAAAATAACTGTCGAAGTGCGGGTGCCCAGCGGGCAGCGGCGGATACTAATATGGCGAGATGATCTCGACAAATATTTTCCGGAGGGGTCGGAGGTGGCTCAGGACCTTAAAACCTGGGCTGAGACGGAGGCCTTTTGCAGTGGGACACCAACTCACAGATTCTATTTATTGTAATATGTTTAAAATATTGTTAAACTACCACATGAAGCAATAAACGTTAAGGTTATTATGATTATGACTAACTGTCAAACTTCCATCAATAACTAGTGACAGGAGTATAGTCCCTCCGATGTCCGCTTAGGCGACCAGCACCTCATACTCGGGGAAGCCGAGCTCCTGACCGGCGAAGGAGATGTAGCAGACGCCGTGCGACTGCTGAACCTTGCCGGTGGTGACGCTGCCCTCGTGGCTCACGCGGCCGACGAACAGCGGCTCCCCATCCTCGGTCTCGCCGCCCGGGAAGGCGCCCGGCGGGAGCGCGTCGCCGACCGTCGCCACCCAGTTTTGGGGCCCGCTCACGAGCACCTGGATAGATGGGCGGTATAATATACAGGGTGTTACAGAAAGGGCCTGTTGTTATGCTGAAGAGGGTCGCTTTTAAGAAATCAATACAAGCTACTTTTATTAAACTGGGTGCTCGACAGCTGGGTAATATGTAACAGCCGAGGTATTGACGGTTTGCAGTGGCATAAAATTGAGCGTCACTGGCTCCGTGATCTCTCGCCTTTATCCCAATCGGTTTTCAGACAAATTAATGGATGGGAATGGTCAAGAAAGACCTCACAAAAAGCGAAGCCTCCAAAGACGACATACAGGGCGATGTGGAAGTCTGATCCCTCCCCCCACCTCCATTCGGGACCAAAACTTGGAAAAAAGAGAGGTTCTCAGCCCAATTAAAAACTGTACCGACCTGATACTCGTTCTTCCCATAGATACTATGCATGGATGACGCCATCAAGAAATACCTCAGAATGTGGAGAGGATACTAAGATTAGGGCGTTGTGGAAGGCTGATCCCTCCCAGCAAAAATAGGGATCAAAACTTGGAAAAGATACATAATTATGTTCTCAGACAAAAATCAGCTCAATGAGTTGTTTTCAAAGCAAAAATTCAAAGCAGTTTATAGATGGCGCTTACAGGCGTAGCCATAGAAGAATCGGAACGCGACTGTCAAAATTAATTTGTGCTAAAAAAATTTACAGGCTCGTCCCGGTTCTTGTAGGGGCACGCCTCTAAGCGCCATCAATGAAGTGCTTTGAATATGTGCTTCGAAAACGGGCCATTAAAACCTGTACCGACCTGATACTCGTTCTTCCCGTGCTCCTGGCCGCCCCAGGGGATGTAGGCGCAGCCGTGGGATGCGACCAGCTTTCCGGGGATGAGGGCGCCCTCGTGGCTCGCGCGGGCCACGTACAGCGCCTCGCCAGACACGTCCTGTCCGCCCGCCACGGCGCCTGGTGGCACCTGGAAATTATAGATGTATTGAGACTTGAGACTCAACGTGGTTTGACATTGTATCAGGTCTGAGTGCGGAAAGGGACCGGGCGTCATCGGGGCGTCAGAAAGAAATGCGGGAGGCGCTTTGGTTGTGACAGACGGATAGACATATCAGTGATCTTCTCGCACTTCCCGCAAGGGAAGTGGAGGGTCGGGGTCAGGGTGTGACCCTCTTCCCGAGGGATCTTCCGCTGTCCTTGACCACGGACAGGTCATTGGGTGGCCTTCCGGGCGGTGGTCTTCGTTGGCGGTCGTGGAGTCAACCAGGCTTCGGGGGACAGGCATGGCGCGGCTGTCGGGCGGGCGCGCGTGCAGCGGGGCCAGCCCGCGCAGGTGCTGTAAATGAAGGCGTCCAGCTTCTCCCACATGAGGTCCCTCGCAATCGTCGCATTCCTCACGTAGCGAGGCGCGCTGACGATGGTGCGGAGGGAGAGGTCCTCCTGTGCTCGAAGACGCTTCATACGAGTGATCCGCGACCAGACGCGGCGACAAGTAGCGAGCGCGCGCGACTCCCCTAGCTTGTCGTCGCGACTCCGCGACTCTGACGCCAAGTGTGCTAAGCTTCGAACTAAATATATGAAAATTGTCGGCCGTAGCCTGTCGTCGCGTCTAGTCGCCGAGCTGTCGCTGTCGCGCGTCGCCTAGTGTGCGCCTAGTCTTATGGTTCCGTTTTACTTTTGTAGGTAAGGAACCCTAAAAACAATAATACTAGGTAGTTGTATTACCTGGCCGGCTGTGGCGTCGACCCATACACCGGCGCCTCCCGCGGACGGGGCGCCGCCTGGGTAGCCGGGGGGCGAACTGAACATGGCCGCTGGGGCAGACGGAGGCGCTGGAAGGGGGAGTAATGGAGTTAGGGACAAGTTGGTTTAGATGCGGATTACTTAGGCCTGTAATATCAATCACAGTTTAAACTCAGACCTTAGATTAAACCTCAAATTTTCTATGAAAATTTATCGACAGATAGGGTTTAAACTAGCCTTTTTGGTACTGTGATTGATATTACGGGCCTTAACTATTCACTCAATTTTAGAGATGGTTGTCGAAACGGAATGGTGAATATTAGGTGAAAGATTTATTCTTATTTTACCTTTGAAATGCTCAAGCAATGCAACCCATGTCGAATAACAATTAATTTGTGGATGTTATGCGAGAGTGTTCGTGCAATGACTAGGTACCTATGAATTAAAAGGAAGGTCTTGGTCGCGGCAGAGATGAGATTCGTTGATCTGCCTACAAGCGTGAGTTATGTATTGTACTCATGTGAGAGTTGCTATGCTATGTAGGTACCTATGGATGACTTGGTCTTTACAAGGCTGTAGGTACAAGTGCAGGTATAATGTCAATATTTTTTTAACTATGTAATTGGAAGCAAGTAAATGTAGTGTAGAAAGGTACTTAAAGCGTAATTAGAATTAGGTGGATAACTAAATACCTACCTAATTATACCTTCACCAGGATATTTTAGTAAGTAGGTAAATTTAAAAAAAAGTAGGTATTAAAATACTTATAACTGTGTGAAAATGACAATAGTCATGCATCTAAACTAGGAATAGCACATCGATTAAGTAAAGCAAAATACACAAAATGTACCCAACATACCACAAAATGCTATTAATTCACCATCTAGGAGTGGAGCGTTCATAGAGCCCTTGTGACAGGTACTTAAACATTTAATTTTTATCAATTGAATCTTTACATCAATTTTGTTAGTTGACAAAAAACGGAATACGTAACTCTAACAGCCAATTATTCAGACCACCTTAAAGTTTGGAATGCACTAAAGTCACGCAAGTCAAATCATCAGCAATACACCAAAGCCATCTAACAATTTTGGGACACTCAACGGGGTAGGACTCCGTCTCTGTTGAAGTGCCTGATGCGCCATTGCCCGCGCGCGCCCCACCCCGTCCGCACTCCGAAGTGCGTCACCGGGAACGGGGCAGGGTCCGTCCATTCCATGATCAGGGCTCCGGATACCCCGTCGCGGACCGTCAGCCTTCCACACCTCCATTCAAACAGGAATTTCCTGAACTCTCCCGCGTCCGTCAAGCCAGGCGTTGGGACTTCCACCTACGAACGTGCAGAGTTTTAACAATTTGGAATTTGAGCTTTCAACCGACATGAATCGAACACGCTACGCTACCTTGTCCGGCTGCTGCCTGCAGTACCTAATTACGGATTTAGTGTTGTCCCACCCGCCGAGGATGAATTCGTACATGGGGTCGATCTCTGCCGGCGCGGTGGTCAGACACACGTGGCAGTTATGAGGCCCTCGGTATTCGAGCTCCACGGACCCAGACGCTGCCGGCCCGAACTTATACTCTAACTTGTCCGGGGTTTCGAATTCGGGCGAATCTGCGTGGACGGACAATGGGTGGTCATTTCACGTGGTCGGCTGGGTACATTTTGCGTGTCCGTAAAGAGTTAGCAGCCCCAACAATGTGCCACGTTTTCTCAGCGTCAATTTGCATGTCATACTAACAAGGCCCCAAGGTTTGACGTATAAAAGTATAACGATTCGATACATTCACCTCTTGGTGACGCTGCTGACTTCTCACAACAAGATAGCAGCGTCACTAAAGTAGGTACCTACTGACCGCAGTGACTTTTAATTTGGTTCGAAACTGGTCGAATTGCGTTTTTTTTGTGGGAATTTAAATTATTATTTATATCACAAGGTTTCAGCACTTTGGACTTTTTTTGGCACTACATGGCAAAGACAACCAGACACTGAGCTTAGGTCAAAGTTGAGACTACCGCAGCCGAAGCTGAGGTTGCCAACCATACGGACACCATTTCTCCTCCATTCTTTTTTCACCTTCAATCTTCCAAGTGCCGACTGCGCCCCAGCCGGTGCAGACGCCGACGAAGGCCACTGGGAAGGGCTCAGGGTCCTGGTAGGAGAGGAAGGGGATGGCCTCCCCCTCGCGACCGGCGGAGACGATGCCGCTGTCCCATCGCACCCAGAAGCCTCGGCTCTCGCCCGCGTCGAGGATCCCGGGGGTGTCGGCCTCCGCCACCTCGGGCTTCGTCCTGTTGCGCCTGATCACGCTCTTCGAGTTGCCCCAGCCGCCGATGAAAACCTGGAATTAAAAAAGGGTACACAGGGTAAAGATAAATATCCGTTCGACGTTCGAGACAGGACTTGCACCCGGTAGCCTCAAGCGAAACCTTAAACATCGTCCAGCAAAAAAAATGGTATGTACCTACCTACTAGTTACACTAACTTTGTTCTTCATTTCTGTCCTGCTTTGGGCTTTCCGTACCTAAGTACTTCCGATAATTTCAAATTCGATATTCTAACAGCTCATATCACGCTTTCTGTGGGAGTAGCTTGCTATCTCCACAACTGCGTTCAGGTATTATGCTTTACCTCTGGTTTCCTGTACAATAACCAACAATGACATTTGGAAAACAAAAAGGAACTGGCAACCGTTAACACCTGACAAACAACTTATTATTGTACGGAAAACCGGGGGTCAAAAACACCGAACTAGACACCGTCGTCAAAAATGACAAAAGTACCTATACAAAGGGTCGGACTCCTGAAAGGCCGATGGTAAGCGCCAGGTGGGCATCGTTGGTAGTCTTGACCTTGAAGTTCACGAAGCTATTTGCCAGCGCACAGTGACAAAAAGTACCGAGTAATAGGGTCTTATGGCCACTGCAGCTGGATAAGTGCCTACCTCATACATAGGGTCTGACTCCTGGGGCCCGATGGTGAGCGCCAGGTGGGCATCGTTGGCGGCCTTGACCTTGAAGTTCACGAAGCCATTCGCCAGCGGGAAGAACTGGTACTGGAGGTTGTCCTCCGTCGATACATCTGGCACGGACAAAGAGGCAGGATAAGATAATGGAGATGGGCAGTGTCAGGGCATCAGCTCCTGTATTCGCAAAAAATAACTAGAGAGTTCCGTTTTGCCTTTTGAAGTATGGAACCCGACACATGTGTTGTCATTAGAATTCATTAGACGTTCGGAACCGTGTTGCAGTCACCCTGGATTACCTATTTAGGCTTTGCTTTCAAAACATCCTCGCCCCGGTTGGTAGGTATTCCACTTTGTGACTCTACTACAGAATATTATTTCATTGTTTATTAATAGAAGGTGAGTTTGTAGATTAGCGATGCGAAGGTACCAACTCTGACGGTTACGGTCGTTTGTTATTGTGAATGAGTCGTTTGACCTGCGGTGATGTCATCGGATCAATTCTGCGGGGGACGAGTGAGACGCGCGACCCACTGTCGCCGACCTAGGTACCTCTACCTACCTATGTAGTCTAGTTTTAGGTCGCCTAGAGGAGAATTGGGACAAGTCTTAACAACTAGGTAGGTACAGTATTCTCCCTCGTGTCCAAGTCGTATCAATCAATCACCAACGTACCTTTATATGGCACACAGTTCCTAAGTGCCGAGGTCATTTGCGGCATAATAATTTTATAGTTATGCTTATGGTTTACCTTACATTATTGCGTGCGAGGCGTACGAGTTACGTACGACGCATAAACGCAAGAATTCTGTGATTTCATACGGGTGTTTTAATTTTATGCCCCAAATAGTTAGGTACCTACCTAAGTATACTCCTATATGTTTGGTACCTACTTAGGGGGCGTCCATAAATTACGTGAGGTGTTTTTTTAATTTTCTGTCTCTCTCTCCCCCCTGTTGAGATGTCGTGAGATTTTATTCAACCCCCTCCCCCATCCCCCAATCTCACGTGAGATTTTTCAAAAATGAGTTTCTTACGTAAACGCTTTGGATTGTTATTGAGAAAAAAAAATTGCTTCGTGCTTTTATTTACGACTATAGTAATCAAATCTTAAGCATGTACAATCTGGATTAAATGGACCAAAATAGTATAATTTGTTTTTGTTTCAATAAGAAAAAAAAATGCGTGATATTTGCCGAGACGTAAGATGAGATTTGACTCGACCCCCTCCCCCCCTTAAACATCTCACGTAATTTATGGACGCTCCCTTACTTAAAACCTTAAAAATGATAACAAAAAAATGTGTTGATTAAAAAAAAAACCTTGGCCAGAATTCACTATAAAAAAAAAAGTGTACACACACTCAATAAATAATTATTACCTGCATCAGAGAAGTTACGAAGAGCTACGTAGGTACATACCTAATTTGTTGAATAAGCATTTACATTTAATTATCACAGTGAAGATAATGAAATGTAAGCGAGAACACGTAGGAAGACCTTAGTGACAACTTGACTCGCATTCTTGGCGAGCTTTTACCGTTAGCTGTACCGGACTTCCCTCCTAAAACTACATAGGAACGTAGTAGGTGGGTTGAAAGACCTACAAAGTTATTTAAGCTCCGGTTTCAATACAATCGATACCTATGACGTAGGTCAGAGGTACGTCCTTCATCAATCTAGCTAGGTAATGTTCAAGTAGAAAATGATCCAGCGCACTCCAGTCACACCTACATCCAATGCCATTTAGAGAACCGGGTCTTTGAATAAATTGGTTGCGGCGTTCCTGCGGCATTAGGTAATCGTGAACTCGGTTGCACTGAGAAGTTAGTGTACTATTGATCCTGAAATTCTTCAGCACCACACCCGAAGCTGGCCTCGTGCCAAAATCGCGCCGGTTGTTAGCCATAAACAGGATTAATCAAACTCAAATATGTGAAAAACCGCAAAAAATACAACAATATATAGACCAAGGTATGTCAACCGTAACGTGTGATTTTTTACGGTTAGATATATACGTCTTCTTACGTCGTAAACTAACAAAGTAGCGCGCGGTTATGGGATAAACAATGCTGTTGTTTGCACTCACCCAAGATGTTTGACATGGTTAGTCGGAGTTGAGAAGTTTTCCACTTAGAACTGTTAGCGGCTCTGTACGGTGGTGCTCGCTCGAATGCTATTTCCAAACTGCGCCGGCCGGCTTGCGTTCCTCCTCTACCGCACACAAAGTAGAGCCACGCAGAAGGACAAACCTTTAAATTAATGTAGGACACCCCCAGTTTTACCACGATGCCCTAATTTTTAGAAATGGATGATAATAAAAAAATACGGTAGTTGGTGTTTGGTGAAAATGCGGTCAGTACCTAAGCGACTACTTATTTAGAAACTTCAAAACACTAGGAAAGGCTCGTGAAGTAGAGCATGGAATACCGGAGCCTTTTCCCAATACCGGTTTACATTCGGTATCAAGATTTTAAATACCGGGATACCGGTTTTTCTGTATTTTCCGGTATTACATTTTTGTTATAATAAAAAAAAATGTTATAAAATAGATAAATAGAAAATTTAAAATAAGTGAGTTTATTTAATTGAACGATAATATTAATTTATACTAGCTTTTGCCTGCGACTTCGTCCGCCTAGACTTTTTTTTCCGTTATCGACATTACCAGACCAATTTAGTTCGTAATTTATAGTCTGGTTAGTCTGGTTTCTAAGCTATCTCCATTCCTTCAGGCAAATTCGTCCTGCAGTTCTATCGTGAAAACAAATACACACACTCACAAACTGTCCGCGCACTCGGAGAAAAAGTTGCAGAATCAGAATATTCTTTGCTTTACTACAAAAACATTAAAAGGACCGTCCGCAATCCGCATTAATAAATCGTAATGGGCAATTTTCTGACAGTTCATGAGTTGTAGTTCCAAATTTGTAACTGGATGTCACTGACGAGACATGTTTTTATAAGCCCGTTCGCGCTCGTTGAGCTTCGTAGATACGTCCAAACACAATATTTAGGTATTGGTGATGGAGCAAAATGTAGTGTTTCCGGTTCTACCATTCACTCACACAAGAACAATAACCAAGTCGTGCACTTTTTCATGTACTAAAATGGAATGAAGTGAAAGATGAAGTCACAGAGCAATGAAGTGAAAAAGTATTTTCGCTGTAGTAAGCACGAATTTACTCTGTGATGTCGGATCAACGCCATCTGTCACAGCTTTTATAAGTTTTTTTTTATAGCTGTCACTGATTGAAAATCCCCCATTGAAGCCGTCAACTGGGAGCCTATTTTGGCACCATTGCGTTACAGGCTAAGTCCCCTGGACTGCAGTCCAAATTAAGAAAGTAATCGGTTTTAATAAACAAAAACCGGCGTTTATACTTATAGGTTTTTACAAAAAACGTTTTTTTTTTTAGGTTTCCAAAACAGGTTCACATCACTATTCCACACGGCGCACTCACACGCATCGCATGCGCGCGAAATTTTTTTATTCCACACTTGTTTCAGAGTTTTATCTGTAATACCGAAAATACCGAAATTCCGGTATTAAGATAATACAATACCGGTTTTTCAAATGTAAATATTTAGTAACAAAACTACTGAACCAAAATAAAAAATATTGAAATTAGTTTCTCAATATTGTCTAAAGATAAGATTAAGCCAATAACGGACTTTCGAACTAAAAACTTTGCCTTCCGAATTCAGTACCCTCCCTTTTTTAAGTCGATTAAAAATATGAAATAATAATAAAGAAATAAGTAAACCTGACATTGTTTTTTTTTCTGAATTCTTCCGAATTCTATCCGTGTTGTTTATTATTTTTTTAAATATCAGAGTTTTCTGCGGGTATGTATGGCCATTGGCCGGCTCCCAACAAAAACGTGTCGCAACTCACAACAAAAAGAATATATTTTTTAACATTCCCATCAGATATTATAGAATTCAAAATGATCTAGATACGTTTCTAGCTTTGGGTGGACTTTCTGTGTATCGAAATTTTGTGACATAACAGAAGGCCAAGATGATGTCATAGCTTGTGTCTCAGAAATGTGACTCTTACGACCTTTTAATAAACGTCTTGGTCTTGTTAGCTTACATCTTGTTACTTTTTAGATCTAGCAAGTGCAGCTAGCCCGAAAATTAAAAAATAATAACGCGTTTTTGGCAAAAACTGCAGTAAGTGCTTTATATGTTACATACAATTAAGTTCGATGATTAGAATTAATTTAGAAGAGTACCTTCCAGTTTGTAGGTAGATAAAACGAAATTCCGGAACTTCATCATCATCATCATCATCATCAGCCTGTTGACACCCACTGCTGAGTAAAGGCCTCACGCTCATTCTGGAACTTTGGTAGGTACACACGACATCACGTCAGACTACACTTTTGTTGTCAAGTCGCCCGTAACGTAACCGTGTAGAGTGCTAGCGTGTAAGGGTCGACGTGCTGTCGTGTGTACTATTGCGTTGGCGTCCCTGCTTACCCCTTTTGGAGAATTGAAACAAAAAAACGCAATAATAAGGGACGGATTTGAATTGAACTAGGTCACTGGGCTTTAATTAATATTAGAATCACCTTCACATCAGTTCAGTTCTAGGAACACAATCATCATCAGACGTTTTAGAAGCTGCATCACATTGTCTGTAAACAATTATGATGACACCTTTGATCACAAAGGTATCAAGCAATCATCGGATTTGCTCCCAGTCCCATCGTCATTTATAATGACACTAGAGCTAGCAGAACCTATAAAAATGACGTCACCAGACCTTGATTAATGATTTGATGATATTGTTGTGAATCATCCAACGGTAATAAAACTATCTACTTACATTGCAAAACGTCTTGGAAATTAATAGCTATGATAGGGACGTAGTTAGATCATTATTATTATTAAAGACCAGCACTAAGGGTGGTATTCTAGAACGCTACTTAAACTCAGTTCAAACTAGAACGCTACTTAAACTCTGTTTAAACTCAGTTCAAACTAGAAAGCTCCTTGAACTCTGTTTAAACTCAGTTTAGGTAGAGTTTAGTAGTGTCGACTGTCGATAAAACAGTGCCTGTTTTGATTTGAATATCCCTTCCTTCATATCAAAACATGCACTGTTTTATCGACAGTCTAAACTCTGTTTAAACTGAGTTTAAGTAGCGTTCTAGAATACCACCCTAATACTTAGAACTCTGTCATATTATTGATGATTTGTGGTCGCAGGTAGTGAGCAAAGGTTCCAAGTGATTGTGGGAGATTGTTGTTAGCAGCGCCATCTACTTGATTGGTTTCAAATGTAGGTACAACAGCGACATCTAGTTTTTGTTCGTGAAAGTCTGTACCCCTGCTTTAATCAATTCGCTTTGCTGTGAATGAAATGTGGTTAAAACCGGTAGAGATGACACCACCTTCGAAAAATTGTGGTAATATTCTGTTTACTCAAAGATAGATAGAACCTTATTATATCAGATGATTTTTATCGCTGAAAAGCGAGAAACGATAGACTCTATCTTCCTACTTGTAAGTCTAAACAACTTTCCTTCTATCACTTAAAAATGTACGGTAAAATTACTTACCTACTTCTCTGATATCGCGTCATACAATGGGAAACCAAGTTTTTGAAAGGTTGTTCATATAAGCCCAATAGGTACCTAGGTAGAGCATAGAATGTAGTAAGTCTATGAGGTAGAGTCTATAGTCTGCAATACCCAAGTTTTCAGCGACCATTAACTCAAAATCTGCAGTGCCTACCTACGGATGTTTAAAATCAAAGACTAGGCCCGTATCTATGTATTATTATCAATCACATAATAAACCGCTCGGGACTTGAACCTGCAACCTCAGGCAATCCGTGGCAGGCATCTCGAGCGATTTTTAATAAATCTTTAAAATGTTTCCATAACACAAGTTTGGGCTTTTAAAAAACAATAACATAATAAAAAAAAAACTAAGCTATCGCCTGGCCACACCTATTGTTTTTTTAAGTTTAATTTGCATTGTGATTGATATCACTGACCTTAAAATAATGCATCCAGTATTATTGAACACAACCGTGCAGTATGCCTTGCTCGGTGCTCGGTGCCCGTTCCCGGGATCGATGTAGTGCACCCCCGTGGAGGGTGCGCCCGCGCACACCCCCCGGACACTGCGCGAGAGCACGCGGACGCTGCCTGGTATGCTGCTGCCACTACACGGCGGTTTATATTAACGCAAAACCTCATATACACCAGCCAAATTGAACGAGCGAGCGATGTTCTCCGAGTCTACTGGAACAATCCGGCGTTTGTATGTTTGTATGTATATATTGTATGTATGTATAGGTATGTATGTTTGTATGTATGTATGAATGTTCGTCCGACGAAAATTGAGTAAATTTAGTCGGATCGTCATGAAATTTGGTAGGCAGGTAAATTAAGCATAGAGAATTATAAAGTTTGAACATGAGCCAAATCGGTCGAGGGGTTGCTGAGATACGGGGTCGCGTCGAGTTCATAGTTCGGGGCGAACCACTAGTTTAGTTTATTGTTTACTGAATTGATAAACTGCCCTAGTTGTGCAGTTCTTACAATAAACCAAGATGGTGCTGTCTAGCCCCCGAGTGTAGAATATCGAGCTGGTGAACTAAATGGCAGCTAGACTCGGTTGTTTTTTAAAGAATAGATGCCTACTAGCTACAACGTTGCTGACATCGCTGTATATGTCATATGACAGTCACGTTTCAATAGTTAACAAAATAGGGTTTCATCGCAACTGTACGTCATTCATCTCTTGTTTTTTCAGACATTAAGTCATATTGAATTTCAGGCATTTTGGGACTAAGTCAAATTGAGATTTGGACAAACTGAAATTAAGTCATTACGAATTTCAGTCATTATGGGACAAAGGCAAATTGAAATTCAGTCACAATGAAATCAGGGCGTTTTGACATTCGGTCCTTACGGAACGGAGGGTCTAACTCAACCTAGGTAGGTAGTATTTCTTAGGACCTATCACTAGCACATATGGCGAAAAATCTATCGAGTCCTAAATTTTAGGGCCTAATAAAAATAGATATCGCAGGAGCGCTGCGAACTACTTTTTGCTAAATGGTATGTACCTACTCTAAAAAAGTTTGATTAGCCAAAAATCTTTTGCCTTCCAGCGTTGTTTTAATTTTTTTGCGCCTTTTTTGACATGTTAATTTTTATAATTTTTGACTTTCGTTTTATATTTTGACGAAGCTTTTGTGAATGTTTGTGATTTGTTATTGAATATTTTGGTTGCATGAATAAATATTTTTCAAGAGGTAAGAAAAAATATTCTTAATTTTTGTCGAGTTATTTCATTATTGTTTTCGTTAAGTATTGATATTTGTTGAGATTTTAATAGTTTTTTACCTTACAATACTTGTGATCTAATTTCCATAGGGAGTGAACATGGTCGCAGTGACATACCATGCCGCAGCTAGGCCGGCAGCTGTCAGCGCACGCGCACTTTTGACAATACACGCGTGCATTGAACCCGCGACCCTCCCTATCTGTCCCTTCACAATCAGGTACGAGTGGTACGACCGACCCTATAGGATAGGCACAGGGTACGGACGCGAGTTAAACACTGCAGAAGATCAACTACTTTCATATGCATTGGTACAGATGGGATGAAACGTTTTGAGAAAATCCCGTACATCTTGGTTTTGATTATAAGCTGTGAGAGGATATCTGATCATCAATTTTATCGCATTTAACACTAAGGAAACATTTTCAGGGCTAGTCGTGGTCGCTGTAGACTGGGTGACAGGATGTCTTGAATCTAATTTGTTATTTGAACTACCCTCGGCTTTATAGATCGACCTACTATGGTTTTTTCATCAAGTCATTATAGTCTAATCTCATAATCTTACTAAAGCTTACTATAGTACAGTTACATAGGTGCCTGTAGTTACGTTACCTGTTGTTTTTGGGACACTTGGTTGGCGATCGGCGAGTTAGAGCAGTCCCGGGATGATGGGTCGACGGCCAGTGGGTAGACCGCCAAGCTCGATGGGTCGACAATGTTGTGAAGGTTGCTGGAGAGGCATGGAAAAACAATATTAGCTATGTTGACCGAAGGGATTGACGTGAATCTACAGGGTGCACTCTAAGTCGATAGCGGAACTTTAAGTAGGCTGTCTACTGATCAATACAAACCACTTGTACGAGGTGGCGACAAAACCGGAGCGAAAAAAATATCAGCTGTTTCATACATTTGGCGCAGTACTGAGTCGACCTTTTGTATGGAACAGCTGATATTTTTAACACTCCGTTTTTTTCGCCACCTAGTACAAGTAGTTTGTATTGATCAGTAGATAGCCCACTTTAAGTTCCGCTATCGACTTAGAGTGCACCCTGTAGAATAGGAGGACGCCAATGTGTGGATAGAAAGGTTGAACATAATTCATTGTAGGTACCAACAACACAATTAATCATTTTGTACATGCATTTTGTATATAAATAAATAAATTAATTATCTTACCTAAAACTGAAGAAACGTACGACCTGCACCCCAGCAAAAAAAAAATAGGTCCATCTAAGTATCGATATTCTTACAAGATAAATTATTTTAAGTGTACAGTCGACAGCGTGTCGACTTTTACAGCAGTGCACTCAGTGCACACAGTTATCGTTACAGGGTGACTTTGATACGAAAATGTAAAGATTTACGCGCTGTGTTGACTTTACTTGGCCGACGAGTGCCTCGAGTAGAAATGGCCATGATAGAAGTCAGAAATCTCACCCGCTCTGCGACCACCCGTTCTCGAGTTATCCTTCTCTTATTAAATTTTTTCTGGTCCCGATCTGAGCCGTTTTTTGCCGAGCAAGCGCAAGGGCAGCTGAAGGAGCGCTGTTGGGATGGCGACGAACCATTGTGCCCAACAGCTGATTCGCTGATCTTGGACCGTTAAACTGGTATGCCAGACCGCCATTGGAAGTTCGGGACAAGAAAGAGATTCCAAATAAACGAAAACGTCTCGATTTTTTTTTTATAATAAGGGTATGGTCTCTACCTCAAAGCATTGGTCAGCGCTCTACTATAAATTATATCATCCGCAGCTAGTCGTATATCTTTACTGCATGCGTAGCATAAGAATGGGATAGGCACAACCATTGTAAGGGGTCATAATTACATGCATCTCTCTCACCCTTTTAGGTGACGTAGAGTGGGAGAGATACCTCTAACGTTTTTTGTTTTACAAAGTTGATGGCGCACAGGAGTTTTTAAAACGACTCAAACTAGGTATCCCCCGTTTTAGGTGGTTTACTACGTTGTCCAGAAGTTTTTACAATAAAAGGCCGCGCAGCGTACAGCGACGGAAGTGATCGGATTGCTGTGTGGATGTAGTAGATGCAACAAGCGATGTCAGAAGGAAGCGTCGTCGGTAGCACACGGCGCTAGAACAATGCGGCGATTCCCACGGTGGTACGCGATTCAGTTTCCTGTCTGCCACCGTGCTTTATATTTTCTACTTAGCCACTGTTACGTGTGTGTCCGTATCTAGGTACGTGCGACTAATTGATAAGGTCTTGGAGATAACGTTGGCTAGGTAGGCAATGCAAAGGTAACTATGCCATATTAGGTACTGGTTTCAGGCTTCCAAATTGTCACGTTGGGATTGGAACGCCCCTCTGCTTTCAGTTATATATTTTTTGTGGCTAATATGTGAGCTATAAAACCAGGCAAAATCCCTCCGTAGGCAGCTATAGACAGTGAATTCAGTGGGCTACTGCCTCTGCTGTTATGGCTACGGGGAAACGGACGCGAGGCTATACCGTCATTACATTTGTGACTAACAACGTGTGAGCTATGGTATGGGGCCCAAGCAACAGCCCCACGTATAACGAGGCGTATCATTACGGCGCGTCCGGGAGGGTAGCGCAGGCAGCGCGGGCCGTGGCTGGCGGGACGCATGTGGCCGTGCAGACAGGCCCGGCATCTGGCGCGCGGGCGCGCGGGGGGGCTAAAATTAGTAGCGGAGCGCCACGTGCGAGCCTCACTCAGTCCGCGCCACACCAGCCAACCGCACGCACCACTCCCGCGCTCCCGCGATCACAGTGTTTACATACGCGCGCTTACAAGCATCCCTCTGCCCCCACGCAGCCAGTGATCTCCATTCTTTCCTAGTGTGACCGTGGCCGGCGCGACGGAGACGGTGCAAGGCATGCTGATGGCCGGCGCGCTGCCGGCGGAGTCCGAGGGCCTGCTCGCCCTCGGAGCCCTGCCCGGACAGAAGGACACCACATGGACCAAGCTCTTTGTCGGTGGCCTCCCCTACCACACGACGGACAAGAGCTTGCGGGAACACTTCGCCGTCTACGGCGACATCGAGGAGGCCGTTGTCATCACGGATCGGCAGACCAGTAAAAGCAGGGGATATGGATTTGTAAGTAGTTTCTACTGTCTTTTGTTTCGACTGACATGCCTCCTATTTGGCTCAGCGTGTGAGGTTGCCGTGCGCGGCGACTGAAAAAAAAGCGAAGCCATATCGCACACGGTAGCGCGTTATCGCGACACACATTTATACGTACCTACTGTATGGTAGTATCGCGACTAACCTTATACCTACCGAGCAACAATCAACAGTGGGTATGAGCTCGCTGTTGTATCGTGAAATTGCATCAAACACGGAAGTTTTCATTATTATGTGTGAATACCTCCTAGTTTGATATTTAATTGTAGTGACTCATGTGAAAAGATGCGACGTCTTAGCCGTGCCATAGATACTTTTGGCTACCAAGTAAATAATAATTTCTAACGAACATTAAAATATTGAGGCACTTACGCGAGTTGTCATAATTATAGAGCCATTACATGCGGTATTGATGACGTTGATTATTGAGTTTGGTTCTAAGATACCCAAAAAAGTAAGCCATTAAACTGTAGCTCTACGAATTTTTTACTCTTGCTACCAAAATTTTCAAAGTGACCAAATTAAGACCTTGCTAACAGAGGTCAAAATAACGAAAAAGAAAGAGACCTTGTGACGTCACCGCACAACAATAGCTTTAATTACCAACACGAGTGTGAGGAAGACGGGCATACTGGCAGTGCAATACATATCTAGGTAGATATATACCATGACGATTCTCATACATAACAGTCTTATCATAACACAGGAAAGACAATGTCCCAGGCACTGCAGCGTATTGGTAACTTCACCGATCTAGTGCATGCAAGTGAAGGTGCTAGAGCATAGGACGTTCGAATAAATCATCTCATTGCGTACCTGATGCAAAGGCCCGTTTCATCATCATCATCAGCACAGGCTGCCCACTGCTGACACCCACTGCTGAGTAAAGGTCTCTTCATGCTCACGGCATGATCCTGTGCCAGGCGCAACCACTTTTTTCCGCCTGTTTATCATTGTTGAATTATAAAAAAATAGTGTTAATAAATATACAAAAGCGAAGAATCAAATACCGTACATTTACAAGGCCAATATCATATTTTAGCTTCTATTATTATATTCTATTATTGAACGAGCGAGCGAAGTTCTCCGAGTCTACTGTATGTTGAATGTTCGTTCGACGATAACTTGAGTAAATTTAGTCGGATCTCCATGAAATTTGGTAGGCGGGTAAAGGAGGTAAAGAGAATTTTTAAGTTCGAACATGAGCCAAATCGGTCGAGGGTTTGCTGAGATATGGGGTCGCGAGTTCGAAGTTCGGGGCGAACCACTAGTTTAGCTTCTATTATAAAAGTAAGTAGGTACCTACGTAGTAACGTAGCAATCATACGTGTGCATAATGCAGAGAAAATGCATTAGCATAGCACCGTGTTTTGTTTCATTGGCTTATCGACGACTTCGTGAAGTGTGCTAAGTTATGTCTAGATGTGACGATAATACTTGCATTTTTAGACGTTTCTCTAAAAAACTTCATAATCAGCACCTTCAACAATCAGATGGTAGGACTCTGCCTCTGCATTTCAAAGCAATGACGATAATATTGACCCTACTTGAGGCAGTCATTAAATATCTTAATTGAATGACAGTGCAACGTCTGTGCTACCTGCTAGCTTTCAACCAAAAGTATCACAAAATTCGGCAAAAAAATGGGTTCGTAGAAAACATAACGGGATTCTTGCCACGATTTATGGTAATAGCCGATATTTAGGTAAGACACTGTCAATACGGGAGAGTATTTGTTCTTACAATACTGACGCGCTCTATCCGGATTCCAGCCATGAAGCCTGCCGCAGTAGGTACCGATGCTCTACAAAACTGTCATAATTATTATAAAAGATCAACAACCTCGAAAATTTAAAGAAGCATACAACGTGTTAAAAAAGGTCCTAACTCTTTTTGCAGGGTTAACCTACAGGTCAAATGACATTTCTGTAAAAAAAGGTAAAAAAATATTTTTATTTTATAAACTCAAAATTATTTTTGTTTATCATTTAGTTTTAATTCAAACACAATATGTTAGTGTGCGTAGGTGCATTTGCATGGCTCTACGTTGTTAAAACACTGTAAAAATCGATGAAAACTATATTTTAAAAATACTTTTCTCCCGCCACAGCGCTTACATTTTAATTATTAAAATCAACGGAACGTCACAGACCAAAAAACATTTTGGGATGTGGTCCCTTCACAGCCTTCTTTATCTTAAAGAAGGCTGTGGATCCCTTTCATCGGGTGCTATATTATAGTAAAAAGAGTTTCTAACACGTTGTATTAAAAAAATCCAAAGCCAATGAACCGCCAATGCCAATTCCTTAAACTAGAAAGAAGCTCAACAGTTGGGGCCCGTGGGAAATGAATCAGTACCCCATTTTCAATTCGATGCGTCAGGGGTGAAGCGCGTAGGGTGAGCCTCCCCCCGCGTATGAGAGACCATAATCGTATTGCTAAAGGTGACGTAACTACGCAGTAATGTAGAGTAAGAAGACAAGTCTACTAAGGTTGAAAATTATCGACTGCCATTCCCTAAAAATCCACTCCCGTTTTCAACCGTCAGAAGATGGATATTGCTGGAAAATTGTTCTTATTCGCAACAGCAATCTTTTGATATACCTACATAAATGCACCACTTAGTAATGATGATGACGGGAAACTAGACTCTTTAGCGAATACGCCCACTGAACTAGGTCTGAAAAGGAAACTTCTACGTAGATGAATTTATTCCAAACTAAGAAAATGTATTATTTGGATTACAATTAATTTTAAATAACGCGTTTATTAATTAGCGTGGAAGTTGCTACGTTAGAAAAGGCACACAGAAATGTCCACAGGGAGGTCATTCTCGGAAATGTAAAGTCCACACTATCAAACGTAGGTAATATCGAATAGATCCTTAAAATGGGCACCATATCTTGCACAAACCAGGGGCCTTAGCCTGTAACGCAATGGCGTTTCGGTGGCGTCCCAGTAGAAGGACATAACCGGGGTTACCTCGTTTTTCTCCTACAACCAGCGAACTAATCCTCTAGGATTAGAATATTCTTTGCTGTACATTAAAAGGTCCGACAGCATTAATAAATCGTAATTTAAGCCTGTGACGGCTTCAACCGGAAGCCCATTTTGGCACCATTGCGTTACAGGCTAAGGCCCCAGGACATCCAGCAACACTGCTGCGTGCGCGCCGGTGTGGCCAGGCCGCGCCACCGGAGCCGTGGCGAGAACAAAAGGCACACCCGACACCGTGCGGGCCGCCATTGTCCTGGCCCTGCCCTGCGCGAGATGCGCCCGCGCAGAGATGAGCGGACTGTGACCTCACACGTGAGAACAAGTGAATGTGCGAGCGTGTTAATTGCCAGACAAGAGAAAGGATGTATCTAATTGCCTAACTTCTGCCGATCCCTTTGGCATTTGAAAGATGTTGACATGTTCAGACTTTTTTTGTTGGTCTCGAATTGCTATTTAAAGCGATTGCGATCTCGATTTCGCGTTGTGATTGTTAAGCATTCGTGATGTTAGATTTTGGTATTGTGATTTAAAACTAAGACTACATCACGGTGATAATTACAATACAATACATTTGAAGGGATCGATCGTGATAGAAGTTATACAATTAAGCCCCCAATTTATTAAGTTGTTAAACACACCCAGGATTATAAAAAACAGGCTCAGCATTCGTATGGTCACGGTGCTGTATCTACAACAGATAACGTAGGTTCTATTGAAGCTTGATAGTAGTAGATAGCTTTGCGTAAAATAATTAAGAGAAAATTAGAAACCTACTTCGTAGCAGGCATTTGACCGCGCCAAGAAATAACAAAGAGCAGAAATGCTCATACGTTGCTTATACTCCCAAACTCTTGGTTTATTTCGGTTTATTTCGCTAGGCGGGGCCAAAGGTAGATAGGTATAAGTAAGACCCGACAAGGCGGGCGGATGCGGCCCGCCTCTACGAGACTACGCGCCTACGAGTATCCTGCTACGACGTAGCACATTCGTAGACGCTCCATGCGGAACGTAGGTAAACGGTAAACATAAAAAATCACCTTGGGATGTTTGTTTTGCGAATGTAGCTCCAAAGATAACAATACAAGAAACGTTTTCCTCTGCAATAATGGAATAGGCATGAAAAAGTAACTATGTAAAATAATCTTGAGATAGCGCTGAAGCAATTTAGAAGTAACATAGAATAGTAAATTGTGTTGTCATTATTTACTGATAAGAATAGTCAAGTAAAGAGACATTGTGCCTCTGAGAAAATTCACTATGACATAATTGAAATTAACTGCTGTTAAACTATATTCACATGACTTTTCACACATTATGCAACTATAGCTAGGTTTATTTGGCGGGTTGAAATGCCAACATTTCTATGATCTTTTTAAATCCTATAATTATTATATCCATTGACTTTGTACAAAGTCCTTATTGTAGGTACTACAGCTACTTTAGGTACAGGCACTTTTAATAAATTGCTTGCGAGTTAAAAAATTAAGGGGAGTTTAATAATTGATTTAAGTGCGATTTCGCAAAAAATATGCCTATGTCTAATAATGATTTAAACAGCGTCCAGTAACACCACCACTCACACTCGATGGGTGAAATAAGTGACTAGTCTGTTGCTAGTTTTCTACGCTATCTGAAATTTGGCATGGAGTAAAATTAATGAAAATATCAAGTAAATAGAAACTATTTTAAAAAGTTCTTAGCATTTATTTTGCAAGATATAATAAAACAAGTCTAGTTATCAAACCTTGATTCTTGGAACTAAAACCCTTGATTATATCGACTCTAGTGGCCCTTATTTGAGCTCCGTTAAGTTTGAAAGAAAGGCGCTACTATACCAAATGTACCATAATTTCGTACCTTTAGCAGTTTAGCACTGAACGCATACGTTACTGAAATCCGCCTAATCGGGAAATTCGCGGTTACCGACCTCAATGGGAATTAATTAGGAGCTCCACTTAAGAGCATGCTTCCCGCGAAATCGGTGAGATATGTTGTAGTGTGGAGTATTGGGAAAAATTACGCAAAATAATTTGGAGACATACGAGTATATGTATACCTATAGGACACAAGAAGTTGTGTCAAGCAGAAATCCAGAGTTAGAGTTAGAGTTAATCCTCCAGATAAAATTGCACTTAGTGTTTATTTTGTTTAATTTATAATGGCCGACTTTTAGAAGGTTAATACTAGGTACATCTTTTTCATGTTTTCGTAATACAATTCTAGATTGCAGTATATCCTAAAAGAGATATCATCCGCCGCAAAATAAATTATGTCCGGGTTGCGAACTCTTTACACCTATTTGTTTTAAGAACCTTATCAGCTAACGTATCTGCCAGTAACGTGGCCTCTAATCAACATAAACAGTAGGTACGCTCGTAACAACCTCTAACATAATAACTGCAAAGGTTTACGAGTAGGTTTGTAGGAACCGATAACCTGAAAAGTTTCTGAATGTACTTAGGGATAACAACGAACACGGGCACGGGTTAGTGCTTTAGAGAATGCAAAAAGTACCTATATAATAATGCAACGAAGCTTACTTCCCTACATATCCGCATCCTCGAAGATTCAGACTAGTACACAAACTTATTAAATTATACTGAAAGTTTCAAACATCTGCTTAGGTACGGTCGGCCACAATCTCAGATACTCCATGGTAGCTCTTACCGCGCGCGGCATAAGGGCGCCAATCGAACAAAAAGGGGTATCTGAGACTGTGGCCGACTGTACCTAAAAGTGGTCCCACGACCCACGTACCATTTTTGTCTTTTGAAAAAGCTTTTGAAAGCAAATTCATGCGAAGTATGAAAAGTGAGCAAGCATGGTATAAAACTCGTATAAAATTGGTTTGTACTCCAAATATTGCTTGTTATCACAATACGGCCCGGCGATCCCATTTGCAATTTGTATACTAATGAGACGACTAGGTATAGAGGATGTCAAGACCTCTAGCGTCCGGAGTTCACACTCGTATAGCTTCGTCGATTGTGATCGCCTCACTTCGATAAAGTTTTTTGCTAAAGGTGTATAGCACATGTCCAACATAACCCGACCTCTATATCCAACCAGCCTTTTACGCTTTACCGCCTAGCCTGGGGGTCTAGTGAAACTGGTGGGTGGAACCATCGAGGTGGCGACCCGCGCATGCATTACAATATGTAATGCTGTAACGTCACCCTATCCGCTTTTATACCTGCTACATATTATTTTTGTTCCTGTAAAAACCCGTATTCTTTTCATTATTGTAAACAACAGAACAACAATAATTCAGCCGATTATGTGTTCTGGTCTACGACAAGTTTTTTGGGCAGTACCTGTATAACACCGCATTAAGTTTAGATTAATTTGTTTAGGTATTTTTTAATATTGTGTTTTTTATAAATTTGATAAGAAAATGTAAGCTACAACCCAATCATACCACAATATGTCAAGAAAAATATTAGTTATTAAATTGAACAACAGATGGTGCTGTTCGATCTTACATCGCGGTATGGTTAGGTCGGAGTGACGACTACTTCATAAAAATAGTCGGCTTATAAAAGTTGTCTTTGAGTTTCGAGTAATAAATTACGTATCGTGTTACAGTGTGTTTTAGTGCAAGTAGTGTGGTGTACAGTGGTCTTTCGAGTCGAATAAGTAAGTGAAAAAAGTGCAAGTTCAAAAAGACATAGAATATTTTCGTGTTGTGAATTCCGGGACATAGTGCAATTCCAGTGATAAAAAAGACTTAGAAAAATTCAGTGTAAAAAAGACTTTGAAAAATTACAAGTGTTTAGGACTTAGAAAAATCGACATTCAACTTTTGAAAAAAATACAAGTGTTTTTGGACTTAGAAAATTTACTACAGAATTTTTTATTTGCAATATGGAGAAAATAATAGCTTTACAGACTGAGACGTTGGAAAAGGTGACAAAAGGGCAAGCGAACTTTAAGAAATCACCAAGAGAAAGAATTACCATAGGTTATGTGGAATCACGATTGGAGGCGCTAGAGAAGTATTGGAATACGTTCAATCATAACCACGACCAATTAGTGGCTGGAGTGGCATTGCAAAACAGGTTGACAGTTCCTTACTTTCAAACTGACATGTGTGAACAATTTGAAGAGTTGTACTATACTTATAAAGGTCAGCTAAGAACAGCTCTAATATCTCTGGGCAACAAGGATGAAGGGAGTGACCAATCAAAACAGTCTCCATCACGACCAACGCCACCAGAGGTGAAGCTACCCCGCATAACCATCCCAACGTTTTCGGGAAACTACAACGAATGGCAATCGTTTTACGATTTGTTCAGAGCCTTGATACATAAGAACAAAACCTTAGAGAATGTACAAAAGTTGCACTATCTGAAGAGTAATTTAAGTGGAGAAGCCGAGGCTTTATTACGACAGGTGCCAATAACAGGGAACAACTATGATGAAGCATGGAGCATGCTGCAAAAGCGCTATAGCAATAAACGCTACATTGCAAACTGCACGTTCAAGAGGATGTTTTCGCAAAAAAACCTAACACAAGAATCTGCGCAAGCGCTAAAGCAGTTGTTAGACACTACTGTCGAATGTCTCAACGCACTAAAGAACCAAGGCTTACCAGTACAACATTGGGATGCTATAGTCGTCTACATCATTGTGGCAAAACTAGATACAGAAAGTCATAAACAATGGGAAGAAACAATAAGTGCAGATGGTTCAGATACAATCCCTAGCTTTGAGAGATTGCAGACATTTCTGGAAACAAGGTTTCGCACATTGGAGATGATCGAATCGTCCAACAAGGGTTTGAGGCCGACAAAACCGAAAACCTTCCATACAACTGCAACCACTTCACAACCACAATGTGCTTTCTGCGACGATGAACATTTCATATACCATTGCAAGAAGTTTATACAACTATCCACAGATGAAAGATACAATTTTGTACAGAAGAATAGGCTCTGCTTCAATTGCCTGATACCTAATCACTCAGTATTTAACTGCAGACAAACCTCGACCTGCAGAATATGTAATAGAAAACATCACTCTCTACTACACACCGATAAGAAACGTGACAATTATGAGAAACATGATGAGGAGAATAGACGCAAAGACCAGGAGAAAGCTAATGTCACATCACATTTCTCCACACAACCCGGTCAGCAAGTAATGCTCGCAACAGCACTGGTGGATATTCCTGCGGGAAATGGAAAGCTACATGTCCTCCGTGCTCTAGTTGACCAGGGCTCACAAGCAGCGTTCGTAACTGAGAATGCGGTTCAATCATTGAATTTGAAACGCAAGAGAATCAACGGCGCAGTTTCAGGCATTGGTGAAGGAAACAAACCTATTAAATACTTAGTAGAGTTTACCTTGAAGTCGAGAAATGATCCAACCTTCACCATTCAAGTACAAGCATATGTACTAACAGCACTGACTACATACTTACCCTCACACGAAGTTGAGCTGAATTGGCAAGAACTGCACACCCTAACACTGGCCGACCCGACATTCAACGTACCTGGCAAAGTTGATATTTTGCTTGGTGCAGCCGAATACAGCAAAATCATAGAGGCTGGTCTGATCAGAGGTCCATCTGGACTAATAGCACAAGGCACACATTTGGGTTGGATTCTTTCGGGCGAAACATCAGCGATCAGCGCTAAAGAAGAAAGAGTAGTCAGTCTACACACACACATCCTAGACAATGACCTTTTAAAGAAGTTTTGGGAACTAGATACCGACTCGTACACAGACAAAAAGCTGATGACTAAAGATGAAGAGCTATGTGAGCAAATCTACCAAAATACAACAGAAAGAGATGTTACGGGAAGATACATAGTTCAGTTACCCATGAGAGAGAGTCTAGAAGAAGTTATAAACAGATGTGGCAATACAAAGCAAATCGCAACGAAGAGATTTCTACAACTAGAACGGCAACTAGAGAAAAACGAAGAATTGAAGATCGAGTATGCAAAGTTCATCAAAGAGTATGAAGAGCTCGGACATATGGAGAAAGTGAACGACAACGAAACAAAATCCATATACTTACCACATCACGCTGTGATCCGAAATGATAAAGATACAACCAAGGTACGAGTAGTTTTCAATGCTTCGTCCAAAGGCTACAATGGCATATCACTAAATGACCATTTATTAGTCGGCCCTATGCTACAACCAGACTTACGTACTTTGTTGATCAGATGGAGAATGCACCGAGTGTGTATTGTTGCAGACATTATCAAAATGTATCGACAAGTCAATGTCGCAAAACAACATGCAGATCTTCAGAGAATCGTTTGGCGGGATGATCCGAAGAAAGATATTGAGAGTTACAAATTACTTACGGTCACATTTGGAACTGCATCGGCTCCATACCTTGCTGTAAAAACCATTCAGCAACTGGCAAACGACGAACAACACAAATACCCAATCGCAGCTGAAATTGTCAAACAATCCTTCTACATGGACGACCTGATGACCGGCGCTGAAAATTTACAAGAAGCTAAGATACTATACAATGAAGTTAATGAACTACTGAAGTTAGGTGGTTTTGAAACACAGAAATGGTCAAGCAACTCGGATGAGTTGCTAGAGATGATACAAGAACAAAAGGGAGTGGACACAAAAAGTCTAGAAATCAAAATGGACAAAGTTATTAAAATCTTGGGACTTACCTGGGACAGACACGACGATAAATTCAGATTCACCGTCCACTTACCTGAAGATGGAGCACCAACAACAAAGAGATCAATTTTATCCCAATTGACTCGCCTCTTCGATCCATTTGGTTGGTTGGCGCCAGTCTTGATAACAGCCAAAATTCTCATCCAAAAACTTTGGCTCTCAGGCGCTGACTGGGACCAAGAACTTTCTCCAGACCTTGCCGAAGAATGGCGCGATTTCAGAAGCAACCTCAACATATTAGAGTCAGTTTCCTTGAATCGATGGTTCAATACTAGCTCAACGAACAAGGATACTGAAATACATGGCTTTGCTGATGCTTCCATGGCTGCATATGCTGCAGTGGCTTACCTTAAAGTAACCGACCAAGACGGGAGAGTCCACATCCGTCTTATAGCAGCAAAGTCGAGAGTAGCTCCGCTGAAACAAATCTCAATACCCCGACTCGAGTTGTGCGCCGCCACACTGCTAACCAAGCTATTGAAAGATGTAACAACGATATTGAACGTCGAAAAAGCCAAGGTATATGCATGGACTGACAGCACTATAGTCCTTGCATGGCTTCAGGCACACCCAAGTAAATGGCAAACCTTTGTGGCCAACAGAGTATCCGAAATAATCCAGACACTAGACAATACACACTGGAGACATGTTCAATCAGCGGACAACCCCGCTGATCTACCATCAAGAGGTATAAGCGCACAAGACTTGATTGAGAATGAGCTTTGGTGGCAAGGACCAAGCTGGCTGAAAGAGAAAGTAGACACGAAGAAGTTGATGATACCCGAAGATCCTGAAACAGAAAAAGAGAAGAGAAAGATTAGTCACAGAAAAACAAAAACAGAGAAAAGAAATAAAGCACATGTATTTCACACAACAATAGAAAATGATAAACTTACCTCAGAATTGGAAACCGATAAACCTATATGGGAGAAATATTCAACACTGACGAAAGTAAAGAGAATCGTAGCATATTGTAGAAGATGTATAACAAGAAAACAGATGAGCGATTATGATGATCCTACAATTTTGAACGCAAAAGAGTTGAAAGAAGCTCTAGAAACATGTATTAGATACTACCAGGAGATGACATTTTCAGAAGAGATCCGACAGATAAAGAAAGGAGAGATAGTTTCAAAGAAAAGTGTTCTTACCACTCTTTCACCATTTATTGACATGAATGGGATGTTACGAGTAGGCGGAAGACTCCAGAACGCTAATATGAAATATGAAGAGATACATCCGTATATTATGCCTGGTAACAATCATCTTACTAGATTAATAGTACAGGAAGCACACCACAACTCCTTACACGGTGGAAACCAATTGACATTGGCCATCCTAAGATCTCAATTCTACCTTGTGAACGCAAGAAGAGAGGTGAAAAAGTTCATAAGACAGTGTGTCGTATGCATACGACACAAAGCGAAGACAGAGCAACAAATGATGGGGCAGCTACCAGCCTGTAGAGTCAATCCTAGTCGTGCATTCGAAAACAGCGGCGTGGATTACGCTGGCCCTATTCAGATACGAATGTCAAAAGGCAGAGGCTGCAAATCAACAAAAGGCTACATATGCCTGTTTGTCTGTATGGTCACAAGAGCCGTGCATATAGAGGCAGTAACTGACATGACGTCAAATGCCTTCCTCGCTGCCTTCAGAAGATTTGTGTCAAGAAGAGGCCACTGCAAGCACTTATGGAGCGATAACGGCACAAACTTTGTCGGAGCAGCTAGAGAGTTGAAGCAGCTGTTGCAAAAGAGCGAGGCCAATATCACGAAAGACGTAGCCGAAAGTTTAGCCAACAATGGAACCACCTGGCACTTCATTCCACCAAGATCACCAAATTTTGGCGGTATATGGGAAGCTGCGGTCAAGTCTGCAAAGTTCCATCTAACGAGAGTTATCGGCGATAGCACATTGACCTACGAAGAGATGGCCACTCTTTTGGCTCAGATAGAAGCTTGTCTAAATTCGAGACCTTTATGTAGAGACACAACTGCTTCAGATTTGTTGACACCATTGACACCGGGGCACTTCCTGATCGGAGAAGGTCTGGTTGGAGTGCCAGATGATAACCTTGAGACTAAGAACGTCAATCTGATGACACGGTGGCAATTAGTACAACGAATGACGCAGCAATTCTGGAGTAGATGGAGGACGGAATACCTACACACACTTTACCATCGATACAAATGGAGAGATTCCGTACCTAATCCAAAGATTGGAGATATCGTTATCCTTAAAGACGATCAGTTACCACCTACGAAATGGCTTTTAGGGAAGATTATCCAGTTACATCCTGAAAAAGACAATAAAGTGCGAGTGATCACAGTGCAGTGTAAAAACAATACTATAAGTACTAGACCATTATCCAAAGTAGTTATGCTTCCTCTTGAAGTTTAAGTTTGTTATCAGTAAAATTTGTTATTGCACTTGTAACTTTGTTTAAGAACAAGGGTTCTTTGGGGCCCGGTATGTATAACACCGCATTAAGTTCAGATTAATTTGTTTAGGTATTTTTTAATATTGTGTTTTTTATAAATTTGATAAGAAAATGTAAGCTACAACCCAATCATACCACAATATGTCAAGAAAAATATTAGTTATTAAATTGAACAACAGATGGTGCTGTTCGATCTTACATCGCGGTATGGTTAGGTCGGAGTGACGACTACTTCATAAAAATAGTCGGCTTATAAAAGTTGTCTTTGAGTTTCGAGTAATAAATTACGTATCGTGTTACAGTGTGTTTTAGTGCAAGTAGTGTGGTGTACAGTACCACTGCTTCGACTTTTACATTTTGTAGTTTAGCTACAAAATGTAAAAGTCTGTGAAAATTTTCAATTTCCCGCCACCTTGCTATCGTCTACCCTTAAGAACATGAAATAAGCAATTCTTGAACTCGACCCCACTGGTAACCGGCGCTAGTCTTTACCTACATTAGATTTGCGTCTTGAAGAGGCGCTATCTGAGGAAAGTTTGCACTCTTTCCATAATCCAATGCGTGCAACTTACGTTTCATATTTTTTTAAAGCTTTAGTGCATTATAAAACTCAAAAAAACCCCCAGTAAAGCAAAGTATCTTTTCAGGTGATAATGGGCGACCGGGCGGCGGCGGAGCGGGCCTGCAAGGACCCAAACCCCATCATCGATGGTCGGAAAGCCAACGTGAACCTCGCCATCCTCGGAGCCAAGCCCCGGGGGAACCTGGCACCAGGTAAGGGACTCATCACCTTCTTCAATTAAAAACTGTATTATTCTTTGCGTATCGATGGGAGAACGACACCCACTATGCCGAAAATACACGGCCGAAGTTCGGCGTGACTATGCCTGCAATGCTATTTGAATTACTGACACATTACGTCGAAACTGCGTCGAACGTAATTTTAAGTCATCTTGATACAAACACAGTGGAATGTAATTTCAGCCGCCGAAGTTCAGCAGAGTTATTTCGGCATTGTTTTCGCCCGGAATTCTGCACCTCTAACTGCGTTATCATTAAGCCATTAGATCCTTCTGTGTGCAGATGTTAGGGCTCGTAGGACATGATGGGAAGTGGACATTGTTGGGGGGTAGCTTTTGCCGCTATCCGTGAATCCCCACCTGGCTACATTTCCCTTACTTCAGCCGACCTGGGTCCTGTTTCTAAGTTTCTAAACTCTTATATTGTGAAGATAATCCTTGGAGTTTCTTCTCCAAGCAATAAAAAAACGGTTAGAAGATTTATTTGGATATACATAGATATGTATCTATTTAGATAGCATAAAACCAACGATCATGGAGAGCACGTCTTCCTTGAAAATTAAAACCCTATGAGATCTGACAATCAGTAGGTAGCTCAAGTCAAGATATTCAACCTATAATCTCCTAGTTATCCATATCAAAGGAGAAAAAAGCTTATCTGACTATCTATCTTGAGTTCTTGACGCAGTCACTGATCGCGGGAAGGGTTCTACGGGGACAAAGATTCTTGGCTTATCAAAAGCGCTCAGCTGTTTGTTGAAGACGCTTTTTTTTCGTCGCACACATGAGTTTCTTTTTTTTGTCGCGTATCGCGTTCACTTGGAGACTGGCAGCCTCGCTCGTCGCGTCACAAAAAATAAGTTAGGGCTTCGCGTGTGATGCTGTAAGTTCACTGTGGGGGTCAGCACACATGTGCACGTGGGGCCTCTAGTTAATATTTCGTTCGTATTAGGTATCTTAAAGAAGGCGGTTGAATTAATAGTAGTTTTATTCTTATAAGGCATTTTGAGAGCAGAGAAGGACTCTACGACAAAAAGTCCACAATTGCTCGAATTTATTGATAGACTCGAATTTTTTCTACACTTTCATTAATTTATCTCTACGGAAAGCCAAGAAAAGTCAAGTTTTCAGATCTTAGCTCGGCTGACAATGAGACTTCCAAGTTTAACGTTGGCGTGGTCACAAATACACTATATTCAAGAATGTAATATCTCGCAATACTGAGCCCCCAATTAATTGAGTCTGCGCCTCTGCTTACTCTTTTCCCCCACCATAATACGCAATTTACTCAGAGAAAACCATTGGCGTAAGATTGTACTAATTAAACAGCTACATAGAAGGCCATGAGTTTATGGGTCAGCTTGGTTCGCAATTGCAGCAATAAATATGATTCCAGACATAACTATGTACGGTGCGCGGAAACATAAAAACAAAAAAACCCATTACATTAGGAGTACCAAAATTTTGTTTCTATGGGCCTTGTTAATAAATTAGTTCAAGTACAACTTGATTGGGGACCGATAAGATCGGCAGCACTCTTTTCGATTGCCGATTCAACTTCATTTGTGCGCTTATCTGTTACACATTGAGTGGCCGAGGATTTCAACAGTCATATAATTTAGATAACGCGTGCAATGTTAGTAATAGTGGCCTGGAAGATTAAAACATAATAAAATAAGTGTGCTGATACAACGAGATTAGGTCAAACTATCTGTTTTCGTGACAAACTATCGACTTGAAATATTTCTTCTGTACGTGAATGAGATGAGGCCAACCTAAATTCAGCCTTTTAGTTCACAACTCAAACATAAGCAAAGCCTTGAACAATAGGAATGCCTAGGATTATACCAGAATACCCTACCACCCACCACTAAATAATTATACCTACTTACATTATTTTCCTTACGCCTAATCAGAATCTTTATTACTTTCCGCAATTAGAGCAACATACAAACATTAATAAAATAATAGTAAACTAACTACTACCTCAATAATAAAACACCAAACAAATTCTCCGGTTCGTTTCACACGTAGAGTCCACAGCGTGATAACAAACCATCGCCTGGAGTAGAAGTTTTAACTTAAATCATCTGAACTAACAGGTAGGTCCCTAATAATCTTAATAGCAGATGGGATCCCTACCTCCCGAAGTTCCGGTGGCCATTTTTTTTTAAAACTTGATTTTTAGATGGAATAAGCTGGCCCAGCACCTATAACATCCTCACTGTCAGCCAAGCCCACTGGAAAGACAAACCACGGGTTTCTTCACAATGTTACAGATACTCTATCTCACGAAGTTCGTTTGGTTATGAATGTTGTCAGGCGTGCATGTATACAATGCTTTAGTGTGCGTAAGCGTGGCTGAGCGTGACTGAGCCTCTGCCGCGCTTACGCACACTAAAGTATCTGTCGTCGGTATAAAGGTAAAAGTCATTAAGTTACATTTTGGTTAAAAACAGTTTTTCGGTTCATTGCATTTTGCTGCTGGCATTATAATGAGTGTTACCTTTAATAGATAACAGTCTTTGGTATTTAATGAACCGAAAAACAAAACAGATTTTGGACCAAAATGTCACTTAATGACTTTTACCTTTATACCGACGCTGTATCAACATGATGCTTCTGTGTGAACTACCCAGAGCGGCGTGATTGTAACAACCGGGTGTATCGTAAACCGGGAAGCGGTTCCGGGCGCCGCCCCCGACCGGAAGTTCCTAAACGCGCCGGAAGTGGTGCTCCATACACCGGCGAGGAGGCTCGCTAATTGATTGCACCCTGTACAACCATTGTGCGGCACGCACAGCAGTGTCGCAACACCCTTTGTCAGCCAGTACTTCTGTAGGATGTGTTTTGTAGAGTAAGGCGTTTTGCACCTTCAAGTTCCGGGCAGAAGGAGACCTGGAAGACCCAAAACCTTCCAGTGGTTCCTACAAACCACGAGCTCCTTGTTTCATTTGGCAGCGTCAAAGGGCGAAATAACCAAACTGATTGCGATAGAGGATAGGATAGGATAGGAGACGGCATGATGGCGGACTTATGTCAGTCAGGGTTAGCTTAAGTATTGAGTCCGTAAAATGACCATACAATACAATTATTGACGTTAACTCAAAGTTACCTGGCTAACCCTGGCTGACGCAAGAGCTTTCTCTGGATTAAGGCCCTCTTTTTACCCGAACTTTATCCAGAACTCATAGGCTAGGTTATCGCAGAAACAACGAAGTTTTCTAGTTTATTATTGTGAGTACATTCGCGAGGGAAATCTATAGCAAATATAGGGTCAAAATCTACCAAGGAAAGGCATTAGTCTTGGAGAGGAATGCGGTATAATGCTACGCCACTTGATAGGTGTATTTTCAATCTGTTTTCTAGAACATTATTATGGGAAACTACTGTGTGACTTTTTGCCTAGCCTCCATTGATGTGGGCCGATCACAATCGCAATGTCATCAGACACTGGCTCATGCATCGACTGATGACACTCGAGCAAGAATTCACAGAAAGATAGGTCAATGTGGACTTTGGATACCTTATTCCATAATATACTATGGGTTGAATCCAAGCACTGCTCCCCTTCCTAGATACTTATTTACTTTTCACAAGAGCCATTGAATAAAAGGATTGTTTCGCTTACCAAAGCTAACATGGAAAAGATCCAATTTGCACAAAGAGCTATGGAGCGGGCCATGCTCATCACTCATTGATCGTGTGCGAATCGTCGACATTCGGCAGAAGACCAAAGTCGAAGATGAGGGCGCGCGAATCTTAAGATTAAAGTGGAGCTGGGCAGGGCATCTGGCTAGGCTGGAGGACGGACGGTGGACTAGGGCAGTCACGGAATGGTAGGGTCGATGGTCAGTGGGCAGACCTAAAGCTCGATGGGTCGATGACATTGTCAAGACAGCGGGAGGACAATCGACGAGATTGGCATTAGACCGAGGGGGTAGGCGTGAAAAGAAAAAAGGCCTATGCCCATCAGTGGGCTTTATTTATGGGCTGGATAGATAGATTCCCTGTCATATTTAAGCACAAAGTGATGTCCATTTCACAGACTGATATCCATTTGTGGATATGGGTATCTAATCTTGGATAATTCCCGAGGGATTGGATTACTCGTGTGCCTGATACGAGCTATTTCTACGACCTCTACTAGCCCAGTAATTAAATCTAACCTTAGAAGGTAGGTAGGCGACGTGGCATTGCGCCACTTCCGCGTCTAAACCACTGAATTGGCAGGCAGATTCAGTCCATACGTGTAATCTAACAGTCGGTCCGAGCGGTCTGTAATTTCATGTCATTTGACGACTAAAGATGCCCTGACGGTGCCATTACATTGCAATATAACAAGCCATCTATTCACTATTCGTTAGCCTCTGCCGGTTACTACATACGTGCTCTGACAATTTTATAATGCGATGTTAATAAACTTTTCGGCTGTAGCAGTATTTTAAAACAATGTGTTTATTGACACAGCTGCCCCGTTTGTATCTGAATGTTAAATACTCGGGCAAGAACAATGTGTATTCGTACTATCCAAATGAACGTTGTCCCTGAAACTGTCCCAGAAAGTATCAAAACCGTTTCGCCCGCAGGCAGGATTCGCTTAGAATTTGCGACGCGGCGCAACTATATTGTGGAGGTCTCATTGTTACGGGCGATGACGTCGGTGGGGCGAGGCGGAGGGGACGGGGGGTGCACACAATGGGTGCGTGTGCGCGTGACGCGGCAGCACCTGGTCGTGCTGTACCGGCCGCGCCATATGCTCTCGGAGGGACAGCTATAGTACTCCGAACAAACGACTTTCCCTGAGGGAGGTCCGAATTCAACCATGCGCGTAGAGGAGCCAAAGCGAGCTGTTCTTTTCTAGGCGGTTGGGACGCACGCGCCGCTCCCAACGCGTATTGTCCACGCACCCGTAGCAACCCCATCGTTTGCGTTCACATGCTCCCTTATCGATCGATCTATGATGTCTATTACGCTCGCGTAGAAATAGGGACTGTGATCGTCAGGGCGATGGACGGTGAAGACAGCTGTTCGAATAAATCTATTCATTTGGCACAGGATTTTAGTTTCAAGAACTGGCTTTGTAAATTTTTCTATGTCATATCCATCAGCTTACATTCGCCTACTCTGGACTGGCTGAACACAAGGATATGTCACAATAATGTATGCAGAGTCGTTCACGGATGTTTTTGCTTAAATACCACGTTGAGTATAAGACGACTTTGCTTCCCGTTGCAGACTGGTCATTTGGATAGCGAACCTCTTAAAATCTGTCGCATTTGAATCTGGATTAACTACATTTCCAAAAATACAGATGTAGATTTGTCTAAATACCAACGAGTTACCGTTTGAAACATTTCCCTGACGCTGCATTGCAGCAAACCATAACTTTGGGCGCTGGCGTTCAGAGTTCTGACAGACTCGTCCGAAAGGAAATTATTGTTGTTCCCCGATAAACGCATTAAACTGGACGCTGACGAGTACCTACCGTGTTTAGTCTACTGTAACTACGTCTTATAAGAAAAAATCCTGGCAGGCCTTGTCCTTCCTTCGTTATGTTTACCAGAAGGATCACCATAAACACAATTTATGAAAACATCGCTCCCGATCCGAGTCCCGAAAACTCGCCATGAGTCACGCTTTTTGTAATATTATTAACTGAAGGTTTTTCATGTTCTTTGTGGTCTTATAACCTGATTCAGGTAGACTGTATAGGTAAAGGGGTCACAAATGTAGGCATGGTGGCTTAAATCGTCGACCGTTAAAATAGGCCGGTTTTAGCATGGCCGTTTGCTGCCATCCGGGCAATATGACACAGGGATAGACTAACGGTTACTTTTAAGGTTCCGTACGCAAAGTGTGCAAAAAGGGACCCTACTAATTTGTCCTACTTCTAAATGGATGTAACTTCGGAACCATAATAGGTAGCCACCAGCTCAAATGTTCAGTCGTAAAAACGGTAATTCATGCAGGCGTGAAACGTGGTGTGATTACAGTACCTATTTACTTTTCCTTTATACTCGTAGTATAACAACAAATAATAAAAAAAACTGCCAAAAGCGAGTCAGATTCGCGCACTTGAGGTCCATAAACATAGTTTTCTTTTCGTCCAAATACATGAAAAAGTATGGTGGTACGGAACCCGCGATGCGCTAGTCCGACTCGCACTTGGCCGGTTTTTTTAGAGGGGTTGCGATTTAGTTCAGCCGGCTGCACTCCCTCTGTGTACCTGCATTAGCTCTCTCCCTTATGTCGCTGTACAGAGAGACAGAGAAGGAAGATAGCTTTGTCAACGCTTTGCATAATGAGATGCGCCGAAGTATGAATGAATGAATTTGGATGCAAGCAAGATGGTAGGTGATAGGCATCTGGATTCTGAGATATACCTATTCAAATCGTTATTCTAATAGTGACACTTTGAAAATAGTGGGTTGTTTGGTATTTTCATGAACCTATGAGGGGAAAAAACATATTTAGCATTTTTAATAAAACATTTATGTCCAACCTTGAGAGCACACTGAAAGAGACTAATACGAGTGGGACGCTACATAATTCCCTGTTTTAGTTTTAGAATGACTTTCATGGGTCTGTCTATATCACACAATATTGATAGAGGCGTAAAGGCGCGTCTGTCTTCGACGCGTACGCATCGAAGTTTACGCCAAAATAAACAAACTTTAATCTGTTTCGGCAGTTGGTACTGTTTCAGTTTCATTACTTTAATTTGGGCCATGAATTTGAAAACGAATTTATTATCGCGTCGCATTCTTTATAGTTTTTCTTTTTAGTCCGGCTCGAAGGACCAACAATGGCGCCCGATACAAACCGCTATAGATTGTATTTAGTCTAGACTAGATCATTGAAGCTTATCTAAGACACTCCAGTCGATCGCAGTGTGTCTAATGAGGCATTGTCGGAAACCCATAGCAACCGCGGCGATAATGACGAAAACACGTAGTTAAGAACTTCATTACTTATACTTATTGCGGGCACGAAGGACGCCGCGGTGGCACGGCACTTGTCCAAACAACCGGGGCGACTCGCGAGGAATTATTTAGTGGCTCTAGTGGCGCGGGCAAGCCTGTAATCGATTCACACCTGTCTTGTAACAGGCCGAAAACATTCGGTCGGATTACTACCATTATCGATTTTGTTGGCTAGCGGGACATCGGTGGGCAGTTACGTTGACGACGTCGGAGAAAGGGTTGGGACTTTGGGAGTGTCTGATTGCTTGTATTGGAGACAGTAATTTTAATGCTGGGTGCTTACCTACGTATAAGGAAATGGCGTTCACCTAATCAATGAGACAAAATTGATTTTAGTTTCATTCGTTCCTCTCCTAATGTCAGAAACTAAAGAAGTGACCATTGCATTAAGTTCAACATCGGTATAGGATTTCATTTTGAAAACATGATCCATTGAGTATGTTTGACAAAAAACTAAATTTCTTATCAATTGGTTGAGAAGTTAATCGAAAATGGCCATGAGATGCGAAATCAATCAGTAAACAAAAAGTTTGAAAGTTCTTGGCTTGATTGAACAAAGCATCGTCGCCACTCTTTTGAAGCGTTCAGCTAAAGCTGAGCTAAAGCAAGTAGGTAGCTGACTAATGAAGAGCATTGGCATGGCCCTTTGTTGGTCTGTTTGCTCGGCTACCCTCACAGTCGTTTGGGCTCAGTTTGCGTGCCTGGTTACCCTTCGCCAGTGCATTACTTATGCATGTGGACGCACCGCACCCGCGCCCGCGCTGTTCCCCGCTTCCCCCGCCGCACTATTTTTATTTTGGCCAAGGGATTTAGGCGACGAATGCACTGATGCCTCCGCACGCGCCGCCGGTCGATATCCTCGCCCCCTTATTATTTTCAAGCGATATAAGTGGACTTTTATTCGTAGTCACAATTTATCAGATTAGCAGCTATCGATCCTGGGTGGTGAGATGAGGCGCGGTCGTAAAGACTCTCCATGACGCCTGATGAAGGAAAACATGGTTTAATTAGTTTTTTCACGCCATTATGGAAGTATGGGCGTACAATTATCTGATGCTATCTTTCACATACAGTGGTCATTAACATGTTTATAGTATTGCGGAGGACGGATACCTACAATTACCGCGGACGCCATGCATCGGTGCCAGATTTTGCGTGACGCGGAGCGAATAATGGCAATTAACGTAGAATTGTAAATTGTAACAGGCCCCTGCCGTATTCCTAGAAATGCCTGCCCCAGGCACACGATCATTAACTATGCACCGAAAAACACAACTGTCCCTTGGTCATTCATTCGTAATAAATTAAATAGGTTTACCACATCCATGTTAGACCTATCTTTAGAGTGAAGTAGCTAGCTATTAGGCGACTTTGATCAAAGGAGTTGCATGTCACCTCGGGAATTTTTGAACGAGATCCAAGTTTTAATAGTGTCTTCCGTATCAGGCGAATGCAATGTGATCGAGGCCAAGTTATTCTGTCAACTGTCTCGGGTAATATATCGGAATTTGTAGCAGTAGTTTTCCACATTAGCGTGTGCCAGAACTAGAGATGTGCGGGAAGGTAATGTTGTCACTTGGCATTAGTGCCGAGTTTTCGTTCCGGCAACATTACTAGCACTCAGCCCTGTGAATCGTTCATTCAAATGAACGAGCGGTAGTGAAGCCCGATTCCATCGCAATGAGAGGGAGTCAGAGAAAGAGAGAGCGAGAGAGAACACTTGAGTGAAGTTGAGTGTTGCACGTCAGTGTTGCCACCTTAGTGGAATCACCACTAGGTTGGTGGTTTGGACCCCCTGTCTCGTAGGCAAAGAAGTCAATGTTACCTACAATCAATGTGGCTGGTGAAATTTAGAAGGTTTTATATTATTTTAGCAATGTTTTTATTCATCTCAAGTGGGGACAAAAGTAATCTAGAAATCCTTTTGCTACCACAAAAGCAATTTAAGGAAGTGCTAAAGTAATATTTGATCAAAAAACCGCATTTGAATGCAAAATAGGTACTCATATTAAAAGAAATGGTTTGGTGCAAAAAAAAAAGAGTTCTGGAGGTTTAGGGGGTTGCATGGTCGCGGAAAAAAATAGTTGGCAACACCGCGCAGCTATCAAAGGAAAATATACTTTTATTATAAAGAACTCTAATTTGCGATTTCGCGGCCGTAAAGTGTTTATACTTATTTGGGAATGATTACCGTGTACGCTAATAGTTAAAAGTTGAAATGAACGTATCCAGCAATTCCTTGATTGAGAAAAATACCCGACTTCAACCGAAAGCATGTTTGCTTTCGAAAGACTACATTCTTCTTGTCTGATGATATTTTCTTCACCCACACCATCTGCTATGTATTCATATCGTAAGTACCTAACATAATTAACACTATACACTATCTAATACAACTCGAGTGTATCAGTATTCATTTAGAGGTTATGTTTATGCTAACTTGACCCACCATCCGAAGGTTGTTATAAAAGATGCATCTTTTCTGCTTTCGATGATACGAACGTGACTTTCTATTGCCAATGTGGCAGTAACAGCATTTATATACCAGTAATTAAATACTTTTGTTTCAGCTTCCAACTTTACAAGAATCGTCATATACCAATACCTAAGCGATACAGTTCCGAGAAGATTCTAGTCAAGGAACAAAAAATGATAATTCATCTCGTCAGGATAAACAAGGTATTTATAACTATTGAATATTAATTCAAACAAATCAAGCTATACTATAGAAGCTCCCTGTTAGCATGCGTGGAACGTTCATTAGTCAGAGCACCGAACAATGCTACATACTTGTATCACAAATAGTTATTGACTAGCCTAGAGAATAGGTAGACAGGCGCAATAAAGGTTGTGATTTAGACACAAGTTGAGTGTCTTTGTTGAGATAAATTCTGCAATCGGCTTCTCAAGCCATTAGCAGATTTGTTCATTAGTGTAATGTGTGAGGCACGGTCTACCATTAAAGATGCCTCTTCTTTATTTATGTATGGGTTATGTTTGTTAAAAGTTTGTTTGTTATCATCTTTTATTAAAAGTATTTTTAATTTCGCATTTACAGCCACCAAGTGGAGAGACATGCGCCTTCGTCGGACGCACACTGTCGCCCTGCGCGGCGCTTGAGGGCTGCCTAGCTTCGATAGGACCCCAAGAGGACGATTTACTCCATGGCCATGAAACGAAGCAACGGAAACAAGCGACCGATAATTTTCATGATTAGCTTTAGAAGAAGCATACATTGAAATGTAGTAATGTATTAATAGAAATATGCTGCATATTCATGAAACCAGAACCAGATTCTTCTTCCATAGGCTAGTGAAGTGAAGACCAAAAAAATTTGGTACGTTTCAAGATCAGTGAATAAAACTTCTTAAATGACATATATTTTTCTTCAATTAAACCCTAAGAAATAAAATATAAATAAAACTACCAAGGGTAGTATTTTATCGACATTTTTTTAACCCCATCCCTAGTACATCGATAAAAAACTATCGACTTTTGGTCATATAGGCAGCGTGATGGAATCGGCTGTCAAGCGCGACTAACTTCCGGGGGTTAGTATGACGGGAGTCGCATCTGTTCTTTTTTGTAATCTGTGCTAGCACTAGACATACATACATAGACACCCTTAATATTATGTATCTGAAAGTGGTACGAGTGCGCTTCACCACCGGTTTCCACAGGAACTGTCGAGTGTGTGGTTCCGCTCCCTTTGTCGCAGCGCGTGTAACTCGATCCTAGCGCATGACATCCGCGGGAAGCCCTGCGCTCCTTCGGTAATCCTCCTCGACAGTGGATTAACAACGTCTACTTAGACAAATAAATCATGGTTCACCTAGCCTGTGAACTTAGACAGCAGTTACGCAAGCTCGGGAAATTGAAGCTGAAACGCGGTAATTAGCTCGTCGATTCGCGAAGAGACTGTCAGAACGTGTAAGTTGAAGTTTTCTCCGAATGTTAATTATTATTTATGTACAGCAGCTGCCGCGCGGAGGTTGGTCGCTCGAGGCTGGGAGTCCGGCACGGCGGCGAACGATGCGTCTATTTATAACACAGAGTTGCCTCTCGTTTTGTCTTCGGCGCGCTCTTTATTTTGTCTAAATATACGCAGTTTTGGGAACGTCGCCGCCGCGCCGCGACACCGCCGTTGGCTCGCTGCCAGCGCCTGCAGACCTTATCTCTTTCAACACAGAGGCTTTTGTCAGCGTTCTTTGAAAAAGTCATTCGTAGGTGCGATGACCACTTTAGCCGGCTTTCTTTAGAATGAATCAGAATGCTCGGAAACTTGAGTCTTCATATTCTTTGTGTCGAAATAGGCTATTTCGGGGATGTAGGTTGAATCAAGCCATGTCACGCGTGAGTTAGTAGAATAAGCTCTCCACGAATCTTGGTGCACACGTGTCCTGTCCCAAAATAAGTGTCTCAGGAACTGAGATCGTAATTGATTGCGACGTAAACAGGGGCTGGCCGGTGGCGTACATCTCGGCAGTCGGAGGCGGATTGATCGCTGCCGGTGTTGTGAGGCGCACGACACTCGCTCCTCCAAGATCAAAAGCCACCGGACTTTGCCAAACTCTGTCACGGCCGCACGGCCGAAATCAAGCTTTGTTGCCACAAACTAGGCCACGACTAGTCTAGATCTATTCCCAGTGCGCACAACGGACTTCTACGACACATTACCGATGGTACAATGTAATCACAAAGCAAACTCTGTCGATTTTAATGGTCAATTTACTACGGGATTTGGCTCCCATAAATGATGTTTAGCATGCGCGAGGTTTAAAAACCTATAAAACATATTTTAACGTTTCGTTGTGCGTTTGTTTGCATATAGGTTAACGACGGAAGCAGGAGTTAGCAATGGCAGTGAAAACCGAGCTTGTAAATACGAACGAGGTTCCCCCGGCGACCGCAGGCGCTCCTGAACTAAAATCGTATTTCCGTAGAATCCTCACAAATGCGCGCTAAGTACACCCTGCGATGTTGGCTTTGCAGTTCGATGACCTGGCTCCCGACTCGTCCTGAAAGCGCCCGTGCGAAAACATTCACTGATGAGTCCAATGCTGTCGTGCCCCGAACTCGCGTAAAGTTCAGCCACGCTTCAGCGACGTGCCGTATTTTTTATCCACGCATATACATTTTGTGACTAATCCACCGAAAACTTGCGTCACAATCCACGACAATCAATTTGCGCTCAGTCATGTTTGTTTTAGACTGCATCCAAAGTAGATTATTTAACCGTAAGCGCTATTGTGATGCCCACAATCGATTACGACTAAAATTTATCTGGGTCACAGGCTAACAAAAGACCTACAGTCCGATGTATTCGGGCCACACGACAATGGGTTTTACAGCGGGATATGGGGAAAAAATATTAATGAATCTAGATAAGGCGGCGATGGTAGACAGTTCGACCTCGGCCGTCAAATGGCGCCGCATCGATCGTCTGCTGCCCCATCACGCGACCCGCAGCCCTTCATGTCCGAGGGAATCTATGTCCGCTGCAGTACTTACCTACCAAATAATTACCAACGACTTATATAAGTCACGAGGTATCCAAGTGCCAAGCGCATAAGCATTAGTCTGGCAGTCATGGCGTAAGAGTCATCAGACGCTGATGGGTCGAATGAAGGTCGATATTATCGCGGCAGCCGGAGCGCGACAGCATCCGGGCCCGCGCGGATGTGATCTGCTGTAATCACCGGTGAAATTTCACCACACACAATGGCTGGTCAGGTGTCCCGCCGACGGAGGTCATGCTTTTTGGCCACACAGTCACCAATCAGCGGCTATCGCAATTGCCATCGGATATGGGACGTTTCGCGATTGTTTCCACATCGCTATGAATCCTTTTTTTTTGGGCTGTAGGTACCTGCGTGACTGCTGTAAAATTTTAAACCGTACAACGTACATATCATTACGCGTATTCCCGAAAGGATAAAGAGGCGCACCATAAAATAAAATTAAGTGTGCCTAATTAGTTTGGTAAATACTTCTTGCGCAAGCGCTGGTGCAGGTCTATTTTACGCGACAATCAGCGTAATCAATCCTGCGCGAAGTGAAGCGCATTGCCGCGGTATTTGGACGTGATCTCTTCATACCGTCCGCGGTGCCAACGACTCAGACTGAGAGCCATTTATAGCGATCGTTTGTCGTCTTCTTGTCAAGCCAAGGCGCTGCCGTGGACGGTGCCCGGGCAGCCGCCAGAGCGACGAAAATAGACGCCGCCCGCGACTTAACAATGCAATAAAAAGAAATTAACATTTCGACGGTGGTTGCGTTAAGTTGACTCGTGTGTCATTTGGAATTGGTCCAATCTCTTCACGCTGTATTTCAGGTCTAGGAGTCCTCTCCGCTTCCGTTAAGTACGAAAATAGCGCGTTTAACACATCGCAGCGACGCCTCGAGATAATATTTTTCATTCGGAATGCAGTGTCCCCTTTTCCGTGACACTTTACTAATTGTACGTAAAAAATAAAAAGAGAGGCCGACTTCGAAACACTCGCTATAAAAACATAATGAGTAGAATTCGGTGCCAAAAGAACTATTGCGCTAGTTAAAGCTGTCAGCGTCAATGCGGAGTTCCGTAGTTAGAATTTTGGATAAGGGGTTCAGCTTTAAACTTGACGATTTTGAGTCTTATTTATATAATCTTAAATGTCCTGGCATATTTAGAGGTATAATATATTTTTACCTTTATCTTATCTCTAACGACGTCACTGACAAAAATGTGGACTACTGTTCAAATAATTCTCAAATTATTGCTTCTTTGGAGATATGACGATGAAAGTGGTTCATAAGTATTGAGTCAATAAATTAAACACATCGATTGCTTTGTTCCAGGTTTCGGTTTAGCTGCCGCGGCCGGCGTCCGCACCGCCGGATACCCCACCGTGCTCCCTTCGCACTACGGGTGAGTCTTGGGCTTGCCACGCTGCCTTCCACTTCATCTGTCTCAATGTTCAATGGTTCAACACTTCGATATGTTATTTACCAGCAAAAGCGATGCCAGAGGTCGCTCTGAACATCTCACGAGACAAAACTCAGATGACGAAACAAAGAGACTAGAACTACTATACTTAGGCAAAATTTGAAAGGAGGCTGGGTCGACCACCAACATTTTTATGTCGATGGAGCTGGTGTGACACTAGCGTTTTAGAAAAGATCTGGGTGTTCGAGGGAAGTGTAAGGGCCAATGGGAAGTTCAGAGCTTCAGTAGAGTTAGGCTATATACGTAGGATGAGTGCATCAGTATCGGTAGCTTTGGGCTGAGCTGACTTTTGTCTCGGTAGATGAGGCGGAGGCGTCGCGGCTCGGCTAGGACGGCGGCGGCGGCGGACCACACCTAGACTAAAATAATCAAACATTTTCACATAGGTATCTATGGCAAGCGTGAGCGTGAGAGTGGATTTTTTCGTTTTGGGTGTGAATTAGTCGATTGGGTTTTTTACTGTTTCCGTTTTATACAAAACGCTATGTACCGGAGTATGGGCGGCGCCGGCCAGGGTGTGCCAACCCGCCCCGCGCCGCTCACCCCGTGTGACTTGTACGCATCGTTCTCGACACTCAATGTTTTCTTTATTTTTTACTTTATGTTTAATGCCGTGTTCGTGTAAGATTTTGTTGATTTGAGTTTTGTTGGTGGTGGATTTCGTTTAATACACTTATAACTGAGTTGTAACTGTGCTGTGACGGGGTTATGCGCTGGTCTGCCGCGGCGAGGGTAGCTCGAGGGCGCGCAGTGTGTGCGTAGGTTTGTGCGCGCTCTCGACTCCGTCGTCCAAGGGCCGGTATTCTGGCACTCAGGGCCGGAGTTCACCAAAGCGCAGTCGAGACGAGAGGAGACGAGTTTTCTTAAATTTGACACTGTTAACGGCGGCGTCGACCGAGGTTGTAAATGTATAAAAACACATCTCTTTTGCGGCCATTTCTGCTTTGGTGGACAACAGGCCACAGCAGCGAGCATATCTCTAGATATAACCCCGACTGGGTGCAAGAATAGGGCCCCAGACCAGGGGCAGCCAACCATCGCTCCGCCCGCGATCGCAGCGGACAACAACACCACATCCGTTATTTATTTATCGAAATCCTTGTGCCCTTACTGAAAAATAATCATGTGAAAGCTTTGTTCCATTAATCACGCTTTGTTTTGTATCAATTAAGTACAATCATGGTATTAAAACTTTAGGTCATTAGGCTACGAAACTTTTTATACTTACAAATGCGTCACAAATCAGTCTGTAGAAATTGTGTGCTGGTGCTCTGTATGACGGCGTTAGATCTCTTTTTTTACGACAGAGTAGAGTAAACGATCTGGCACATCACGTCCACCTAATTGCTGTCCATTCCGAATGGCTCACTCCACCATACTTTCATTTAAGCGACTCTAAACCAACCTTTAGATGTTTTATATCCTTTTTTCTTTCCCGTAATACAATTACCTAGTTAGTTATTATTAATGTCTTATCATCGTTGTGAATTACGTACCTAGATGTGTCGGCTTGTGTGATATTATTTATTTGGTAACGCCAGTTTTTAATGCTGTTTGCGCGTGGTTTTGTTTCCTTTTACTTTCTATACAATAGTTTCCAAAAGGGATTAACATTACAAGTCGGTGTACATAAATAATCGAGTTACGCGCGAGTTAGGTATTCGCGAGTGAGTTCGCTACGGGTGGGCGTGCGTGTTGGGCGGGCGGCGCGAGGGCGCGAGGGCGGGCGGGGGCGTAGACCGCGCCTGCGCCCTAGGCCTCATCTCAAGGGCTCTCCCGAATCAGACGCGTCAGCACTCCGCGAGAGCCTCCCCTCCACTCCAGTACACTTGACCGCTTTCACATCACCACGCTCATTTGGCACGAGCTTTTGGCTATCTTTACATAGAATTAGCTCTCTAGGCTACTGTTCTCACTTGTCCCCGTCTATTTTGAGAGCCGCGTCTCTCTCTACCTACTGTCGATCGCAGTAAATCTCTCAGGATGCGTTAATGACGCACACTGGGCAGTAACCGGGACGGCACAATCTTAATCTCCACGTCGCAGCCGCCTAAAGCGATCTAAGAAGTTGATAAGTCGAGACGAATGTTTTTAGCTAATTTTAGTCCGGGCGGAGTGGGATGTCGCGCCGAGCGCATTTTTCATGGGTTTTTTCTGTACCGCCATTGACGCACGGTAGACAACTCGCAGGCTTCAGACCGCCTACTGACAAATATTGCGAAAGTGTATCGATGTCTACTAACCTAACATTTTCTTTTACATTGCTCGTTACGTTAATTTGGAGGGGCTAGGTACTTATAATTGTGTGATTGAAGTATTTTATTTTCACTCTTTTCGGTTGGCGGTGACTTTTTCACCCTTACAACCTAACCTTAACTTTGTACATAGCTACAAGACGAACTCAATCAATCTAACAACGTAGAAAAACATAAAAGTCACCGCTAACGCGACGCGGGGTCAAGCTGCCATCCACAACCGCGGCATGACACCGCGACAAACTTTTATTATCCCGCTATCGACAAGCGCCATCTTGTTTTATTTCACTATCTGACGCAAGAAGGCGCTATGCGTGATAAAACGCGCGGTATCGTGCCGCCTGAGCAGAAGGCGCTTAGCCCCGCGTCACTACTCCACAGTCCCAGCCCTGAATTTCACCACCCCTGTCTACATCTCCAGGCTATCTCCGGGCTACGTGTATGGGGCGCCGAGCTACATGAGCACCGTGGGCGGAGTGGGCTCGGGCGTCGGCGGCGGCGCCGGAGGGTTGGTACAACTGCCTCAACTGCAACATGCGGCGGCGGTGGCGGCGGCGAACCACCTCTACGAGTACCAAGCGGCGGCTGCGCAGGGCGCGGCGCAGGCGTACCAACAGCAGTACGCCGCGGCGGGCTTCGACCCCTACGCCACCGCTGCAGGTGCGTTTGACGGTGATTGTTTCTCTTTTATTTATTTGTTTACTAATTTATTTATAAATTTAATTTATTTGCTTATTTACTACCTATTTCGCTATTTTTGTATATTTTTTTATCATAACTTTATTTTCAGATTTTGAGGCGATTCCGAATAACATTTTCAAGACAACCATTTTGGATTAAACTAATAGTTAGACTACAATTAATTAAGAAACTTCTATATCCTGCTTTTTAGAGACAAAAAAATAGAAGTTAAAAACTAAAACCCGACTACTAAAAGGCTTAAAACAAGACCTGCTTATCCTTAAAATAGACTCATAGATAATTAATCGTAGTCGGAGGACACCACATTCGCATTTGATAAACCGATGGCCGAACTTCTATTTTTTTTGAGCTTTTTAGTAAGTCATTTTGGACGATCACCAAGAATAGAACCAAGAAGGGCAAAAAAAAAACACATTTTTGAATTTTTTGTTCTATTTGTTATGTTGACGCTACATGTGTTATACATTTTTGAAAAGGTCTTTTAAAGCCCTTTCATTTGATACCCATGACGATGGTATCCGATAATTTTTATTTTTAGGTCCACCACTTTAGGGCGCAGCACAGCCGCCATCTTGATTGTTTTCAAAATTAAACTATCCTATGTTACCTGGGTGATTAAGACGAATCCAACGACACCTCATTTGTTGAAATCGGCCGAGTAGTTTAGGCTCTGCAAGGGAACAGATGAACACACAAACATACATACATACATACATACATACATACGCTGCTAAAATTATAACCCTCCTTTTTGCTTCGCGTAGTCGGGTAAAAAAGAGCCCCTCCTTCAGTTTTCTTTCCAATTTAGTTAAAGAGGCTATACCGTGGCCGGTTAAAAAAGCTGATGTTTCAATCAAAATACCTCCTGTAAAATACATCCGTCTCTACATCGAATAAATCTCTTCGCTTCAGTCCAGCCGGTCCTAACGCCAACCTACCATTTGTTGCAGCAGCGGCGGCGGCAGCGAGCGGCGCTGGCTACATGTCTCCCTACTACACGCTCCCCTCCGGCGGAGTACAGGGTCAACTCCTGCCCCAACTTGCCTACCCACCGCAGCTGCAAGAGGCGAGGATGCAGTAGGCGCTCACGCGTCTATGCTAGCCTAGTACTTTCAGTGGGTTCGGGGGTCCTACAAACACGCAATGAAGGATTGAAACAAACCACGCCTGGTGTCTTTGCTAGCCTAGTACTTTCGGAAAGGTTTTTTGGGGACATGCAAACCCTAAAGTTACATTGATGATGATGCAATAGTACCTACTTTTAGAGGATTTCAAACATGCGAAAAAGAAGTATGGTAGATATGAGCTGGATGATTCAAGCCTAGGACCAAGTAGGCACGTTTTGTAGAGTCATAGTGATGCACGCTGGTGGCCTTTGGCATTTCGTTCGACGAGACTACTATAGTGCCTATGCAAGCCTAGTATTTTGGGTAGATTGTGTCAGCGAGAATTTAGATTTTAAAGAACCAGTTCAACACAGAAAAAAAATGGATTGATCTCGTCTTTCCTCTATCTTTTACAATTTTACCAGCACATGGTAAAGACGTAATAAAGTCTTCAAAAGAATAAAAATCATTTTGGTTCAATAAGGCAAACAGCGGTTCAAAAGTTACCGTAAGAGAGCCAAATAAATTAGTTACTTATGTATTAATGTAATCATGCAAATATTACGCTTTACAGCGAATGAATACATACAGTTAAACCAAAAATATAAGGAATTGACCAAAGCTATGAGCTTTTACAACTAGAGTAAGGTTTTGTAACAATCTCCAAGTGTATTGGTAAGGCCATGAAAATATTTTATAGTCATGTTAGTCATGCAGCCTTCTTCTTGCCACATCACATTGAGGCATGTTGACATGTTTTCCACAAATTGTATCCTAAATACCTTGCCCCAATGTAAAAATAGCTACATGCCTCCTATATTTATACTTTCGAATATTAGATGCGAGCCTTAGAAGCAGCTGATATGACAATAAGATAAAAATATCATTTGAAAAGTAAATACATATTTTTACTTAATTTTAAGGCAGCTACTCCAAATTTCCTTCTCATTACACTATACTTCCTCTATTATTTACCTCCAGTATGTAGGTATCTTTTTAAATTATTTATAAGTAAACCCAAAGTATGGCGTTACGCGTCCACTAGTACTTTCCTAGGTCTGTAACATGATCATATTGCTCAATATGTCCAGTAAAGGACTTGGTTAGCTTAAGGGGAAGTGGGGAGCAAAAAGGGCTAAATTATAACTGTAAGTGTACGTACTTAAACCTAGTAAATCCAAAATATATTTTGTACTATACGTCTAGGCCCTTTGATCTTTCGATATGTTCTCCAGAAGCGGTATAGTGTACTTACTAGTTAGAATAATTCAATTACTAGTCCATGTAATGTTAATTTAATGAGTTTAGGCGGTAAAGTTAGCGTGTCAGCCGGCTGGCTCTCTCTAGCTGAGTTTATTATTCGAAGCTCGATAATAAATATCACAGTATGATGGCAGAGACATATTCAATATCAGCAGTTATCCCGAGATAGCATCGGCCACGTGCAGTCGGCGACATCAGTACAAGTTAGGGACACTTAGAAGACGGGAGGTTAGCTCACAGAATCATAGTTTAGTTCGTAAGTCTAATTTTAATTATTGTAATATGCTGTTATTCGTAATTTATTTTGTTGATATTTGTAAATCTTCATGTTGATAACTATTTATTATGTGGGGAAGAGTAATAAAAAAAGGAATTGTTGAATATTTGCAGATCGAATTCGTATTTCTCTTATCGCGTGACGGCTCGGTGGGGCGAGCGCGAGCGCCACGGTTCGGTCTAATATATAGAATTATAAACAATATTCTCTATAAGTAGTATAATAAAGTTTAATATTAGGCGCACCAAATGAACTATTAAATCATTATTTATGGTTTAGCCATAGTCGCGGCCATTTTGCCTTATATTAGACGTACATTCAGACATGCTAGGATGGGTTATCCTTCGTTCGAATGACGCACTTATGCTGCGCGCAGTAAGAGCTACGTAAGGTGGGTTATCTTAGCGTGTCGCTGACCGTAAATAGATATTGTATTGTTTATATATAGAAAGATTTCAAATAAAGAAAGCAAATACTTATACAATAAGTACCTACATTATTGTATTACGCTCGGTGTCATTGTATCATCCGAAAATCCATAATAGTGCATTTCATTCGCAGTAATATAAGCACAACAATTATATATTTATATGTAATACATAACTATATAGATATGGGTTCATAATAAATACCTAATAATTGTTATAATTTAACAGATAAGATGTACTTAATTTAGGTTAAAATAAATTGGAGAAATAAAATTTTAAGGTAATTCTTGTGTTTTATTTGAACACGGATGTGTTGTGTCTACTATCCCGTAGTTTATTAACATGTTAAAAAGTCGAGTAAAACAAAAAATGAGTCGCTCGTGTCATGCTATTGGCTTTGTGCCAAATGTTGTCGACAAACGTAGTTTTACTAAGAAAAACAAAATAATGGGGTTAATAATGGAGTGGACCTAATGTTTTCTTAGAAAACGTCATATTATATTAAATTTAACTAGTGGTTCGCTCCAAACTATGAACTCGCGACCCCAGTTACAGATGTGTAACTTTGCTTACGCCATTCGCACAGGCGCGCGCGCGCTTTGCATATAAACTAAACAACCCCATATCTCGGCAACCCCTGGACCGATTTGGCTCATGTTCGAACTTAAAAATTCTTTTAATTTCGTTTACCCGCCTACCAAATTTCATAACGATCCGACCAAATTTACTCAAGTTATCGTCGAACGAACATTTATACATACAAACATACATACATACATACAAACGCCGGATTGTTCCAGTAGACTCGGAGCACTTCGCTCGCTTCGCTCGCTCGTTCAATTATACGTGTTTTGCAATGTTATGCTGACACTATATTGAAACTATTAACTCTGTATTCATCTTTACTTTATAAGGAATAGACGCTTAGATGACGATGAAGTTTTGCCATTATAAAGTTTTTATAATTTTACAATTTAAACTTTCGTAAGCACTGCATATGGACAAGGTCAAAACATGTCAGCTACTGCGAACAATAGTAAAAGATTTTTATAAGGTTTAGAAATTTGCTTGGGACAGGACTTGGACCATTATATTAAAAAAATGCTATGATATGGTATGCAGAAACTGTAGATATATTTCGCGAACAAATCTCTGATGATTTCAAAACAGTGGTATGAATGGTGCATATCGACCTCTATAGTAAATATTCACAAACATCCTGTGAAATATCGGACTATATCAATGACAGCTTAAATAATTATACCGCCTACTATGCGAGGTGTACTACAATCAACCAACAGGGGATCGACCACTATCTACTTCCCAACTAACTACATTTCCCGCACCGATCACCAAATAAAACTACTCAAATACATCAATCAATCATTTCATATACTTACAAACGAACGTATACTTACAGGCTAGAGTAATCTGTATTCTTGTACTAGAGCGGAGGGCATATCACAGTGAACAGGGAAGTTAAGTTTCTGTGGCGGGTATTAGGAGCGCCGCATGGTGAGCATTACGTTGATCTCCCATATGATGGACCGGAGGGCTGTGATGACTTCCTTTAGCTGCTTGTTCTTCAATACTACCTGTGGAGGAAAAGGTAAATAGTGAGTAAAATTCCTAATCGATAAGCTAAGTTAAGCAACATCAGGCGCGGTCAGTCCATGGATGGGTGACCGCTAGTGACAATAATATCTGAGCGCTTCCCTGCTTCGGAAGATGTCTTTTAGCGGTATCAGTGCGGCACAAATGAACCTTAGGAACTTGAAAATAAGTGTTACTTTACCTGTTCAGTGAGCTCTCGGTTCTCTTCGACGGCCAGCCGGTAAGGTTCGGCGTTCCGTCGCTCGTCGATCGCCTGGTATCGGGGTGGCGCTAGTGAACCTTAGGGACTTGAAAATAAGTGTCACTTTACCTGTTCAGTGAGCTCTCGGTTCTCTTACGGCCAGCCGGTAAGCTTCGGCGTTCCGTCGCTCGTCGATCGCCTGGTATCGGGGTGGCGCTAGCGAACCTTAGGGACTTGAAAATAACTGTCACTTTACCTGTTCAGTGAGCTCTCGGTTCTCTTCGACGGCCAGCCGGTAAGCTTCGGCGTTCCGTCGCTCGTCGATCGCCTGGTATCGGGGTGGCGCTAGCGAACCTTAGGGACTTGAAAATAACTGTCACTTTACCTGTTCAGTGAGCTCTCGGTTCTCTTCGACGGCCAGCCGGTAAGCTTCGGTGTTCCGTCGCTCGTCGATCGCCTGGTATCGGGGTGGCGCTAGTCAACCTTAGGGACTTGAAAATAAGTGTCACTTTACCTGTTCAGTGAGCTCTCGGTTCTCTTCGACGGCCAGCCGGTAAGCTTCGGTGTTCCGTCGCTCGTCGATCGCCTGGTATCGGGGTGGCGCTAGTGAACCTTAGGGACTTGAAAATAAGTGTCACTTTACCTGTTCAGTGAGCTCTCGGTTCTCTTCGACGGCCAGCCGGTAAGCTTCGGTGTTCCGTCGCTCGTCGATCGCCTGGTATCGGGGTGGCGCTAGTGAACCTTAGGGACTTGAAAATAAGTGTCACTTTACCTGTTCAGTGAGCTCTCGGTTCTCTTCGACGGCCAGCCGGTAAGCTTCGGTGTTCCGTCGCTCGTCGATCGCCTGGTATCGGGGTGGCGCTAGTGAACCTTAGGGACTTGAAAATAAGTGTCACTTTACCTGTTCAGTGAGCTCTCGGTTCTCTTCGACGGCCAGCCGGTAGGCTTCGGTGTTTCGTCGCTCGTCGATCGCCTTGTTGTCAGCCTCGTCCTTCAGCGGTATCAGGCTCTCCATGTGAGTGTATTCCATGCCCTGAAGGTTTAGATTTAGTATTAATCAATTTAATTATAACGGGTTTTGAAATAAAATTAAATAGGTGTCTGAACAACTCCAACCCACATGTCCTAGGGCTTGTCTGTAACGCTTATTATTATTTGTTCGCTGGTTGAAGGAGAAAAACGAGGAGACCCCGGTTTTGGCCTTCTACTGGGACGCCATCGACATGCCATTGCGTGTCGATGGCGTCCCACTACAGGGTGCACTCTAAGTCGATAGCGGAACTTTAAGTAGGCTATCTACTGATTAATACAAACAACTTGTACTAGGTGGCGAAAAAAATGGAGCGAACAAAATATCAGCTGTTTCATACATTTGGCGCAGTACTGAGTCGACCTTTTGTATGGAACAGCTGATATTTTTTTCGCTCTATTTTTTTCGCCAGCTGGTACAAGTTGTTTGTAGTGATCAGTAGGTAGCCCACTTAAAGTTCCGCTATCGACTTAGAGTGCACCCTGTAGAAGGACGAAACCGGGGCTTCCTCGTTTTTCTAAATTATTGTTAATCTGTTGTTCAGAATAATGAAAATAATACTATTTTATTGTCATGAAATTAAAGTTACTGAACAAATTGGCTCAGTTTGGCCAGAAAAAAAAAGGTGAAAATATGTGCTTTCCCGCCACGCCCTTTTAGTTGACATCATCATCATCATCAGCCCACCTCTGCCCACTGCTGGGTATAGGCCTTTTTCCCCTCGCGCCACCTGGCTGCTGGTCTTCCGACTGATCGTCGGAAGCTGAATATATATACTGGAATTAAATTAAAAATGTAGTGTCTAAAATCATACTTGACAAGTCTCGTTGCACTTCTCGTATATAAGCCTCAGTCTCTTGAAGAGCAGGCGTATCGTCCTAAGCTGCTCTTGCATTTTCGCCTTTTTCTCGTTACTTGCTGTGACGCCTTGTGGAGTTCCGTTCGGAGGCTGTTGGAAAACGTTTCAGACTTACTGTCTTGATAGGAAAAAGGTAATGGCTCCTTTACCTAATCCATAATAACTTGATAAGGCAAAGGGCAGACGTAGGCAAGGAAGACCATAATACAAGGTGTTACAAAAGGCCCTAACTCTTTTCATTTTGATCACGTCGTAAATATTTTAGTCACTTACTTGAAATGCCTTCAGTGTAGCAAATACATCCGCCGTTCTGCCAACAATGTCCTGCACTGTTTCCTGACCAAACCTGGAAGAAAGTAAAGTTGCATAACTTTAGTAAGGTAAAAATTTAGGTCCATGGGTAAAAAGTAAGATGGGTAATGAAATGAGTAATGAGGATCATTCAGACATCGGAATATTGGACTTCCAAGGAAAACATTAGCATAATTACTTTTTGAATGAGTCAAATTCATCAAGAAATTATAAAGTTTAAAGATACGCTGTTTCGAAACGCGCCGCCGGCTGGCTTATAGTCGATCTCCACTCCATAGTCGATCACCACGCACATTGGGAAAAAGCCCAAGATTGAACACCCCTCTAACAAAAATAACAATAATACAAATAAAGTCAAATGCGTGCATTGGCTAGAGAGGCAGGGACAAATGGAAATCTACTGTGAAGGAGGCCAAGACCTACGAAGGGTTTTAGCGCCCAAGGAAGTACTTACTTGCAAAGTGAGGCTGTGTTGAACTCCTTTTGCGGTGGCGGGGCGGCTGGGGGCGCAGCAGGGGGCGCCACAGGCGCTACGGCCGTAGGGGCGCCGGGGAGGCCGCCACCTGAAAACCACCAGTTAATAAACTGTTAGGGCCCTAACTCATGCCAGCTACCGTTTCCAAGTACTTGTATGGCAGATACCAAATTGGCGGCGTTGCCAAACCGTCGCCAAGTGACTTAACTTCCATACATTTCACTACAAATATTTTGGAAACGGTAGCTGGCGACGTGGCCGTGGCATCCCAGTGAGTTAGCAGCCTTACACATTGCGGAATGGCGACCCCTAGAGGGGAAGAGATCGATTGGCAGACCACCAGCCAGATGGTCCGACGACATAACCCAAGTAGCCGGAAAACAGTGGTTGCGCCTGGCACAAGGTCGTGAGAGGTGGCGTGAGCATGAAGAGGCCTTTACTCAGCAGTGGGTGTTAATAGGCTGATGATGATGACACATTTAAGGGTACAGGTTCAGTTTGGGAGTTTTCCTAGGCCGGCTAGGGAGCTAAGTAATAAGCTGCCGCAGTATTTTAATATTTTGTTGAATTTTATTTACTGAGATAGAATGATGTAGTTAATTTAACTCTCGCTGATTTTTGTAAATTGGGCGATTACCTAGCTTGACTTGACCACCATAGGCAAATCTACGACAAACCATATTTTGTTTTGGTTTATTTTGGTCATATTTTGGTTTTTTCACATTTGCCGTGCATATTGAATCGCCCGCGCGCAAAGAAAAATGCACAAAATCGATTCCTGTATCAAATACACTAAACAAATTGAAAATGGTGAACATATCAAACACAGCCAGTTTCATGTTGATATCCATAACAGATCGCAAGATATTTTGCTTGAAAAAAATTGTGAAAAAAACGTTTATGAATGTCAACACGAAACTGGCTGTTTTAGATAGGTCTCACCTAATTCTAGGGTTTGATATGTGAACATTTTCGATTTTTTTAGTGTATTTGATACAGGAATCGATTTTGTGCATTTTTCTTTGCGCTAATTCACTTTGGGTTAATTGACTATGCCCAGCGCCTTGAAATATGATGATAATCAGATATTAAAATTACATACCTGGCTGCTGCACGGGCTGTGGCACCATTCCCGTACCAGCTGGGGCACCAACGCCGACTCCTACTCCTACTCCCATACCCTGGAATTGATAGATCAGACTTTTTTTTAATGTGGGTTAGTACTTTTGAAAGAGGGGGCGAACTGGTGCTATTAAAGTTTGAAGCTTATTATACTTGCTTATGTATTTTTTATACGCCAAGGAAATAGAGACAAAAACCAGATGGCTTTTTTTGGGTTCCATACCAAAGGGTAAAACTGGACTCATAGATAATGGTACGGAACCCTTCGTGCGCGAGTCCGACTCGCACTTGGCCGGTTTTTGTTATTAGGTAGGTAATATTGATGATGCGTCATATTTTAGGCTATTGATAGGCAAAATTTTGTCTCTAATTTATTTTTGCTTGGAGATTCAATTTACACCACCTTATGAGTGTAGATTTTTCAATTTATACTGGTGAATTAAACTTGGTTAGATGTTCAAAAGCACTTACTTGAGGCCCCATCCCCATGGCGCCCATTTGTGTTTGTAACGCAGCGCTGTAGGGAGGCACCATCTGGTTTCCCATGCCCACCATGGGACTCTGATTTGACATTGGACCACCCATCACTCCTGGAATCATTCATAGAATACAATACATTTCATGTGTATAAATGTTTGTCCATAAAGTTTGTTATGAGTTGTTTTTTAATTAAATTATTTTATTCCAATTTTTTTTCTAATATATTTACATTTGATATGACTGTGATTATGTAATAATTTTTTATGCTGTAAACACCGGCTGTAAAACATATTTAGATTAAGAAATAAAAGGCCAATGTGTTATTTTATTTATTGAATGAGCGAGCGAAGTCTTCAAAATCTAATTGAACAATCCGGCATTTGTATGTATGAATGTTCGTTCGACAACAACTTGAGTAAATTTGGTAGGCGCGTAAAGGAAATTAAAAGAATTTTAAAGTTTGAATATGAGCCAAATCGGTCATGGATATGGTATCGCGAATTCACAGTTCAGAGCGAACTACTAGTATAATATTAGCACATAAATGTTACTCATTTGAGAGGATGGCTGGGCGAGCTAACATGGACACAGACAACTTTTGAATGGCCATTTCACATATTATTATTGTGCTTACTTGAGACGCTAGCATAAGCCCTTCAATAGATGCCTAAGATATGAAGAAATTCGAACACAACGAGCAAACATTTTTGTGACCCCAAACACTGCTTACTTTGTGCATACAACTTTTGTGTTATTCTTGGCTAGATCGACAATAAAATTGCAGCATCTGGGGAACACGTACTTAAGCTAATAAGGGTTGTAATAAAAGAATGTTTACCAGACATTTGGTTGGGCATGGATTGCATTTGATTGCCCATTGGACCAGCAACAAAGCCGCTTCGCATGGCACCGGCATTGCTCGGAAAGTTGCCGGGAAACTGGTGACCTTGTCCAGCCATTATTAAGGCGATTCTTTAGCGTTGTTCTTCAGAAAAAATTAAAGAAGAATACGAGAAAGCTTAATTCGTTGCAGCTTTTTTGATTTGATTTTGCATTGCAAGTTGCAAACCACAGGCCACAGATTACTATAAGTTAGACGTCAACGTCAAATTGACATTTCATGTTGCGTTTCAAAATCACTCATCATAACATACTGTGTAGAGTCTGTGATTTTGGGTTGCGTGTTGTCTACGGTATGAAAGACCGGAAATGTATTTCATTTTCTTTTTTCATTGTTTATGGTTGGAAAAACCGGAAATGCATTTTCACACGGATGCGGAAACAGTAAATAAAACTATTTATTCAATGCGTGCTTTTTAGCCTGTTTATTTAAGAGAAATGATTTTTTAAAAAAGGCTTTGAATTTTTAGGTTTCTTTGACTTTGTAAATATTAAATTTCAAGGGTTTTAAATATTTCGTTGATCCCCAAACCTCGAACGGTGTTGAACTTGATTATAGCTAGAGTGCTGATAAACAATAGACTTATTTTGTCGTACAAGACTGGGAGTTGGCTTTTAGGTTCAGATTGTAATGCTGTTCGAAAAGATACGGCTAAGGCATGATTTATTTTGATATGAAAGTAAGTAAACTACAAAATTTATTTGACAAAGAAAAATAATTTATTTGCGCTTAACTCGTGCTTAATATAAATAAAAGCGATACTAAACATAACTGAGTATTAAAAATAGTCGTCAAAAAAATTACAACCAACCTAAAACCTCTTAATTTTTTTTCCTTTACACGTAAGTAGACGGCCTTTCGAATTTCTCACTACAACAAAAAAATACTTAGAACTAAACCAGTCTGCCCAATCTATCTCCTCTCAACGGGCTTCAAGACCTCAGAGGTGACCTTTTTGGTCTTGCGCTCTAGGGCCTTCTTCTCGTAGGGGCGGCGGTCTACGACGTGGTCTGAAGACGCCGGCTCCTCCGGTGTCTGTGGCTGGTCATTCTGCAATTGGTCAGTATCCTCTGGTAGGTCAGGGCTGGCGTCGACGTGCTTGCCAGCGCTGCGGCCCGCAGGCAGCGCATGGAACGCCTCTGCCAGCTCAGGGTTGATTTCCTCCAGGGGGGTGTCTCCGGAGCGGATGTAGACCGGCACGTAGCCCGGCACTGGCGGTAGGAACTGCCATTTGGGACGCGCTTCTGCGGACAAGGAAATAAGGGATGGTTAGAAAAGTTTGTTTCTTGGTACGGTCGGCCACAGTCACAGATACCCCATGGCAGCTCTTACCGCGCGCGGCATAAGGGCGCCTATCTCTGATTGCAGACAGGCCAGAGAGGCATTGCCAATGGCAAACCCTCGTCTGACCAGGAAACTTCTTAGGCTAACAAGAAACCAGCTGCGAACGGTGACAGGAGTAATAACCGGTCACGGTCCTTTTAACAGACAACTATTTTTAATAGGTGTCACCGACAGTCCTCTGTGCAGAGCCTGCATGGGGACAGACGAAACAGCCGCTCATGTCCTGCTGGAATGCAGGGAGCTGGCAAAATACCGGGCTACCCACCTCGGTTCGCCGGGGTCGCTCCCCGAAGTGCTCCAGAACATCCGTGGACTGCTGGACTTTCTGGAGGAGCTGGGTTGGCAAGGATGAAAAATCCCACCAGACGCAAAATAGGCGCAAGTAGAGACGTCGAGTTGCGGAAAACAGCCCGTTTTACCATTACCATTACCAAGGGCGCCTATCGAACAAAAAGATAGCACGATAGCACTCCAGAGTGTACACTTTTGTTTGAAGTTGCCCGTAACGTAACCGAGTAGAGTGATAGCGTGTAAGGGTCGACGTGCTGTCGATTACACACGAGGATTATACGGGTGCCCTCGACGACTTTGCAGTGAAAATGTAGTTTTACGTGCTGTTGACCGTACTTTACCCATGAGTACCTACGTTACTTTCTAACATCGCTATTTAGGTTGTACTTGTGACCCTTGGTGAAAAACATGACCTGTTTATTTGACAAAGACACTGCGGTTTATCGACTTATTTTCGAAGCGAACGAATGATCGATCGGGAAAAATCGAAAACTGCAACCTCTAGGTAGCCACGCACGATGAATGAAAATCTATTTGACGGCTCTTCCCTTAATTTATTATGATGCAAATAGGTTTAAATAGACCATCAGTGCAAAAGTACCCTTATTTTTCCAGATACAATTGTTTTTCAGAAGAAACAATCTTACACGTTAGGCCACTTTTGCTTTGGCCTCAATTTAGTTTATTCTTTAGTGTCTGGGTTTCACAGAATCGATATCAATTTTGAGTTCTAATTCCACAATAACAGCTGGAGGATCAATTAGGTACCTAAGTGCGCTAATCGATTCGCTGAGTTTCAACTCAAAACAATTCTAGGTCAAAAGTCTAGCGAAACGAGAAGTCGAGGTCCGAATGTTAAAGTGCAATTACACGCAGACTCAGTGACGCAGATCGCCGCGGACGCATACAATGGATAACGTAAGGTCACGTAATGTCGTACTAACCGAGATAAAGGACCGTCGCATGCGCAGACCACATGCTTGTACCTACAGTCAACGGCCCGCCTAATCGCGAATCTTTGCGAATTAAACCCTAACCTGTGGTGATAAGACTTGTATCTCGACCTCTTCGCCTCGCCTATTGTACGCATTCACATGATGTGGTTAGTTGCCTGTCTAGTGTCTATTCAACTTTGAAGCTAAGTAAACGGTTCCCGGTTAGGGCGGGAACACGCTAAGAAAACGATAATCAGCTGTATATGAGGGGAGATCTACAGCTCATTATAGGGATTGTAAAGGGAATGAATGTAAAGCGCGCAACTGTCCAAGGAAAACTCGAGGAAAAGGAATTAATTTCTTTCGATTCCATTATCCGAATCCCAAGGCTTAACTAGTTTTAGGACCTAAGGCCTAGACTCCAGATCCTAGAACAATAAATCCCGCACAAGAAATAACGGCCACTTTTGACTTGTGCCGGATTTATTCGTAGCTAAGTAGGTTTTTTTTTAAATTGGCGGCGCGGTTTCACTTACGTTTATTAACGTCGTGATAGGTGACTAGTTTCGACCTCGTTCTGAAGTAAGTTATGGATGCTTTCGCCGTGCCAATCGATTTCTCACTACGGGCAAGTGCATCGTCTCTCCTCCGTGACTGACTTCCGGACGGAGTCGAAACCAGTCGGCTAGGTATATCAAAGTTAGTGAAGCCGTTTAAAGACTATTAAAAAAAAACCTACTCGAAACTTTCATCCAGCACGGATAGCATATTCTCTTGGTATATTCCTGGGTTATTATTATAACGATGTACCTAGTGCTCACAGATCTGGGATAGTACGCCGTAATCCACTTGTCTCGTTAGGACGAGGTTAGGTCGTTCAACCTCGCCCTATACGAGCTCTAAACTCGTCTGCGTTCTTCATTCTTGATGAGTACCTACATTATACAACGTGTTACAAAAGGTCCTAACACTTTCTGCAGGCTGTAACCTACTGGTGAACGGGATATTATGTTTTTTTGAAATTTTTTGGTATTTGTATTTAGTTCAAATTTAAATACGTGGTGGTGTGAATAGGTGCATTTTTAATAAAACGCTGTGAAAATCAATGGAAACCATAAGAAAAATACTTTTCTCCAGTCACAGCGCTTACATTAGATTAATTTAAAAATCAACGGAAAGATATAGAGCAAAAAAAAAATTTGGGATGTTATCCCCATCACCGGGTGCTATTACCCTGTAAAAAGAGTTAGGACCAGCGAGCGGTTAGGACCTTTTGTAACGCCTTCTATTGTTACTTCAACGCTTCAAAATAAAAACTCAGAAAAAAATGAATTTCCCGCAACGCTGCTATCGTTGGACCTTAAAATTGCGTTTAGTTTTCAGCAAACTTCTCAGATACCTACTTCCATCTATTAGGATTCAAAACATCAAAGTAAAATTTAACGAATCTTGCAAGCACCATTTCACCGCCTTTCAGTTTTAGAGAAACTCGTTGGCAACTTCAATGAGCAATACATTTTATAACCCAGTCTAGTTTAATGGCTTCACTTCAGTCCTACGCTCAATGGAGCCTTTATGTCAGCTCAATAAATAAATCATGTGTCCGAGAAAATCGTGAAAGCAGCCTAACAAGTGTCTCTCTATTTTACAACCGCGAACATTCAGTGACATCGGGAAGTGTGGCTTTTTATTCGACTCTCGCACTTATGCCACCGGCCATAAGGGTAAGGTACCCTTCGCGGGTTACCGCTGAGTGTTCTCCATGGAGCTGAAACTCTAAACATTATTCAGAGAAAGTCCGGACGCGACCAGACTCTACAGTGAATTATGTCTCCACACGTCACTCACAGATACCTACACGTAAGAGCTTCCATCTAGAACTCTAGAAGATACTCTAGATTTATACTGATTGGTTAGTGAAGCACAGGGCCCTTAGCCTGTAACACAATGGTGCCAAAATGGGCTTCCGGTTGACGGTTTTAATTACGATTTATTGATGCTGTCGGTCCAGCGTCGGTCCTTTTAATGTTATTGTAGTACAGCAAAGAATATTATGAGTCTAATCCTAAAGGATTAGTTCGCTGGTTGTAGGAGAGCAACGAAAAAATTCCGGTTTTGTCCTTCTACCTAGGACGCCATTGAGACGCTATTCTGTTATAGGCTAAGGCCCCTGAATAGACTGCGAAATGCAATGCAAACTTTCTGGTGGGTCTCTCTCTACTACTTATACCTTACTGAGTGTCTAACCCATTTTTAATAGGGTGGCCGGCCACTACCTTATGCGACTATTATCTACCTACCTATCTAAGGGTAAGGGTAAAAAACCGGCCAAGTGCGAGTCGGACTCGCGCACGAAGTTTTGCGTACCATTATCTATAAAAACGGCAAAAATCACGTTCGTTGTATGGGAGCCCACTTATATTAATTGTAATCTGTTTTTTAGTATTTGCTGTTACAGCGGCAACAGAAATACAACATCTGTGATGAAATTTTAACTGTGTAACTGTGACGGTTCATGAGATACAGTGACAGACGGACAGACAGACAGACAGACGGACGGACAGCGGAGTCTTAGTAATATGGTCCCTCTTTACCCTTTGGTACGGAACCTTAAAAACGAGACAAGTGATTTCGTGCTGAAGTGTGACACAGGCACAGGACCTTTCCGTAGCACCCTGTATATTGGATGTAATGAATAGGCGCCGCGTGAAGAATTCGTGATGTTGTTGTGAAGCTGTTGATTGACGACGGCAGATAAAATAATAATGGTAATAATATTCCCCAGCACTGTATGTAAATATCTCGTCTAAATAACGGTGGTAGGCAAGTGCCGGCCGCTGCAAGTTTTTTGCCTGTCAAAATGCTAACTGTACATGAAGAGGCGAAGCGCTCGTCGCTCAAATACTCCGCTGTCGCTGACCGAGTGACCGTGTTGGGGATTCAGATATGGCCATTTCATAAAACTACTGGTGGTTCGCCCCGAACTACGAACTCGGGGCCCCATATCTCAGCAACCCCTCGACCAATTTGGCTCATGTTCGAAATTACTTAAAAATTATCTTTGCCTCATTTACCCGCCTACCAAATTTCATGACGATCCGACTAAAATTCAAGTTATCGTCGAACGAACATTCATACATACACACATACAAACATACATACAAACATAGAATCATACAAAGTCGCTTCGCTCGCTCGTTCAACAATTCATAGTTTATTATGACAAAGATGTACATTATGTAGTCGGATAGTAAGTTAACCTTTTTTAGGGATTCATATTTGAAAAAAACGCATCCAAAAAGATGTGTTTTTTTTTTCATTTGCGGCTCTATTGTGCTTTTACTATCACCTTATACTGTAAGCTCTAAATGTGTGGTAACGGTAACCAAGTGGTAATTCTACAAACTATGATAAATGTTGGTTCATGTAGTCATCTGCATTCACGAGGAGGATGTAAGTGCTCGACCGGTTTATTCTTAAACATTAGGATCTAGATGGCCAGATGTACTTGAGTACCAACCATCTCGGCCAACCTTCTGCCCGCTGACCTACCTACATTGGATTCGACTATGGACTCGGAGATTCCAAATGCCAGAATACAAACAAGTATGAGTACTAAAAAATAACAAAAAAAAAAGTGAGCGTAAACAATCAAGTGTGTTGTTATCTTTTTTTTTTTATCAACAATTAGGCACAAAACTTTCTTGAACTTTTCCAGATGTCAGTTAAATGTTTACGATTGACACAGTTATTGAACAATTTATTATAAAGTACGTTAATCAGCTAAAAATAGAAAGAAGCAAGCTAAATAGAACGGGGTTAGCTTATTAAATCTTTGTTCTCAATGTTTGATGCAAGGTAGAGTCATTTATAGCGGGTTATATCTCTATCTCTGCAAGGCAATTTTTAAATAGCTTTATTCCTGCAGGACGTCAACTTCTAAATGTGATTTCCGCTCGCTGGATTTCCAACAACTTTTGTTCTACGACTTTGGTGGAAGCGCATTTTTTTTTTCATAAAAAAAAAGAAACAAAATATTTATCTTTTGGCAAGCGGAGAGGCTGAAAAGGTGGTAGAGTGCGCGCACGATAAGTCTGCGCGCGGCGAATAGAAGAAGAGGAACTAAAATGACAAGCTCTGCTATTGGATCTAGTGGTTAGCGTCTTTCCGTGATTGGATGGCAATATTTTTTCAGCGCCATACCTACGTGCGCGCACTCTAGAGAGTGGAGGGGCACGAAAGCGCGATGCGCAGACACCGCTGAAATGGTACAAATTCAAACTTCTAAAGAACAAGAAACGTTGAATACCTAAATAAAAAAAGTCGAGCTTTTCGAAAAGTCTTAGAACAAAAGTTGTTGCAAATCACATTTAGAAGTTGACGTGTTTCAGGAATAAAGCTATTAAAAAAATACTCGTGTAGTTAACAGGTCGCATTCTACGTCCGTTTGTCTGTCTGTCTGTTAATCCCCGAACTCCTAAGTAATAATACTCCGCAACAGTTTCAACGCGGTTGATGCGGTTTTCAACGTCGTCGGTTAGATTTTTCAAATGAATTTCAAGTTGGCATTTTCGCAGCGGGCCTGAAAGTTACAAATTTAAACACATACTTACCTAGTAACATTTAAACTTCAATAAAATTATGTTTTAAACATTTATATTATGTTGAAAAAATTCACTCGGGACAGGACTTCAACTTATTATAAATGTTTAAAATATTCCCGGTGTTAGTGCTTTAGAAAAAACAAAAAGTTAGATTATGTTGTTTATCAAGCGGACATGTAATTCAGTAAATTTGTACTGTAAAGTGATCCTAGTAGGAAAGTTTTGGGTAGTTCTGATTTTTTCATTCCATATGTGTTTTGGGGTACTAAATCTAAATCTGAGGTTTGCGGACAAAATTTCGTGACGCAACATTAAAAAAACCAGAAAAAACCGTTTTTTTTTTGCTTCATTCCGGTTTTTTGCTTAAAACACACCGCCGAATCCGCATTACGTATAAAATCACAATAAAAACTTGTCCCCACAAAAACAAATGATATCAGCAATAGAACAATACGAAACATCATTTCGACCATACGTCTAATATTCGAATGTCAACCTTATTTCATTAGTGTACAGTTTTACTTTAATTGCATAGACTACGAGCAAATAAGCTCCCAAAGGTAGTTTGGGCATCTATTTTTCCAGACACATTTCAGAGTTCTATGTTGTATCTAGTTTTATCCTTGATCGAAGTTAAAACACATATGGAATGAAAAAATCCGAACTAACCCAAAACTTTCCCAGCAAAAATACAATTTAACTGAACTAATGTTTCAATTCTAGCTACTAGTTTCTTGTAGGAAAGTAGGACGTTATCGGTAAGTACCTATGCAATGTAATGTGAAAACCCGATTGATTACTTTTCTTTCTTGAAATATGGATTTGTGCAAGCTTTGATTTCGACCAATGCATTCCATAAGGGTAAGACCTAGATAGAATTTTCGCCAAAGCCGTTTTGCCATCTAGTCTAGGTTCTTGGTTATGACCGACAGTGGCTATTCTAATTAACCAACTGGTTTCATACCTACCATACGAAGGTTTACGGCTCGATACATTGATGTAAGTAAGTTTGGGGGTCGCTTTAACTCCAGATACTTATTTACAGTGAAATCTTTAATTAATATGTACAGAAGGAGAATGAAGAGAAAGAAAACTAAACATGAAAAACTTGGAAGAAGCCCACATAAGTACCTACCTAAGTGTCCTTAGTATACCGTTAAATTCTTCTAGATTCTAGATCAAAAGAGTGGGTCTATCAAACTAGCTCACGGAAGTCGTACTAGGAATGCTGGATGGATTGAGCTTCTTCTAAAAGCACTGTGAAATGTTTTTATTTTTATTGGTGGCGCGCTGGCGCTGTAAATCCACAAGTAGCTTCACCGATAAAAACTTAAACTTCCGATTACGTAATGAGATGATTTATACAGCGTCCAGTGGCACCTTCACAAACACTAGATGGGTCTTTACCCATCTAGTCGGGCAGTCAGTCAGTCGGGCGCTGCAGTGCCTGGGACATTGTTAGATGGAGTAGGTTTGCCCAGCACCTATATCTACCACCCTGATGGCTTAGTTGGCCTAGCAGGAAAGACTAGTCAATACGTGTGGAACCAACTAAGCCGCGGGTTCTTTCACGATGAACTTGGCCGATAGACACCATTGATAATAGTCGTGGTATAAACCGTGTCATCGTCCTCCTGCGACTCCTGCGCAGTGGTGCGTGGCTGGAACGGGTCGATCCTGTTTATTTGCACGCACACACCCTCACCCTGGCCGGGAACACTCGTCTTGCTTGGTAATATAGCCTCATCAATCGTGGCTATAAAAAACGAAACGGGACGAAACGGTCAGTAGGCAGACCAGCCCGATGGTCAGACGACATCTCCAACTCGACGTATATTCGTTCGAAGGTAGAAATAGTTCACTTTGTCATATCTGCGGATCAAATGACTTTACAGCTTATGTTCCGATGGCTTTAAACATAAATAACAATAACATTAACATACAACATCTAAAACAATGTCCCAGGCACTGCAGCGCCGAGTGGTCTCTTCACCCATCTAGTGTGAGTGAAGGTGCCACTGGACGCTGTATAAATCATCTCATTACGTAGATGCAAAGGCCTTAGTTTTTTTTTAACATACAAATATTTGGTGCCAGTATCACAAAGTATTTATTTATTTTCATGCTAAGAGGAGTACTAGATACCTACTACTACGAAGCCAAGGAGATTGGTATACGAAAAGGGTAAAAGGCGCAACTGGGGCATCTATTTTCATTCCAATAGGACGTAAGTAGAGTCGGCAATACGCTAGAATACCCCTTTTTGTTCGGTTGGTGCCCATATGCCGCGCGCGGTAAGACCTACCATGGGGTGGACTGTGGCCGACCGTACTATGGATGCGTGCAGCGAGAGACTAAGGAGGTTGGTACGAAGGGTAAAAGGCCCAACAATGGGAAAATGTGGGCTAATAATGATGACGATGATAAATCGTTAATTAATAGTAATGATATCTTATCAGTTACCTACTTTACCCAAGGATATAATAGATGATCCTCTACTAAACAAAAGCAAGCACCGGAGTCTGTAATGCCATGGTGCCTTGATAGGCTCCCAGTTGCTGGCTTCAAGTACGATGTTCTCTGTCTTTTTAATGTTTTTTCTAGCACAGCAATAGTTATTTGTTATGCAAGAATGCAAAATTATTGTTTGCGGCGAGTGCTTGTATTGAATACCGAGCTAGCGAAGGTTTCTAAAATTGAGCCACGAGCGTAGCGAGTGGTTCAAAAAAAGAAACCTGAGCGTAGCGAGGTATTCAGAAGCACGAGACGCAAATAATATTGCATTCGTGCGAAACACAAAACTTTTCATCTCACAGAAGCGAGGAAATGACTTTGTTAGCCAAGCGGGACAAACTCTATAGACAACTACTTACAAGCAAAACAGGTGAGTCAAATAAGTTCCTTTTAAAAGCATATTTTACTGTAGTTACGGCTGCCGCACTAAAGTTTTGAGCTTCGTTGGTATTAAAACCATTCGTTTTATTAATAATTTCCTGAAGTTTATTTATCCAGACACAAAAATAATGTAAATAAAAGAATGTTTTTTTTTCCGGGTGCATTCTGAACTTATACCATATAAATTAAAAATTTGTAGGAGATAAAAAATTAAATTAGTAATATCGTTTGAAAAAATGTATTTAACAAACCAAAACATAATTATCTATTTGATAAAACAGAAGCGCAGCATTTTTTTTATTTACTGGTATTTAAAAATAAATATGTGTACAAAATATTGAAAAGACTATAAGAAGAAACCGCGTTTCTGAATGTTCTATTCCGTGACTTTACCTTTTTAAAAGATGCTTATGCACCATTTACATTCACAGTTTTGTATAGAGAATGGGCACGAACAATCGCTTACGCTGAAATACGCGTTTAAACGAACTATGAATGAGGTTTTATTTTCCATCCGGATCTGGCATCTACTTAAACGGCCAGTGTTTTTTTCTTTTTCAAAACCATAGGGCGCGGGAAAGACTGTCCCGGCGTCGCGTTCAAATTTCGAAGCGCACAAAAGTTCAGATAGTTTAAATCCGGCCTTTACACGATCGTAAGTTACTAGTAACAGCAAACTTTCCGAGCGTGGGAGATGAAAATAATATTCTGATTCTAATTCTAGAGGATTAGTTCGCTGGATGTAGGAGAAAAACGGGGAAAACCCGGTTTTGTCCTTCTACAGGGAGCCTATCGACACGCCATTGCGTTACAGACTTAAGCCCCTGTTTAAGAACTCTTAATACAGACACTGCCTAAATAATTTACCTTAATACGGAGATCCCAAATAGACAGAAATTATTTTGAGGTTACTTTGTTATCTGTGGTACAAATACCCCAGTGTGCGAGTCCGACCTGCCGATTTTTAACGAGCGATCTGTCAAATCGTTTTCAAGGGTTGCCAGATTCACAATATTTGGTTATTTGTATGAATAATAACTTAGTCAGGCTGATCGGTTCTCACAATATCGATTTACTCATCATCTCTACCTGTTCCTTTAACTTTTTTGGTCAATTTATTACGTGTTTTTTTGCGCTCGGCTTCATCACGATCGAGAGATTCGTTAAAAGGGTCCGGTTTTTTTTTCTTTTAGGAATCGCTTTTTCCAGTACCGATGATGTAATTTGGAGAGGATGAGTATCAATTTTATGATGCCTGGGAGAATTTTAGTAGCATAATAAACGGTCTCACTCTCCCCGAGACTGCAAAACAAAACCAAGTAGGTTTGTTAACTCAGTCAATAATATCTAGTTTAAAGATGTCATTGTCATAAATAAATTACTTCTGCACCGAATAATAAATAGCAATATTTATTTGAACAGTTACAACACCCTTTTTAGTAAAAACTCCATAAAGTAAATCAATAAGTACCTAGGTACATCGGGACCTGTCGTGAATCGTGGAATGAAATGAAACAGGCGAACATATTAACCAAAAGAATTGTGTTATATGTTGTTGTCTCTTATCTTCCGGGTAGAGAAATAACAACAAAAAATCTTAAAGATTTATTGAAATTCGCTCGGGACAGGACTTGAACCCGCAGCCTCTTGTAAACATACTGTGTTGGAGCTCTACCAATTGAGCTACCGAGCCAAGTCCTGGGGCCAAAGTTGTTATAAGTAATCTTTAAAGTTCCCTAGCATGAATCCTAGGTCTCTACATCTAGGTCAGTTGTCAGAAATTCAGAATATGACTGAGTCACCTGGCACCTATCTATCCCTGGGACGTGTTACGATAGAGTAGGCTTGAGAGCAGCAACAATATAAATGTTTTTGCAATACTTATAAGCGCAATGACCGTAGTTTTTGTCGCCGTAGGTGTTTTTTTTTTGGTCCGTATTTGTTGATGACTTAGGTACACCGCTATCGCTCAGCGTATGATGGTAATTTACATCCGTTACGATTTATGGTTCACTTTTACATTTATATCCATTGCCGATCGTTCTACTTTTACGATCCATTGCTGCCATTAATGATTAAATTGAAAGTATAAACGGCCGTTATATTGCTAAGAGCGAGACAGTCTCTTCCAGGCAACTTTTCAAGTTTTCGTCAACAAAAATAGGTAAGTACAGTACCCAAACAGCCGAAGTAAGTGTAAAAAATGTTGCCGAGACGAGACCATACACCTCGCACTGTAAAAAAGCTATCAGATCTCATGAAGAGCCAAGATTCTAACTCGACAAGCCCTAACTTCACAAACTCTACACCTTAGCCAAAATATGTGCGAGGTATATGGTCTCGTCTTGGTAAAATTTTTTAGATGATAATGTTTTATTCAATTTCATAATAACTATAAACCATTTAGGATTATGGGAAACTCTAGTCTCTCTACAGATTCGTTAGAATTTAGTTAGAATTGGATAGAGCAGTGGTTCCCAATTAGTTTTTCCTACGTACCACTCCAAGAAAGACCTCAAACTCGCGTACCCCTTATTGCACTAACAATAAATAAAAAAATAAATCAGACGTACCTATTATACAGTTTTTTTTTCTAATTACGGAGAACAGCAGTTTTTCAGTTAAGTTCGTTTAAAAATATGTATTACCTATTTTGTTTGCATAATTGGTTTTTACTTATTTAATTAATATCTTAGCTAAGATATTGCTTCGCGTACCCCTTGATGCAACCTCGCGTACCCTTGGGGGTACGCGTACCACTAATTGGGAAACACTGGGTTAGAGTTTTGTTAGTTTTGCTTTTCAGAAAAGCTGCATGTCTAGCTTGAAGGACCGCAAACTTTGAAAGCTTCTCTATCGCCTGTAATTTAAGATAAGATAAGATAAAAAGTATTTATTTAAAAACCACACATAAATTATACAGACAGTTACAGTTTCAGAGATTGCAAAAAATGGTTAGAGTGCAGAACAGTAGGTAATGATTTTTCCGTTTGTCTCCACGGAAAAATTTCGGGTTGATTTGATTGTTACTTTGTGCAACACTTTCCATATTATCTTCTTTTAGATAGGTAGGTACTAGGTAGGTAATCGGAAACTTATGAAGTAGTGACCACTCCTGGTGGCAGAGTTTTTAGACCGCCTAAAGGGCCTCTGACATGGCTTAACGATTGTTATTAATCAACTACAACCCGAAGCACGGAAGCGCTCAGATATTATTGCCACTAGCGGTCACCCATCCATCGACTGACCGCGCCCGATGTTGCTTAACTTTGCCAATCGATTAAGAATGGTTAGTTCAACTAGGCTGTGACCTAAAAGCGCTTCTTTTAGATTAATACTGTGTATTAATTCCTCTACAAAACAGCCATACAATTATACTTACAAACTAGGTACCTAGTAATAGACAAAAACACTTGTCAGTCTGTCTGCAGGCTATCCGGGGGCACGATCGCGGAAAAGCGTCGTTCACGACTTCGTTCGGGCACATGTTTTAGCATCGTTGTGATTCATCTCGTGAATGGATCACGCGTCTAATTGTTGTTGTAGGGAAGCTCAGTATGCTGGTTTTTTGCTGCAGCTTTTAATAGGTCGGTTTTTGTTTGGAGAAGATTTTTGTTTGTACTCTAAGTAGGTACATTCAACTGCACGTAGACTTTAGTTGCAAAGTCACCTGTAACATACTCGTAACTGAATAGAGTACACGCGTGTAAGGATCTACGTGCTGTCGACTGTACCGAAGTCAGGGTTCAAGATTTCGGTCCGTACTAAAGGCATATCAATGGAATGGATGCCGGCGGATAGATGAATATGATTAAAAGTTTCAAGTTAAAATAATATAGTTAGATAGCACTTGATAGCGTAAACCTCGGCTATAGCCGGGTATGCTCGTCAGTTGTCCTAACTGTTAATTGGTATGTAGGTAGGTAGAGATGAGGATTTTACTTTTTGCTGCAGTAGCCGGCTCTATACTTTTATAGTAGAAAGCTTTTTCCTCAATTGAAGCTCGCTCCATAGACTTGCATTGTCTTGAAATTTTCACTAAATCACTTTGGGTCAGGTGGGTGGGTTAAATTATTTATTTTCTTAGTTTGGCTAATGAGTATCTAAAAATCTAATTAAATTAATAAGAACTAATTAAAACTACCAACTTACCAACAACAACACATAGCACTACACACAACAAAACAGCGGCCTTGAACATGACTTTAAAATTGAAAAGTAGACAATAAAAGAAAACAATTAAAAACCACAAGCGTTGTGTTCGATCGAGGCGCGGCAGTCGAATGCAGGCGGGCGAATGATGCGCGGGCGCACTGGGGCTGGTTAAAAACGCCAAAGCTTCGCCAGCCACCGGTCACCGCCCGCCGCCGCCGCCGCCGCCGGCAGATAGCAAGTAATTTGTCTAGCTTGTGAACTCCCGTTTGGACTGCTGCTGTTATAATGCACTGCCATCGCCATCTGAATTACTCCTAATACACACACCAGAGCAATAGGTTAAAGACGACGGCGATCGAAGGTATTATATGTAGGGTTCACCCTACCCTTGTATGTGGGTGATTCTTTAAAGGGTCGATTGGATGAGTCACACCCTAATATCTCCTAAAGTATACAACACACAGTACTGTATTAGCATTTAATCGACTTCTTAACTAACGCACTATGGAGGCATATCTATAAAAATCAATATTTGATTGAAGAAGTCGCTTAAATATCCCATTGAAGCTGGCAAATTGGGTAATTTTGTGAGTATTTTGCATGTCACACGCGCGGCGCCTGTTTTGTTATTGTTTATGGTTTTACTCACAAGTACAGTACTGCCATAATTTATACTTTTCTGAATACCTAAAGAGTGCCTCTATCACATTATGTATCCATCGTTCTACTAAAAATAAAACCCTTGTGTCTGTAGAGGTTCAAACTAATGTCACGCGGTGAGCGAAGTTGAAACCGCGCGACAAAAGTATGCTTTTAAACATACTTGAATACGCGGTAAGTGTCTTGTGATTGGTGCAAAATATCGTCAGTTACACCACGGTTCTAATATGGGACGGGTAGGTCGCTAACTTTCGCGCAAACACTTTGAGGTAAGTTCTTCACTTTTTTTAAATTTTGGTTCGGGAGGGTAATTGAAACTCGTGGTTCGTTTTGCTAGTTAACTGATACTATTTGCACTTAACTATCCAAAGTACATTATTGCCTATATCCCTGAGTAGGTATTGTCATCAAAATAAATACGATAGCTTTTATAGTTAAAGAGAAACAACGTAGCTTTTAAATTTTATTGATATCCATGGCCATAAAATCCATGGATTTAAGCCATGGATATCACATATCGGCCATGGATATCAATTAAATGATCTTAAATTCACTTGTTTTAGCCGAAAAAGTGCCAAATAAGACCCTATGAATAATCCACTATATGTTTGCATGTCTGTTTGCTTGTCTGCCTTACGTTTAACGGAGTGTTGTTAACTTTAAATATAATTGGTTGAATAATAGGCAAGGAATTGAAATTTTCACAGAATTTGTGCATAATAAACATTAAGTTGTGTTGAAATTAAGGAGAATTTATTAGACAAACTTTTGCACTTGATTGGTTTTACTCTCTGTTATAATTATGTACTTTCATAGGTACATTATGTCAAATCCATTGTAATTATATGGCTTAATTTACACAAGATTAATAACAACCGGCGAAGTGCAAGCCGGACTCACGAACCAAAGAGGGATTTATTTTATTTATTAAGTACACAAAACAGAATACAGTCAGTAAGTACATTTAAGACGAATCAGCACTAGCACAGAATATACTCGTATAAATATACAAGGCACTAGCAGGTTCAGATCTGAACTGCAGTCCAAGGCATGTGTACATAGAAGTTGTTAAAATTTACTTATTACTAATGTGAACAGTGCTTAACGAACAGTGTTTATAAAGAAAGGTAATCTAAAGCTAAACTATTTTGATTTATGTGAACAACTGCTGATGTCTGATTTAGATGTTATTATATTATTTATGAAAATTATCTTCCAAATACATGCAAAGAATGATCATTCTACTATTTATAAAAAGTCAAAGAGGGATTCTTCCAAATACATGCAAATAATAGTAGAATTAACAGAGGCAGAGTAATAAAGTCCCGTTTAGCACCCTTCGCGTACAAATAAGTTCCTAAAATTTTCCCTTGTTAGTTGGAGTCGCGTACCGGTGATACCGTACCACCACCCAAAGTAAGGGGAACACATAATTTAAACTAATTATGTTTACACAATATGTTGTGGTGGTACGGAATCCTGAGTATGCGAGTCTGACTCGTACACACACGACAGCTTAAAATAAAACTATGATAGCAATTGAAAAAGTTTAAAAACTTCTAAAATTTAACTGTGTTTTCTCAAAATAAAACTTTGATTAGGTACTTTGGTTTGATTGTTATGATGATTTATTTATATATTTTTCCTTCATTTAGGCCCTGTTTAAGTCTGAGACAGTTCATGAGTGACGATTAAGCTAGTGCAAGCATTATATACCACTGAACTATACTGTTTATATTAATTTTGGACACTATTTGATATCCATGGCAATTTTTTTGATATCCATGGCCTGCCAAAATAGAACATTTTTTTCTGATTAACCTATAAAGCCTACAGGTGTGCCTCATCGACATATTAGCTAGTTTTTAAACCCTTTTTTCCCCTGTATTTTTATTTTTCACCATTGATGAGAAAAAATAAAAGCCATGGATATCAACGAAGAACGTTTTTTTGAAGAATCATCCATGTGTTCGATGTAAATAACTACATGTGATGCTACGAAACTCACGGCTGCACAGTTGAAGCTCCAGTTCTTAGGATAACACTGCAATCCTCAAATCACGGGCATCACATTCATATTTGCATTTTCACCTTCACACGCACTTTTATATACTTTTATGTATCCTCATGCATCTACGGCCACTTCACTTCATCAAAACTATTGTTATAGCACTAAACTATAGTGATTTACTAATGTTTGAGACACAAAATATAAAATTCTTTGACATTTTGTGGTCTCGAAAAAATACTGACGTTTTTGATACATTCTTTGGAATTACTCTTTATTTTGAAATTGTATTCAAATTCTGTCAACCATAGGCTACTTTTCTTAATTTATGTCATAAAAACCTTTACGGAGCCGGTCGAAGGAGATCATAAACTACTTGGAGCACTTATTTCGACAAGGCGATCAACAAAAAGATAAAGAGGCAAGATTTTTGAATTCAAAATCTACAAAAAGAACAAAATCGTTCCTACGAGGTTTCCTTATCGATCCAACAACAACAAGGGTCAGTCTTCTCTTCGGCACCACAGCCGAAAGAGAAATATAGGCCAGATTCCCGGGCCAGGCAGGCCCGGGAAATTCTGAGAAAATACCGCGAAAAATCTGAAGAATTGAAGATCTATATCACTGAAGATCTAAAACTGAAGACCTCGTCATCCTCAAAGCTTCATCCTCGACTTCAAGCGGCGGGCTAGCCTGGAAAGCCCCCGCTCTACCAACCTTAACTACAAGACTTCATAGCGACGGGCCAGCCTTGAAGCCCTCGCTCGACCAACACCGTCCTCATCTTCAAGCGGCGGGCCAGCCTTTTGAGCCCCCGCATAACGAACACCCTCTTCAAACCTTCATCTTCAAGCGGCAGTCCGGCCTGGAAAGGCCTCGTTCACGGAATCGGAAACCGGAAACCGTTTCACCTCGACCGGCGTCCGCTAAGCTCCGAAGAACCGAAGACGCCTGAAGAGTTCCAAATTCTCCAAACCGAGTTTCAGATAGGCTCTCTTACTTTTATTTAGTCATCTAGGTCCTAATTCTAAGTTATAAGTAACGCTGTCAAATAAATAACCCACCTCTTAACTTCTTTCTTTCCTTTACTCTTACTTATTTCTTCTTTAAAATTAGCTTCCGTCACAGGGCGTTACTAACAGGTAACCCCTGTAACGCGACAGTTTTGTCGCCCAACTGGTTTTGTTTGACAGGGTTATTATTGTAGTCTTCCCAAAATTATTAGACTATAGTCTTCCCAAAATTCTAAAACCACACCCTCTCTTGTGTGAGTAAACTTTGAACTTTTGGCTGAACCTTTCGGAACTTTTCGGCTTAGTGTAAATCATCTCATTAACCTCATCTCATCTCGTCTACTCTCTTAGCTATTTACTTAGACCTCTATCAGGTAAATAACTCTTAAAAATGTCTCATCCTATCAAATACTCTTATCTCAATAAACCTGAGATAGAATATGAGGTTCGCATTCGCCTTGAAACGCCAGCCGAATCCCTTGTAAACTTAAAAAAACAGATAGAAACAATCTCGGAAACGCTTCCATCTACCGAAATTGTCAACTCTACTATCCCCATTCAAGAAGACCTTGAACAGGCCGAAATAACTTTGAATTTTATAGAAACTAAAATAACACAGCTCGAAACTAAGTCATCTACCTTGATTACGAAAAAAGTAGAAACTTACTTACACCACATGTACTATCGCTTGGAAAGAATGGATACTAGTGACTGTGACGCTTCCATCGAAGGAAAACTCGTTAACCTACAAAATTTTCGAACCTCGAAAAACGCTTCGATTCTCTAACCTTCTCGTCAGCAGAGTCTTCACCCCTCGTTTTTCAGGCAAATCCCACTCCTACCTGCAGTTCAGCTCCTTCTGCTTCAGCGACGATTCCACCAAATTCCATCAAGGAACTTAAAAAAATCTCTTACAATGGCACCTCATGCCCTAAATCGTATCTGACCAAACTAGAAGAATTTAGAACTGCTAGGCAAATTCCAAAAGAAAAATTCCTTGACCAAGCTTCAGAAATCTTCACTGATAAGGCTCTTCATTGGTATAGATTCCAAAAAATTAGGTACCCTAACCTAACGTGGGATCAACTTTGCGAATTACTAATCAAAGATTTTGGCGAGTACGATTATGACTACAAGCTACTAGCCACGATCAACTCGCGAACACAAGGTGAATCAGAAACTATTATCATCTATGTGTCTATCATGTTCGGAATGTTTGCCCGCCTTGAAAACAAACTTTCTGAACCTGAACAACTAAAAATCCTACTTAGAAATATTAGACCATCCTACTCAATATTCATTGCTTTAAAAAATATCTCGTCCATTGATTCTCTAATCACAGCTTGTCAAGATTACGAACGCATCCTAGACAGGGATAGGAATTTTAAGGATCCGAAACCCGCTTTCAACTCTCTAGCGACAGAATTCAACTATTCTCCCTGTTCAAAAACTCCTAACTCATCTGCCCATAATTCTGAAACTAAACAGAACTTCTATCCTAAACGCGTTAACAGTGTTACGCAATATAAAAATAAGTCAAACTATTGCTACCGCTGTCGCACAAGTGACCACTCGTTCCACTCATTTCCGGAACCACGTGATCTAGTGTGCTTCAAGTGTGGCCTAAGTGGGCATAAAATAATAGATTGTCCCAACTGCAAAAAAGACCTTAAAAACTCAAAAAACTAGCTAAGCACGACTTAGATATCTCATCCAACTTTAATCCTGAAGAATGGCAGAATTGGCTCTATAGCCTTAGAAATTTCTTTCAACTCTATAAAACTTCTTCAATTCTCTACGAGAAGGAAAGAGATTTCAACAGGCCCTTCTTAAAAATACTCTTAAACGGTTCTCCCTTCTTCGGATTATTGGATAGTGGTAGTTCAATTACCATACTTGGTAATAATTCTCACCTTGAAATCTTAAAACTGGGCTACACCCTATCCAAGTCGTGCTCTATCTTTGTAACTACAGCAGATAACCATAGAGTTAAATCGCTAGGTTATATCGACTTACCTATTACCTTTAATAACCAAACTCACATCATTAGAGGTCATGTGTTTCCTGAAATACACCCCTCAATTATTCTTGGTGTCGATTTTTGGAAAGAATTTAATCTTGTGCCAGAGCTACTAAACTCTGCTTTCTCTAACCAACTTGAATGTAACGTAGTTACTTCTTCTGAAAAGAAAATTCTACCCTACGAATTTTTAACTTCTGAACAAAAAGTCATTGCGGATGACATTATTACTCGATTTAAATCTATTTCTTTTGAAGAAAAAGGCGAACTTGGTCGTACTCATTTAATTTGTCATAAAATCGACACTGGTGATATTCTTCCTATCAAGCAGCGCTGCTACAGGCTCTCACCTGAAAAACAAAAGGCACTTATTGATGAGGTCGATAAAATGATTAGATGGAAGGTCATTGAAAAATGCGAAAGCCCTTGGCTCTCTCCTGTCCTTATCACTCCAAAGAAAAATGGTGAATGGCGCTTCTGTGTCGATAGCAGAAAACTTAACGCTGTCACTCGTCGTGATGCCTATAGTCTCCCTTTTATGAATGAAATCCTAGACCACCTTAAAAATGCCAAATACCTTTCCAGTATTGACATTGCTAAAGCTTTCTGGGAAGTCCCCTTAAATGCCCCTGATAGAGATAAAACAGCGTTTTATGTACCTGGGAGAGGAATGTATAGATTCGTCGTTATGCCATTTGGTCTGACTAACGCTCCTGCTACCCAACAAAGACTCATGGATACCTTATTTACCCCTGAGTTTGACTATAAGGTATTTTGTTATCTCGATGATATTATCATCGTGAGTCCAACTTTTGACGAACATATTTCTCTCTTACTTAAAGTCCTCGAGAAACTAGCTAAAGCTAAACTAACTATAAATTTTGAAAAAAGCCAATTTTTCAAAAAGGAACTTAAATACCTTGGTTACGTGGTTGACGAACACGGTTTACGTGCTGACCCTGATAAAATCCGCGCTATCCTCGAATTTCCAACCCCTACTAGCAAAAAAGAAGTCCGAAGATTTCATGGTACTTGTAGCTGGTTCAGACGATTCATTCCCAACTTCAGCACCTTAGCTGCTCCTCTCAATAAATTATCTTCAACTGGGAAGAATGCTCCAAAATTCGTTTGGACTCCTGAAGCCAACACCGCCTTCCTAAAACTTAAAGAATTGTTAGTGACTACTCCAGTTCTTGCCTGTCCTGACTTCGAACTTCCTTTTGCCGTTCACTGCGACGCCTCGAACCATGGAATTGGAGCCATGCTCACGCAGATCCAGAACGAGAAAGAAGTTGTCATTGCCTACATGAGCAAATCCCTCAACAAGCAAGAACAAAATTATTCTACTACAGAAAGAGAGACTCTTGCTGTAATTACTGCTCTTGAACATTGGCGTTGTTACTTAGATAACGGCAAACAATTTACCGTCTTCACTGACCATGCCGCCTTGAAATGGTTTCTCAATCTATCCAACCCTTCTGGCAGGCTAGCTAGATGGGCACTTCGTCTCTCAGCCTTTAACATTGATCTGAAACATAAACGTGGTAAAGATAACGTTGTTCCAGATTTACTCTCACGTCCTAATAACGCTACTGCTGCTCTTCAAATGGTTGCTCCAATTGCTCAGAACAACCCTCCCTCTTCTCCTGAAGACCACTATAATAAACTACTAGAAGGTTGTCGTGACAATCCAGACAGTTACCCAAATTATACCTTTAGAGACAACAAATTACTTCGGTGTACTCATAGTCCCCTATCTCTTACAGACGACTTTATTTGGAAAGAAGTACCTCCACCATCTGAAAGAGAAACACTTATTAGAAGTCATCATGGCTCAACATCAGAACCTCATCTAGGAATCTTTAAAACTTATAAAAAATTGTCCTTGTTATATTATTGGTCTGGCATGTTTAAAGATATATCTAATATTATATCGGGTTGCGAATTATGTTTAGCTTATAAACAGTCCAACCATTCCCCTTATGGCCCGATGGGCAAACCAAAGATCTGCTCGAGACCTTTTCAATGCATATCTCTTGATCTAATCGGTCCCTTACCGATGACTAGAAAACGCAATCAACACATCCTGGTGGTGAATTGCTGCTTCACGAAATACTCTCTAATTTTTCCTATAAAACGAGCTACGGCTTCAAATATCATCTTCTACTTAGAAAACTTTGTCTTTCTTGTACATGGTGTACCACAAACTATTATAATGGACAATGGATCTCAATTCCAATCACGAGAATTTCACAACCTGATTAGGAAGTACGAGATGCCATTTGCTAACTTCAATCCCCATTATTGTCCACAAGTTAATCCTACTGAAAGGTATAATAAAACAATTATTACCGCCCTAGCTTCCCTCGTTGGCGATGACCATAGAACATGGGATATCCATCTGCCGATTATACAGGCTGCCTTGAATAATTCTGTAAATGCGGTAACAGGTTTTACCCCTTCATTCCTAGTTTTTGGTCGTGAACCTTTTACTTCTGGTACAATCTTTTCTCAGGGTTACGATGTCAACGAATTCACCTTTTTGCCAAGAGATATCTATGCGAACAATATCGGATTACTCTCTTCAATATTCGATAAAGTTCAAGTTGCTCTCCACGTGGCTCATACAAAAAATGCAGCACGTTACGACTTAAGGCATTCCTTTAAAGAATTTAACGTCGGCGACTTAGTCTGGCGAAAGAATTACGTACTTAGCAATGCTGGCACATACTTTAGTGCTAAACTTGCCCCTAGATATAAAAAATGTAAGGTAATTCAAAAATTATCGCCCTTAGTGTATATACTAGAAGACCCAAGCGGAACAAGAAGTCGCTGGCATGTCAAAGACTTTAAAATATAACGTTCTCTTTGTTATATTGCCCTTTTGTAAATAGTTGTAAATATTTCACCTTATCCTTTAGGTCGGCTCTTCAGCCAGCTAAAGACCCCTTTTAACTTAATCTTATTTTGTGGTTGGCCCTCAACCAACTACACTCGCTAGTGTTCTCTCAACTCACTAGCAAGTGACTAGTTCTTCTTAAACTGAACTCCCTAGTGCTCCCTTGACTCACTAGGAAGTCACTAACTACTAAGTAGATATTCTTTAACTCCCTAGTGCTACCTTGACCCACTAGGAAGTTACTTTAGAAGTTCTTCTTCTAAACACCTTAGTGTTTCCTTACGGAGCGGTTGACAACTCTTTAAACAAGCCCCTGTTAGTGTAAATAGTCTGGGTTTTCATTAAACGAGCGGGTGACGACTCTTGTAAAGCCTACGTCAGGAGAGTGTGACTTCTCTGGAGTTTGTGTCATAGAATGTGAACCTTACCCCAACCAATGATTGTGTGATGAATGAAAGATAGAATAGTGTTAGGTTAGCGTACGTGTGTAGAGACGGTCACTTAATAGAAACTGTCTTCTAAATACTGAATTAAGACGAGTTTTCTTGTACATATTTTCTTAAACCAAAATTTTAACCAAAAAAATTATTTTCCTTAGAAAAAAAAATTTTTTTTTGGGGGTTTTTGGGGTATTGTAGGGTTCACCCTACCCTTGTATGTGTTCGATGTAAATAACTACATGTGATGCTACGAAACTCACGGCTGCACAGTTGAAGCTCCAGTTCTTAGGATAACACTGCAATCCTCAAATCACGGGCATCACATTCATATTTGCATTTTCACCTTCACACGCACTTTTATATACTTTTATGTATCCTCATGCATCTACGGCCACTTCACTTCATCAAAACTATTGTTATAGCACTAAACTATAGTGATTTACTAATGTTTGAGACACAAAATATAAAATTCTTTGATATTTTGTGGTCTCGAAAAAATACTGACGTTTTTGATACATTGTTTGGAATTACTCTTTATTTTGAAATTGTATTCAAATTCTGTCAACCATAGGCTACTTTTCTTAATTTATGTCATAAAAACCTTTACGGAGCCGGTCGAAGGAGATCATAAACTACTTGGAGCACTTATTTCGACAAGGCGATCAACAAAAAGATAAAGAGGCAAGATTTTTGAATTCAAAATCTACAAAAAGAACAAAATCGTTCCTACGAGGTTTCCTTATCGATCCAACAACAACAAGGGTCAGTCTTCTCTTCGGCACCACAGCCGAAAGAGAAATATAGGCCAGATTCCCGGGCCAGGCAGGCCCGGGAAATTCTGAGAAAATACCGCGAAAAATCTGAAGAATTGAAGATCTATATCACTGAAGATCTAAAACTGAAGACCTCGTCATCCTCAAAGCTTCATCCTCGACTTCAAGCGGCGGGCTAGCCTGGAAAGCCCCCGCTCTACCAACCTTAACTACAAGACTTCATAGCGACGGGCCAGCCTTGAAGCCCTCGCTCGACCAACACCGTCCTCATCTTCAAGCGGCGGGCCAGCCTTTTGAGCCCCCGCATAACGAACACCCTCTTCAAACCTTCATCTTCAAGCGGCAGTCCGGCCTGGAAAGGCCTCGTTCACGGAATCGGAAACCGGAAACCGTTTCACCTCGACCGGCGTCCGCTAAGCTCCGAAGAACCGAAGACGCCTGAAGAGTTCCAAATTCTCCAAACCGAGTTTCAGATAGGCTCTCTTACTTTTATTTAGTCATCTAGGTCCTAATTCTAAGTTATAAGTAACGCTGTCAAATAAATAACCCACCTCTTAACTTCTTTCTTTCCTTTACTCTTACTTATTTCTTCTTTAAAATTAGCTTCCGTCACAGGGCGTTACTAACCCTGTAACGCGACATATATAATTGTGCTGTCATATTTCACCACTCCAAGTGTTGACTGGAAGAGATATCTGCAGAAATAGGTAAGTTCGCCACGTACACAATTTACTTTATTTTACGTTGTTCATGTGTGGAGTAAAGTACTTATTGAGCATGAATGAATTTTGTATTTTATAAACGGTGTGTCACTTACTACTTTATTTTTGTCGGGATAGCAACTACAGGGTGCACTCTAAGTCGATAGCGGAACTTTATGTAGGCTGTCTACTGATAAATACAAACAACTTAGACGAAAAAAATGGAGCGAAAAAAAAATCTGCTGTTTCATACATTTGGCGCAGTACTGAGTCGAGCTTTTGTATGGAACGGCAGATATTTTTTTCGCTCAATATTTTTAGCCACCTAGTGTAACTTGTTTGTATTTATCAGTAGATAACCTACTTAAAGTTCCGCTATCGACTTAGAGTGCACCCTATAGTTTTGATTCATGGAGCAGAGACGGCCCTCGCGACGTCGTAGCCAGCCTCTGACTGCGCGACGGAAGCAGCTGATCTGTGATCTGTAGAGGATGGTATAGGTGCTGGGTTGTATAGGATGGTATAGGTGCTCGATTCTCCTTAATGAAATCGTTCTGTAGCAGACCTCCGAGACAAGTAAGCACTTCACTTTTCCCTTCACCGCGAACGTGGAACCCAGGCGTAGTGTAAATCCGGAATGAATCGGTCAAGCGATATTAACTATCTATACTCATAAAGCTAGCTAGAGCTAGTTTGTAACGCAGTTGTGTCTCGATAGGTTCCCAGTTGTAGGCTTCGATAGCGATTTATGAATGCTGTCTGTCCTTTTAAGGCTTTTCTAGTATAACAAAGAATATTCTGATTCTAGATTCTAGAGAGGTGCACTGACTGCCAACTTCCGGTGATGGAGAGGAACTTCAAGAAAAAGAAGATTTTAGAGGATTAGTTCGGTGGTTGTAGGAGAAAAACGAGGAAACCCTGATTTTGTCCTATCACGCCATTGCGTGACAGATTTGAGGCCGTTTTTCTAGCAGAGCCAGCTTTGCTTTAGATCCGACAGGCAGGGCGAATAGTTTTTTGACTGACTTTAAAAAAGGTATTTTTAATTTATATGTGTGTTACCTCAGAACTTTTTTCTACGTGAACCGATTTTGAGGATTCTTTTTTTGTTTGTAAGGGTATACTTCCCATGTGGTCCCATAAAAATGGTGAAGATCTGATGGAGAACCTCGGAGATGGAGAACAGAACTCCTCAACGGACAGCAGCAAATCACTCGGAATCAGTGCAATAGCTTAATAACACCTTTTCACTAGTGATAAGTCGTTATTTCATTTTTATTTTGTATTATTTTCATTCCCTCGTCTCGGGCAGGTAGAAAACTGTCGGAAAACGAATAACTAGGTACCTACTCTACTATTCTGCCAAACCCGCTCCTCTGACATGGCTTTGAAAAAAAGAGTCCATTGGTGTCTTTTTCCTTTCATACCATCTCGAGTTTTGCTACCAAGTTGAGGGGTCATATTGTCATAGTAGGTATGCGACCGTTTCAATGCACCTTATTTAGACGATTCTTCAAAGATTGTCTCCTGTCATCGTGTCTCGTTTTTTAAATGACTTCAAAAAAGGAGGTGGTAAGTTCTCAATTCGATCCGCACAGATCGCGTCCTTCCACTCCCCAACGAAGACATAATCACAGAGCGGCTTGGCCTTACTGGTTCAAGCGAGCGAGCTTGTAAGTTTAGTGATTGTTTTCTTTCCTTACGACTTATGCAAACTGCTGTTGCATCACGTAACAGCAGAGGCATTGTGTCCAAGCAAAAGGCCAAGGACGGCCACAAGGCCGGAGCCGCCGACCCCAGGGAGCGATGACCGACCGCTGGACAGCCGCCACTTCACTCATCTTCATGCCACTAGACAGCGGCTCTCAACCTCAAAGCCTATTTGGATTAGGTATTCTTTACCGATTGGCTATTAAGCAGCATCGGGCACGTCAGTTTTTTTTTTATTTATTAAATTCTTAATTAATTAATCTTATTTATTACCCGACTACGCGAAGCAAAAAGGAGGGTTATGATTTTAGCATCGTATGTATGTATGTATGTATATATGTATGTATGTATGTATGTATGTATGTATGTATGTATGTATGTATGTATGTATGTATGTATGTATGTATGTTTGTGTGTTCATCTGTTCCCTCGCAGAGCCTAAACTACTCGGCCGATTTCAACAAATGAGGTGTCGTTGGATTTGTCTTAATCACCCAGGTAACATAGGATAGTTTAATTTTGAAAAAAATCAAGATGGCGGCCGTGCTGCGCCCTAAAGCGGTGGACCTAAAAATAAAAATTATCGGATACCATCGTCATGGGTATCAAATGAAAGGGCTTTAAAAGACCTTTTCAAAAATGTAAAACACATGTAGCGTCAACATAACAAATAGAACAAAAAATTCCAAAATGTGTATTTTTTTGCCCTTCTTGGTTCTATTCTGGGTGATCGTCCAAAATTACTTACTAAAAAGCTCGAAAAAAAATAGAAGTTAAAAACTAACACCCGACTACTAAAAGGCTTAAAACAAGACCTGTTTATCCTTAAAATAGACTCATAGATAATTAATCGTAGTCGGAGGACACCACATTCGCATTTGATAAACCGATGGCCTCCGACTACGATTAATTATCTATGAGTCTATTTTAAGGATAAACAGGTCTTGTTTTAAGCCTTTTAGTAGTCGGGTGTTAGTTTTTAACTTCTATTTTTTTTCGAGCTTTTTAGTAAGTAATTTTTAAGTAACAATCTCGCCAAACTGCAAAGCAGTTTGTTGGCGATGCGCTCTGATTTTATTACATTATTAATCTATATATTTAATTATGTAGGTACTTTATATAGCAAAATATTAATAACATAAAAGATCTATGGATGGGTGACATAATTATTATCATAATGAACTTTACTTGGCCGCGGTTGTTGTTTATTATTAACTGAAAGCCAATTGGTCCAATGGAAATAGCAGGCAGGTACTGATTTATATGTTGGCATGGATTAAATGTAATTCAAACATCATTTATGCTGCTTCTATAAGCCTGCAGTTCATGATCATGGTTACGACCAAAAAGCTTGAAGAGTGTTAAATAGGGTGAATAATTTTATTATTCTCGTTTATTTTCTTACAATGAAAGAGCCCTACAACACTCAGCATTGTGTGGTGAAAGGGTTTTGATTTTCTAGTAAAGATGCAAGCTATCCAAATTGAGAACCACTGGTGAAGTCAGGTTTCACCTAGAAGCGTAGCAAAACGATAACGCCGAGCATATTATTTTTATTTCACGACTGCTACAGCCGTGTGACTGACTCGAAGCACTTTATAGGCCATTGCTCGTTTCAATTCCTGCCGATGAAGATTTTTACGTTTCACTGATACTTACTGCCGATTTCTGAATTGAGAAATTCGCTAAGCAAATGGGTAAGTATCGTCCTGTCTCTGACAGGGCCTTAAGCCCGGTTTCTGAATTGAGAATTTCACTAACCAAATGCTTAAGTATCATTCTGTCACATTATCTTGTGTGAAATCTGCAGAGACAGGACGATACTTAAACATTTGGTTAGTGAAATTCTCAATTCAGAAACCGGGCCTTAGTGTTTTTGGTTTGAACACTCGATAAGCTGCTGATAGACTTGAGCATTCACTTGTAACATCATTCAGCATTCGCAGTTTCTAAATTATTCGATCTGAACAACGAACAGAGCCAAGCATAGAGTCAAACACCGTCATGTACTACTGAAACCGTAAAAATGCGGCTTTAGAAACCGCTGTTTGGCGCCCGCCCACTAAGCAATCGAGCTTCCCATTCGAAGTCCTCATATCTTCGACCATAAAATTGTTGTTCAAAGCTTTTTAATACGCAACAATAGCTTGCTAATGATGTTTCCACATTATTGACCAGTGAATAGGTACTGTCCGATGGGTTAATTGGCAGTATTTATAAACGCACATACAAACAGGATGGGATGTTCAAAAGGTGAAGGACTGTGTCCCTAACCTAATGATGGAACTCGTGTGCGTTATCACCACAATGTATTTACGGATATCGGATATAAATACAGAAGAGCATGCAATCGATAGTCTATTAAAGTGTTTACTACATTACTTTCATCGTGACGTAGAGTCGCGACATAAAAGCCGCGTATTCACAGTCATAGTACCTACACTTGGACAAAGTGCGTCATCAAAGTAAACAAATGCTTCTGTGTGCTTATTCTGTAAAAAAATCCGCAAGACTACAAAAAAGCTACAAGCTACAAAACCACAAAATTCACGGCCAACATAATATTGTTGTGAATGTTGCGTGTGGGAAGTTACAACTTACAACTGAAAGCAGGAAAGCAGTAAAATATAACTTCGACATCGGTTAACGACGCACAGTGGTCGATTTGTACGATTTAGGCGGCCAAAACTATTTTATGCTTTATTTCAGTAATAAATACGACAACAAATGCTAATCTGGTATTTTAGAGTGAATATATATGTTTATCCCTATTCGTTTCATTGAAAGCGTATTTTTCTATACAAAAAAACATTTCTGTGAAAATATTTTTGTAAATAGCGCCAATGTTTTTAAATTTTCTTTAAATCTCCCTTTGGTGTAAAATATATATTTTGAGTTCATTTGAATTATCGAAATCGGCTTAGTAGTTTTTGATATTTGGGTTAAGAATTATCACAATTTGTTAAGTAAAAGACGGCCGTACATAAAAAAAATGTTTATTCTCTACAGTCTGCATGCCTATTTAAATTTAAAATAAAATATGGATGACAAAAAAATACAGTATACACTAAAATTAAATGGTCAACAGTTATTACCACATTATTATACTAAATGTTACTTACAATGTTAGGTACCGAATCATAAACAATAAGACAATATTTTATGAAAGTTTAACATACAAATTGTTATGTTACTCTTTAAAAGACAATTCTTCCTCACCGTCACTTTCCATGCATTTATCACAAGTGCCTTTTGTATTTGGCTCTGCAGGAAGCAAAAGCTCCAAAGTTTCCTGCAAAAATGGTTTTGATCGGATCTTCTTTTTTTTTCTCATTGAACTGATGAGTGGATCTGATGTCAAGAGTAACCTGTGATAAATATCAAGGTTACAGTCTTCGCGTGAAAACTTTCGAGCAAAGTTTAGACGGTATGAGCGAAAGTGCTTATTACGAGCTTCTGCAGCTTCCTCCGAAAGTTGACCAATAGGCACTAGAGAATTTTCTATAACTTTTCCACCATGTACCAAAATTTTATGCATGGTAGGAGTCATAGAATGCCAACCATATAACTCTACATACAGTTTTGCTGTCTCCATGGCGTATTCATCAAATTTCGGGACATCTATTTTGTGACCGCTTGATATGGCTTCCAAAATAACTTTAATTCTATAAATAAAATTAAAGTCTATTCCCGTTATTTCAGCAGCCAGATGTGGGTTTTCAAAAAATCTTCTACTAGTATTGCCGTCATTTGTGTTACCAAAATTACATTTTGGCATATCTACCAAGATACCTACTTCTTCTCTGAATCTTTTCTGAATCTCTTTTTTTTTTTGTTGTTCTAGCATCTTTTCTGCTTTGGTTCTTTTTTCACGGTATTTCCCAACGGGCAATTTATAAGCTAAATGTAAAATACTCTCGAATAATCGAATTCTGGCATGTAAAGTTGATAGGCCAAATTCAAGCGATTCTGGGTGAATTTCGTTTTTTTTACTTAAGTCATTAAAGTTTTTTGAAGTGGCTCCGCATATGTAGCATCTACTCGTTGATTTGGTGTCAGTCGCCGCATTGCAAACTTTGCCGTCCACCATGGTCATTTTAAGACTGTGGCTAACCGAGAATTTTTGCCCATTCAGTTCCAATTCCGTGGCTTTTAGGGACTTCACACTGTCCCGAACGTAATTTATTTCATCTTTTGTAATGTCTGTAGACTCTTTTATAAATCTGAATCGTATCGGGCGGCAATATCGTGGTGAAGAAGGAGTCGGGTTTTGCCAAACCATTTTTGTTTTGTCTTCGCCGCAAACAATTTGTAGAGGCACGAATGAGCTCAAAAATATATTTGCATCCGAGTCGGCGTCATTCATTAACTTTTGTTTGTATTGAGCTTGTTGTGAACCATCACAACCCCATTTGCAGATAATCTGCAAGGAATTTCTCTCAGTTTCTGTAAGAGTCATTAGTACTTCTTCGAGGAAAATTGATAATCGCGTGACGGTGTGATCTAACAAAGATTGTAGATCACTTTCAGCACAGGAAGCGGTCACTCGTAGCGTCTCTTTGGGTGGGTAACATTCCTGTTTAGCCTTCAACACTAATTCGTAGCACGGGTAAAAGCTTCTGTTGGTTGCTCGCACAATTTCATATTGACTTCGTGTCAAATCAGCGTCCACGCACATTCGCAGTGCCTCCCGAGGCGTAAGGGGATCTTGTGCCTTTGATTTGGAATGTCTTTTTTTACATTCGTTTGCGGCTGCAGGCGAATTTGTAATATCTTTTAGGACTTGCGAGGCGTTTCTTTTTCCTTCTTTTTGTAAAATTACTTGCGCTGCGTGAACTATCACTTCTTTGCCTACAGAGGAGCGAACTTCTTCTGTTTTCCTCCTTTTAGTTCTTTCACTACTTTCACTGAATGTTTTGCTAGGTCGTCCTGACTTATTATGCGTTTTTATGGGCATCTCGAACGTTCCTGCTAACCATGCATCATTGCTTATAAGAAATTTTTCTAGCGTGTTGCGTGCTTTGGACCATCTCTTTTTTATTTATGTTTTAAAATATGAAAATTTATGATTTATATACTTTTTGTCTTCGTCGGAGTCCCCGTAAGACACTAACAAATAATTTTGTAAGTATTCCAATTTGTCGTTTATTGATGGAGAGTTTTCCTCAATCATCTTATCAAAAAGATATCTGCGAGTTACTACCTCCATGCCCGAGTAACTTGATGAACCTAGAACAACGAAAAGGAATTTTAACGCAAAAGAAACAAAAAAGGAATTTTTCTCACTTTCTGCCTAAGTTAATGAATTATTATTTTTCTCGCGAAGTGGTCAAAGGTGGTGGCTATTTTTTTTGTGGTTATCTGCTCAAAGAGCTATACTATTAGAAACCATAAGGAATTTAACTCGGACGGTCTCGGAAGTACAACATTTTTACTATTGAAAATAAAAAAATGATAATATTTTCTATGAAAAAGGGCTATCTTTGATACGTTGTAACTGCACTAAATATTGATATTCCTTATCTTAATTTAAATTATATTTGAAGGAGCTTACCTGAATTTTCGACTTCCATCACTTTCACTTGTAACTGAATAATATCCAATGAAATATTCACTTTAGAATATCGGTTGCGCTAAGAGTGTCGAGAACGAACGCGTACAGCTTGCGCGACGATCAAGTTCCGACTACCTGTGGGGGCGCGCACGCAGTTCTAGGAACTGGGGAGGGGTGGGGTTTGGGCAGTCGGGGTGTCTATTTTTCCGGGAATCAATTAGTTTTGTTATAAGTTAACTTTGAGAAATGGACTTTTGGCCGCCTAAATCGTACAAATCGACCACTGTGCGACGAGAAACCGCTATGAAATGAGTTATAGGTATCTACAGTGAGCCAGAAGGTTTGGACAGCCACTCATATTGCCAATGTAGTCTCATTGGTTCATAGTTCACACACTAAACCGATGAAAAAATGAATACCATTAGTTCAGTCAATTGAACTGACACATGATACCTTAAATAAACATGTTCACACACAAGACATTTCAGTAACAAGCCTCTGAAATATCTCGAAAAAGTTGATCAGTGTAGATCTAAATCACAATACAGAAAAAACTCAAAACTCTACCTAGCTAGAGCGTCAGCATGTTAGAAAAAGAGATCGGCCCTTATACTCGTAAAAGGTACGGCGCTTACAAGTTCTACAATACTGTTGGATAGAGCCATCCGTTACTTTACAGCTGTCTCTACAATATAGTATGTACTGTACCATAAAATATCTAAATTACCAATTTACCCGTTTTGAAAGTGCGGATTGCACCGCGCGCCTAAAGGTCTCTCCACATTCACGCCGCGCAGCTCAGCACTCGCTTGGGGTGGAGTCAGTTTTGTATAGAAAACCGACGCACGGGGCGGCATGTAAATACTTTTCGTGCTATGAAGCGCTCCCTAGTTGGACTGGATTAGCCATTCTCCATCTATTTGCAAAGTTAATTAGGCGCGGTCAGTCTATGCATGGGTGACCGCTAGTGGCAATATCATAATGAGCGCTTCCATGCTTCGGCAGGCAAGTTAGATCGTTGGTTCCGGGTGTTGTTGATGTCAGTGGCCCTTTAGACGGCCTAAAAGCTCAGATACTATGGGTGGCCACTACCCCATACGATTACCTACCTAACACTTTTCGTGGTTCGCGGCTTGCATGTGGAGAGACCTTAAGGATTCACAGCAGTGATACGACCTTCTTCCGCATCCAGGTCATACTGGTTTGGGCCGTCGGCGGGTCAAGTTCTCGGACGACCATTCAATTAGCACAATTTTGTAGAGCTCCTTGGCTTGGCTGTGTAAATTAGGCTTTATTAGAAAGACAATACAACCTACTAGCGTAAGTGAACACCAGAGGAAAGGAAGTATGGCATAGGAGTCCGGGGAATGGCGAAAAGAGTGTCAGACTAGAAATATTCCTCCTCTTATCTACTCTTATCTAAAACCCAGATAGATGTCCGTAAGTATCTATGGTTGTATCTCTATCTATCCCACTCTACGTAGTTCAAAAGAGTACGATAGATCTAGTTATAAACCCATAGATACGGCCTAACTCATTCTTGTGCTAAGCCAGCCGGTTGGTAAACTTAGGGGCATAGCAAATCATACGATATATACTTGTTGAATCATAACGTTTGTTGCAAACAATTTTGCTCCAATGATTTAAAAAAAATAACTCGATAAGCGGTTGTTAAATCATTCGTACAACAAGGCGTGAACACGGCTATTAGATTTATTGATCACTTCAACCTTGATCTTAGCGTTAAAATAGAATTAAATGTGTGTAAAAAATATCTCTCTTCCTTCACGATGAGTAACTAACACCATTTATGGTCTTCTCTGTTTGTATTATCTACATACAGGATGTCCCGTAATTCAACGTCATGCGGGAACTGGGTGAAAGGGCATATCATAACGGTACTGGGAAAAAAATCCTTGTCGCTCGTCCAAAAATTATAAGCATTTTTTTGAAAATTTTGAAAATGTATACCACTTATTGAGCCTTCCTGATCAGACGGTCTAAGTAGCTAAATGTCCAACAGCGCGAAACGTCTAATGAGCAGTAAGTCTAATTAGCAAATTGTTCATGTAGCAAAACGTCCAACTATCAGATGGTCTGTATAGTGGGTTTAAACTAATGGGAACATTTAGTTAACTTGATAGAAAATAAAAATAACACAGGCATACTATACATAAACATAATAAAATATTATTATATCACACACAAACACCTATTATACTATTTTTTATTTTTATTTCATTATTTACCTTTTTAATTACACCAACATACTTAATTAAGGTTTGTTGTTTTTAAACCTATTTTACTATTAGCGATCACGCGCCTTCTATGCATATACCTAATGGGCACGCTGAAAAACAGCGTCGCTAACGCCTATATGGCGTTGGCGGCACAGCTGAGCGTGTCCCTTTACCAAAAATGTATAGTGTTTTTAGTTCATAAGGTTCAACATGTTGTAAACTTTTTGGTAATAAACCTTTTTTTTTCTTATTCCTATTCTTATAGCAGTAGCACATGGTACGTGATCGCATAATTTCTCATTTGCCGTATTTTTTTTCGCATAATCCTTAATAACCATGCTATCATTGTTGATATTGATAATAAAATCTCAGCAAGAGACTGAAAGCCTCAGCCTTTGAAGCCTGAGGATGATATCATCGATGTAATTTTATTAAGTAACTATTAAAGTAAAATAAGTACTTTCCAGCAGCGGAAAAAAGTCACGCTTATTCAATACGATTGTTCTACGATTTCTATCTAAAAAGAATCGAAAGATGGTCGTTCATACGTAACGTTGATAAAAAATAGTTTTTTGTTTAATATACCTACTTAATTACGTAGAGAGAAGCGTTTTTTTTTTTCACTTATTCAAGTGAATATAGCGAAAAAAAAAACTAAGTAGTCGGAACATGGCTCTTTAGCTTCGGTGCCATGTTTTTTTCTTAGCATATTTTTTTTTTGCAACGTTCCCCTTGCCGCGCGTGGTCACGATCGGCCATTACGCTCATCGTGGATCCATCAAAACTTGCCTCGGCAGTGGGCCTCTCCCATACAACCACTGATTGATACCAAACCGAACCGACTGATGGGAAGTAGTGAACTATTTGCACCAATCCGTCCGTAATCCGTCGACGTGAAATTATTTAGAGAATACGCAGGGCGCAGGGCCCCGATTTTTTCCTAGTCGCGAATCGCGATGCAATTTAAACGCCGTTTTAATTGCCTCCCGATTGCATCCTTTCAACAAAGACAAGTGTGACAAGCACGATTGTAATGCAGAATAGCGATTTAACGGCTGTGGTAATCGAAACGCAATCACCTTGCACTGCACTGCTAACATTGCTTGAGCCCAGATATCTCATTATTTATGGCGGTATACCTACACGGTCCAATATCGGTGACCAAACCGAATCTGAGACCCCAAGGCACATGATCCAAAATACCTCGACGCATAGAATTAAGTCTATGCCTCGACGAATGTCTTGACTTCACAAAGCGAAACTCGAGGCAGGTAATCATTCAAAACTACTTCGTATTGACATTTCTCGTATTCGGATCGGATGCAGTGCGTACCTAATCGCTCTAAAGATATCGGGATATGGGCAGAGGCCCAATGATGAAGCTAAGCGAGTGTCAGAATTCATTACCCATCATGAACAGGCAAATATGATTATTACCCATCAGTGTACAGTACGGCACAATTATTATAAAGCCACTATAAGGTTCTAGAAATTAATGTTGGATGCATGTAGGGTCTGACTCTACCTATTATAGTTTTACACAAATTGTAAGAGGTATTTTGATGTGATTCATACCGACAATAGAAACAATATTTGAGAGGCGTAGGCGTAGTATAGGTAACCATGAGTGTCATGCGCTAAACGAGATTCATATTGTATGTGATTTGAGTTTGGAGTGATGATTTATAGTCAACTATAATAAAATAGGTGTGCAATAGATAGGGTAAAATAGTGTATTCATTCTAGATTTCAATGTATGGGCAAAACGGCAAAATTTATAATTAAAATTTATTGCTGCTATGTTATACCTATATACGAGTACATTATAATACACAACTCTCCCACCCCCCCCGCACGCCGCTTAACCCATCCCCCCCTTGAAAAGTGTCCCGTTTTACAGATTTTCTCAATTTTCAGGAAAACTATACAAGCTAGGACAAAATGGTCAAAGACTGAATTATTAATCAATAAATTACCAACAAATAAGTACTAATATTCATTTTGATACGATTTATAGTTTCCAAGCTATGGTGCATCAAAGATTACAAAAATGTGCGCTTGGCAGAAATAAAACATTTAATACACAAGAAACCATAAATATTTATTATTTTTACAAGCCATCCTGTCCGAAGATTTTCTTGCGTGGTGTCATTGTAATAAGCAACTCATTACAAGAATATAAGCCAAATTTCAGCGCCCTAGTTTAATTAATTAATAAGTTATCGTCCTGAAAATAGATAAATCCGGAAGTTACCTGCAATTGTGGAGCAAATTGACGATTTTGCCGTTATAAAGTTCCTTATCAATGAGGAATAAGCTCCGAAAATCTAAATTTAAAAGGTGGGAGCCATTTATGGGGATCATTGCCCTTCCAAAACATTGATTTATTAGTGGCATGGACTTTTAAAATAAGGTAGAGAGTCGATTGAAGATGTCCGCCGCCCGCCCGAGACACCTTTTTGACTCCACCACATCGAATACATCGAAAAAATCGATAAAGTTGTATTGGAAGACGCCCGGTTGTCAAACAAACCTCTATCTGCAATAATCGGAGTATCAGAAACCATAATTTTGAGGATACTTAATGAACATCTTAGTATAAAAAAAGTCACTGTAACTTTGGCGCCGAGAATGCTCAAGCCCCACTTCAACACTTTTTGGAGGTCTATGGTGGAGAACCAAAAGGCGTTTTGGCACTAATGGTGACTGAAAGTGAAAATTTGGTTCATCATTATGAATCCGAGTCCAAACAAGAGTCGATACGCTGGCATAAAAAGGGTACAACCCCCCCTTACAAGTTTAAGGTGTCAAAATCAACTGGTAAGATGATGGCGACGATTTTTCGGGTCACTGAAGAAATTTTGTTAATAGACTACAAATAAAAGGTGTCAATATAACCGGAGAATATTACGTTTCACTATTGGAAAAAATAAAGTAAGCCATCAAAGAAACTAGAAGAGAAAAATGGTCTCAGGGTGTTGTCTTTTTGCAAGACAATTAGCCCGTTTACAAGTGTTACACTGCGATGGCTGCCTTACACAGATGTGGGTTTGAGACACTCGTTTACTCTCTCTACAGCCTAGACCTAACCCCCAGCAATTTTGATTTATTTCTGAAAATTAAAAAAATACCTTCGAGGAAGAAAATTTTCCGACGATAGAAAAAAGAAGTCAAAGATGCCATTTTGACCCATTTTCAGGGCAAGGAAGATTTTTTTTTTTCAGCGTATAGTAAAGCTTATTCTAAGATTCAAAAAGTGAGCTTCAGAAGGACTATGTTGAAAAGGATTTTTTTATTTTTTTTATCCCACTTACAACCGCGAACCGCGAACTTAATTCCGCGAACTTTTGGACCTCTCGTATATTCTCGCCTTGTATGGGGCAAACCGAAAAAAGTATAAACGAGTTACGAATTTGCGATACGTCTACTTCAACAAATACGTTGGCCACAAAGTCACCAGCTCCACAGTTGATACTGAAAATAGTAGGTATCATGCAGCTTCAAAAAAGCCTGCGGAAAAAGATGTCTATGTGTCAATGCTGGATTGCGTTGTTCCATCATGTGCATTTATTGCCAAGATAATGATGACGATACTGATTCTTTTAGATATTAATAACTACAGAAACGCATGTCTTGTAAAAATAATAAATATTTATGGTTTCTTGTGTATTAAATGTTTTATTTCTGCCAAGCGCACATTTTTGTAATCTTTGATGCACCATAGCTTGGAAACTATAAGTCGTATCAAAATGAATGTTAGTACTTATTTGTTGGTAATTTATTGATAAATAATTCAGTCTTTGACCATTTTGTCCTAGCTTGAATAGTTTTCCTGAAAATTGAGAAAATCTGTAAAACGGGACACTTTTCAAGGGGGGGAGGGGGTAAGCGGCTTGCGGAGGGGGTGGGAGAGTTGTGTATTTTAATGTACTCGTATATAGGCATAACATAGCAGCAATAAATTTAAATTATAAATTTTGCCGCTAAAAAATTTAGAATGAATATACTAAAAACACGAAATCTTTATACGTATTTATTCGGATACTTTCATATTTTATACATGGTGTTTTAGATTTTGAGTATAAATTTTTTTTTCAACCTGGTTCAAATATAGTTGGTATGTTGATTATTGCGTGGTGCTACCATGGTAACTGCAGTCGGCAGAAGACTGCATATTGACAGAATTTACTGTATAATGTTTACAAAAATAAAAAAATTCTAGATGTAATGTAAAAAAAAAGCAATGATTTAGGTAAGTACAGTCGGCCACAGTCTCAGATACCCCTTTTTGTTCGATTGGCGCCCTTATGCCACGCGCGATAAGAGCTGCCATGGGGTATCTGACATTGTGGCCGACCGTACCTATTTTTATTTTCAACAGAGTAAGCTTGCCTTATGCGCATGCTCATGTATCTACTAATAATCTCATCGCAGATGATGTTATCAAAACTAATTTGCATATCTAGCACATTAATCTGCAGAACCGCAATGTTTTAGCTAGAAATAGGTAAGTACAAATCTACTGGATAAGACTACCTCAAGATCCAAGACTCTATCTAGGTAAGACCTAATGTAATGAAGTTATTATTATGAAGGTTTCTTAGAAGGACTTGCATCAGCAGCCAACTACCTAACTCTGAGTTAATTTGACATTTTCATACAATTTTTGACGTTAACTCAGTGTTAACCCTGGTTGACGCAAGTGGAGCTTATTATTTTATCTTTGCAAGTAATTGTAAATATGTACTGTAAGAATCACAGAACTGATACTCTATGTAAAATTGTATTTTTCTCTTCTGAGTTCATTTTTAATCCATGCCTGATGGAAAATTTAAATTGACGTGACAATGACAATGAAATTATTCACCATCGATCGAATAAGCTACTTACCTAGTGATGCTATTGGTTTAGTCCGAAAAAAAAATCATCGCCACATAATTATGGGATTGTATGCAGCGAGGTATTTTTCTGGGCGGGGTATGACTCGGTATGAGTAAATTGTACAACTTCAAAACATTTATTAGGTAGTTTATCTGTTGTATTTCGGTGGTGGATGTTAGCTCCTTCTGCTGGAAAAGGACCGCCTGTTTAAAACAAATAGCAAAATTTTACATTGCTTTGACGGACGCCTCCACAAGTAGAATAAACGAAATCATAAGTTTTTTTATTCATTTTCAGGGAAGAAAGCAATAATTAAAAATCCTTTTAAAAACTTCACATATACGTATATTTAAAAATTACTACACTAGGTACTTCACGTATCTTCACGTCGACTGAGTAATGCCACTGTTTTGAGCACATTTGTTTCTGTAATTTCACAGTTTATCACAATGTTCCATTAATTACTAATAGACAGCTGTTTATCAAGGCAGATTACCGCTTTCCGTACCTGTAAACAAAGTAAATAAAGCGTAAATAGATTACTCGACCAAAGTGTGCTTTACATATGTTGAACTCTGTCATCAACATCAGCAAGTCATCATCATGTTGACTTGACACCCACTGCTGAGTAAAGGCCTCTGCTCACGCCGCCCCTCACGTGTCACAATCCAGTGCCAGACGCGAGGAGTCATCAGGCTGGTGGTCTGCCAACCGATCTCTTCCCCTGTCGAGGTCGTAATTCCACAATCGACTTCACCTATCTGCCATCAGTGCCGCACTTAGCCAGGTTTCCTGCCTACTTCCATTGCCTGACAAATCTATCGAGCGTATGGCGCAGTAGATGGAAAACACAGATATGGACGAAAATAGCAAAGATCTTAAAAATCTTGCGTACCACCAACTGTGCCCATTCTATTTTTTTTTTTTATTTAGTTGGTATTATGCGTTGCATCCAGGCAATGTTTATCTTTGAAAATAAGCAGATTCAACCTACCCTCCCCCTGATTGCGCAGAGGCGGTGGCGGTGGCCGTGGCAGTTGCGGTGGCGCCACTATTGCCTCCACCGCCGCCGCACCCGCCGCCGCAGCCGCCGCCGCCACCGTAGTTGGGCTGTTGTGGTTGTTGGTATCCGCCGCCGTAGCCTGAGAAAAAAATATAATGTTAGAATGAGAGAAAATGTGCGAAATAAATAATTTCATATCAGTGGGAACATACAAAAACTTTACTAAGTAATAAAACTGAGTTATAGAAACGAACTTATAAACGAAACATATGAAATGAAGGGACTGTGGCTGTGGTATGTAAATAAATAAAAACACTTATATGTATAAAGGTAGGTAGGACACAAAGTAGAACTTACGTAGGTACACACGACAGAGTTTTGTTGTAAAGCCAGCCGTAACGTAACCGATTAGAGTGCTGGTGTGTAAACGTCGACGTGATGTCTTGTGCACCTAACACCCTTTTATTAGGGGAATTTTTAGGTGTAAAAAAATAAGAGCTTTTAACATTTTGACCATTATGTATGACCCTTCATACAAATCATAATATAATACTTTTATGTTCGATTTGTTTGTTCTACAAGATATTTTTGACATTACGATTAAGAATCATTCATATGTAAAAGGTATTATTAGGAGTTTTAGGTTCTTAGGTTTTATCTCTCACTCATCACTAATCAAAGCTCCACACCCATGCTAACTCTGACCTATAACACTCCACAAACATTTTTTTTTTTTGCTTATACTTGATGTTAGTGAGTGTCCCACTGCTAGGCAAAGGCCTCCCCCACTTCAGTCCAGAATTTTTTGTCCTGGGCCACCTCAGACCACTCCGGCAGGTATTTATCGAGATCGTCCCGCCAGCGTCTTCGCGGCCAACTCGACTTCGACTTTTTGTATAAGCATAACTATACCTTGATTGCCACCGCCTCCATAACCACCACCGCCTCCGTAACCGCCACCGCCTCCGGAACCGCCTCCGCCTCCGTATCCACCACCGCCGCCATAACCGCTGCCGCCGCCATAACCGCCGCCATTGCCACCATAATCGCCGCCCCCATGGTGACCGCCACCGTGGTGGCCGCCTCCGTGGTGGCCGCCTCCGTAACCACCATGACCGTGATCGTGTTCTGGAAAATTACACCGATAAATATTATTAATTTGGCTGTTGTTTTTTATCTTAGCTGTAAAATCCCTTAAATAACAGAATATTTTGCACTCTTTATCTAAGGCTCACTATGTAAAAACACCCCAGCGGGGGGAGCATGACTTTTATCGAGGCGGATTTATCCAACAAAATCGCTTTCGACGCTATATAACCCACTATAGACGTCAAAAATGCTGATAAACCGCCATTTTGTTGGATAAATCCGCCTCGATAAAAGTCATGCTACGGGGACAGGCGCTAAAACGTCTGATTGTTGTGTGAGAAAGCGCTGCATAAATTGTATACTTAGATGCAAAGATCTGAGTGACGAATCGTGCTGTTATAATTAATAACATCTGTGACTAACATTTTTAATCTGAAGCATACAAATTTGGTATTCGGTACCGATTCAAAACTATCAATAGTTTACATACCTTGCTCCTTTATAACTTTGACGATAACAATTTTGGTTGGCTCCTGGTAACCGCCACCGTGACCGCCGTAGCCGCCATAGCCACCACCATAACCGCCACCATAACTGCCGCCGTAACTGCCTCCGTAACCGCCGCCGCCGCCGCCGAGCAACTTATGTTTTAACAAATGACGTTTCTGTCTGTTTTGTCTGACCGGTCGCTCCGGCTCTTGATCTTCCAGTTTCTGTAATTGAATTGAATAATTTATAAACGTGATGAGTTTTCGTTGGTTCAGGTAGATGGGACCTACCAAGTTGTTTTTGTTGATGTTGGTAGAGTGATATCTATAAATTGCGTCATCGCTCAAAACGGCAGGCAAACAAGCGCGTCAAGTTTGATCGAAGGCGTCCGTCCAGTCGTAAAAGCTCAGATGCCAAAGTCGTAAAAGCTCAGATTTTTAATTTATTCATTTGCCACTGTGAAAGTTAATAATTTTCAGTCATCGATATGTTTTCAGTTCATAATAGACGCTTTCATTATAATTTGGAGTTGTAGCTTTTTAAAAACCTTAGGACGCATTTCGGCATGTCTGCAGTGTTGAATAGAAACTCAGGTGAAAAAATATTTCATCTTTTCAGTTTCAGTACATTTGAATAGTTTCTTGGCTATCTATCTTCGCCGCATTTACGATAAATAAAAATAATCCTTTAATAGTTCGATAGGATTATAATTATATTTTAGGCTATGCTTGCAAAGAAGTAAATCTAGATCTATAGAGATATTATATTATACTTAGGTGGCTATTGCGTGCGTAGTATTGAGAACAAATATCAACTTTAATTTAAAAAATAAAGCACTTATCTGGCATTCGATCAAACATTTTAACTCTAGCGGCACCTTTGTCACACTACCTCAACTACTTCCAATCCTTTCCAAACCAACAAAAAAAAACTCACCTGCACATAAATAGGTTGCGCGGCGCCCAGAGACTTCGCCTCGGGCTCCAACCTCACCGGGGGTGGGTTCCTTTGCGCCAGCAGCACCAGGATCGGAAACTGTCTCGCTCTATCCGTCACATGAGCCCTGGAGTCTCTGGGGGGAGCCAGCACGGGTGCGACAAGGACAACCCTCTCTCCTCCATCCAGCGTATTGTCAACCACCGAAGTCGAAGCTAAGGCCACAAGGGCCAAGACTATGCCCACCACACTACGTCCTTCCATGTTTACTGGCGCAGGACTCGATGTGCCAACCTATTTATACGAGCTCGGGTTTTTCCAGTGGCGGCTATGGCCGGCCCGCTCAGCGCTAGCGGTCGTAGCTTCGCGGAATAAAGGATTCTCACGGTGACGCTATCCGTCCAATAAAAAATATGTATCTCTACAATCAACAACGCTAAACTTGTCTTTATTACGCGTATTTTTGGCCTTCCGTTAGTGGTACTGTAGGGTCGGTTTTCTGATAAAAGTTACCGTAATCAATAAAATACCTCTTGGATGCAAACCGCGAAACGTGACCCCCGTGACACCCGCTCAGTAATTTGCGAACGCGAAGCACGTAGAGTATGATGCCTTTATGAGCGGTTATCCCCTTAAAACGGATGCGAAGTTACTTAAACTCAAACTCGTCTGTCTCAACGTACCTAGAAGCACATGGGTTTACGAGGAGAGATGGTTTTTTGCTTTTCTTTTTGCCGAGATGATGTCGGTCGGTACGTTTGTTTTGTGAAGCACAATAAGGCTTCGCCGATTTCAAGACATGCGCAAAGCCGTGGAACAAGTTTACGCCGACTTTTGTTTTTGTTTGTTTGATTCCAAGTCATTAAACTGACATTCTTCGCCGGCATGGAGGTGGGATGAAATTATACTACGGACTCTTGCTAGGTGTCTTAGTCGAGTTGTACTTAACTCTACAATTGCCATCTTTTATTATTTTGACAGTCTTGCAACGGGTGATCACTACCTCAACGATAACCTAGTTTAGCATTTTCGATTAATTCAATTATAATTACCATGTAAACCACTAATTTACTTATGTTTATTTATCCAGTCGTTCCCTCAATGCTGCCTCATACAGTACCCCAAATAAGGTAGGTGCAAGTCAATCATAGCACACATTACAGTCTTGACTTTAGACTTAGAGTACATTAATAGTCGTCAGCTCAAGCTCGAACTCAAGTAGATGATCTCAGAAAACAAAAATGCTAATGTCAAGCTTGAGTAGCTCTTAGCATATTAATAGCTACCAGCTTGAGCTTGACATTGACATTAGCCAAGATCTCAAGTCGGTGATTTTGTTTTCTGAGTTCACCTACTTGAGCTCGAGCTCAAGTTGAGATGACGACTATTAATGCCAGCCTTAGACTTGAATTGGTGTGGTGGCCTTCACTGGCATGGGACATACATCAGCCTTAGTAAAGTTAGACAATCGTAAGTAATGCCACTCATTGTAGGATAAACCCGATAGGTGCATAATTAGTGCGGCCGGTTCTAGCTATAACCGATTATTACAGTATGCGAAGCATTAATTTGCGAAGGGGAAAAACATTTTCCGAACCGGAAATGTACATTTTCACAAAAAAACTTCACAAATTAGATATGTGGAAATGATTGTGTCGGTCGAGGCTGTAATTTTCAGAACTTGGGTATTTCTTGTTCACAGTAAGTAAGTAAGATGTAGCCTGTATAATTGTACATAGCCACTAGCTGGGCAAAGGCCTTCTCTCAGAGAGAGAGTTCGAGCTTAATCACCACGCGTGCTCAATGCCGGTTGGCGATTTTTGCGTTGAGGGTATAATGCCTCATACGCTCAGGTTTCCTTACCTCCAGGAAAGAGAGAACAGAGTTACAGAGTACAGAGTACTCTTACAGAGTTGATGAAAATTAATCCATATATTATAATAAGAACAACAATAGTTTTATTTTTTTGTATTAGCACCAGTATTTATCATCCTATCCTTCCATCCTTCTATCCTCCTACTATTATAAACGCGAAAGTTTGTAAGTATGGATGGATGGATTCACGCTAAAACGGCTTGGCGGATTTGGATGAAATTTGGAATGGAGATAGCTTAGACATTAGAATAACACATAGGCTACATATTATCACGCTGTTATACTTATGCAAAGGGGCAATGCCTTTGCCTTTAGGGGAAAACACTTATCTTTTTTCTATAGTTCACGTAGACGAATTCGCGGGAAAAAGCTAGTGCGTAATACATTAACAAAATGACCAAATGACATAGAAATAGACATAGAAAACGATGACTAAGTTTTATTTTTTTCTCAAAAGTTTTAAAACAAAAGTGGTTGTTTCATGAAAATGTCTTGAAAATAGGTAGAGAGCTAAACTATTAAAATCAGAACTCAAATCGATTTGCGTCGGCGGCGTCGACATCTTATTTTACGACTTTTAATGCAATATGACTGTATTGCATTAAAAGTCTGCCAATAAGGTAGTGTAACAGGCTCTATTGTTATAAAAATCCAGTTTCTTCAGTAACGCCCCACGTTATCTTCCATAATTATTGTAGCCGGTTCCAGTCTGGTATGGGACGCCTCGAGTGTCTGAAATTAAATTAAATATTATTTATTTTATCCACTGTATAAGATCACTATATAAATTCTAAGAGAAAGTAAGTAATTCTTTATTGTACAAAAGAAATCATTTTACATGTTAGTTCAAGAGTTGTAGAATAAAAGTACAAATGGCGGTCTTATCGCTAAAAGCGATTTCTTCCAGACAACCTTTGGTTGGACAGGACTGAGAGCGAAAACACAGTAGCAGCAGATGCACAATAAAAATAATATGATAGGATAAAAAAAATAAGAGCTTGTACCCAAGGCTTATGTATCCTTACAAACGTCATCATTTCATGAATAAATATTGTAGACGAGATGTAGAGCAAAATATCAGATTTTTATAAGGTTAAAAAATTCAATGTTCCTGAATTTGTACCACTCGCTAACTGTCAAGGAAAACATCGTGAGAAAACCCGCGGTCAATAGCTCCGCACCTCCGCACTTTCTGTTTCCTGTGGATGGGACAGGTGCTGGGCAAGCGGACTCAATTTGAAACATGTCATATTTAAAACAGGCACAATAGCCTCAGAGTGGTCATTTCACCGATCTAGTGTGAGTGGAGGTGCCACTAGATGCTGTAACAATAATCCCACCAAAAACATTCTGTAAAAAACTAGCCAGGTCTCGATGGAGCTGCTTGTTTATCTCTAAAAAGTAATGAAATCTAGACAAAGTCGTGCCAAGTCTAAGGTCCCTTACTGCGATTTCTTTAATATTACAGTTAATGTTGTGTGACTCTGCCGTTGAAGGGTACACAAGCGGTTCTGGCGTCAGATTGGTGCAATGGTGTCATGGAGCACCTGGTTTTGTACCCTTGTATACCCTTCAATGGCCAAGTCACACAACATTAACTGTAATATTAAAGAAATCGCAGTAAGGGACCTTAGACTTGGCACGACTTTGTCTAGATTTCATTACTTTTTAGAGATAAACAAGCAGCTCCATCGAGACCTGGCTAGTTTTTTACAGAATGTTTTTGGTGGGATTTCACTTCTTTTTGTAGAAACGTGGGCATATTGATTTATTTCATTAGATTTTCTTATTGGAAACAGTTTTTTAATTTGTGTAATGTTCGAGTACAATAAAGTTAATCGTTCGACTATTTCTTCTTGTTAAATTGTAAGTATAAGTATAAAAGCCAGTCTAGTCTTATCCAGAGATTTCCTTTAATTTTATTTATATGCGTATTAAAAGCAGAAGGGGAGGCATTCGCCCAGCAGTAGGACGCTATAGGTTAGATTAAATTAGAAGATGTGTCCCACTACGCTGGATTTCTGCAATGACAGTCGATATTTTTATGTACCAATAGTAGAAGGGGGCATTACCATAATCTCTTATACAGCTGAGACCAGCTGAGGGTTCTTCATCAGATACTTCAGACCTTCGATTTTTGACATCAAATGAAGCGGCCCACCAAGTTGAATATTTTTTGTAAGGGCGGTATATGTCGATCTATAATAGTTTGGTTGGGCTCTTGTGTTTTCTAATCAGGGTCACCAGGTACTCCAGATCTTCGATTATCCTAGTTTTTATAGTTTTTCCTTTATGTGGCCATTAAACCCTAACTCTGTACCAAATTTCAGCCCTCTGAGTTTATGGGAAGTACTAGTTCTATTAGGGCTCTTGTGTTCTCTAATCAGGGTCACCAGGTACTCCAGATCTTCGATTATCCTAGTTTTTATAGTTTTCCCTTTATGTGGCTATTAAACCCTAACTCTGTACCAAATTTCAGCCCTCTGAGTTTATGGGAAGTACTACAGGGTGCACTCTAAGTCGATAGCGGAACTTTAAGTAGGCTTTCTACTGATCAATATAAACAACTTGTACTAGGTGGCGAAAAAAATGGAGCGAAAAAAATATCAGCTGTTCCATACAAACGGTCGACTTAGTACTGCGCCAAATGTATGAAACAGCTGATATTTTTTTCGCTCAATTTTTTTCGCAACCTAGTACAAGTTGTTTATATTGATCAGTAGAAAGCCTACTTAAAGTTCCGCTATCGACTTAGAGTGCACCCTGTAGTTCTATTAGGGCTCTTGTGTTTTCTAATCAGGGTCACCAGGTACTCCAGATCTTCGATTATCCTAGTTTTTATAGTTTTCCCTTTATGTGGCCATTAAAAACTAACTCTGTACCAAATTTCAGCTCTCTGAGTTTATGGGAAGTACTAGTTCTATTAGGGCTCTTGTGTTTTCTAATCAGGGTCACCAGGTACTCCAGATCTTCGATTATCCTAGTTTTTATAGTTTTCCCTTTATGTGACCATTAAACCCTAACTCTGTACCAAATTTCAGCTCTCAGAGTTTATGGGAAGTACTAGTTCTATTAGGGCTCTTGTGTTTTCTAATCAGGGTCACCAGGTACTCCAGATCTTCGATTATCCTAGTTTTTATAGTTTTCCCTTTATGTGGCCATTAAACCCTAACTCTGTACCAAATTTCAGCTCTCTGAGTTTATGGGAAGTACTAGTTCTATTATGATGATCATGAGTGAGTGAGTGAGTGAGTGAGTGTGTGTCATAAATGCGAAACTTTGCTTTCGCTTAACTTCGGAACCAAACGACCTACAGACTTGAAATTTTGGATTTTAGGTATGTGATTATAGTTTACTAGATGACGAAAATTTCTGCGTTCTGGTCTTATCCAGAGGTTCTCAAATAGGGGCCTGAAAATGCGGCGAAATGGTTCCAGTAAAGGATGGTACGGCAGTGTTTGCTTCGCGCTCGACCTGGCGGGGGCACTGCCGTGCCCCCAGATAAAAAATACTAGAAAACACGGCAATACCTGGAACGTTCACCAGAATTGTAGTTTGTTCTCTGCGAGCATTTTGACGATTTGCGGTCTCTGCTGAAAATAAATAAGGATAGATTTATATTCCGCGGCGGAGGTCCAATAAAATGTGCTCTACTGCATGGTCTGCATGCCTCTGTTTTATTTCCCTACTCTATGAGCTATTGTGGTCAGGTCACCCAACAAGTGTATGTTCAAATGTTAATTTACTCTATTTTGAAACTTGTATGCACTTGCAAACTTGTCACGTCGAGAACGGCGAATGCTGCCCTGCCTCAACGCAATTACGCAACACAGTTTCAACTAGCGCGGAGGGTAGTCTGAACCATTATCTATTGTTATTTACCTAACTCTTTTTTTTATACAAGGTTTTTCAAAAATACTTTTCAGCTAAACACGACACTTATAAAGTGTATATTAATTTAAAAAAAGAAAAAGCTTTATGAGGGGTTGCTGAAAATCTGCACAATTTCGTTTGTATGGGAGGGAGCGTGGTAAACCTTCAATGCAAAGCTCACTTCTCGGCAAAAAAATAACGATAAGAATGGGATGAATAAATGATAATAATTTATCGTTTTTACGAATGTAAGTACTACTTAATGCAGTGATTATAATTTTATTGTTATTTTATTACCAGTTCGTGGAACATTCACGATGACAGTTCTGTCATCTGTTCTGGCGTTAGCCACACCGTATGCTGGATCCACGTATTCCAGTCTATTGCTTGGCATACCTATGAAAAAGAGCTAAGATGATAAAAGTTATCCCACAATCGGATCAATAAAAGTTATCCCACAATCGGGTAGCAGCATCTCGCTTCACGCGGTGAAATAAAGCAAGATGGCGATAGCCGATCATTATCCCATTGGATATAACTTTTATCGTGACATTGTGCTTCCCTAGCAGGGCCACATACAACCCAGCCCCTCTACGCTTGACGCTATTTTTTCAATATGGCGCAATTTACAAAATTTAATATTTCATGAATTATGACGAATTTTATGTTTTTATTGAAAAAACATTACAAAGTATATAAAATCAAAGCATGACTATGCGAATTGAAAGAAAAAAACATGAAAACCTCGTCAATATGAACGCAATAGCGTGGCTGGCTACCTAGGTACACACAACAGCACGTCGACCCTTACACGCTAATGGCTTAAGGTGGGACGATAGCAACGTGAAGGGAAATTCAAGATTTTCACTTTTTTACATTTTGTAGCTAAATTGAGCTATTTTTGTTCAGCGATTTTTTGTTCGCGGTAATAGCATAGTATTCTTTTCATTATTGTAAACAACAGAACAACAATAATTCAGCCGATTATGTGTTGGTCTTCAACGAGTTTTTTGGGCAGTGCCACTGCTTTGTCCACCAGAACACATAATCGGCTGAATGATTGTTGTTCTGTTGTTTACAATAATGAAAAGAATACTATGCTATTGCCGCGAACGAAAAATCGCTCAACAAAAATAGCTCAGTTTAGCTACAAAATGTAAAAAACTGTGAAAATTTTGGATTTCCCGCCACGTTGCTATCGTCCAACCCACTTTACAAAAAAAGTGTGTGTACTGTCGTGTGTACAGTCGGCCACACGCTATGATTCCCCTTTTTGTTCGATTGGCGCCCTTATTTCCCTGCCCTTTCTTATGCCGCGCGGGGTAAGAGCTACCATGCGGGTATCCTAAACTGTGGCTGACCGTAGGTACAAAACTAGTATTGTGTCAAATATCGCAGAAAAAATTATGTTACCTGGGAATCGGTTATCATAAAGTTGTCTTTTCAAACGCAGGAGTGGAATAGGCTCAGCTTTTAGAAGGTTCTGAAATAAATTAACGGTATTGTTTGTAACTTTAACTAACCTCAACAAGCGTAAATCAATGAATCCTACTGCTCTTTCGCACAAACATTACCCTTAGATTTTCTTACGTGTAATTTCCTTAATTACTTCTATTTAAACCACTATAGGTTGGGTCTCTACATAAAAATAATAATAATAATAATGACCATAATTACCTGATTCCTATTTTCAAAGTTTTCCTCAGTAAAGATAAACTGGAGATTAGCTAATAAAACAATAAACAACAGGCAATTCATGTTTTCTTTTTATTAAAACCACTTTAAGGTGTGTCTTTACATAGGAGTGCTAAGAAACCTTACTTTATGTCATCGAAATGCCTCTTCTTTTATACGCCTCCAGGACAATCTCACACTTCTAGACTGTTGTAATTTCAGCAATTAGGTATAATGATTTCAGTACAAGCGTAAGCCTTAATTGCCTTTAACACATGAGATAAAAATCAAATTGTTTATATGACGTAAGATTAGCGAAGAAGACAGTGGAAAACCCTGGCATACCTAAGTAGCAGCGGCCTATTTTTTGCGGCCCTTGAGTGAAAAACACACTCAGGTAATTACGGTCAGCAATACGCTAGGATATCCCAAAGTATCCAAAGTAGCTCTTATCGCGCACGGTACAAGTGCGTCAATCGAGCAATATTGCTGATTTTATTTTAGCGACAACAGTGGTCCATTTCATAAAACAATTAAAAAAACAAGACAATGACAATTCGATTTACGTATTTTAGTAGCCGACTAAACATTAGAAACATTACAAAAAAGGTTAGCTAGTAAGCTACATCGAATTGTCACAATAATCTATGAATTGTAGTTTTATGAAACAGGCACCAGAAATAGGTCTGCTCCTTTTGTTTAATTTAGCACGTATGCGAGGCGCAAAAGAAGCTACCAAGGTGTATCCGTGGCTGTCGCTGACTGATGATTTAATCGTATTCTATAGGAGGTTCAGTTAAACAATATCCAATGGGTGCCTTCTTCAGTGCCGGTTTTGATCCATCTTCTTCGTTGAGGGCTTTCGTTTCCTGTCTGGTACACGAGGGACATCGACTTGATCTTCCAGTTTCTGAAACAAAACACACAGTCAACAACAAAGTATAGAAAAGTGACGTCACGCCTTCAAGTCTAATCATTATACGTTAATTTGTTGATTATCTAGTAACAAGAGGAAAAATTTACAATAGGTATCTAGAGATAACTCACGCGCTCGCTATATTTAGATCCGAAGAGGTAATAAAACTTAATTAGTTTAAAAGGAAACTTGTACTCACTTTGACGTAAACAGGCCTTGGTTCGCTTTTAGCTTTCTTCACGCGCTCCTGATAAGCTGTCTTCCGATCAGTTGTGAACAGCATGAGCAGAGGGAAGTCCTTGGAACGATCTACCCCATGGTCTTGGTCCTTAGGAGGTGCTAGAACCGCCGAGACCAGAACTACAGGTTTTCCATCCACTTCGGCAAATTCCGCACTTTTAAAACATAATACAACTAATATTAAGCAGATGATTCGAGCGGTCTTCATCGTGGCTAATGCTAAATGTTGCAGGAAACGTGTAGTTTATCATATTTATAAGGTGTATCTCAATAACGATCACGATTTTGTGAAGATTGATGGGCCGTGTGTGGCACTGCCTTGGTTCTTTGTTTCGATATTTATGTTGGGCTCTTATTATAGGGTATGGGTTTCGGGTTCGCCCTATCGTGTTCGCAAATCGTAATTCGATTTGGACATACAAAGCGTTATAATTTGTTTGGAGTGTTTACTTATTTTTTGTTGTGTATCAGGGTTAGGTAGATAAAACTGAAAAACATTTGCGAGTTTTGTTTCTTTATGGTTCCATCGAATCATCTTGGACCGGTTATCTATTTTCTTGTCTGACCTCTCTATAATACACGTATTAGCAGGTAATATAAACAATAATTTATTCCGTTTCATCAAAATGTTCGCTTCAAATTTGCAGCTATTTTGGTACAGATCAAAGATGTTAGAACCTCACTCCAATAATGTATCTTTGACGATAATAAAATAAATTCCAGTAGGTAAGTAAATTGATTAATAACATGAAACTAATTTATGGAGACATGTGGTTACTTTATCTGTAAACGGACAAAGTTGAACAAAACAAACAGTTCCCAGAATTTAATCTGTATTATTTTATTAACGCCATTAATTACTGTAGGTGCGTCTTATTTCTTATTTAATTTAATAACAGGAAAACACACAATAAGTCTACCTACTTAGTTTGCGATAAACACATCGGTTTAAAATTAAGAAAACAAGAGTCAGTAAGTGGCGTGAAAGCACTCTATTTTTCTTTTGGAGGCAAAACGTCTACTGATAGAACGATTGTTGCAAGCTCTGTAGGTTTCACGAACACTTCTTCTTGGTTTGGCACATTCTGGTACTCCTGTACCTCTTTCTTAGGAGGAAGAAGGCCTAAAGCTGGTGTCCCATCAGCTGGTTCCTCCGTGGCGATAAATGGAGGTCCCTTTCTCGGCGGCGGCGGGGGCGCAGTCACTCTTGGTTGTACGGGCAAAACAGGCTGATTCGGCAACGGAAATATCTTCAAACTGCACACGGATGCAAGGAAAAATGTGAGCAAAATAAATGTAATGTGGAATTTCATATTGATTTATCACGCTGAGATCTACCGCACGTGTTTCTGAAGCCAAATCTAAGTTGAATGTGACGTTTGGATTGGATATTTATGAGTTTAGTTCAATCGGCGATTAAATTATCATGACACCTGTTCGTGGTATTCTGATCTATTGTAGTTCACCCTGAATTGGAGTTTTTATTCAGGTAACGAGAAACTAATGATCTAGCGTAGACACAAAGATCATCGTCACCGACGATGCTTAGAAAACATAGGAAATTATCATACTTATGAAGGGATAAAATTTTTACTGGTCATTAAAAAATAATGTTGACATCCGCAATCATTTGTTTTTCCCAGGTTCAAATTCCAAAATGGTCAATCGGTTATGTATGCAAAGTCGTCCTAAAGGAATGTGACGGGAAATCAAATTGCGAACTCGTCCAAATCACGTAGAGTCTGCGTAGAGTTAACTGCCTGGCAACTAACCAAACTTGAACCATATTTTATGATCTTAATCCGTTGGGTTAGCACATTGAACTGTCTTCCATGTAAGTGTCAAAAAATTGCGACCAAAAAATTTTTTATAAAAGCTAGAGTTCAAAGCTTTGGGTAAATTCAAATTCATTTTTTTTTGACATAAAATATCTTTGATGCTCGCTTGTTTCACTGTACGTAGGTATAGGACATAATGTACGTACAAACTTATAGTTTTTCTGTAGCGATAAGATGGTAGAGATGCTGGGAAAGTCTATTCTATCTAATGTGTTTGTTCTGTAAAAAAAACTGCATAGTTGCTTGTCCTCAAAACCGGTTTATTTGCGGGAAAACTGCTCTTATCGAAATAAAAATTAAAAAATCCCCGCCGTTATAAAATTGCAGCCAGCAACCAGCAACTATGCGTTTTTTTTACAAAATATGCACACTGACTGCTCTAAACTGTCCCATGGTCACTTTACCCTACCCATCACTGGTTGCTGTGAAAATATCTAGAATAAGGCCTTTGTATCTACAGTCATAATGAGATTATTTATACAACGTCCAGTGACACCATCACTCACACTAGATGGGTGAAGTGACCACTCGGACGCTACGCTGCAGGGCCTTGGACATGTTTAGATGGAGTAGGCTTGGCCAAAAAGAATAGCATAAGGCTGGGGTTAGAGCGTAGCTATGGGTTTATAAATGTATCTCACTCTTTTGTTTGACTTAGAGCTGGATAGTTAGAGTTATAAACCCGTTGATAAGCTCTAACCCCCAGCCTTACTAGGCTTGCAGCACCTACAGTCGACCACACGCTAGGATAATCCTTTTTGTTTGATTAGCGCCCTTATGCCGCGCGCTGTAAGAGCTACCATGGGGTATCCTAGACTATGGCCGACCGTACAACAATAGGATATAGAATGATTTGCTTGTTGCTACGCTGTAGGTAAGTTAAGTGGGTACTTAATGCTGATTCCGTGATTTCAACTGATAATAATATTACATGTCGTTGAATCATCGGAATAACCACGGGAGGCGTCTTGTCTCCCTTGACTATTGATGATCTCTTTACACGAATGTGCGTCATTGTAGTTGAATGATAAATTAACGTTTCGCAATAACATTGTATTGGTAGGTGCTTTTTACGTTGTGAACCAATGACGGCTACCGTTTTAGTACTCACTAGTTGGCGCTACTGTCGTGTAAGGCCATGCTCTAAAAGTAAGATATTTAGTTAATACCTAGAAAAAAGTTTACTCACATATTTAATACGTGTCTTAAAACTGTACTTATAATGAATATCAAGCAAGCCCCTTTCTGTTGAAAAAAAAAATTAAAACGCAACTGTGAACTGTTTCCACAACCATTTGCTCTCAGTTGTTGCTAAATATGTAGCCCATACAAACAGTGAAATTTTTGGACTTTGCGCTACACAAGCGCAACTAGCGGCAGAGCGAAGAATTTCGGAGATGGTAAACGGAACTCTTCCACGGACAGCAGCAAATCACTCGGAACCAGGGAGGTCGCGTCGGTTTAAAAAAATAAGCGCCTGCTCCAACAAAATTGCAGTTGGTTATTTTTGTGTTTTCATTACACGATTGACAGGCGTTATGAAGGCTCTCAGGAATCTTAGGTTTCTACTCAACTTGCCTTGCGGCCTTATAGTGAGATTTGACAGCTCTTGTAATCTAGATAGGTAGATCAGTAATTAAATAAAACGCTTTATCGCGCATTGTGGATCTCAATATCAGAAGTGTAAATACTCTACAAATCCATTGTTTTAGAGGTAATCTACTAGCGACCCGCCCCTTTTAAGAGCTACGGTGCCACAGACAGACACACCCTCATAAACACTTACACAGACACACTCACAAAGCTGTCAAACTTATAACACCCCTCTTTTTTGGTCGGGGGTTAAAAAAAACCTTCCTTTTGAGTTTTCCTCCACAGTCGAATTTAAATTAAATGTCAAATGTGTAAAAACGCATACGAAGTCGCGGGCACAACTAGTTTTATGTAAAATTCTATGTTTATTTATTGCTCAAAGGAAGAATATTTATAAAAGGCTTCTTATCTTAACAAAAATATTATTAATAACTAGTAAACGTTGTTAAAATGCAATCTACTGCATACAAAAGTATTTACCCATGATTTTGAGTAAATACTCAGAGAAATAGTAAATACTCATATTTTCTTTACCGACTGAGTAAATACTATTGAGTATGTAGCGACCTACATGCGAGTCCGCCCCTGCGGTGGCCCGCAACGCGGACCTTCAGCCGGCCCAGTCATTTATGGTTCAGCCGGCCGTCACTCTCTCTACAGAAAAAGAAAAATAAAAACAGTCTTGTCAAAATCTAGCTTGCGTTTCCTTCTGTAGCAAAACGAAAATAATATTTTATGTGGGAAAAGCCCACATTTGGTGACCCCGAATATACACGCAACCGCGCAAGACACATTTAGCAACGACGGTCAACGGAAGTCCAGGAAAATGTCGGTTGACAAAAACTCGAAACCAAACCCAGCCGGCGACGATGACGGAACCTTCCACGATAGCTGCGAGGTATCACCATGCTCATCCCAACATCAAGTAGCATCCACTTCTACATCGGGACTAGAAAGCGTTATCGGCACACTGGTACAGAACGTAAGCCAGATAACCCAGCAACTAGCCCAACTAAGCATCGGAAGAGAACGTTCAAGGGAACGACGTCCGACTAACAACCGAGACAGGTCCGGCTCCAGGGGAAGTCGTCGATCCCGAAGCAGAACCACCGGGGTATGCTGGTACCACAATGTTTTTGGCGACAAAGCACGCAAGTGTACAACCCCTTGTAGCTACGAGAAGGCGGAAAACAGCAAAAGCAGTCAATAATGGCGGCGTATGACTGCTCATCTACCTCCAGCCGCTTGTTCATCACCGACCGCGCATCCAAAATCAAATACCTCATCGACACCGGTTCCGACTTATGCGTACTGCCATACAAATCCGTCACCGAGCGCAGAAAGCGCACGCCGGAGTATAGCCTAACCGCAGCAAATGGAACGACTATCCAAACATATGGAACGATGAAGTTACACCTGAATTTAGGCCTGCGACGAGACTTCACATGGAACATCGTCGTGGCCGACGTGGACAGACCCATCATCGGTGCTGTTTTCATGTCACATTACGGTCTCCTGGTGGATTGTCGAAACAAGCGCATACTGGATAGCCTGACTTCCCTAACATCGTCCGGTGAAGTAAAATCCTGCGATACTCCCAGCGTAAAAGCTACAGTCTGTCTATTAACTCTAGAAATTAAATGGCAACAATTTTTCATAGTAAAGCCGACCACTTTTCGGATTTACTATGAAAAATTGTTGCCATTTAATTTCTAGAGTTAATAGACAGACTGTATATCTGGTGTCAGTGAATACCACCAGCTGCTGGCCCGGTTCCCAGACCTAACGAAACCGTCCGGTATCGACAAGGAAATAAAGCACTCCACGATGCATTTCATCCGCACCACTCCTGGACCCCCAGTCTTCTGCAGACCGAGACGCCTCGCTCCAGACAAACTAAAGGTTGCTAAAGCCCAGTTTGAAGAGATGGTTCTCGTCGGTACCGCGCGACGCTCAGACTCACCTTGGTCCTCCGCTCTCCACTTGGCACCCAAAGGAGATGGATGGAGACCCTGCGGTGATTACCGGTCATTGAACAACCGCACAATACCGGACAGGTACCCGATCAGACATATAGAGGATTTTTCTCAAAGACTTGCCGGGAGCACAATATTTTCAAAACTCGATTTAGTCAAGGCTTATAACCAAATTCCAGTTAATCCAGAGGATATTCCCAAAACCGCAATCACAACACCATTCGGCCTTTTTGAATTCCCAATGATGTCATTTGGACTCAGAAACGCTGCTCAGTCTTTTCAGCGATTTCTAGACGAGGTACTTCGAGGACTAGATTTTTGTTATTCATACATTGACGACATCTTAATCTACTCGAGAGACCACACCGAGCACCTGACCCACGTGGAGAAGGTTTTCGAACGACTGAGCGAATACGGAATGCTCTTAAATGAGTCAAAGTGTTGTTTCGGACAAAGCGAAGTGACTTTCCTCGGGTATAAGATCTCTGCTGAAGGAACACAGCCTCTAGAGGATAAAATATCAGCCATCAAAGAGTTTTCACCGCCAAAGAACGGCAAAGGTTTACGCAGATTCCTTGGAATGATGAACTACTACCGACGATTCATGCCAAACGCAGCGGAAGTACAAGCGCCACTGCACGATATGCTGGCCGGTTCAAACGTCAAGGGCAATCAAACCCTGACTTGGACACCAGCGCAACTGCAGGCTTTCGAAGATTGTAAGTCGAGTCTATCCAAGTTTACACTCCTTACTCATCCAGTTCCTGATGCACCACTCGCACTTGTCACTGACGCGTCCAACACCGCTATGGGCGCCGTCTTACAACAGCAGGTGAACGACACCTGGCAACCTCTGGCATTTTTCTCCAAGAAGATGAATAAAGCTCAGATGATGTACAGCGCCTACGACAGAGAGTTACTGGCTATCTACAAAAGCGTCAAACACTTCCGACATATGGTCGAAGGCAGGCATTTTGTGATATACACAGACCACAAGCCCATCACCTATGCTTTTCAACAGAAAGACAGACATTGTTCGCCAAGGCAATTCAACCACCTGGATTTCGTGTCCCAGTTCACAACGGACATACGCCACATTGCCGGTAAGGACAACATTCCTGCGGATACTCTGTCGCGCATTGAGACCATCACTACTTCTCCAGACCTCGAGACTCTAGCCAACGCACAGCAGGACGACACTGAGCTTGCAGAGTTTCTCACAGGATCCACTTCACTCAAACTGGAGAAAGTGCCGATACCAGGTACCACGAGCACGCTGTACTGCGATGTATCTCAGTCGAGGCCTCGTCCTTTTGTCACAAAGGAGCTGCGTCGGCCGATTTTCGAAGTACAGCACTCATTGAGTCATCCCGGAGCTAAGGCAACAGCAAAGCTGGTAGCAGAGCGCTACGTATGGCCAGGCATGCGGAAAGATTGCCGGAACTGGTCACAATCATGCCTGCCATGTCAGCGCGCAAAAACCACACGTCACGTAACAGCACCTTTAGGAACGTATAAACTGCCAAGCGCCAGATTCATGCACATCCAGATTGACCTCATAGGACCTCTGCCAATATCACAAGGAAACAGATATTGCCTCACCGCCATTGATCGGTTCACTCGTTGGCCTGAAGCAATACCAATACCTGATGCTACAACCGAAACAGTGGCCAAAGCCCTTCTATCTGGCTGGATCTCCAGATTTGGTTGCCCAAGAACGATCGTAACCGACCGAGGCAGACAATTCGAGTCGCATCTTTTCCAACACCTCTCCAAGATGGCAGGTTTCGTTCACAGGAAAACTACCACCCAGCATACCACCCGCAGTGCAATGGCATTATAGAGCGTTTTCACAGGCAATTAAAAGCTGCCATCGTTTGCCACGCCAACAGCGATTGGTCCGAATCTTTGCCACTGGTTCTACTTGGCATTCGCAGCGCATTCAAAGAGGACTTGCAAGCTTCAGCTGCAGAGCTGGTGTACGGCGAACCTTTGAGACTACCCGGTGAATTCATGCACTCTAAAGATGACGTCACTGAAGACCTTACACAGTACATTTCCCGACTGCGAACTTTTGCGAAAAACCTGCAACCAGTACCAGCCTCTAGACATGGGGACAGCAAAATATTTGTTTTCAAGGACCTGGCCACGACAACGCATGTGTTTTTAAGGGACGACGCACTGCGCGGCGCCTTACAGCCAGCGTATACCGGCCCACACGAGGTGTTGCAACGAGATGGAAAATTTTACACGATCCGCATGAATGGCAAGTCGAACACGGTATCGATAGACCGTTTGAAACCAGCCTACTTACTCACAGATGATCCATCCATCCATCCACCCGTCCATCCACCTCCGCCAGCAGCAACAGCGTCGCAAACCACAACTTTTCCGGATAAAGCAAAGATTGCATCCGACCCGCGCTCAGATTACGTTACGCGGGCTGGCCGAAGGGTCAGGTTTAAAATCTTTTGATCCCCAGGTTCAATTTCTCCAAGGGGGGTGATGTAGCGACCTACATGCGAGTCCGCCCCTGCGGTGGCCCGCAACGCGGACCTTCAGCCGGCCCAGTCATTTATGGTTCAGCCGGCCGTCACTCTCCCTACAGAAAAAGAAAAATAAAAACAGTCTTGTCAAAATCTAGCTTGCGTTTCCTTCTGTAGCAAAACGAAAATAATATTTTATGTGGGAAAAGCCCACAAGTATTTACTCACCGCCCATCTCTAGCCCTAACTCTTTTTTCAGGGTGTAATCTGCTGGTCAACGTGATGACATTTCTGTAAAAAGTTCAATAAAACAATAATTCTTATTTTATAACTTGAAAAATTTTAACAGTTTTATTTTTATTTTGTTCAATCACATATTTACATATCTTTGAGTTGATAAAAATCCTAAATATCGAGGAAAATATGATAATAGGAGTAAAATAAGATATATTTTAAAAAAAATAGGTAAAAAAACTTTTTAAGTTAAACGGTTTTATGTTAAACATACATTGCAATGTTTAAGATAAATGTACTAAAAACCAAAAAATAATAAAATAGATACAGTCGTGGGAATTATAAACATATGCATAGACTAGACTAAAATAAAACCGTGGGGCACGTCAATTGTCTACAATCGTTGATTAAAATGTTTGTTTTGTAATGTTACACTATAATTAGGCAGTTGACGTGCCCCACGGTTTTATTTTAGTCTAGTCTATGCATATGTTTATAATTCCCACGACTGTATGTATTTTATTATTTTTTGGTTTTTAGTACATTTATCTTAAACATTGCAATGTATGTTTAACATAAAACCGTTTAACTTAAAAAGTTTTTTTACCTATTTTTATTTTCTAGTTTTTAGTTTTTATTTCGCATTCTGTTTAATTCATATAGTACATTGTATTATACCGGTTGAGCACTTTCATTTGATACCCATATTGATGGGATCGATAAAACCTACGTTATCCGCCATTTTGTAGCGGCCGCCATCTTGTATTTCAATTTTTTATAGTATATTGTATTCTGCTTGTTGAGCCCTTTCATTTGATACCCATATTGATGGGATTGATAAAACCTACGTTATCCGCCATTTTGTAGCGGCCGCCATCTTGGATTTTTTTTTAATAGTATATTGTATTCTGCTTGTTGAGCCCTTTCATTTGATACCCATATTGATGGGATTAATAAAACATAAATTATCCGCCATTTTGTAGCGGCGGCCATCTTGAATTTATAATGATAATGAATAAACATAATTGTATTGTCACCAAAATCCAAAGTGTATACAAAATTTCAGATTAATCGGTTGACAGGAAGAGGGTGAAATTTGAATTACTAAATTTGACCCAAAAATAAAGAATAAATAAAACAAACGGGGTGAGCTAAATAAAACCGTTTAATAAAAACCGTTTAAAAACTTTTCTCCTGCCACAGCTTACGTCTTATTTATTTAAAAATCATCGCAAAGATAGAGCAAAAAAAAATTCAGATTAATCGGTTGACAGGAAGAGGGTGAAATTTGAATTACTAAATTTGACCCAAGAATAAAACAAACGGGGTGAGCTAAATAAAACCGTTTAAAAAAACCTTTGGCATGTGATACGTACCAATCACCGAGTGCTAACCCTGTAAAAAGATTTAGGACCTTTCGTAACACGTTGTATGCGACTATTTTGTATGTAAAGCGTCTTCAGTGCTAATGTTATCCACGCTTTGATGGATTTGGTGCAATACTTTTTAACTGTCAATGACCACTGTTGCTAAATCGTTTAAATAAAATAACACCGTTCAGTTTCCATTTATTTATTGTAATACACTATGTATAAATAAAATGCCTTCTCGTTGGTTAAATTAAGTTAAGACAAATTGTAGAGAGCAAGTCCATTGCTTATCAAAGCAACTCTTTGGTTACAAATTAATGTTCTCTCAGTACCTCAATAATAATTCCTTCTCAGTTTATTTTTTTGGCTTTAACCGTTTCTTTGGCTGGCTCTTCGTGCATGGTGCTATTAAAATCTTAACAAATTAAATAGTGTAATTAATTAAGCTCAATTTAAAAAGATGAAATAAATACAAAAATATACATTCAGACTTCATAAATTAGCAGAAAGTACTGTTCAAAATTAAAATACATTGATGTCATTTTGCGCCATAAAGATGTAGCCACATATTTCAAGATAAACGTTTTATCCCACTATCGGGTAGCGGCATCTCGCTTTACGCAGTGAAATAAAGCAAGATGGCGATAGCCGATAATGGGATAAAACTTTTATCGTGACATTGTGCTCCCCTAGCTGATTCGACAAAGCTATTTTAGCCTCTGTCGGAGCATAATACTACGACTAATCTAAAGAACTTATTCGTTTCAGAGCCACGAGCAAAGCACAATTCCATACATCATCTCAGTAGCGCTTCACAGCGAAGGGGGTGATTTAAAAAAAAAATATGAGTACCTAATAGGGGATTTTCTGACAGCTAATAAGTTGTAGTTCCAAATTTGTAACAAGATGTCGCTGACGAGACATGTTCTTTTTAAACGGTTTTATTTAGCTCACCCCGTTTGTTTTATTTATTCTTGGGTCAAATTTTGTAATTCAAATTTCACCCTCTTTCTGTCAACCGATTAATCTGAAATTTTGTATACACTTTGGATTTTAGTGACAATACAATTATGTTTATTCATTATCATTATAAATTCAAGATGGCCGCCGCTACAAAATGGCGGATAATTTATGTTTTATTAATCCCATTAATATGGGTATCAAATGAAAGGGCTCAACAAGCAGAATACAATATACTATAAAAAAAATTAAATCCAAGATGGCGGCCGCTACAAAATGGCGGATAACGTAGGTTTTATCAATCCCATCAATATGGGTATCAAATGAAAGGGCTCAACAAGCAGAATACAATATACTATAAAAAATTGAAATCCAAGATGGCGGCCGCTACAAAATGGCGGATAACGTAGGTTTTATCAATCCCATCAATATGGGTATCAAATGAAAGGGCTCAACAAGCAGAATACAATATACTATAAAAAATTGAAATACAAGATGGCGGCCGCAACAAAATGGCGGATAACGTAGGTTTTATCGATCCCATCAATATGGGTATCAAATGAAAGTGCTCAACCAGTATAATACAATGTACTATATGAATTAAACAGAATGCGAAATAAAAACTAAAAACTAGAAAATAAAAATAGGTAAAAAAACTTTTTAAGTTAAACGGTTTTATGTTAATCATACATTGCAATGTTTAAGATAAATGTACTAAAAACCAAAAAATAATAAAATAGATACAGTCGTGGGAATTATAAACATATGCATAGACTAGACTAAAATAAAACCGTGGGGCACGTCAACTGCCTAATTATAGTGTAACATTACAAAACAAACATTTTAATCAACGATTGTAGACAATTCGGAAGGCAAAGTTTTTTGTTCGAAAGTCCGTTATTGGCTTAATCTTATCTTTAGACAATATTGAGAAACTAATTTCAATATTTTTTATTTTGCTTCAGTAGTTTTGTTTTTATGCGCTAAAATGTTTTGTTCCTATGACCGCCAAACAGCGCCAACAGTATGCAGACCGTCGCGTGAAGGTCATAAAACCGTATCTTTGAAACGTTGTAAAATCCAAACTACTGAACCAAAATAAAAAATATTGAAATTAGTATCTCAATATTGTCTAAAGATAAGATTAAGCCAATAACGGACTTTCGAACAAAAAACTTTGCGTACCGAATTGACGTGCCCCACGGTTTTATTTTAGTCTAGTCTATGCATATGTTTATAATTCCCACGACTGTATCTATTTTATTATTTTTTGGTTTTTAGTACATTTATCTTAAACATTGCAATGTATGATTAACATAAAACCGTTTAACTTAAAAAGTTTTTTTACCTATTTTTTTTATATGCCAGTTCACGCTCGATGGCCTTCGTAGAAACGTCCAAACACATTGGGTATTAGTGGTGGAGTAAAATGAAGTGTTTCCGGTTTTGCCATCCACTCATACAAGAACAATAACAAAGTCGTGCACTTTTTTATGTACCAAAATGGAATGACGTCTACGACGATGAAAGATGAAGTCACAGAGCAATGAAGTGAAGAAGACTTTTCTCTTTTGTAAGCACTAATTTTCTCTGTGATAGACCGAACATGTCGGGTCAACGCCATCTGTCACAGCTTTTAGAACTATTTTTTTATTTTTTTTAGCTGTCAGAAAATCCCTTATTTCCAAGGCTTGCAGACTTTTGTTACTTCGATGATATGTATATTTGGCTCAGCCAACAGGTTTCAAGAAACAGATCCGCAAGAATCCGGTGGCCCAGTCGTCAACACAAGCAATATTTACTATGGGACCAAGTGCCAAAGTCTCGAAAAAAATACTAAAATTCGATACTTAGTGAACCAAATATTATTTGATGTGATATTTTTTACAACATTTCGCACAACTTGGCCCGATAGTAAACTTTGTTGTATTAATACGATAAGGCGAAATGTAGGCACAACTAGCGCCGCCAATAAAAAAAAATCATATCTTCTTTTTGGATGCGTTTTTTTGCTAAAAACTCTCCTACAATATCTCAACGCAAAGCTTAACTATCTTTAGGACCTAAGCTTTAGATTCCAGATCCTAGAACCTATGAATACAATCATTTATCGCCATTCGCCAATCATTGGCGGCGCCAGTTGTGCCTACTAGCCCCTTTTCAGTGTTACAGGAGCTTTCTGAAACACCCTGTAGAGCAATACCTGGCGGTATTCGGCTCGATCTTTTGCTCTTTTATTATTTAAAACTGGCTGTTGCTCTGCAGGGTGATTAGACGTCCAAAGTCAGGGCCTAGTTGTCCCTCACGACCACGGCCAGCCAGTCGTCCCTGCTCCTTGGCTTCAGGTCATGGCCGCTCCTGAAGGCAGCTGCGCCCACGACCTTGCTCCGGCCCTGGAATCCAGGAAACGGGAAGCCTGGAACCCCGCGGTGCTGCCTCACGTCGAGAACCCCCTCTCCGAAGTTCAGCTGGAACAAATATTTAGATATTTAGACCTTTGCGGAATTACCGTCTGGTTTTCATATATCGTATATCGTCTGCTGATGGGTTTCGTACAATTAAAATTAATTTGTTTCTAGGTAAATATTAAATATGTGCGTGCGCCCGAAAATTTATCGATTCTACCCCCTATTCCATAAAGTATCCGAGATCGCCTTTATAAGTAGGGCGCAGTGCGCCCGATAATTTCCCCGGTTTTCTCACTAAAATATTGCTAAATCCCACCCTAAATCCAGGGCGGAGGGGCCCCCGTGAATCGCGGGAACCTGGGAAAGTGCCCAATGGAAAAGACGGCACTGACCGTGTCCTACTGCGACGTGCATATAAATATGCTGTTAGTGAGCCTCTAAAACCAAACAACATAGTTTCGATGGAGCATTTTGGTATGCACAGTTGCACACATCGTCTATGTAAATAGGCTTCATGCGCAACCAGAAGACGTCATCTCCCTGTACGTACAGCAAGTCTGCGACGCTTTGAAGCGCAGAGTTGTTTCTCAATAGGTGTTTACAGGGTCGGATTAGGGGATTACCTTTAGGCCCTTAGGACTGGAATCGATCAAAGAGAAGACGAGAGAAAAGTTTTACACGATTATCAGAGTTCCTTCAGAGCGACGTTGCGATGTTTGAAAATACATCTCCGCTTTGGTCCCAGCCTTCTCGCCACATAATATCTTGCCCGATGCTCACTCAACAGTCATAGTCTAGGGATAGGTATTTGTTTAATTCCGTTCATAAGTTCATTAAGTACTTGGTACCTAAATAGTTAAATACTGACCACCTGATAACTCAGAATTTGGTTCAGTACTATTTTCAACGAAACGTCCTTAGATCGTGACAGAGGAAAGCGTGTGTTTTTTTTGTGAACCTGCAAGTTTTTTTTACTTAAGTTTCCCTCCGGCTGCCGCCATTGCCTGGATCTAGCCCTGGTTATTCAAGTGAATTGGTATGGTCGTTTAGGCTGTGACTAGTACCCTATTGCGATGCCCTCGATTAACTAAGTAAGGCGAGAATATTCTAGTCATCGCCGCCGTTGAGATGCAAATAGAGAGTTGGTCGTATTCTAAAACTAATTACTTAAGCATGTTTTGTTCAGCGGATTGTTCCAAAAAAGGGCACTAACTCTTGGTGACTGCTATTAGGCACCTACCCGTGGTGCGGTCAGCAACACGCTAGGATATCCCTTTTTGTTCGAACTGCGGCGGTACAGGCACATAAGATAGCACGTCGACGCTACCACTCTAGTCTCTACACAGTTACACTACGGGCCATTTTACAACAAAAGTGTACGCTTTGACGAGTTTGACGTGCTGTCGTGTGTACATTTGAATCAGGATTCATTTCTTTCAACGAGGATTGAATTTGAATGCGATTTCCTTTTCACCGTTGGTAAGTCGTAAATAAGACACAGCCACGCCGAGCTAAGCGCAAGGTGACGTTACCCATTACCATTCCATTACCTATGTCGCAAGTTCGCAACTACAACAACATCCTCAATGCTAGCACTTAACCTTTGGATATAGAGGTGAACCCCTCTATAGGCTAACCCTAATGCAGGCTACAGTGCCATCGTCAATGCAGTTAACTTTAACTCACTAGTACCCGTAGTTCGCCCCGAACAGACTTTGAGCTCGCGATGTACTTTACATCCCCATAACTCGGCAACTCCTTGACCTATTTGGCCCATGTTCGAAATCAAACTTTTTTTTTGGTGTCTTTTTATCCACCTACCTTTCATGTCGATCCGATCAACGATACTCAAGATATCATCGAACGATGTACATACATACATACAAACATACATACAGGATTGTTCAACTTCTCACGCTTCGCTCTTACTTTGAAGCTACACCTAGCGACGCGATCTGCGAACAAAACAAATAGCACTGGCTGCTTTTGCTCCTCCTATCGCACCGCAAATTACTGTCTGGTGAAGCTTCATGCCATGAAGGTGACTATTTCTAAAAATAATAATAAAAAAATCTATTTCACTACCTCAGGCTGAGAAGGGAAGCCACCTAAGGAGTTGAAGCCGAAGGCGGATGAAGCGCTTTGACTTCCGCTCCCGCCGTTTCCAGCGAAGGCAGCGGCCTGGGAGGCCGAGCCTGAGACCCCGCTGCCGCCGAAGGCAGCCGCTTGACTGCTGGATTGGCTGCCGCTGAAGCCGCTGGAAAGGGTTAAATGAGAAGGCGTCAGATAATTATGGATGTAGGAATCGGTGATGCTACTGTATGATGGTTTACGCTGGTGCTTTGTTTAGGAACTTTGAAACTTAATTGTTTGGTTTGGCGCTTCTTTCTCCAACAAAAGCCGAAAGATCACTATTTGCGTTAATTTCAATGCAAACTAATGAAGTTAGTTAAAATTAGGTAAAAACCAATAACAGCCACGAACATTAAAACAATAAACTGCATATTGCGAAAAAAAAATCTCTATATTAACGGTATGGTATATATTATGCTATAAAACACTTGGTGTGCGAGTACGACCCGCACTTGGCCAAAAATAAAATACACGAGTATGACTGAGTTTATCACCCTTCTTAGAACACCGAAGGGTTTGCCGCTGTTACTATGTAGTTGAAATACCGGTAAAAGTAGAGTATGTCCGGTTTATTGAGTTGATGCCTCTACTTGTCTCTTCGGCTACCTATTAAACGTGGCAAACTGGCAATATAGTCTAAATATTTTAAGTCAAATAATTGCCACAGAATTATAATAATCATCGCGATGATGTCAGTCACCCTCGCACGTTGCGTCCAAAACCAGTTTTTAGATGTAGAGTCGTTGACATGAACTTGTATAAAAAACTTCCGTTGACTTTTATAGCTTTGATTTTATAACTCTCGCAATTTTTGCTGAGATAGTTTTTTGTTTTTTGCTTATACTCGTTGAAAAACATATTATAAGAAAACAAATAGAGGTGAAGGCAGTGAGACGAAAACCATCCCTTAGGTAGCTATACCCGCACCCGCACAAGTTACATTGAACCGCACTTACTTGCCAAATCCACCGAAGGAAGCTGATTGGCTGGCCGACTGCGACCCGCTGAAGCCATTGTTGAAGCCAAACGAGAAGGATTGGGACGCAGAGTGACTCGCTCCTCCAACACTGCCACCGCTGCTCACACTCGCCGTCAGCCCCCCATTCCCTGAAGGTTCCACCGAGAACCCACTTCCAAAGCGAGGCTTGACAGGTCGCCTCTGAGGGTTCCCCGCATGCCTAAACCCCGGGCCGGTTTCGTTCGGCAGCAAAGTACTCGGATCACGCTCCAAGTGCTCCAGAACGGGCAAAACTGGCGGCGTGATAATCGGCTCCAATTTCTTCTCGCGTCTGCCGTCGTCAGGGAAAGCGAAGCCGCTCGCTGGCGCCGAGATGACGAGTCTCGACAGCGTCGTCAGACAGAGACAGTAGCAAAGGGTCTTCATGGTCGGTCGAGAGAGGACTAGGGTCGGGTGGCCGGTAGGCTGGTTTAAAAGGGGTCGCGCGAGGTCGTGTGTTGGCATGCGGCCCGCGCCGCAGCCTTCAGAAAACCCACTGTGAGCCGCGCGGTCCTGTGTCGCCGACGCGGGATCCCCACTACATCCGCACACAACACAATGCCACAGGGGTAGACTGAGACACTGATGTTCTCCGTCGTGCTAATTCATACTTTAGCGACAGGCGTTACCGTTAATTATGCACGTTCTATGATCTCCACCTTTCCGTCAATGTAGGAAACAAACCACAAAAACAGACGAGCGAAGAGGGTTTTTAGGGTTACATACCTCAAAAAGGAAAACGGTCGTCTTACATTTTTTTTTAAATTACTAAACCTGCTGGTTTATTTCTAAAACATATTCATATTACAGCATTAAATCCGCTTTATTTTTGTTACAAGCAAGTATGAAAAACAAAGCAGTCAAACTTTTAAATCAGCTCAGCTCACAAATCAGTCACAAAGATGTGATTACACTTTGCCATACAGAGGTAGGCCCTTCCTTTTAAGAAATTAATTGGCGCATTGTTCTTGACCTTCTGATTTAGCTGCGTAGTTGATAAAGCGGAAAAGATACATAGCTTAAGTATATTTGGGAACCCCAGCGTTGACAAAACATTTAGATGCAACGATTCAACATACAGAACATACACGCCTTTTGCTTTGATTTTGTAAGTTACGTTTGTATGTAATAACCGGCCGGTATACAAAAATCAGTTCAGGCGTTTCAGCGTGAAAGAGTAACAAACATCCACCCATCCATCATTAGTGTTACTTCATCTGCAAGCGTAGCATAAGGCTGGGTTAGGCAGTACATAGGGTTGTATACAGGGTGTTAAAAGACCGCCAACAAAGCGGGAAACCACGTATTGTCCTCATCATATCGAACATTTTTGCCCAAGAAACTATGCCTGGGAAATCAACGGGTTTCGAGATAATGAGGTTCAAAGTCAGACTTTTCAAAAATTTTTTTTTTCAGAAATGTGCTCAGTATCTAGTATTTAACATTTCTTCTCAAGGAGCCATATTAAAATTTTGAATATTTCTTGCATAAAATGACGTTAAAATTGCAACCCGCAATGTTTTCTTAACATCGGCACCTCGAGCGTAAGTAACAAAAGTTTATGTCAACGCTTGCGCAATATGATTTCTCTGTGTTACAAATCCATTGCGTGATAAAATATTTTCCAAAATTATAACCTAAAAAACCAAAATCATTTCCCAGCAATAATTTATCGAAAAAGTACTTTGTTTTGGTGTCTAGTATGCGTACCTTTCGGGTCTGTTGGCGGTCTTCTAACACCCTGTATATTATGTGTCTCACTATTTGGTTTGACGTAGAGTGGGATGATGGATATAGTTATAGAGCAATAGATACGCTCTAACCCAACCTTATGCTAACACAGCATATAAGATATGTATTTTGGACGATAAGAGAGGTAAAGTTGTTTTAAAATTATCTAAGTACAATAATTTCTAAGTACAATAATACAGTAATTTCAATCGCCAAGGTTTATAGCAAAGTCATGTCTAGTTTTAAGTAGGCAAGTATAGGTGACTATTATCCCCGATGTTTTTTTTAAACTGTCAAAGATCCGGGGCCGCACGTCCTGTGTCACGGCCGAGCTGCGCCGGCGCATCCAATACGTCACACGTGGTGGCTGGTATCACGCATGCGTGCCATTCATCGGTATCGATCACTGTATTGTATATGATTTAAGTGGATCTACCTCTCGCGCGAGCCAGCATCCCCTTCGCAAGGAGAATAATCTAGCATGAACAACAAATATTCACGATCATCAATAAACTTAAATGTGTCAAAGGTCCTAATTATTTTTGCATGGTGTAGATACCCGGAATCTTATTGGCATATTTTATGTAGTATCGGCAAAGTATCGGTATATTTTAAATCTCTAGCAAAACAGTTTGATTACATATTTAATTTTGAAAAGGACTATTTAATTTCGTAACAGAAATTAGTTTATTCTGTCTTGATTTGGTTTTTGGATGAAGGGACGTAACCACCTAGGATTCATCCAGTTGATGTCATCTGGGTATTATTACAAAACTGACCAAGGTATTCTTCGATCATAACTTTTCTCAGCACTCCTTATACCTAATCGGTACTGTTACCAATTTCTGCAAGAGCGATCAACTGTAACAGATTTATGTCAATCTTATGTACCTATGTCAAACTCATTTTAGCCAATCACGTATGTATCGCTATTATGAATTAAACTTCGATTAATATAATAATAACCTGTAACATTTGATCGCTCTGGGCGTAGATTAGATACATATTATGTCACGTTGTTACTATTGTTCGTACTTTACATAATATTCTTTGACTTGTATTCGATTAGGAATACAGACCAATTATAATATGTTACAACTTATCAATATTTTTTTATTATTCACATGTAGCTGGAAACATGAAAAACATAGATTCCAATAGAGATTTTTCTTATTCAATGCTAAATTCTTTAATTACAAATTATTTCCACATACTAGATTGGCTTTGCCTTAGGATTTATTTATACACCATTTATACTATCAAATACATTACTACACACATTTATTGCTTCCTTACTTGATTCGAACTTGAAGAATTCTCTTTTTTCGTGGTACGTGTGATGCAATTTTTCATGCATTTTTTTCTCAATACGGAGACGGTTTTTACATTTGAAAGTAGCGAGCGCGCGCCAATCCTTAGGGCTCGCAGTGTTCAATTGTGCTAAACGCTCCTCAACATTTGCAGTCGACCCTATTTTATAAAATCCCTTTTCTTGCAAAAGATCATTGGTTGCCAGATACACATATCCATCAGTTATTGTCGTCTCTAAATTCTCCAGTCCTATTTTAGGTTTAATTGCTAAATAGTCCTGAATAATAAACTTGGTTTTTTGTTCATCATTTATAATTTCGGGCACACTCATGTGAAGAATCTGATTCACCAGTGCATTGTAAGTTGTGCTCGACCCTTCACCATCGTCGTTGTGATTTTCATGTATATTACGACAATAATTCTCTATTTTTCGGGGAGACGATATCGTTCTTTTTTGTGCAGGTGAGGCAATTTCAGTATTTTCACCGACAATTTCGTCCAGGCTGGAAAAGGCATAAAAGGTTAAAATAAATAAAAAGGCAATAAACTAATTAGGCCACTATTACACATTCCTACTGTAGGTGCCTACCTAGATCCTTCGATCAGATTTTTGCTTATGTTGTTGGCGCTCGAGTGACTTGACCCTTTATCATCGCTGTTGAAACCTACACACAGGCCATCATCGCTGCAATTTTCAGTTATGAATAGATGATGAAGACCTAGGTCTATTTCTTCAGAAGTCGATGTCCTTCTTCGTTTTTGCTCCTCTGGCCTTGTTGTTGCGAGGCGTGCAGGTAGAGCATTTTCATTAGTACTTTTTTCGACCATTTTGACGGCTGTTACACTAGGAAAGGCATTAAGGGTGAGAATAACCAGAAAAACAATGAACTAATTAGGTGTTATATTGAAGGTACCTGGACACATCGCTGGAATCAGCAGCGCTTGCGTGACTCCATCCATCATCATCTGTGTTGAAGTCTGCAGATGATCCGGCATCGACTAAAGGCAACAAAAGGAGGAGGTGCTCTATTCGACGTTTATGTCTTGTCCTGTCGATGACATCATCGATGTCCTCAATGCTTGTGTGATTCGAACTTGAAGATTGACCGGCATCGACTTCGCTATCATTTCCATGGAGATCCTCAGTGTTGCTATGACTAAACCATTCATCACCATAACTATCCGGTAATGGTATATTTTCATATATGTCACGGTGTGATGATTCGCTATCCGACTCTGTCGACTCCTTTCTCAAGCACTTTTTACACAATTTTTCATACCATATTTTATATTTTTCACATAAATAACACAGTTTGCGTTTTTTCACATCTGGCACACCCGCAAAATCGGACGTAATCTCGTCATCTGTCAAGTCACTATCACTATAAGTTACGATTAAAATCTTTGTTTTCTCAATAATCTTCCTTTTGGACAGTGGTGCAAATAAACGTGACGCTCTTTTTGTTTTTCTAGACATATTTTTTTATGGCTCCCGTATACTACTTGGATAAATTAGATACATAATAATATTATCATGACTGCATGACGCACATGTCTGGACTGGATGTAATGGGGATTGCAAACTCACTCCCGCGTTATCGCACATGTGTACTAGACTTCTCGCTCAAGCTCACACCTACAGCACATGAGTGAGAGAGACGCGTGGCGCTGAAGCGGGTCGTTCGGTCGCAGTTACAGATATGGCAGCACGAACAAAAAAAACCATAATAATAATTATACTGCAGCTTTGTAAAACCTGTATTGTGGTAAAACCTTGTAAAAGCGTAGTTTAATTATTTACCTATCATAGTTGCATAAATCGCACCTCCGATAATTACTTACATACCTAATTATAATAATGGACATTAAATGCAGGTCATTAAACTCGAACACAAAGAATCTTGGCTTCTTTGTTGCTTGTTCTTTTATTTCATCTTTTTCCTGCAAATGGGAGGATTGACTGGAAACAGATTTTTAAAAGGTGGCGCTGAAATTATAATGAAAACAAAACATACTTACTTTACTCTATGCGAGAGTTTGAAACTCTCTCTATCAAAGTGTACACACGACAACACGTCGACGCACGCTAGTAGGTACTCTACTCGGTTACGTAACAAGCGATTTTGCAACAAAAGTGTACAATCTGACGTGTGTTAACCCGTGACATTAAAGAAAATATTTAGGATGAACTTCAAAACACTCGCCCTCTCGCTCTAATTAATATAGTCCAAGCGAGACAACCCTGGGTTTGAACTCCGTCCTAAATATTTTCTTTATTGACACGGGTTAACACAACTTTTGCCCGCAATGCAAAATTAGTGTCTGCGACATTTTGGTCTCAATTTCGTCATTTTTTGCACTTTTTACACGTGTGCAGATAGAGATACGGCCGAAAATGTTCTCAAGATTTAACATTTTTTCTCAAAAATAAAAATTACTAAAAGACAGGAGCAACATACCTACCGCCCATTAGATACACACGACAGCACGTCGACCCTTACACGCTAGCATCCTACTCGGTTACATTACGGGTGACTTTACAACAAAAGTGTACACTCTGACGTGCTGTCGTGTGTACTTCGAAAGTACTCAACCGAAGCACCACATTTTCTGACGACCTCCATGCGGCAGAAAGGTCATCGTTTTTGGTCACATGCCTAAGTTAGCGAAGTTTTAGAAGACAATGTTGGAGCATTTAGTTAGGCGGTGGTTTTTCGATGGATTCGCTAATGCTAAGTCATACAACATTGACTTGGCATTATAGTGCCATATCGAGGCGATAGCGCCCGATACAATAAACTCTACCACCCTTTTGATATACATAGAGCGGTACAGATACTCCGTGCAATTTTAGTGGTTTTAAAGCCGAAGGTATTTTGTTGCGAAGGTATTTTGTTGCACTGGTGATAATGAAATTTTGTAATTTGGCTCAGAATCACGAGTGCAACTAAATACATTCGGCTTTAAAACCACTAAAATTCCACGGTGTATAGGTAATCGAGCTGTAATAAAACATCAAGGGGTGGCCAACGTAGAAGATCTGTTTCGTCTGGTCAAGAACAGAAGAAGAAGAGCTGTAAATCATGCTACGCCAGCTGGTTTTACCACTACGCCAACCTTTCTTGGCATAGAAAGTGCCTTCATCCATGACCACTAGACTTGCAGAGGTGCAGGTAATGTGCGTTAAAAGGTCTTTTAAAATTATTAGCGGTGTTTGGTGAAAACGATCAAAGACATATATTGCAATTATTAGTACGAGTAAGTATCTAAGCAGGATATGGATTGTTATACCATTCGCAAGCTAATTGTGAGTGGCAGTAGCCGTCTTTAAGTTTATAAAGTGTCAATGATCTCTACTAACGGTCGTTGTCACCGCACAAATACCGACGAGTTTAAAACCCATGCAACATGCCATCATGTGAAGCCTGAATCCTCGAAGGAGTAAGCAGGGGTACCCATTCATATAATCAGGTGACGTTTTGATCCTAACATTGGATTCCGAATCTGGCATAGAAAATATAATACAAAAAAAAACATAATTATTGTAAGAAAACGGGATTCCTACCACGATTTATTTGATTTAATGAGTTCCCGATATCACGTGACCATGGTGCCTGAAATTTGGGAACTCATCAAATAAAATAAGTTGTGGTAAGACTCCCGTTTTAATAATTAAGTATGTCTCATCATAACCACAAAAGTTTAAAAGAGCATAAAAAATACAGTTTAAAAATTATCAAAACTATAAAATAATGGCTTTGGCTAGAATACAAAAAATTCCCTTGCGTTTAACAAAAATAGTCCCTATTACACTGCAGTATGAACTTCATGTTAAGAAAAACTGGACTCCACAGTTTTGTGACACTTTGGAAAACTACGTGTTGCGCGTTTTCCATCTCATAGAAACGTTGGTACAATGGGTTAATGTAAGTCGGTTATAGAAGTAAATATAAATTGATTATAAACGCAGCAAATGATGATAAATTTTCTTTTGTGCTCTTTCAACAGTTGTGTCAACATAATCGGTTGTGGTGACTAGCTAGCGTATTGAAATTATGATGAAATTGGAGCATACGGTGAAAGGACCATGAAAAAACCATTGAATCCACTGTAATGTAAAACCACTGCTGGTTTGCATCCCAACAAAACGCAGGCTAAATTGAAGTATTTGGCTAGTTAGATATTTTTTTTCGTTGCAATATAATAAGTACTAAGAGGAAAATGCTGCCTGCATTGACAAGGGTCAAATACTCCTAATATCCTGAGAAAGTGTAATAATGAATGAGTAATGAGCTGTTTTCACAACTGTAAAATTTCGCTTTTTCAGAAGATATTATTATATTAGTCTGTAAAAGCGAAATTTGACAGCCACATCCCGGTTCTTGTATGGCCAAGCCTATGAGAGCCATCTACCAAGGGCTTTGAATTCAGCTTTTAACTGTCAGTAGAAAACGGGCCATTTGCATGGTGTCTTAAAATATATCCGTCAGTCTATCCTAAAAAAAGTTTGGGGCACTACGCAACGCACGGTTGTCTGGAATAGATCGCTCTTAGCGATAAGACCGCCATCTCTTCCTAATATTGGGTTAAGAAAGTTCTTGTACATTTTCAAACCTCGCTCTACCTCGATCGATTTCGGTAAGATGTAAAATAATATCAATATTGAAAAAATATCACATCTCTACGCACATCTCCGCTTTGGTGGAATAGGTATATGTTTATAATTTAAGAAGAAACCAATCAGTTTAACGTAACTAATAGGGAAAACAAAACAACATTCATTCGGACAGTTGGAACAAAAATTAATATTGTAACAATATTGTACACCTCATGAAAATATATAACATACCCATCGCTGAAAAACAGTTTTTACGACGTTGGAATATGGTGGAGTTAAACATATTTTCTACTTTAATACCTTCTGAATATTGTTATTTGCTGCCTTTGCCGTGATATAAACTAAACTATGGCTTTGTACCTTTGTGTCCACAACGCTGTCAACTAAAACGAAATGCGAAGATAATTTCATGAAAGGACGCCCGCGCCATGAAAACAGGATTTGTATACAGCGTATATTACAATTTGAATGAGATAAGGACGGAAAATAAGTGTTAGCTACAACTCCGTCACGTTCACTTAAAAAAATTTGTATTTAAATGTCTGAGTATGGAATATTTTGAAGACTGTAGCAAGGTGTACCAGACTGTGGCAGCCAGCTTTGATTCACATCATTCACTCATTTATTTCTTTGGTTAAAAACAAATTCTGGAAAAGTGACACATTTCTGCACATGTCAGAATACAAATAATTACGTGTTATTTTTTGTTTGTTAAGTATAGTTACAAGGAAGGTTACGCAGGTTACACGTCATCATAGTAGGTATAATTTTTATCTGCCATACACGACATTGTACCTACCTACTTACTATAAGCCACAAAGTATTTAAATTAGTTCAGTAAGAACAGCAACGTCGCGGGCACCGCTCCGGACTCGTGGTCCCCCCAAGGTGTTCCCCTGGGACGACGACAAGGAATTTGCTTTTACTCGTTGTCCCCCCTGACTCACACATGACCAGAAATGAAGCAATTTGTCCACAAAAATCCATTAAAAAGATCCATTGATGGATTTTTGTGGAATTTATATCCACTTTAATCCATTACTCGGGACTGTTGTACGGAATGTATTTTTTTGGACAAAAGCAAAAGTCCAAGTGACAGAATTAATTCTGTGAAAGTGACATTTATGATTTTTTTTATACAGATTTTTTGACAGATGTCAAAATTGAGATGTGATTAATTTTTCATAGATTTTTGACAGATGTCAAAAAATGTCAATTTTGACATCTGTCAAAAAATCTGTATAAAAAAGAAATCATACATGTCACTTTGACATCGGCTGTCACTTGGACTTTTGCTTTTGTCCAAAAAAATACATTCCGTACAACAGTCCCGAGCCCGAGTCATTCCTGGACATTCAAGTGGACATACGGTCCACAAAAATCCATCAATGGATCTTTTATGGATTTTAGTGGACAAAGGGAATAAATTCCCGTACCATGTACATACCACAATTTCTGGTCAAGTGTGAGTCAGGGGGACAACGAGTAAAAGCAAATTCCTTGTCGTCGTCCCAGGGGAACATCTTAGGGGGACCACGAGTCCGGAGCGGCGGGCACCGCGGGTGCCAAAATAAGCGTAGTGTAAGTATCACTGGCATAATAATTGACTTCTGACCCTACGTTTTATTTGAAGTTATCGATAATTTGCTCACGTTTTTTAAGAAGTGATTAAAAAAAAGTAAATAGGTATGGTTACCTAAGTCATAACAACTATAGTCATAACTTAGGTACCAATTATATCAATTGAGCCTAAATCAGGTTCGCTGCCCTAAATGAACTAAATGACGATTTACTTACAGTGAGCTCATCAATTTCAGTTCAGTTCTTGGAAGCTCGTGGAAGCTATAGACAGCGTTTGCACAGCTGCGGAGGCGTCTTCGTTGAATGGTACATAAATGGGTTTTGGAAAATAACTGATTCAGTGTGTTATCGACTGTTACAGTTGTTTGTTATAATACGCAAAACAAAGAAGTGACAGCCAACATTGTCCACCGCCATAAGATGGCGTCGAGAAGTATAACATTCGCCGCGATAATGCTGTTCGGTGCCTCATACGGTGAGTGCCTTCGTTATTTGCATAATTAATTAATTTTATCGCGCAAATAAGGATCCAATGTTTGATAATATTATGTGAGCGAAAACGTGGGCCACCACGTTTCATCGACAAAAAAATGTGCAGTGCAATTATTTAGTCTTGTCGTTGCGGTAGGAGTTCTGCAGGTGATTTAAGACTAGGTAGTTACGCATTGATACTTCACAATTCAATATCTATTTAACTAATTGATCATTTATTTTAATTTCATGGCTTTCAATATTGAAGGACTCTATTGGCATATTTTTATTACATTATTACATTATTTATTACATATTTTTATTACATTCTGTTGTATTTTTTATTAGTAGGTACCACGACAGCACGTCGACCCTTACATGCGTGCACTCTATTCACTTACGTTACGGGTGACTTTGCAACAAAAGTGTACAGTCTGACGTGCTGCCGTGTGTACTACAGTTGTTAAATAATTATAATTTTGTAAACTGTTCGTGACATTTGGTATTTATTTGAAACCAATGAAAATTATTTCACTATGTGATTATTATCGCGAAATGGTAATTTCTAATTTTTGTGTTTATAGTCGTATTTTTATGTACCAAGGACGATTAAAGGCACAAAGTACTAAGTATGAAAAATAAAATTGACGCACGAAATATTTGAAAGACACAGTTTGCCTTTGTCTTATTATTACCTATAGAATACCGCTCGCAGTGTATGTTTATTTTATTGTTCAATAGAGGTAAAGCAATCAGCTTCACTTGTTCTTTGTATTTCGTCAAATACCTACTTTTGTAAGTACGTACCAACAATACAAGTATAAATAAAATAATATAAAATAAATTATGTCGCAACTCAGTAAAATATGACACAATTAGTAGCTACTTAACTTGTAAAAGGAAGATCAATTTACTTTTCCTTCTTTTAGATCAGTGGTTCTTAACCTATGGTCCGCGGACCACTGGTGGTCCGCGAGGGCCTCTCTAGTGGTCCGCGGGAGGGTCCTGCAGTCCAGCGCACATATCGATAGTTGAAAGTCATATTTGAACAAGTTCCCAATTAATTAAATAACTGAAATTTTCGTGCGCGCCAGCGCGCGCTCTTAATCCCTATTGAAAAAGATTTTTATCCTCCAAAGGCATTTGTGTTTTTGACTGTATCCACATTTAACCAGTCTGTATCTACTTGTGAAGGCTTCTAATTGGCTCTCTGTTTCTAAACTTCGTATCTACAATGTGTTTCTAAAGCTGTTAGCCTTCCAAAAATAAATAAATAAATAAAAATAAATAAATAAAGAGCCGCATGACTGCAGATCGCGCCACAGAATTACCGAATGCGCCAGATTTTGACAAATAGCCTATAAGTAACCTGCGGCTCGCTCCCACGTAAAGTTGCGGTCTTCAGTTCAATAGGCAAAAAATAATAAATTGTATTAAAAACCCTTAAAAATCGAGTAATCAGTGCTCACTCATAGTATAATGTCGTAAGCACATGTCAAACCGCACGTAGACTATATTTAGGGTAAAATCGGTGAATTTTCAAATGCGCTGCGCGCGTGTGTTCTAGTCAAAACAAAGGAATTCTCCATTATGAAATGTAAGACTTAAATAAGTTAATTTTCAGCCACGCTGGGTGCGTTTGTTCAAATTATAGCAAATTAAATCTCCATTATCAAATTTTAAAGGGAAAAATCGGTGAACTTTCGGGCGCGCTGCGCGCGCATTTTATACGCACCTAACAGTTACTAAGGATATTGATTATGATTTTTAAGAGTTAAGTCGTTTACAATTAAGTGAAATCTTGATAATATTGACGGAAGATTATCTGATTTTGTCATCCTGCGGCTTAAAAAGGGAAAAATCGTTGAATTTTCGGGCGCGCTGCGCTCCCATTGCTTCCGACTGCCAATTAAATCTCCATAATAATTTTATTAAAATCGGTGAATTTTCGCGTGTTCCAAAACCGACTCATATTAATTTCATGTATTCAACTTACATACATTTTACTTTAGGTCAGGTGAAACGATTTCATTCAACACAATATACCTTGGAGGTGGTCCGTACTAAGATAAAAATAATCAAAGTGGTCCGTGGTCCAAAAAAGGTTAAGAACCACTGTTTTAGATAATTCTTCGGGACACTAAATAATAATATGTTTCACAAACTAAACTATTTATTTGGATTTCTTTATCAACGAAAGATAAAAGCTTACTATTGATTTCAATATAATTATCTTTCCATGATGAACACACTGGGTGGTGTAGATGAGTGCAAACTATCACACCAGATGGCGCCCCTCCGTCTGTAAGACGAGTATCAATGAGCCGTTTTCAGCACAAATTCACAAAGCATTTCATAGATGGCGCCTACAGGCGTGGCCATAGAAAAACCGGCATACGGCTGTCAAAATTAATCTGTGCTAAGCGAAATTTGACAGCCGTATTCCGGTTCTTCTATGGCCACGTATGTAGGCGCTATGAAATGCTTTGTGAATTTGTGCTGAAAACGGCTCATTGGTAGAGCGCCTGCACGGTATGCAAGAGGTTGCGGGTTCAAGTCCTGCCCCGAGCGAATTTTTGAACCTTATAAAAATCTTCATAATACAACTTGTTAAAAAGGTCCTTTCTTTGAGCTTATCTGCGAAAATGTACTTTTTGAATCGACAAAGTTATTGATTATGAAACTTTTTTTCAGCACCCAGCGCTTCCGCTAATGGGCCCCAGGGGTTCGCCAACACTAACGAATGGTGAGTTTGCTAAAATAGCTATTTTTATTGAGGCAAATATTTATAACCATCACAATCACCACCTATTGCCACTGAAATGATTCAATGCTTGGAAAGAAGACGGGTGAGGTCTAAAATAAAGAAAAGAGGCTGGCCACTAAATTCTTTCCTTTTTAGAATCGAAACATTGACATACTGCGCTGGCAAAAAAGAAAATGCTAAGTGGCTTTTTTTTTTATAAAACCTTTTTTATGGCTGCCATAAAAAAATAGAGTTTGTTTATCAATGGCACTTTGTATAGGCTATTTATTTTTAGTTTTCTTCTTTCAATGACTAAATATAAATGAAAATCATGTCAAAACTCCTTTATTTTGAAACCTCATTTGTGCACACTATGAAAAGCTCTCATGTCATGTCCATTTCAAAAAGAAAAATTATCAATTTTTCTTTTCTTGTTGTTTCTTGTAACTTGACGACTCCCGACCTGATAAAATTAGAGCAGATAACTTTTCTGAGTTAACTCCTTTGGTGTAATAGGTACCCACCTACCTAGTAACCTACTTTTTTAAAATAAATCAGTGACTCTAACCATATTTTTCTTCTATTTCAGGTTCACGGTAATTCAAGATCTGCACAAGAAATACACTTTTTGACTAGATTTTAGACGAATAAGTACGGAAGTAATAGTTTTGCCTTTGGGATGGCTAAGCGATGTTAACTATTCAACAACAACACCAACAAAAGTATTCTCTAAAATATACCCACCGTAAAAAATAACGGTTTTGAATGTAAAAAAAAATTTCATTTCAATCATTACGGGCGATTTTTGAGTGTTTTGACGCTCAATGGTTGAGTGGATTTTTTAAGAGAATAGAGGCACAGGATCTACATCATAACATGCACTTGCCTCCCAAGGCACGCAAACGCTCATTATTATTTTGCCACTAGGAGTACAAAAACTGACTATTTAAACAGTAGAAGAACAAAAGATGATGGCCGTATGCGATCAAGCGTTTTCAAGAAGTCTTAGGGTGGCATTACGAGTATTTAGTCGTCAGCTCAAGCTCGAGCTCAAGTAGGTGAACTCAGAAAACAAAATCACCGACTTGAGACCTCGGCTAATGTCATTGTCACTCAAGCTTATGCTGACAGCTACTCAAGCTCGGGCTTGAGACCGAGGCAGACCTTGAGATGCCACTATTAATACCACCCTTAATCGCCAGTTGTACTCACGAGAGCACGTAGATGCTAAGACTTTCGTTGCAAAGTGAATAGAGTGCACGCGTGTAAGCGTCTACGAGCTGTCGTGTGTACTAGAGGCAGTCCAGTCGTTTTTCGATAGGTTTAAAGTTGTAGAAAAAAGGCTGCTTATTCCTAACAAAAATCCCACATTACGGAGGACCGTGCGCATGGGCTATGGGTGCTTCTTTACGCAGCAGAGCTTTAAAATTACTACCACCTAACTATGCACTTCTTTATACTTTTATTCATGCAAACTATTTTCTTTTTTCAGAGTTTAGGCCTACCTACGCCACCACCCCTCTTCTTGCCTAACGGACAGCCCTTCCCGCAACAAAACTTTGCTCCAATCCAGGCAAACTTAGGCAATGGCATGTCTATGTCATCGTCATCGTCATCCAATGGACCCGGTGGCACTACCATCACTGTAACTCAAAACGGAGAGACGCAAACTTTTACACGTTAGTTGAACCTTTTACCTAAGTAGGATATATGTTTTTGGACTAAGGGTAAGACTATAAGCTTCAAGATTAAGTTACAGATTTGCCAGGTCGATACATTACTATTTATCCTGCTCTATGTAGGTAGAGCAACAGAGTGAGAGAAAGAACTGTATCGGGCGCTGTAGTTATGTTTAAATCATGGATCTAGTATCCACTCTATCTATCTACTAGCTACACTAGCTAGGACTCAAAGACACCCCAATCAACATCGTGCTTTTTATGACTATTTTAGTTCATTTCATTCATTTAAAAGATAAAATGTTTTTGTTGTTTCAGTTGGAGACAATCCCCCACCACCAGCGTAAGTTTTATTTTTTTATTTTTTTATTTGTTGATAAAAATATCTAAACTCTAATTTTTAAATCGAGTCCACGGAATGACAGTTATGCTAGTATGCAACTGTCAGAAAAAGCCTTTGTAGCAACTGTCATTCCGTGGACTCGATTTAAAAATTTGAGTTTACTAAATGGTTTCGTCAACAAAAAAATTTAAATCTTTTTTTTTTCGCTCTTCTCCTGCTATTGTAGACAGAGCGTACCTATCTTCTCCTTTTTATAATGTTTAATTTTCTATGCAGTTTCATACAACTGATAGTAAATTGTATTTGATAATATTAAGTTTATTAAAGAGACCTGTAAATGGTAACTTATATTTAAATATTTATATGGTTATTTACGGGATTTACAACACGATAAAATAAATTAAATTAAAATTCTAAGCTTTGATTTTACTTTGCATATTACCAACTATATTTTTCTGTTGTTACAGCTTTCAACCGGTAAGTTGATAAACAATTTAGTATGTAAGCGGGAACATAGAACGCACTGGTTTATTTAGATATAGTGCGTGCTGTCTTGTTAATACCTAAATGGTACACGATAAGTCGATAAGGTAACATTGTTCGCCAAATAAGTATCCCTCACAAACTTTGATTAATTCGCTATGTCGCTAAGGTTTCTGGTAGAGATTGCTTTTAGCATTAAGACCGCCCATTGTATACTAATTAGTTTTAAGAAAATTCTCTGGAAATAATTCGTTTTTGTATACACTAAAGAATATTGTATCTATCTATCTATGTCGCATACAAACTGACACTTATTAAATTTCTTGATTAAATATTTTTTATTAATAATTATATTTCTTTTTCAGAGTGCTCCTGTTGAACCCAAGGTAAATGTTCTTTGACCCTTTTAAAAACCAATATATTTTAAGAGGTTTTATATCCAGAACTACGTACTTTATAAATAACTTTACGTAACGTACTTTATATAGGTATTGTTATTTAAGTGTTTTTTTTTTGTGTGCAATAAAGTATAACAAAAAAATACTTTATAACAAATCAAAAGAAGAAACGGTAAACGTTATTCTGTTGTTATTCTGTGAAAAAAATCCGCACAGTTGCTAGACCTAAAAACAGGTTTATTTGCGGGAAAATATGTATTGGTAATAATATTTTTTTCTACAAATAAGTAATACGTATTATTTTTATTTATCGAACACATTTTTTTTATTTCGATAATAGCTATTTTTGCGCAAGGACTAGCAACTGTGCTGATTTTTATTTACAGAATTTAACACAATTTTGCCCAGCGAACTGGAAAATTTTGCCCAAGATGTAGGAACCTAATTTCTCTCTACTAACGTTTATTCTACCCTTGGATTTATTTTTTCTACATATAAAGCTGAATTTCTATAATTATTCCTTCGCAAACACAATAAAATAAGCCATTTTAAAGAGACACTAATGTCCGGAAATATTTCCGGATATCCGGACGTCTAGTTTCCATGTGAGTCGTGTGATAACAGTGTTTATTTCTTTTGTTTTAGAAACCAACTCCTCCCAAGGTGAGCATACTTTTTGTATCTAATGTGTGAAAAAGTTCGTACGTTATAGTGTGCATAATAAAATAAAAACCGGCCAAGTGCGAGTCGGACTCGCGCATGAAGAGTTCCGTACTACTTATCAACGATAAAAAAATCACGTTTGTTTTTACGGAAGCTATTAATTTTAACCTGTTTTTTAGTTTTGTTGTTATAGCAGCAACAGAAATACAGCATCTGTGAAAATTTCAACTGTCTATCACGGTTCATGAGAATACAGCCTGGT